>OY997393.1:5220926-6420926 GCA_963921505.1 Phakellia ventilabrum | reverse complement strand
TTTTCAATGGCTTTTTCAGCTGCTATTATCAAACGTAATTACTAGTAAGTGAATTCAGTTGCCAACAATGCAATGATCAGCTTCCACCCGATCTAGGTTCAGGCATCCCTGGAGTTTTTCATACTCACCCCCTTTACTTTACACTTGGCAGTGTGGTTCAGTTTACTTACCATAGTCACCAGTGTAATAGTCATAGTAGGTGTGACAGGAATAATCGTAATCAAAAAATATATCATTGCGGTCATTGCGGTCGTAGTATAGCCCAAGGGTGAGCCCAATAGCCAGACAGATAATAACGAGGGTGTAGGTGATATTAATGATGGTCAGCCCCAGGGCCCACTTGGCATAGCTCTTGGCAGAGCGATAGTCCAATCGCTGCTTGTAGTCACGACTCTAAATGCAAAACAAACAGTGGTAGCTATATAATACGTTTCAAGGGCGAGAACATGTTCTTAAATCTTATTAAGTTAAAATGCTATTAGTAAGCAAAATAAACAAGATCACCAAATCAGAAGTTATGTGATCCTGCACATAAACTGGTACTGGTACACCAATCTTCCTTACTCATGTACACCAATCTTCCTTACTCACGCTGATACGAACACATAGTCATGGGCATCTCCAAGAATGAAATCTGATATACCTTTAAAGCAAGGACCATAGCTGGTACTCCAAACAGGAGAGATGTGACGTTGAGGATGCCACAGATAATGAGTGTTATCACAGACAGGATGAGGAAATCATGCGGTCCAGGATAGTTGGAGGGCTGGCCCGATATATATGGTTGTGGAGCTGGAACCTGTGTATAATAAAAAATGAAATGTTTTGCAGGTGGCATACCAAAACAAAAGGTCATAACTTGGGTCGAGCCTGAGCGAGTTGGCTGTTCACTTTTCTGGTATGCATATGTACATGGTCAATGGCGATTCTGGAAAAGTAGTGTGTAGTTTCCAGTGGAAATTTATTTTACCCAAGCAAGAGAGGCTGCAAAGTAGCCAAAACAAGCAATGCAGATGGTGCACTTTCAGATTATATAAGTGCTAGTACTTAGGTACTGGTTCTTACCATGTATGGTATTGGCTGGACTGGAGCTCCTGGCTGTGTTGGTTGCATCACTGGTTGAAGGTACATAATCTGAGGTGGACCTGTCTGGCCAGGTTGGACAAACTGAAAGGGGATTCCCGCCATCGGAACAGCACCAGCCACTTGTGCCTGCTGTTTTGTTGCCTCACTGTAGTCAGGGGGAGCTGCTGAGGTCATCTCGGCACCAGACTCTTCAGGAGCAGCTTCAGTGGAAGCTGTACTAGCAAGTAAGGGCTGTTCAGCACTCATAGTGGCAAGATCCTTATTCTTTGGTACTCGGTTCCTGCATCAGTGTTACCATAAATAGTAGAGTAGAAGGACAATACGAACACAAACTAATGTAATTCAGTGTATAAACAAATCAATGTATACGTCGATTGCACTAAGCAATAAAGGGGGGAATGCCAACTTAATGTTTGAGTGAAATACAAGATACAAGATATAAAATTTGGGCTTGGCAAGGGCAGAGGTAAGGCAAGCTATAACTAATAAACTTACTTGTGGTTTAATAACGTACAGGCTACCTTCAGGTTTCACTGGGCTGTTCACCGAGCCAGATGGAGAAGACGAAGTCCTAACGTACCGGCAGATAGTAACTTATATCGACTCGGCGCTTGTTGTTTACGTTTTAGGTACCTAGCTAGCTACAACCTGCGTATATGACGTAATAAAGCCGTTGCGCGCGCCGCGAGGCGCACGCACGTGCGTACATATTACGGACGGACGTTAGTCATTAACCAGACTCCAGCTTGACAGGAAGTTAAGCAGAGAGGCATAGAAGCAGACCAAAGCTCAGTATTGCTGAGTGTGCACTGAGTAGTTACAATATGTGTACCTGTCAACCAACTATCACAGTTACATAGGCAGTAGCTCTGTAGTGGTATTATTATTATTATATGATTATAATACACACCAACAGACAGGTGTAGTAAGTAAGTAGAGGTGATATAAGAATTAATCACATGAAATAGAGTCTATCATTTGATCAAAAGAATGGTCAGCACAGGAGCAACGTAAAGATCTAATATGGAGTTAGGATTTGAATTAACACAAGCCAACTTCTCATAACGGGTTCTCATAACTCTGCCAACCCTAAAGTAGCTATATTGCCCCTCCAATATTCTCTGTTACTCTCACAGAGTTAACGGTCAATGGGGGACTCGAAGATATTTGCTATAGATGCGCTGGCACTGAAGGTATAAGGAATAATTGCAGCCATGGCTTCATTAGTGCTTATTTTGAATCATAAACAGCTACAGTAGGGAGCCCTTATCAGCCCATGTGCTTCAAGCCAGGTATGTGGCCAGTTAGTAATAGGCTCCTAACACACATTGCAGTTTAATGGTCACACCAATTTTCAAACTTCAGTTTTTGCAGTGCAGCATTTAGTATTTGCATTTTCGCTTGTCTTCAGCTTGGTTGAATACTTCTCCGCTTCAAGAAATTATGCAGCAAAGCAACACTGGCAGTGTATAGTAACATCTAGGCTAAGCCTGATCTAGAATGCAATGTTAATACCAGGCAGACAATTGTCTATCATGTTTACATATGCAACTTCCTGCATGCATAAATGTGCCTGAACAGGTAGCAAACTGGAAGCTGAGTGTGCATTGGTTAGTTCCTGTATTCACGACTTATTATAGGCTTATTACATTCAGCCACATAATCTTTTGCATGAGGGTAAGAATGTCAACCTGCTGACCCAGCTGTAGCGCTTACCTTCTCTGTCGCTACTAGTATGTATTAATACAAGTTCCCTTGGTACGATCCGTAAGAACATCTGTTAGTCTACTGTTGACTATACATACAGTGTGATACCCAGTGCAGGTATATACACAATCCACTATATACTCAGTATGTCAGTACAACAAAACTCATATTTTGTAAGATACATGAATATACAAACAAAGTATATCTGAAACTCAGAAGTATGACATTGTAATACTGTCCATATCATAAGGTAGTTCCAGGTTCCAAATTTGAAAGACTCGACGCTAGTGTTATACCCAGGGGCATTGTTGGACTGTGACTGTATAATCATAAGAGAAGCTATGCATAACATATAGTTGTTGGATGCCATGTATTATGTGTATAGTCCTATATCTATATGAACATGCAATTAAAACAACATGTTCAACTTACGTGGAAAAGTGCCACAGGCATGATAATATAGTCCCAGCATTATTCCCACAGCCAGACAGATTATGAGTAGCCCAGAGATAATGGCAGTGATGGTGAAGGCTAGAGCACAGTTGCTGTAGTTATTTGCAGTTCGATATTGTGCTTTTAATCGATAATTCCTACTCTGAATTGAAAGGAGAGAGCAAAATTAAACCTACTACTCAACCAAACGCTTCTTTGCCGCAGCCTTGTCCCCAGGCTTTCTGCGTGTTTCACACTTGAGCTGCGCTAAAGTAAAACGTGCACATGGCCTGGGAACGGACAATTTCACGGCACTGAATAGATGGGATAGGTTTAGGGTATGGTTAGGGGATGGCACGGGATTGTTTCTGGAAACGTTTCTGAAACGCTGCCGAGGCGTAACGGGCCTAGGTACACATATTTCTCCTAATGAGTGGTTAGAACGAGGCCACCTCTACCGCCTTTAGCTGCTCCTGGCCTTACCTGATAGGCTAGGACAACAGCTGGTATGGTGCAGGCGAGAGTTAAAATATTGAGGATTCCACAGAGAACGGATGTAATTGCAGAGACAATCAGAAAATCATGTGATGCACGATACTTGTCATTGGTATTAGCTGGAACACCTGGGACCTGGTGTGTGTGTGTGTGTGTGAATTAAGTGTATATATGCGACAGTCTCAGGTAGAAAACGAACATGTTTCAATGTTCACTGTATAGCTGCATTAAATACTGGGCACCACCATTAATGAAAGTACATCAGCAATACAATCATTCGTGTATCACAATTGTATAATAGTACTCTCTTTGTCCTTTTCAAACTCATACATTTTAAGGATCCTTACATAACTTAAGTTTAATGCTCAGCGATTACGTAACATACACTCATCTATATAGCTTAGTGTATGCTATATAGACATTACAATAGCACACGAGAGCCCATGCAGTTGACATATACTCTCACCATGTACTGCACTGGTTGGATGAACGTTCCCGGCTGTGCATGCGGTCCTGCCTGAACGAACATCAACTGAGGCTGGCCTGGAAGCTGAATTTCCACTGGCTTCTGTCCCTTTACTACTTCAGTGTACCCTGGAGGAGCATCTGCAGTAGTAGTCACTGTTGCACCATCTGCTGCAGACAAAGAAATGGAGCACAAAAAAACATTACCCCACATTATTAAATAGTGGGAAGTTGACAGCACATCTGTGGTATGCATATGGCTACTACTAAACAAGGTTGATATTTAGTTGCTACTACAAGTTGACTTACCATTCTGCTCTGGGCTTTCCAGTAGTGGCTGCACTTGCGAGTCTTCAGCAGTAGGTACGGCTGCTCGTTCTTCGGTATCCATGGCTCAATGCGACAATATACTCTATCTAGCTAGCTGTATGTATGAGGGCAGCGCGACGATTTAATATGACTGACCTGTCACCTGACGTGACATAATAACATTTCCGGTCGAATCTACTTGTAAACAACCGGTAGGGTCACTTAGAATAAATACCTTGTTTCCGGTGACCCGTGAACGTCTGGACATAAGACTAGGGTCGATCGGGTCACCGGAAACAAGGTATTTAGTGGCCTAGCAGGAATTAAACGATCATAATCTTCAGCAACCAGTTGTGATCACTGTACGTAGGTGCAGCAATGGCATACTACCCCGAGACGAGAGATCTGGTGCCTACTACGCATGTGAGTTGAAGCTGGTTAAAGCTACAGGTGAAAGAATGATACTGAGCAGTCAGTATCATTCTGGTATGTAGCTAGCTACTAGTTCCGCAGTTTGTAAAACATGCCATCTCTTTCATTATAGGTCCTTGAACCTCAACCATATGCCCACAACGTGCACCCCCCAAACGATTACAAAAGTTTTACTCTATTCACTGCCGTGATCTGTGGAGTCTTTTCTCCTCTCACACTCCTGCTTACCATCCCAGCCTACATCAGTGCAAGAAAGGTTAGCTCTCATCAAACACTCACCCACCCAAAGGTATTATGTATACCTCTTCTGTGGTATAATATATCTTCTGTCTCTCCTTATATCATAGAGCCAGGAAGCTGCAAGGAAAGGAGACTTCAAAAAGGCATGGGAGCGAGGCCTGCTTGCAGCCTATCTTAATATCTTAGCCATCGTACTTGCACTCTTAGTCGCTGCTCTCATCATGGGCCTAGTACTACCGTTCTACAGGCCCGAAGTATAGCGTACATGCATATTTGAATGCATATTTGAATGCATATTTGTTTGTACAGATACTATAGACAGCATGATATAATCTTCTCCGTCCAATTGGGACTTAATTATAAATATTGATTACATGATCATCTCCTCTAAATACTCTATATTATGCAGTTCAGTGGTGGACAATACGGGTAGCTAAAGCACTTCATATTTTTTTACGTAGCTATAGTTAAAACTTTCAGCACTGCCAACGGTGAAAATGCTTATCTTCAAATGCTACATGTAGCTGGATATACTTTAAACTGTGTAACCAAGTTGCCAAGTCAGCATAAATCTCTAATTAAAAATGAGATAGGTAATTATTAATCATAAACTATTCATCAGCTACCAGGCCTAGTAATGTTGGCATGCATGTGCAGCCTGACTCTATATAGACTTCCCTGTAGCACACAAGGCTGCATGTACTGCTGCATGTCACTATATATGGTCATCTTGTACCGCACAAATCCATAATTATAATAATACGGCACAAGACTGAGAACAGGTCCATGTATTATATTAATCCAAATCAAAGTAATTATTAATATCTATATGACACAATACAGAGGTATACATCAATATTACGGTGCATCTTGCTTGATGTGTTCAGCAACGCATGCCTGTACGGAGAAGAAATTAGTGATATTACATGTTTTTCCACGGAACAAGTGTGCATGTACTTACTACATATATCATTCCTGCAAAATGTTTCACATTCGCTGTAATACAGTCCAACGGTGAGCCCAACAATCAGACAGGCAAGAACAAGGGTGTAGATGATGTTAATGATGGTCAGCCCCAGGGCCCACTTGGCATAGCTCTTGGCAGAGCGATAGTCCAATCGTTGTCGGGAGTCACGACTCTAAATGCAAACAAATAATGAGTCTCCAGGTCATTCTTAATGCTAACAAGTTAATTTAGTATGTAGATTGCCAAATCAGAAGTTAATGCTGCCGAACTTGCCGTTCCTATACTCTAATCAATGGTATAATAAAAAAATTGATATACCTGCATAGCAAGGATCAGAGCTGGTACTCCAAACAGCAGAGATGAGAAGTTGAGGATGCCACAGATAAGGAGTGTGATCGCAGACAGGATGAGGAAATCATGTGGTCCAGGATAGTTGGGTGGCTGGCCCAATGCATAGGGCTGTGGAGCTGGAACCTGCAGATATGTATACACACAGCAGAGTTGATATGTTTCATGGCATACGAAACAGTCATAATTATGAGAATTGGGATGAGCCTGGTACTAGCTACTGATATGTCAGCATGCTTCTCCTCACCTGCAATAGAACAATTAAGATTAGCCTGTTATGGAGCACAGCTTACTAGTTTGATCCAAGAACTAACATTGCCCGATCATATGTACTCACTCAGGCTTAACCAACAATGTTATATTGTACTGGTTCTTACCATGTATGATATTGGCTGGACTGGAGCTCCAGGCTGTGTTGGTTGCATCACTGGTTGAAGGTACATCATCTGGGGTGGACCCGTCTGGCCAGGTTGGACAAACTGAAATGGGATTCCCGCCATTGGAATAGCACCAGCCACTTGTGCCTGCTGTTTTGTTGTCTCACTGTAGTCAGGGGGAGCGTCCGAGGTTGACATGATACCAGGATCAGCTCCAGTGGCAGCCGTACTAGCCATGAAGGGCTGTTCTTCACTCATAGTGGCCGCAGAAGAACACAGTTCCTTTTCAAAATCAGCTAGTGCTTGCTCCTAGGGTTGCAAACATAATTCAGCGCATCAGTTGAATGCCTAGCATACGTCGATCACATACCCCAGAGCCTATAGTTTAATCGGATCCTGAAACTCGGACACTACATTGCTTACATGTATTCGCTCCACAATGGTAAGCTAGTAAGAGCGCCTATAATAATTATAGTTTCGGATGGTGCCTAATTCCGGACACTATTCTTTCCACTGTGCACTTCATGCCGAAGGTGTTGCACGCCTCGGTGCCGCAATAATCTTTGGCATTAAGTGATCGACCACAGTGGTGAAAGGCTACTCATGTCGCCAGGCACCATCCGAAAGTAGGCGCTCAGTCTTATTATCTTTATCATGGTTAACAATACCTTCAGGTTCCACAGAGTAGACGCAGTCGCCAGTTCGTAGCACAGAAAGTTAAGAGTTTTTGTTTACTTACGTACGAGTGTATCGCAACTTCCTTCGATCCGCTGAGCGTGCATTAGAATGACGTCATTGCTAGCGTATAACGGCATTTATATATACGCAGCTCGGCGGTGCGGTGAAAAGAATCTTAGCTGCTGGCTGAAACGAGGGTACACTCTCAGGTATGAGCAAGAATGTTACTGCAATAAATCCTGGTTTGTGAGTATCATCAGATGCTATTCCGTCACATAACTAGGTCAGTAGACAGCCATGGCGACCAACCCCCGGGATGCTGCAGCTTCTGGATCAACAGTGGCGTACCATCAGACGCAGGGTCTGGTGTTTGCTGTGAGTTCAAGTGTGTCATTACTTCAGATAAGGATGAAACCAAGGTGGTGACTGCGATGTCATTTACTATGGTAGTAGCTATAGTATTATAGCTACCTCTACCATAGTACAGTTCCCTTAGTAGTACTGTAACTGACAATTATTATCCTCTTACTATACTACATAGGTGCCGCCTGTTCCTTTATCCCAACCCCGTGATCAGTATACCCCAAACGACTTCATGACCCTGACTGTGGTTGTAGCCGTGATGTGCGGACTCTTCTCACCACTGTCCCTCATGTTTACTTTACCAGCCTATTTGTTCTCAAGGAAGGTACAGGATGAACGCTTGCTAACACAAAAAATGAAGCTATGCCTCTAAAGCCTACACTGTGGTACTATTATCATTTACAACACTTATTGACTACACTATGCCCTTAAATTAGTGCCTTGTACCCAGACCTTCCTTGCCCAAATCTTATTAATTTTCGTAGCTGTGTCCCTAATTATTTTTCACAGCTGCAAGATAAAGGAGACCTGGTTACAAGGATACTCTTTAGCAGGGGTGATGGAGTAACTATCACCCTTTTGCACTTAATTATATTTGCTTGCTTTTATAGAGCCGGGAAGCTGCCAAAGTGGGGGATATCAAGCAGGCAAGGTGGCAAGGACTTATTGCAGCCTATCTCAACGTTACAGCTGTGATATTTGCACTTGTTTTTGCTGCTGTTGCTATGGGCGCGGTGTTGGGAATTTACGGGCCCACATACTATCTTGATCAGTGCAGGGACAGAAATACTGTCTCCTCCTCCAGCTTTAGTAAGTTTTGTTCACTTGCTCATCATTATAGGGGTTATCCAACAGGTTGTACTATATAACACTTCTAACTTCTGCCCTCCTTCCTTAGGGCGGTGCTAGTGAATCTGGACACTGCCGTCTTAGAAACTGCATTTGTATCGCTGTGTTCTATACTTGTGTTAATGTTTGTACATTTTATAACTATCAGCAACAACAGTAATGATTGACATTTTATCATCCACTAAAGTACGATCGTGCATGCAATAATAGCCTAAGCCACTACCACCCCGGCCCAGCGTTAGAATGGGTACACCTGGGGAATAAAGGGATCCAGACCCCATTTAGGAAGGCTAAATCTCATGCCTGAATTCTGGGAATAAACTTGAAGACTGCACAATGATAATACAAAGATGATCATGATACTTGTGACTGCATGATCAGACAGTTGATGGCTGCTTTGGTGGGCGAGGGGCGGACATAAACTTGGTCAAATGTAAGAACTTTTCAATGACGTACTCCAAGCCCAGCTCAGCCTACAGATGAACAAACACAAAAGCTCATTATACACATTAAAGAGCATCAATTTTCTGACACTCTATATTATACCTTCTTTGCATTCTTCTTGTATCGTTCCACTCCAAACATCTCCACAGCTCTGGACAGTCCAAGGACTTCACACTTTATCCAAGCCTGCTTCTTACAACACGTCCTATACATTAAACAGGACATGTGCACAGTCTAGGAATAAAGCCTAAACTACATCACCTTTAATGGGAAGAAATGTGTGTTAGATCTTGGAAGTGTTCTCACTAAGCGTTTAATACAACTAATGGCGCAGTTTCAGACGTTGAGAATGGAGACTTATCGACTACTTCCTGTGCGCATGGGGCCAGAAACTGACCATTACACCCGAGCTGAGAATGATAAGTCTTCAATCTCAATGTCTGGAACTGTAGACTAGAGAGCTAAAAGTGCAACTGTAGTTTCAGTAACATCGCTTTCTTGCTTTTGGAAAATTATGCAGTATGCATGCAGGTAAGTGAATATGGCTGCTTGCCGCAAAAGTGAATGTAAGCAGTAACAAATTTCTTGAATCACTGTCTTTCCAGTCTCTTGGAGTGATTGGGATAAAAGTCATGATAGCAATTTTCAATTTATCTGCACTTCCAACAGCATGAATATTATCTTAGCAACAATTATAAGATGCCCAAGCCCATGCAGGCTTTGAAGACCAAAAGTCCTCTGAGCCTTGCAAATAATTATGTCAGCATGCTCCAAAACAAATTGCTGGCAAGAACACTGATTCTCGGTCAGTACCTGCAAATAAGCATGCTATGTCAAAAAGAAATTCAAACAATTTAAAAAAAGACATGCATACTCTGTAACAGCAGTTCATCAATTGTGAAAGGGTAACAATTCTTACCAACTTTCATTCTCAGGAGACACATAGTAGGTACACTTCTCCTCTACCAGCATGAGTTTAGCATAGTTGATGTTTCGGGTGTACGTAGTAAATATCTTAGCAGCAGAGTCTACAACTGACTCTTCAATCACACAAGCTGACTTGCCTGTACCACCAACGAACTAAAAACGATAAAGAAGAACCACTAATTAGTGCATACCTGCACTGTAATCTAACCCCTTTCCATGCCATTAGTGATTTCAGTAGCTATGGCAACAGTACTGGATGGTCCCTTTCAAATTTGAAGTAAATCGGATGTTTGATGGAGTAGATACACCCTCATAAACTTGTACACATCTCATATGGGAGTTTTGGTTTGGAAGCACCTGAAAAGCAAATCTCATAGGTGCCTATATAAAATAGATTTTGAGGTCACATTTAATGTTGCAAACTGGAATGAAATCCTCCATGTCATGTTGGGCATGAAACACTAAAAGCATCGTTGCCATAGCTATGGAATCCCTCTTGTAGCCCAATGGCATCTTTTGTCTATTGGTCTTGCACCCAGCCCCTCCTATCTAGATTATGGTACTCGTGAGTCCAGGAGGAATTGGGGTAAGCAAATGTTTATGCACCAACTAAATCTGAACAGGTTTTAATACATGGATGACTGGTTATTGCCACACAAAAGCATGTAGTTGTGGCACTAATTTAGACAGGTTGATTTGTAGGTCGCAATACACTTATGTCATTGATCAGCCGCTCTCAGATACAGAATGAGATTCAACACCATGGCGATAGCTTTGAATGACTAGGAGCCAGGACATTCCCATATGTAAAACTCCATAGAGTGCAATTAGAATTTTTGATGTTTTAATGACAGCGACTCCCCACATGGCATTCTGCACATTTCCAGACTAGTATGTCATATGTTAGGAGAAATCTGGCCAACAAGTATCTCCTGCTGTACTGCAATTGAGAGAATAATTTTCACAAAAAAACGTAATGGGTCATTTCTTGTGTTCATGAACTTCCACCTACCAATATTGTTTGGTAAACATAAACAGTCTGAGGAGGGAAGCAAAACAGCCTGCAGCAAGATGACATCATCCCAATTACTGCATCTGCTAGCTCAGGCTAGCTTGCTTCCTGACATTCCAAAGGTCATGAATATAGAATGCCCACTTAGTGTGTTGACACACTTAGCTTGGAATGCTGTTTCTATATGGCATCCTGCATTCCCACAGAGTTTAGATGTTTTGGGACAGATTTAACTTCCTGGCTCCTCACATGGTATCCTGTAGTTCAGGACACTCCCAGAGTATGCCATGTGTTATGAATGTAGCCAGAAATCTGGTCAACAAGGCTAAAGGGCACTAGCACAGGATGTCTAGGAGCCAGTAAACAGCTATTGCCATGGTGTTGAATTAAAATAGCCAGGAAGTCCATGAGTCAGAGAGTAGCTAGCAAAGATTATGAAATTAGAACTCCCACAGTTGACACAACTTGGTGTCTAGACAGCAAAATTCTGCCATCCCAACATGCCATCCTGCTACTCAGGAAGCAAGCCACCCCCTTACTTCTGGCTGTCTAGACAGCATAAAATACTGTACACCTTATGCACCTTGGACTGCTGTCCCCTGCAACTCAGGAGCAGCTATCACCATGGTGTTGAATGGAGAACCACACTAATACAGGATGTCTAAGGTGCAAGCTGAAGTATTGAGCAAGCCAGGAAGTCCAGGAGCCAGGAACTAAGCTAAGCAGTGTTGAATGGAGAAAGCCAGGAAGTCCATGCAGGAGCCAGGAACTAAGCTAAGCAGTGTTGAATGGAGAAAGCCAGGAAGCAAAGCTAAGCACCAACAACACTGGGAGTACACTGTTGATAATGGAAATCCTCCCCTGAATTGTACATCAAGATTAATGTCTATTCCTCTTATCTCAAGTGTACACAGCTGCAGCAGCCCAGTTCATTGCACCACAGAGTACTAACACCTATGTACCCTTTCTATATACACTCGTGGAGCCCCATTCATGAGGCACCTGTCCTGTTTTGCACAATCATCCCAAACTAAAGCCTGTTCCATTTAAATTATCAAGTATATAGCTATAGCTACACCTTGAAGAGCTTGCAAGGGCCGGCTCTGTTGCCGGGTCACCGGGGTGATGTTGAACATGCAGTTGGTCTATCGCAAAAGAAGCACAAGCTTCTTCAAAAACCTCACACAGTGTTTCCCCCAAAGGGGGGTACCAGGTTGCTCCCCCCCTCCCCCCTTTCCTAACTTGGTTTCCTTTGATGTGGTCATTGGAATGTTTAATTTGCTTTGATCCCATGGAAAAGTTATATCTTCCCCCCTCCATTCTTTTTTTACCTCCCTGAAAAATTATATCAAGACAGCAGCCTATAATAGACGCCTCATACTCTACAATTTATATCTTACTCTTTCGATCCATTTTGGTCCTCGGTTGGTCTTCCTTACAAGTCGCTTGCTCACTAACCGGTTACCATCCACACTCCTAACCAGAGTACATTACACACGAGTAAGATACATGTCATGTAATCAGATACATGTTCACAAACTAGTCTCGTTCCCAACCGACTTTTCGCCCTCCGCCGGGAAAGGTATGTCTGGTAACCCCCCTATTCCGTTTCGGTTCACGGTATTTCAATCATTACGGTGTCATGTAATCATTGTTAAACACTGCACGTTGACAGGAATGCAATCTTACGTGATGTCACACGTTAAATTAAAATAATACAATGCGCCAACATTCCGGTGCACTTGAACCGAAATGGAATAAGGGGGGTTACCAGACGTACTTTTCCCGATGGAGGGCAAAAAGTCGGCTGGTAACGAGACTATTCACAAACCTGCTCAGCAGGTCTTCTGACAGGACGTGTTTGCTGTAGGGGTTTGGGTAGCGCCTCCACAGTGCCTGAGCCACGTGTTCCCATGCTGCCCTATTGGGATGCCCGAGGGTACAGTGGGTTACTTTACTGGGTGGTAATAAATATACCCACATCAGCCCACATTAACCATCAGCAGGATTTTGTATTTTTAGTAGCCCCAGGCCTATAATGCATGTCAAAATTTTGTGACAATAATCCCATGAATATAGAAAATTTAAATCCTGCGAAAGTAACTGATTAACTGTAATGAAGTTTGGATGACGGTGAGAAAGTCCATGGGAAGATCCCCATCAGTAATCGCAATCTCTATCGAGTCAGATGTGGTAATTACCAATTTCTATTGAGGACCATATTTACCATGCGGATGTCCAGTGGGTGTGGTCAAAGTATCACGTGATCCCTGCAGAGTTTTACAGTAAAGTCTGAGCAGACTCTTTGTTTCACTGTATGTGTAACATTGTAGTCTTGTATTATAGAGCGTTAGCAGACTTCAAAAAAGCGTGATCGCTCATATTATACAAGTTACATGAATTATGGCTCTTTACGTAATTTTCCCAAGAATGATGCTGTCAGAGTAGGATACTACAATCGATCTAATCACTCACTTGATTGTGCTGACGTGGGAGTGAAATTTACCAGTAAAACGACTGGGTTTGCTTGCAGACTTCGTATCGTCTTTAGGTTCGCCGGGTTCAGCCATGTTCTATGTGATTAATATCTCCGTCCCACAGAGGTTAATTAGCGAGTACTGAACGCCCCCGCAAATGGGAGGAGCTGCATGCATTCACTATTACTACGCGTTGCGATTTTTCGTTGGAATGTTGGCAATGGTATGGTAAAAACTCTAATGATATCAATAAAAGTGTTACAATAGCTTTATTTGGTACAGTAGCACATAAAATGTAAGATAGAGAATAGTGTGTGTCAGCTTCTAAAACGTTAGTTGGGTGTTCTTACTAATATGCAATCTATAATACAAAACAACTACAGTAATATTTACTTAAATTAGTCTATGTATCCATATCCAAGATCACGATCAGTTTCCGGTAAGAGTGTACAAGTCAAAATCTGTTTCGGTAGAATTGGTGGAATTTGTAGCATTGGTTTCGTTAGCAAAGTCCAGGGGACTTGGGCAGCTGTTCTGGAAAGTGAAGAATGGTAGATTGAGTGTAGAAGAGTTTACAGTCTCACTGAATCGCAGTAGCAGCTGTCCAATGTTCAGATCCAGATTGAATGAGAGAAGTTCTGGTAGGGTCGTATCTTCAGTGTAGTTGCTCACTGCAACTGCAGCAGCACTGGGTACCGGAATGACACTGTTTCCGCTAGAATCGGTCACAGCATCCTCAGTAATGGAGAGGAATGAGTCATTGTCAGAGGTAGCCAGAAGAGATCTCCTCTTGAGTTGGTTGAGGTCAGAATTCGGCATCTTTAGTTTTAGGACAGTGTTCTGGATTACTGTGATGTTGCCACCGGTCAGTGTGTAGAACAGACTGCCATTCTCAAGGGTGAGAGAATCTGAGTTCTGGATGGTGAAAGCAGTAGGATCGAGAGAGGTTGGGAGGACAGTTTCAGAGAAGGTCATGGTGAGACAGCCGGAGTCAATGTCCAGGTCAAAGCCTAACAGCTCTGGGTTTGTTACATCGGGTCTTAGCTCTGTTACGGGGATGGCGTCTTCTGGGCTGGTTCCCAATACGGGGTTGCCACTGGTGTCCAGAATTGAGCCCTCTCTGATGTCAATGTATGTGTCAGCTATGTCTGTGGCAAGGTCCAAGACGGCCTTGATATTATTCAGATCGAACCGAGTCACTTCGATCTCAACAATTGTCTGGTCGATGCTAATCACTGTGCCGTTGGTTAGAGTATAGGCTGATGTTGCATTGGTGGCATTCTCACTCCGGAGAGTGATTCCCGACGGGTCCAGTGACACATCGTCCATGGCTTCGGTGAAGTTCAGTGTGAAGACACTAGTGTTGAGATTCAGGCTGAAGCCTCTCAGTGCCGGTCTGGTGATATCCGATATGAAGGCAGCGGCAGGCAATGCATTTTCCGGTGAGATCTCAAAGATAAAGTTGCCATTGGAGTCTCTGACTCCAGTGGATCGGACAGAGAGGAATGTATTCTCAGAGAAGTTATCAGCACCAGAGGCTAATTCTCGGTCGAGTTTAATCTCATTCAGGTCGAAATCTGAAAGAAGGATGGCTATGATGGGTCCATCGGACGAGATCACTTCTCCACCGGTAAGGTTGTAGAATACACTGCCATTGGCTGGTACTAACTCCAAGTTACTTTGGAAGGTAAAATCTGTTACAGTGATACTTCCAGCTTCCACAGTCTCCGAGAATGTGATTGTAATCAGACCTTGGTTGAGGTCGAATTCGAACTCTAGCAGCATTGGTCTGTTTTGGTCTTCAATCACTCTGCGTGCTTGTAAGCCATCGTTCTGAGAGCGCGGACTTACAGGGTTGCCTGCTCTGTCTGCTACTGCAAGTTCTGTAAACGAGAGGTAGGTGTTTGCGAAAGATGTACCAAGGGATATTCGGATCTTAATTTCGTTGAGGTCTTCGTCACCCAGCTCGATGGTCACTATGGGACCAAAAACCAGCACTGGAGAGCTGATTTCTGTGAGGGTGTACTCAGAAAGGATGGGTTCCGTGGATGTGTTCTGGAGGGTGAATTGGGTGATGTTGAGAGAGACCACATCAACAGTCTCATCAAAGGTCAGCACTAGGACTTCACTGAAGAGATCGAGGGTGAAATTCAATAGTACGGGCCCTGTCATGTCTTCAATATACTCTTCAACATTGGCAACATCAATGCCATTGGTAAGTGGGATAACTAGGAGGTCACTCGTGTCCTGTACGGTTGATGCAGTCAGGGCCAGCCAGGTGGTGTCATTGTCCTGGGCAATGCCTCTAGCTTTGACTTCGTTGAGATCATCATTTTCTATGGCCAGCGTCACTTCAGTGCTGTCAACTATGGCAAGGAGTTGTCCACCAGTGAGGGTATACTCTGTTTCAGGGCCAGGAGAGTTGATTCTAGACTGAAGAGTGAGACCAGTTGGCGTGAAACTACTTGCATTGACAGTCTCAGAGAAAACAAGTCTCAGGTAGCCAAGGTTCATATCGAGATCGAAGCTGACCAGATACGGTCGTGTGGTGTCATTCCTGAACAATATTGCCTGCACGCCACTTACAGGATTCAGCAGGTTGCCATTCATGTCAGTCACAAAGTTGGCACTGAGGGCCAGGAAAGCATCGATCATGGCTGTGAGCAGACTTGTGTTCTGCTTGATGGCATTCAGGTCTTCTTCAATGATGTACAGAGACAGCCTTGGCCCGTTAGTACTGTTGGTTATGATATCAGACAGTGAGAAAACCACTGATCCGTTTGGCATGTCCATAAACATCAGTCCTGAGATGTTAAGACTGCTGACATTGACTGCCTCGTCAAAGTTGAGCATCACCAGACCAGAGTCAAGATCGAATAGGAAGTTCTGTAGTGATGGACTGACACGATCAGGATAAAAGTCTGCTGCGGCGACTGTTTGTGCTAAGTTTGGATTATTGTCCATATCTCTCACTGCTCCAACCTCGATGGACAGCTGGGTGTTATCCAGCTCCGTAGCCAGAGTGGTGTCTAGCTTAATGCGATCAAGATCAATAGTGTCAAGAGTGATCACAATCAGAGTCGAGTCATTCATTGACACAGTGGAGGCTTCGCTCAGAGCTACTGTGGTGCTGTTGACATCTGAAAACAGTGTGAACCTAGTGAGGACAGCAGCAGCAAAAGAGACGGTCTCATCAAAAGTGAGAAGGAGCTCTTCTGATGTGAGATTGAGGGTAAAGGAGAGCAGAACAGGGCTTGTAATGTCGGTTGTAACTTCAGTAGCCTCCAGGGCACTGTCTGGAGGAATACTGGTCAGGTTGAACTCGGACACATCCTCAATGGCAGCAGGTGTGATGGAGATGAAAGTGTTGTTGCGTCTGGTAGCCAGGCCACGGATTTCCTTGATGGCATTCAGGTCATCAGTTGTGATATTTACAGTGACAATTGGCTGATTTAGAGTGGACCCTTCACCTCCCATGAGGGTGTAAGAGTATATGGGGGTACTACCAG
Source organism: Phakellia ventilabrum (assembly GCA_963921505.1). NCBI lineage: Eukaryota > Metazoa > Porifera > Demospongiae > Axinellida > Axinellidae > Phakellia > Phakellia ventilabrum. The sequence continues at coordinate 6,403,809 of OY997393.1, read as the reverse complement.
ATGACTGTAGTGTGATTTCAGTTGGGTCGAGAGTTGAGGCATTCACTGTCTCGCTGAAGGTTAAGGAGAGGACTCCAGTGTTCAGATCAAAAGTAAACGAGTCCAGTTCTGGAGGAGTGCCGTCTGGTATGACCAGACTAGCCTGTATGGTTTGTCCTTCCTGCTCCGAGATAGCATTTCCATACACATCAGTGGCTGCACTGGATCTCAGGAAGATGTAGGTATCGTTTTCATTATTGGCGATGTCAGGCAGGCTCTTCAGCAGGTTGAAGTCAGCTGCCACCAGATTGAATTCTAGCAAAAGTCCATTCTCAGTAGTGATGACTGTACCACCTTCAAGCGGCACAATGGTGGTTGAGGTGTCATTAGTAGGTGAGTTGTGGAACTCGATCTGAGTGAGGTTGATGGAGTCCCGAAGGACTGGTTCAGAGAACCGTAGCATGATGAATGCAAGGTCTCCTTCCGCATCAAATGTAAAGTCCTCTAGTTGTGGCTGTGTGGTATCAGGTGTGTACATTGAGACTGGAATGGCATTCACATCCGGAATGATTACCAACTCATTATTGCCAGTGGTGTCAGTTGGAAGCATAATAGATGCAATACTCAAGAAGGAGGTGGCATTGTCTATGTAGACGTCAAGTGGTGCTAGCAACTTGATCTCATTCAGCTGCTCAAATGTGAGTGTAATGTCAAAGATGTACCAGTCTTCTGGGCTAACATTCAGCCTGTTGCTGAAACCATCCAGCCTGTAAGACAAAAACACCACACCTGGCATATCTTGAAGGAGATAGGATCCTCTTGCAACACTCTCTGAGTCCATAGCTTCAGTGAATGTCAGAGTAAGGACTCCACTGTCGATATCAATAGAAAAGGCTTGTAGCCTGGGATCAGTGGTGTCAGGTGTGTAGTCATCAGCTGGAAGTGCAGCCTCATCTGACACATTAACAGAGGGATTGAAGTTCATATCAAGTACTGCTTCAGTCACCAGTGAGACGTAGGTACTTGCTTGGTCAATAGCTAATGACCTTCTTGACTGAATATTCACCACATCTATGAAGATGAGTTGGATGATAATTTCCAAGCCATTTTCGGATAAGACAGTACCATTGGTTAGGGTGTAAAATCCTGAACCATTGAAGGTGACATTTTCAAATGACTGCAGAGTAATGGTACTGAAATCCACAGTCCCAGCTCTTACTGGTTCTGAGAATGTGAGGTAGAGCAGCTCTGGCGAATCCATGTCAAGGGTAAATTGTTGCAGCTCTGGCGGAGTGGTGTCGGGGGTGAAGAGTGTTATTCGAATGCCTTGAGTGTCATTCAAGGTAGCCAGGGGGTTGCCTGTTGTGTCAGATGCTGTGGTGTTGGTAAACCTCAGATATGTTGTATTCTCATTAATGGCCAGATCTTCGATGAGCTTGATGCCATTGAGGTCTTCAAATGTGAGTGGAATGCGGACTGTAGTGAGGTTCCATACCGGAGTTCCAGAACCGGTGAGCTGGAACTCGGCTGAGGCATTGAATTCTTCATTCTGGATCCAAAACTGGTTGACGTTCAATGACGTCTGGTCTATGGTCTCTGAGAATGTAATAGTTAGGAGACCAATATTGAGATCCAGATCATACTCAACAACCTCTGGTTCCACGTCATCTGGTATGACTTCTTCAAGCATCAGTGCCATGGTGGAGAAGATAGGCACAACAGTGTTTCCACTCATGTCTACAACAGTGATGTTACTGATTGAGATGTAGGCATGCGTTGGAGTGGTGAAAAAGTCAGGGAAATTCTTTAGCTGATTTAGGTCGAAGTCATTCAGTGAAAGAACAATGTTGGTTGAGTTCTCTGTGGAAACGCTACCACCTGTGATGTCTAGAGAGAATGGTGGACTGGAGGCATCACTCTGCAGAACAATTTCTGTTGGGATAAAGGTATCCACGTTGACAGTTTCAGTAAATGTTAAGCTTAGCTGGCCTCCGTTGAAATTGAAAGTGGCACGATCCAATTCTGGTTCTGTTGTGTCTGGAATAAAGACGGCTGCTTGTTGTGGGGTCACAACTGGTGAGACAGGATTATCAGCCATGTCTAGAATGGTATCAAGCTCAATTCCCAAGAATGTGTTGTTGATATTTGTAGCAAGATTGAAGTCGATCTTGACGGCATTCAGATCTTCATCTGAGATTGTGATATTGAACACTTTGCCATTTGGATCTATAGTGTCACTTGGTGGGAAGAGCTGATAGGTGGAGTTAGTACTACTGGAGTCTTCTGAGAAGAGAACCAGGCCTGTGACGTTCAGAGAGGACGTATTAACTGCTTCAGTGAAGTTGAGTACTATCATTCCGGAATCAAGGTCGAAAACAAAGTTCACCAACTCAGGTGGAGTGACATCCATGATCAACCCTCCTCTAATGGTTACTGCCACAAAACTGTTCTCATTCATGTCAGCAACAAGACTGCTGGCAAGGCTTGCATAAGTGTTGTTCTCGTCGGTTGCTAGGGACGTCAAGAGTTTAATAGAATCCAGATCTACCTGGTCGAGCATGACAACAATCATAGTGCTGTCTTCCTGAGAAGATGTACTGAACTGAAGTGGGTGGAACTCTACTGGAGAGATGGCACTGCTCAGGATGGTAATAGCCTCAACCCGGAAGGAGGAAGCATTGATGGTCTCGATGAATGTCAGGTTCAACAAGCCTTGGTCGACATCAAGCACAAAGGAATCAGCAACAGGAGGGGTACTATCTTCAGTGAAGAGAGTAACCTGCAGAGGTGAGGTACTCACTACAGAGTTGTTGAAAGTGTCTGCAACCAGGCCAGATGTGAAGGTAATAAAGGTAGTATTTTCTGAAATGGCCAAATCTGATAGCCTCTTGATCTCATTAAGATCAGCAATTTCGATGTCGAGATGCAACACAGTATCGTCAAATGGTCTCACAGTGCCATTCAGGAGTGTGTATGTGGTTATGCCTGGGTCAGAGGTATTGCCATTTGAGAGCAGAGTCAGCTGGGTAGGGTCAAAACTGCCGTAGTCTACCACTTCTGAGAAGCGGAAAGTGAAAAGAGCAGAATTGATATCCAGGTCGTAGGATTCTAGAACTGGGGGGATGGTGTCTGCAGTAAAGTTAGTGACTGGCAGAGCAGAGTTGTTAGCAATTGAAAACACAGCATTTCCATTCATGTCACTGATGGCAGATTCTGTAATTGATAAGAATGTATCTGATGCACCAGAAGCCAGCATGCGCAGCCGGTTGATGGCATCAGTGTCTAGTTTGGAGAGATAAATCTCTAGGAGTGTGCTGTTTTCCACTGAGGCAGTGGCATCAAGGCGAAGGCTATACGTCTGACTTGGACTGAAGGCATCATTTTGTAGGGTGAATTCAGTCACGAGAATGCTATTGGCATTGATGGTTTCATCAAACGTGAGAAACAGAGTTGAAGAGTTCATATCAAGATTGAACATAAGCAGTGTTGGGCTTGTGGTATCAGCAATAAAGATCTCTGGTGCCGTGGCCTCAGAGTCATTAACTCCTACTAGAAGGTTTCCAGCAAGGTCTAGAATAGTGCCTTCTTCAACCACCAAGAACGTGTCATCAGTCCCAGTACTGAGGTTCGTGTTGCGTTTTAACTCGTTCAGATCGTCCTCTGAAAAGACCAGTGTCACTCTGAGCGCATCAGTAGATCTTGAAGCCTCTCCTCCACTCAGCCTCAGAATGTTGGTCAATCCGAAGGCAGCCGCATCTGGAGCCTCCTGAAGTACCAGGCCAGAGGAGTTGAAAGTAGTCAGGTTTACTGTGTCAGAGAAGCTGAAGATAATTACCCCAAGGTCCATGTCTAGAGTGTAGTTCACAAGTGCTGGTGGGACTAAATCAGGATAGAATTGGTCAACTCGGAGCGCCTTGCCATCTGTGATGGGTACCACATCAATTCCAGTGGTGTCATCAATGAGGAAACCAGCAATAGTGATATAGGTATCGTTCTCACTCCTAGCTACACCTGTGTTGGACTTGAGCCTCAGTAGGTCAAAGTGAGAGAGCTCCAATAGAATGATGTAGCCATCACTGCTGCGGGTGATACTGGAGGCAGTAGGACTGAACGTACGATTTTCAGCTCTGTACACATCATGCTGAATCGTGATGGCCGTTGGATCGAGTGTCCTCGCAGAGACAACATCACTGAATGTCAGGCTAATTTCACCCAAGTGTTGATCATAGGTGTAGGAGACTAACATGGGCCTGGTCTGGTCTGGAATGAAGGTAGTGATCTGGACAAAGTCTGCAGCAGTGACCGGATTCCCAGCCGTATCCACAAAAGCACTTTCAGCGAAGGACAGGTAAGTGTTCTCAGTTGATGTCGCAAAGTTGAGATTAATCTTTAGAGCTGTGATATCCGGCCTCTCGAGCTCCAGTGTGAGCACTAGTAGACCAGAAACTTCTTCACTGTATGAGAGTAGGCAGCCAGAAAGAGTTAGAGCGGCCTGGTCGCTGGAGGTTGTGTTATACAGTGTGATGCTGCCACAATCAACACTCGTTGGATCTATTGGCTCATTGAATGTTAATATCAACAAGTCACTGTCCACATCAAGGGTGAATTGCTCCAGCATAGGTGGGGTTTGGTCAGCAATGTAGGTATCTGTTTGCAATGCCATATCAGTGCTGATCGGGATGACTTCGTTGGGACTGAATGCATTGTCTGTGATTGTTGTAGCCTCAATGGCGATGTATGTGGAGTTTGGACCCTTTGCAAATACAGAAGCCTTCAGGGCATTCACATCCACCAGTTCAAGCTGGACAGCAATGATAGTGTCATCAGGGCTAGATGTTGAGCCACCAGTGAGTCTATAGAACAGCACTGGGTCGGTGGTGTTGGCTTCCCCTTGTATTGTGATGCTTGTTGCATCCAATGAAGCTGCCCTGACTGGCTCATCAAAGGTGAGTATCAGAGTGTCATTATTTAGATCTAGAGTAAAGCTTAGCAGTTCTGGTCTGACTACATCCTCACCAAAGAACCTGACAATCAGGCCTGGGAATTCATCAATCACTGGCCGGATGGCATTGCCTACCATGTCTGCTGCAAAGTCGGATGTGAAGCCGATGTAGCAATTGCCTCTGTGTGTACAAAGGAAGCTGTTGGCCTGAATCGTGAGAAGGTCTTCTGTCTCCAGATAGAATTGGATTATATCGCCGTCAGAGTCATTGGTGAAACCACCTGTGAGGGGCACGCTTGCTAGGTGGGGAGTAAAAAGGTCCATGAGGATAACAGCAGCAAAGTTGAGAGAAGAGGCATTGATGGTTTCTGAGAATGATAGAGTAATGACTCCATCGGCAAGGTTGATCTGGGTGAATTCTTCCACTTCAGGACTTGTGGTGTCGTTTACAAAATTGTCCACCTGGATAGCTTGGCCATCTGGTACCCCATCAATTGGAATGTCTACCATGTCAAGAACAGCAGCATCCTCAAAGGTCAGGTAGCAGTTTTCTGGAGCATAGCAAAATTGCTTTCGCTTTATTTCATTCAGATCAAACCCGCTGATTGTAATCTCCACAGTGGCTGAGTTTTCCACTTGGACCACACTGGTTGTGAACGTATGGTTGATGACATCTCTGGTGACATTGTCTTGCAGGGTGAATCGCTCAACAAACAACGTGCTGACATTGACAGTCTCATTAAAGTACAACAGCAGGATGCCTTCATCCATGTCAAGATCAAAAGAGAGTAGGGAAGGCCTGTCGACATCCGGTATGAACGTACTGACTGGCAGTGCTGTTTCCTCAGGAATTCTCACAACCATGTTGCCAGCTAGGTCTGTGAGAGTGAACCCTCGAATACTGATAAAGGTCGTGTCATCAGAAACTGCCAGTGTCTCCCTAGCCTTGATGGCATTTTTATCGGCAGTGGTCAGAATTATGCTTACAACGGGGCCATCTGGAGAAACAATGCTACCTCCAGTTAGTGTGTATGCTGTGTCACCAGCTCTGGCATTCAGGAAGGTAATGGTTGATAGTAAAATGGAACTAGCATTGATGGTTTCGGAGAAGTAGAAGGTCACTTCACGTGTGCGCATATTCAAGTCAAAGGCTTCTAGGCGAGGTCGGGTTGAATCAACTATGTAGTCTGCAACTGGAAGTGCAGTGTCATTGGAGATGGCCAGAGCATCATTACCTGCTATATCATTGATGACATTAAACTCCAGAGAAATGTAGGTGTCTGTAGGAGATGTGGCCAGGTTTGTCAGCTGCTTTACTTCATTCAGCTCTTCCAAAGTGAGGACGACCTCAATCTCCGTTCCAGAGAGCTGTGTAGCTGTGCTGTTTCCAAGTGTCAGTGTCTCGAGGGCTGGGAGAGCTGTGAGGGAAGCAGACTGCACACTCTGGAGGGTGATGCGAGGAATGACGAGTGAGAAGAGAGTGATATTTTCAGAGAATGTAAGAACTAGACTACCAGAATTCAGATCAAAGCTAAACCTGGCAAGGAATGGTGGCACAATATCTGCATCATTTCTGCTGACTCGCAGAGCGGGGAAAGTGATGGGAATGACTGGTAGGTCTGCCATGTCTGTTAGAGCAGATTCGGTAATGGCCAGGTGTGTGGTTTCAATTGTGTGCCCAAGAGGTGGCAGAACTCTGATGGCTTCCAGGTCAAAGTCTGTCACTATTATCGTTATTTCTGTGGAATCCACTGTGCTCACATTACCACCAGTAAGGTTGTATGAACCACTGATGGAAGTATCATTAGGTGCAGCTCTCAACTGAAATTCTGTTGGATTGACTGAGCTTGCCCTGACGGTCTCAGAGAATGTCAGATGGATTAGCAGTGGCGGGACAGTGTTAACCATGTCGAAGCGGAAAGAGAGCAGGACTGGATTGGTGGTGTCTGGTGTGTATACGTCAACCTCTCGTGGGGTATCAATTGCAACCACAGGATTCAAGGCAGTGTCGTCAATGGTAGCTGATGTCAGAGTGAGGAAAGTTACATTCTCATTGAATGCCAATGTGGTAATCTGTTTGATTTGGTTGAGATCATCATTGGAGATTGAGACCACCACTACTGGGCCGTTTGATGACTGGGAATCAGAGAGATTACTAAGTGTGTGCTGTGGCATTGTATCATCGTGGAGGGTGATTTCTGTTACATCTAGTGAGCTGACGTCAACCGTCTCTGTGAAGTAGAGAGTGATCTCTCCAGCGTCAAGATCAAAATCATAGCTCACAACCTCTGGACTCTGCATGTCTGGACCGAACACACCAACTGCCACGGCATCAACAGCCATGATGGTTTCGATTGCATTCATGTTCATATCCAGCACGGTAGACTCATCAAGGAGGATGAAGGTATTGTTGACAGTAGTGGCCAGTGTTGTCTCATTCTTGATAAAATTGCCATCGTCAAACAACAGCATGAATGTGATAATGTGACTATCTTCCGAGAGTAAGTCTCCTCCCATCAGCAGTCTCTGGGGGCTGAAGTTGTTTCTGCCTCCAATTAGCGTAATTCCAGTGATATTAAACTCAAGAACACTAACTGTCTCTGTAAAATATAGAACCACGGTATCATTACTGAGATTGATGTCAAATGTAATCAGTTCAGGTGGAGTGGTGTCACTGGTGTAGCAGGTAGCATTGACAGGAATGGCACCATTTCTGCTGATCTCTTCGATGGGATTTCTGGCATTATCATAGACCATGCCTCTCAGGAACCGGAGGTAGGTGTCTGCTGCTGAGGTAGCTAGGGTTCTGATGCGTTTGATTTCATTTGAGTCCTCCAAAGTGATGTCAATTCTGACCACAATCTCATCCTCGCTTGTGACATTACCTCCAGTGAGACTGTAGAAAGCTGTTGGCATTAGTGGACCATTCTGAAGACTAATGAATGTCGGATCTAGGGAAGTGACATTTACCGTCTCTGTGAAGGTTAGTTCAAGATATGGAGATCCATCCAAGTCCAGGCAGTACTGTACCACTGCTGGAGGTGTAATATCTTGGTCCAAAGAAGCAGCTTGTTGGGCATCTGTACTGTTTATTGGAATGATGGCATTGCGATTCATGTCCAGCACAGTCTCTGTTGATAGGTAGAGGTATGTGTCATTAACTGTATTAGCAAGCAAAGTCAATGCCTTGATATTGTCCAGGTCAAACTTGGTGATGGCAATTTCGATGGTGACTCCAGTGATGGGTGGATCTGGTACACCTCCAGTTAAGGTGTAGTTTTCAGAAACATCACTGATGTCTTGGCTGTTCTGGAGAGTGAGCTGGGTCAGGTCAAGGGAGCTGACATTCACTGCCTCACTGAACACAAGCACTAGGACTTCAGTAGTGAGATCTAGTGAAAAACGCACGAGAGTAGGCCTGGTGATATCTGGCCTGAATGCACAGACTTGGAAGGCATCGTCATCAAGAATTGGCACAACGGCTGAGCCCGCCACTTCCCTGATGGTTGCTGCTCTTAGTGAAATAAATGTGGTGTCATTGGATGTTGCAAGGCCATCTCTCATCTTGATCTCGTCCAGGTCAATCTTGGCAATGTCGATAGTAATGACATACTGGTCTGAGCTCATGCTGGTGGACTGGAAAGTCAGTGTGTATGTATTTACAGGATCGGATCTTATGCGATCACTCTGGAGTGAGATGAACTGGGCCTGAAGAGTGCTCACATCTGCTACATCATTAAATGTCAAAATCAACTCTGCTGTGTTCATGTCCAGCTCAAAGCATAGCACGGTTGGGCTTGTTGTGTCCGCAACATAGCTATCTGCTTGCTCCGGTGCAAACTCTGACACTCCCACTACTGGGTTTCCAGCCATATCAAGAACAAAGCCTTCAGCGAATGAGACATACGCAGAGTCTATGTCCACAGCGAGATCCTGCCGGAGCTTGATAGTCCTTACATCTGAATCACTGAAGGCGATTAGCAGAGTCTCCTTGGTGGCTGTCACAAATGACACATTCCCTCCAGTGAGATTAAAGATGCCGTTTCCGGCACTGTCATTGTGCAGGGATATCTGTTCAAACTGAACAGTGCTGGCATTCACTGGCTCAGAGAAGGAGAGGGTGAGGGTCTCATCATTCATGTTTAAGACAACAACAGTAATTAGCTCAGGAACTATACTGTCTCGGGTGTACACATCCACTCTCAGAGCGTCCTCGGTGTCAACTGCAACAATGGGATTCCCACTGGTATCCACAACCAAGCCAGAGTCGAAGGAGATGTAAGTGTCATTCTGGAATGTTGCCAGCTCTTCTGCAGCTTTGATAGCGATGACATCTGCGGGGCGGATGCGGAACAGGATGAACGGGAGTGGCTGTGAAGTATGCTCTAGGTCATCATCAAGTGTGACCAGTGCTGTAGCATTGGAAATTGCATTCTGAATAGAAATAAATCTTGAGTTGAAGGTGGTCTCATCGACCGTCTCGTTGAAATAGAGAGTGATGGTCTCATTCGTGAGATCAATGTCCCATGATTCAAGGAGTGGAGGTGTGGTGTCGGGAATGAGGAGAGGAGTGGGTGAAAGGTCAAGATTGCTGGTGTCCTCAACAGGAAGGATGGGGTTCTCAAAGGTGTCATTAGCAAAGGTTGACAAAAGCCTCAGGTGACAGTTGGTGGCATCAGTACACAGACCTCCCAGGGCTTTGATGATGTTGAGATCATCATTTGTTACCTGGAGCATGACCAGAGTGCCATTGCTGGTGAGTACCTCACCTCCTGTCAGCATGACGGAAAAGAGAGGAGACCTTAGGAAGTTTTGTAGCCTCAGGGAAGTCACATCAATGGTAGCAGCGTCTATTGTCTCTTCGAAAAGTAGGGTCAGGAGCCCACTGTCTAGGTCAAACTCTACAAACTCAGTCAGGAAAGTCGATGAAGTGTCAGGGATATAATCAGCTGCAATAATAGCATTCTCATCAGCAATAGGCACAACCGGATTCATCATTGCATCGTTGACCAGAAGTTCCGTGTGCGAGAGATAGCAATTGGTCAAGTTAGTGCAGAGGGTGGGCATCTGGGTGATATTATCTCTGTCAATCTTGAGGAAATCAATCACCAGTACATCGCTGGGCATAGAGGTGTCCCTGAGCACACCCCCTGTTAGGGTGTATGAAGCATTGTTTCCTGGTGCTGGTGCGTCCAAGAAGGTTATCTGGGTAAGGTCTAGCGAGGTTATGTTCACAGTCTCTGTGAAGGAGAGTGTGAAGGCGGCAGAGGTGAAGTTAGCCTCGAATGAGACCAGTCTTGGCCGGATGTTATCAAACCCAAAGTCTGATACCTGTAGGGCATTGTCTGATGTTATTGGTATTACAGGGTTGTTATTCCTGTCCTCAGCACCAGTAGCTTCAATGGTGATGTAGGTATCATTCATGAATGTACCCAGGTCATAGAAGCTCTTTATGGTATTGAGATCAGACAGACTCAGAGTGATTAGCACCTCTGAGAAGTCAGTCCTGTTGTAGGAGCTGGTGGAAGTGACCTGGAAGTTTGTTGTGGGAGAGCTTGGCGCATTCTGGAGAGAAATATCCGTGATATTGATGGTGTCTGGATTGACAGTCTCAGAGAATTCCAAAACAATCGTACTCTCCTCCAGGTCCAGGTTGAACGCTACAAGCACTGGTCTGGTCACATCTGGGAAGACAAACTCAGCCTGCAGGGCACTAGTCGCTTGGATTTGGTCAATTTGGTTGAGGTTCATGTCTCTGATGAAGTTACTGGTGATCGAAAGATATGCATTGTCCACTTCAGTCACCAAATTTGTAAAATCCTTCAAGGTATCAAGGTCTCTTCGGCTGAGGGACACTGTCAGCATGATACCATCCGGGGTGTCTGTGTAGCTCTCAGAACTTAGGATGTGACTCTCAGTCTCAAACTCTGAGCTTGCGTTGTTCTGAATTCGTATCTGGGTTGGATCCAAGGTAAGATGATTCACAGCCTCGGAGAAGAGAAGGTAGATCTCTCCGGTATTGATGGAGATATTCCAAGCCAAAAGTGTGGGCCTGGTGCTGTCAAAGATGTATTCTGTTACTATCAGAGGCTGTGAGAATTCAACCAAACCATTGCCACTAGTATCAAAAACTGTGTTATTGGTGAAGTAAAGATAGGTGCTGGTCTCACTTGCTGCCAGATTGGTGTCAATTTTAAGTGCATTCAGGTCATCTTCAGTGAGAGTGACCATCAGAACAAGGTCATTTGCCAACATCACAGTACTTTCAGTGAGGGTATAGTTAGTAGATGGGGTTAGAGAGTTCACAAACGTAACCTGATTGATGTTCAGTGATGAGGCTAGGACTACTTCATCAAACGTCAGCCTTAGGATACCTTGATTTGCATCAAATAGGAAAGTTACCAACACTGGAGGCTGGAAGTCCTCAAATACATCTGCAGCCTGAATGGCCATCCCATCTGCAATCTCCACAACCAGGTTAGCAGCATAATCCTGTGTGGTCATATTCGTGATCGTGAGGAAGGTGTTATCGACATTAGTAGCAAGTCCTAGAATGCGTTTGATGTTGTTCACATCATATGTAGTGGGTTGGATGGTGTAGATGGGTCTGTAGGAAACTGTAGTTGGTTCAATAGTACCAATCTCTTCCAGAGTGTAGAAAAGGTTGCCTAATGTACTGGTGTCATTGAGGGCTGTGATTTCTGGATAATTGAAGACTTCTGTGTCAATGACCTCATCAAAGGTAAGGAATAGTGATCCAGGGATGCGATCAAATGTAAAGTTGAGTAATTCAGGTCTGGTCGAGTCTGGAATCAGATCAGTTGCCCAGAGTGAATCTGAAACTGGAATAGCTATAACTGAGTTGTTATTCATATCAATAGCCAGAAAAGATTCAATGCTTATGTAGGTGGATTCCATATCAATGGCTAGAAGCCTTCTGATCTTCAGGGAATTGAGATCGTCAGCAGGGAGGAAGATTGCTATTAGAGGTGAGTCTAAACCTACAGCCATACTCGATCTGAGTGTATAAGACTCTGTGAACCTGTTAGCAGCTCTTCTGTTTTGGATAGAGATGGCTGTCGCATCAACAGAGCTGACCATAACGGTTTCATTAAAAGTCAGGTTCAACCATCCTCCATCAATATCTAGGATAAATGACATCAGAGTTGGCTGACTTGTATCTTCGGTAAAGTTTGTAACTTGCACACCCTGTTCTGGTGAAGTTCCCGTGACATTGTTGCCAACAAGATCCTGAATTGAAGCTGCAGGGATCTCAAGGTAGGTGTTGTTTTCCGAAGTGGCTAGATCAGTGTCAGCTTTAATTGCATTCATGTCATCCACAGTCAGATAGATGGTGACTTCTGTGCCATCGTCAGATTGAGCAGTCATACCTCCTGTAAGCGTGAAGGAGTTATTAAAAGCAGCAATAATATTCTCCTCAGAATACAAGACCACTTGGTCGATTTGGAGTGTATCGAGTCTCACGCCTTCAGAGAACGTCAGTATTAGGGTAGCAGAGTCCATATCTAGATCATAACCAAGGAATTGTGGTGGGTCTGTGTCAGCTGTGAAATTGGTTGCCTGTAGGGCCTTGCCATTTGTGATGGCTAGTACGTCAACTCCATAGGGGTCATCCACTGCAAAGGCATTCAGAGCTAGGTAGGTTGTTTCGAGGCTGACTGCAACTCCAGAAGTGCTCTTTAGTCGGAATAGGTCTACTGCTCCGATTGTGATAGTAATAATATAGCCATCGGTCGTTGAGGCAGAGCTTGATGAGGTAAGGGTGTAGCGGTTGTCTACAAATGAGTATGCAGCATCCTGAATTGTGATCGCTCTTGGATCAAAGGTACTTGCATCGACCACATCGTTAAAGGTGAGTACAAGCTCACCAGTGTTGACATCCAAGTAATAAGACATAAGCATGGTGGGGGTCTCGTCCAGAATCAGTGCACTGGCTGGTATGGGGCCGGCTTCAAGCATGGCTAGGCCAGCTGTGTCATATGCAAAGCCTGACTCTGCAGCCAGGTTGGTAGTTTCAATAGACGTAGCCAGAATACTGTTTGTCTTGATCGCAACCAGATCGGGTCTTGTGAGGTTGACTTGGATTATCAGTGATCCAGGGACTGATGTTGCTGGCACTGGAGACACAATACCACCGGACAGGGACACAAATGACTCAGGGATACTATCATTTCCTATCAGGCTCAGAAGCACTAAATCTAGAGAAGACACCAGAACTGACTCAGAGAATGTAATAGTGAGCAGGTCGCTATCAAGGTCCAGCGAGAAGCTAGAGATGGTTGGAGGGGATGTATCATTAATGTACTGCATTGCCTGCAGTGCACTGTCCGAGGGAACTTCTACGATGAAGTTGGGTATTAGGGCTACATCTCTGATGGCAAAAGAGTCGATACTGATGAAGGTATCTGCCTCGCTCTTGGCATAGGACAATGCGCGGATGGCGTTGAAGTCCATTATTTCCAGAGTAAAAGTGACGATATCTGAGGGCACGGCACCAGCTGAGCCACCGGTTAGGGTGTAGAAAGTGGTGGAGTTTTCTGAATCTTGAATGTGGATGCCAGCCGGATTGAATGCAGTCACATCCACTGGCTCGGTAAAAGAGAATGTAATCGTTCCCTGCTCAGCATTGAAGATGAAGGAGACCAGCTCAGGAGCTAGGTCATCCTCCACAAAAGCCATTGCAATGAGGTTGGGGGCACTTCCAGATGGTGGAGGAGTGACTGGGTTACCTGCTTTGTCTTGGATGAGGTCCTCGGTGAAGGAAATGTAGCAGGAGCCCTGTGTGACACAGAGGAGGAGTCTTTCCTTGACTGCGTCAAGATCGTTATCTGTCAAAATGATGTGTATCTCGGTGCCATCGAGGCTGGTGGTCTCACCTCCAGTGAGGGTGTAGTCATCTAGTGGATCTTCGTAGAGCGACTGGAGAGTGAGCGCAGTCAGGTTGAGGGTTGTGATATCGATTGTTTCTGAGAAAGAGATGTTTAGCGATCCAGCTCTCAGATCAAAGATGATAAATGCAACTGCTTCTGGAGGGCTTGCATCTCCTACTAAGTGTTCAACTGATAGTGCCATGTCGAGGAGCCTCTCTTGAACTTGAAGCCCTGATGTGTCCTCAATGGTGGTCTCTTCAATAGTCAAATAGCAGTTAAGCAATGATGTACAGATTTCAAGTCGAGTGATCTCATTGAAATCTTCACTAGAGAGTCGTATGATCACAATTGGGCCATTGAGACCATCTGCGTAGCTGCTGTCCAGAGTGTACATCACAGTTGGCACTATAGTCTGGTCATAGAAAGTGATTCCAGAAATGTTGAGGCTGGACACATTGACAGTTTCATCAAAGCTGAGAACGAGCTCACGCGTGTCAAGGTTCAGATCAAATGCATCTAAAGTAGGCATACGTGTGTCATTAGAGAAGCTGCTGACCTGCAGAGCTGCAGATGTAGGTATCGTGATGATTTGGTTGCCACTGGTGTCCGAAATGGCATAAGCTGCAACAGCTAAGTAAGAGTTCTCAGTAGAAGTGTAGAGATCATCAAAGGCTTTCAGACAATTGAGGTCGTCATTGACTATCATAAATTCAATCACAGTTCCGGGGGGAGAGATGGTGGAACCTCCGGTCAAAATACACCTCTGAGTAGATCGCCTGTTTCTGTCCTGCAATTCAAAGCCTTCTGGGTCCAGAGATGATGGATTCATGGCTTCAGAGAAGTAGAGAGTTAGGATACCAGTTGAGAGCTGAATGTCAAATGACTCAAGTGTGGGTCTAGTCTGGTCTGCGGTGAAGTCGGATGCCTGCAGAGCATTAGAATCTGGGATCTCTAAAGATGGATTGGAAGCAAGGTCAAAGATAGCATCCTCCATCAGAGAGATGTGGGTATCATTGGTGGAGGTCGCAAGGAAGAGGTCAGATTTTATTCTGTTTTGGTCAAATACTGAAAGTGTAACATCTGTGATGGAAGAAGTGAGGCCGTAGGCTATGGTTGCATTGACAATGCGATGGTAACTGGTGGTTCCTCGTACAGTATCATTCTGTATCACTATGAAATCCACAGAAAGGGTGTCCAGTATTACGTTTTCCGACCAAGTAAGGCTGAGCACACCGGTATCCAAGTCCAGGCTGAATGATGACAGGAAGGGAGCTACCAAGTCCACGTCATAGGAACGAACCATTAGGCCAGCTGCGAATGGCAATTCAACTAACTCGAGATTGTTGTAATCCAACACAGCTCCAGCAGCTACTGAGAGGTATGATGCATTCTCTGATCTTAAGAAATTTGGAACCGCAATAATTCCTTCAAAGTCATTGTCCAGTACCTCAATCTCAAGGGTGTCATCTGCAATTAGAGAGAAACTGCCATTGGTCAGCGAGTAAGATGCTGATACAGTTCCATCTGAGCCAGCTTGGAGTGTGAAGCCAGTGATATCAACAGTGGACACATTGATGGTCTCTGTAAATTGAATTCTAAGAAGTAGAGGTCTTCTAATGCCATCTGTAAGGGCCAGGTCGAATTCTATAACCTCCGGTGGAGTTGAATCCTCTGTGTAGTCAGCTGTGATGACAGCATTAGTTGGTAGTATGGCCAAAATATTGTTACCACTGGTGTCAGTCAGTAGGGAGTCTGTAATGGAAATATAGGAGGTGTCTTGGCTTGTGGCTAGAGTTGTAATCCGCTTGATAGCATTCAAATCCTCCCTGGAGATTTCCACCACCAGGGTTGGTCCATTAGGAGACTGTGAGCTGCTGCTTTCACGGAGAGTGAAGTTCGCATCTCCTGCGTCTCTATTTAGCAGAGTTATTGCAGTGGTATCGAGTGTGCTAGCCAGGACTGATTCTGAAAAGAAGAGAGTCAGGTTTCCACTATTAAAGTCCAATTCCCAAGACTCTAACATAGGTGGAGTGGTGTCGGGCACAAATGAGAGAGCTATGATGGCTTGTGATGGTTCAATGGTCACCAATGGATTTCCAGCATTGTCTGAGATGGTGGTTGAATCTACTGTTAGGAAGGTGTTTGTACGAGATGTAAAAATGCCATTTATCACTTTCAGGAGGTTGAGGTCTTCCAGTGACATCATAAACTCGATGACTGTTCCATCTGTTGAAAGCAAACTCCCATTTGTTAGTGCGAAGGCAATGGTGGTATTAATAGTGCCGTTCAAGAGGGTAATGGCAGTGAAATTAAGTGACTCGGCATCAACTGTTTCACTGAAAGTGAGTGATAATATCTCTGTGTTCACATTCACTGAGAAGTCGAGTAGCTCTGGTGGGGTGGTGTCATCAGTGAAGTCATTAGCCACAAATGACTCGCTGGCAGTCACAGCTTCGATTGGGTTTCCATTTGCATCAAGAACAGCTTCATCTGCAAAGAGCAGCCTTGTAGACATCACGTTTACAGCCAGAGTGGTGAGTACCTTGATGGCATTCAGGTCATCTTCTGTCAGATTCAGCCTCACAATGTAGTCATGGTCTATGAACGTGTTACGGAAGATGGTATCATTGAGTGAAGCTGCTCCACCAGTCAAGGTATACTCCACATAAGAGGGAGCAAGTGGATTATTGCTATTGGCTAGAGTCCAGAAACTGGCATTGAGTGATGGCACATTTACTACCTCTGAGAATGTGATTAGTAGACTTCCCTCGTCCAAATCGAAAGTGAAGAACGTCACCTCTGGAGGTATCAAATCGGGATTGTGGTCAACTGCTTGTCTTGCATTTGATGCAGGTATTTCATCAACTGGATTGCCTGCCATATCGTATATGGAATTCTCTGCAAGGACAAGGAACGTATTGTCAGCAGAAGTGGCTAGATTAGTCAGCCTCTGGACAGAAAGCAAATCTTCAACATTGAGGAAGAGTTGGAACATAATATCCGTTACTGATGGATCAGGTAAGCCACCAGTAAGCACACACAATTGTGTGGCTGTGGATGCATTGTTTGTGTTCAGCAGAGTGATTCCAGTTGGGTCAAGGGAGGAGATATTGACTGCCTCCGAAAATAGGAGAGAGAGGGCCCCAGCGTGTGCATCATAGGTGAAATTCACTAGGAATGGAGTGGTTGTATCAGGGATGTAGCTACCAGCTTGGATGGTGGTGGGCACGACTCCCAGGCCACCTACATCCATGATGGCCAGAGCGGAGATGGAGAGGAAGGTATCGTTGATGCTGGTGGCTAGTTGGTCTCGCATCTTGATGCGATTCAGATCTACCTCCAAGATGGTGAAACTGAGTAGGAGTCCAATTGGACTGGGTGCAGATCCTCGAGATAACTGTACCTGGTTGTCAACTAGCGATGTTCCAGGATCTCCGGTTTCCAACAAAATTAGCTGATTGGCTACAAAAGTCGCAGGATTAATCACATCATTGAATGTGAGCACCATGAGACCGGTATTCAAATCTAGACTGAAGTCGATGAGCACGGGTGGAATGGGATCAGGACAGTAATCATCAGCTAGCAATGCAATGGGGACCCCGAAACCATCAATGGTTGCTAGTACTGGGTTTCCAGCTGTATCTGTGATAGCTGAAGCAGCAATTTCAAGGTATGAAGTGGCCCGATTGTCACCTAGATCAATTGTCCTCTTGATGTCAGTGAGGTCTGTGTTAGAAATGGCTACACTCAGAATGCTAGGAGCATTTTCACCAATACTGAGGATGGGAGGTTCACCTCCAGTCAGTGTGAGCGCTATTCCACCTTGTGCCTCTGATTGCAGGGTGTATCCGGATGCATTGTAGGAATCAGGTAGGATTGGTTCTGAGAATACGACTGTAAAGGTGTTGTCTTGCAGACAGAGTTGCGCAAAGGTGACCACAAAAGGCTGAACTGAGTCGGCGGTGTAATTCTCAACCATGGTGGCATTGATGTCATCGAAAGTGGGCTCAATTGGATTTCCATATGCATCGGAGATAAAATCTGCTGTGTATACCAGCCAGGTGGTAGTCTCTGATGTTGCAACCTCCAAGTTGGCTTGTAAACTAACAACGTCTGCTGGACTTAACTGGAGGAAGAGCTGAGTGCCCAGTGAAGGTGTGAGAACCATGCCTCCAGTTAGAGGAACTTCGTAGGTGCGGGTGAAGTTGTCCTGGATGATAGCAGTGGCAGGGTTGAATAGCAGTGGATCAATAACCTCATCAAAGGTTAATGATAAGGTAGGGTTGTTCATGTCAAGACTGAAGTTCAGCAGCTCAGGAGATGTTGTATCGGGAACTAATACCCTGACGTGCTCTGTGTTATCAAATTCACTATCAGTGACTGCAACTAGAGGATTTCCAAAGGCATCAGTCACAAACATGGAACCAATTCGCAACCAGCAACTTTGTTGTGATGCACAGAGAATACTCCTCTGAAGTTTGATGGTATTCAAGTCATCAGTCGTAAGTTGAATAGTAACCACAGGTCCATCAGATGAGATGATATTACCACCGCTAAGTATCAGGGTGAATCTTCTAAAGTCCTGTTGATACCAATCTGTCAGGTTGAAGTACATTGGCATTATGCTATCAGTGACTACTGTTTCTGTGAATACAATGGTAATGAGTCCCTGATCCAGGTCTAGAAGCTCAAAGTGGTCTAACTCTGGTTGTACTATGTCTGTGATGAACTCCACTTGAACCGGGAGGTCGGGAAGAGCCAAGATATTGCCAACTGTATCCATTGCTAGGGACATGGTGAAGTTTAGATAGCAATCAGACATCATCGTGCAGATAGGTAGGGTATTTAATATGTCAACGTCCGGTTGACGAAGACTTATTGTTATAATATCCGTGTTATCTGCAGGGAGGGTGGCAGTGTCAATAGAAAAGGTGATGGTTGTGTTGGCTACGTCAAAGAGGACAAACTCGGTGACATTAAAGCTAACAAGTTCTACAGTCTCACTAAAGTAGATGGTTAGCACATTGGAACTGAGATTGAGCTTAGCTTGGATAAATTCAGGCGGAGTTGTATCGGGAGTGTAGGTCGAAACCGGCAGGGCAAAGACAGGTCGGTTAGGATTGGGACAACTAGAAGTATCGTTTATAAGTTCGTCTGTAATCGTCAGGAAAGTAGTCTGGTTGTCGATAGCGAGATCTTGAAGAGCTTTTATTCTGTTACCATCAACAGTGGTTAGGTTCACAACCAGCACTGTGAATCCAATCATACTCACATCTAGAGGCTCTTGAGAGAGCTGCACTGAGCTGGCAGGGGTGGTGGTGTTATCACCCTGGATAGTGATGGCAGACTGGTCAAAAGTGCTGATATTGACAATTTCAGAGAAGCTTAGCACGAGGAAGTTTGCATCCATATCAAGATCATAGCTCAATAGCAATGGACCAGTTACATCTTTGGGAATTGGTCCCAGTGTGGTATTCTCCGGTGCACGATTGCCGTACACATCCTGGAAGGCATTCAACGGGTAGCTGATAGTACTGTCATTGGAGGCCAAAAGTGGATCAGACTTGAGAGCATTTAAGTCAGTACTCTCAAGTTGAATGGTGAACTCTGACCTTGGAAGTCCAGTGGGTTGGGGAGTGAATGCTAGAGTGTATGTCGCACGACTGCTTGGGGACCCCACCGTTAGCATAGTCAGGTTGAGGGTAGATGGAGGTACGGCTTCAGAGAATGTCAAAGAGAACAAACCAGTGTCAAGATTTAGAATGAATTCCGCCAAGAATGGACCAGTAGTGTCTGGTATGTGAACCCCCATTACAGACTCATTGAACGCATCATTTGCATTGCTACTTGTGTCCATGATACCTCCCTCAGTGATATTAATAAAGGTGTCATTGACGTCTGTAGCTAGCTGAAAGTCAACATCGATTCTCTCCTTATCACTTTTGCTCAGACGTATTAATTGGATGTGGCTGTCGGAAGAATCGGCATAGGAAGATATCAGTGCTAGGGAAGTATTGCCTTCAGAATCAATAGCCGTATCTTGGAGGATGATCTGATCAATGTTCAAGGTTGAGATGTCTACAACCTCGTTAAATGTCAGCTGCAGAGTGGAGGCATCCAGATCGAGAATGAAGCTTAGCAGGATGGGTCCTGTAGTATCAGGGATCACTAGGTCTGCCATGAGAGCAGAAGAAGATGGGATGGGAACTAGTGCATTGCCGAATGCATCACCAACAAAGTTAGCAGTGGCAGAGAAGAATGCAGTGGGTTCTGATACCGCCAGTGTGGTCAAATTTTGTATCTGGTAGAGATCTTCTGGAGAGAGCGCAATGGTAAAGATGTCTAAATTGCTCAAAGCCATTCCACCTGTTAGAGGCACAGACAGATCACTGTTATCAAGAGTATTTTGAATCTGTGCTTCTGAGGGAGTGAATGTTGCCGGGTCTATAAACTCTGAAAAGTTGACTGTCAGTATTCCAGTGTTTAGGTCTATGACATACTCCAGTAACACTGGTGAGGTAATATCTGAAGAAACATTGAATGCCTGGAGGGCGTTGGAATTAGGGACAGGCCTGACAGGATTGAAGTTCATATCCATAAATGCTATACTGCTTAGAACAACATACGTGGTGGCTTCAGATGTGGCTAGATCAGGGATGGATTTAAGGGTATTAAGGTCAGTTGGGGAGAGCACAATTGAAACTTGTGGGTCGTTCATGCCCAAGACCATTCCCCCAGAGAGAGTGTAGTTGGAACTTCCCAGGAAAATATCACCGGCAATCTGGATTGTTACCCCTGAGGGCTCGTATGAAGAAAGTCTGATGGTTTCAGAGAACGACAATCTCACAGTTCCAGTGTTGAGATCCAGAGAGAATGTTCTGAGTTGGGGTGCTGTGTTGTCATTGGTGAGTGTACTCACCCTGATAGCTGAATTCATAGGAATGCCAACCAGCGGGTTTGAGGCTGCATCTTCAGCTGTTTCTGTCACAGCTGAGAGATAGGTGTTGGCCTCTAAAGTTGCCAGGTTAGTATTCCTCTTGATGTCATTGAGGTTTTCCTCGGTGATACTCACTTCCAACACCCCAGACTGAGTGGGCGATCTTTGCACTGAGCCATTTGTCAGAGTAAAGTAGTCAGACAGGCTGGTGTTCAAGACACTCTCCTGATTCTGTAGCGTTAGTCCAGTGAAATTGAAGGTTTCCAAATTGATAGAGTCAGAGAATGTTAAGAAGAGAAGGCCTTCATCCATATCTAGGTCAAAACCAGTGAGCTCTGGAGGAGTAATATCTTCGACTACTACTGAAGCTTGTATCGCTTTGCCATCTGTGACAGCTACCACGTCTCTACCAAGGTAGTCATCAATGGCAAATGCAGCAAGGGTGATGTAGGTGTCATTTACATCGGTCCCCACTCCTGGGATAGTCTTGAGTGTGATGAGATCTAAGGGATCAAGGTACACAACCACAGTGTAGTAGTCAAAGGTGGTGTAGTTATGTGCTTGGGTGAGTGTGAACTGGATTGTAGCAGTGACTCCATCCTGCACAGTTACTGCTCTGGGGTCAAAGGTATCAATTTCAATCACATTATTGAAGGTTAGATTCATTTGACCATCATTGAGGTTGATACTGAACTCTGTCAGGCTAGGAGCAGTAGTATCGCTAACTACTTCCGAGGCTTGAATGATGTCTGTTTCCAATATGGCATTTCCTGCTGTGTCTGTTACACTATCCGCAGCAATCTGGAGGAACGTATCACCTGCAGTTGCAGTTGTTGTAATGTTTTCATTTTGCTTCAGTGGTACAAGGTCTTCCAATGTCAGAGTCACTGAGAGCGTTGTAAAATCTTCTGACGCAACAACTGTACCACTGGTAATTTCAACAGCATTGGTAGCGTTTTCGTCACTGTACACAGTAATACCAGTAAGGTTGATGGCAGGGTTTACGGGCTCAGAGAATGTAATTGTTAGGACTCCTGAATTTACATCAAGGGTAAAAGTCTGGAGTTGAGGTGGAGTAATATCAAGAATTACTTCACTGGCCATAAGTGAGTCGTTACACGGAATTTCACTGTTGGCATTTCCTTCATTATCAAAGAGAATACTATTGCTAACACACAGGAAAGTGTTGTTGCGTTCTGTGAACACGGGAACTGAAACATTGAGTTGTGGAGCACGGATGCAATTGCATGTTACTTGACTAAGTGCTATCCATAGAAGATGGGTTTTAGCTATTCTTTTAGGTTCATCGATGGAAACCAGACAGCGCCTGAATGTCTCTTCAAAATCTTGAGCATCCTGCAGGTACCCTATTACAGTCTCCAGTGAAGCCTCCACAGGCTCACTGAAAACAAGGTGGACTGTACACGTGTTTATATCAAGACTGAAGTCTTCCACAATAGGACCACTGCTATCAGGAATGTAGCCGGAAGCTTTCATTTGTTGTTGTCCTTCAACTGTGATGTAGCATGTACCACGGCTTGAACAGATGGTACGGATAGTCTGTATGCCAATGTAGTCATCCCTGAGGATTCGGAAGATGACATCAGGGGTGTCCTCTAGTGAGATGAGAGTACCACCAGTCAGCATATACTCATCAAATGACCCTACAATATCATTCTGGAAAGTGAAGGTAGTGAAGTTCAAGGTTGAAACGTTGAATGGCTCAGAATAGGAGAGGGTCACGGTTCCATCGTTTGCATCAAAGATAAATGAAGTCAAAATTGGAAGTGTAATATCTGGGACTATTGTATCCACTTGTAGAGCATTGGTGTCATTTATTTCAATGGCTCCCATACCCAAGACATCCACTACAAAGTCCATGGCATGAGTGAGATAGCAGTTAGAAAGATCCTCACAAAGGGGCAGAAGCTTGATTGCGCTGAGATCGTCACGAGAGAGCTGTATGGTTACTTGGTCTGAGAGCACATCTGTAGCAACATAGCTACTTGTGAGTGAATAGGAAGCGGTGGCATTGTCTGGGTCATCCACGAGGGTGATGTTGGATACGATTAGTGTGGCTGGATTCACTGTCTCATTGAAGAACAGAACTAACAGGTCAAGGTTCGCATCATATTCGAACGCAGTAAGGGCTGGTCTGTCTGCCTCCTGTGCAAACGTGCACGCCTGCAGTGCTTCGGTGTCTCTGATGGGCTGCATGGCATTGCCTGTGGTGTCCTCTATGAGTTGAGCTGTAGCTGAAATAAAGGTGGTATCAACAGAAGTGAGGAGGTTGGTCAGGGCCTTGAGTGCATTCAGATCTTCATCTGCGATGGCCAGGATGATTATTTCCTCTGCTGGTTGTGATGTGACACCACCGGTCAGGGTATACGTCTCAGTTGGTGCAGATATATTATTCTGAAAGGTCAGGTGCTCTGGTTCTAGTGTTGACAGCCTAACTGACTCATCGAATGTTAGAACAACTGTCATGGTATCAAGGTAGACACTGAAGCATACTAGTTCAGGTCGGGTATAGTCAGGAGTGAACTGAGAAACCTGTATTGCTCTGTTGTCGGGCACAAGTGAGGATGGTGTTCCAGTGGGTCCCCTGATGTAGCCACTGAGGGCAGAGATCCATGAAGTGGCTCTGTCTACAGCAAGATCCCTGTCTGCCTTGATTCTGTTGAGGTCAGTGATGCCAAAAGTAATCCTGGCTATCATCGGTCCTATGAGAGTGCTGTTTCCCTCGGTGAGAGTAAGATTGGCTGTGCTCATGTCAAAAGCATTCTGCAATGTGATTCCCTCAAAGTCAACAGAGTCTGCATCAATCAGCTGGCTAAACGTTAGGTCAATTTGGCCCACATTGAGATCCAGGTTAAATGAAAGTAGGTCAGGGGCAGTGAGGTCCAGATTAACAAGGGAGGCTCTTAGAGCACGGCTAGATGGAATATCTTCACCAAAGTTGCCTTCAATATCAGAAAATATTCCATTTGGTATGGTAAGGTAAGTAGTGTTGACAGACTCAATGAGTGGTGGTGCAAGCCTGATACCAGAGAAGTCAAAATCGGTTGTATTGATGGCAACTACAGAGGTATTTTCAAAGATGAAACTTCCATCAGTCAGTGTGTATGTCTGTACACCAACGTCAAATACCTCCGAACTCTGCAGAGTAATGCTCAGAATGTCAAGCGTGTCGATATCAATGGACTCACTGAAGTAGAGGGTGAGAACCACGGGCAGTCGTCCGTCGATCATTGTAAGATCAAACGATCCCACTCTAGGTGGTGTGACATCAGCAATATAGGTACAAACTTGTACTGCTGAGGATGGAGGGATTTCCACTACTGGAACACCTGCAGTGTCATTTATTGCACCAGATGTCATGCTGAGGTAGGTTGAGGTGGGAGATCTGGCAAGAGCTAGGTTCTCTTTTACCAAGTTCAGATCTGAAGAACTCAGTTCTATATCAATAACGAGCCCTGGTTCACTCTCGGTTGAAGCTGAGGAGAGCTGTACAAAGATGTCTGAGCCATTGGACTGCAGAATGGCAAACTGGGTGATGTCCAGGCTAGTTGGCTCGACAGGCTCACTGAATGTCAGAATGAGTTGGTCGGTGTTAAGATCAAATGTGTAGCAAGTTAACTGAGGGGGGATTACATCCATGATGTACTCACAGACTTGTAAGATGATGGGTGAAACAGGATTCCCAGCAACATCTAAAATGGAAGATGATGTCAGTGATATGTAGGTATCGTTTCTTTCTGTTGAAAGATCTCTAATTGATTTGATGGCTAATGTATCATTGATGGAGAGCTCAATTGTAATAATTGGGCCATTAGATGACACTGATACACCCCCTGTGAGTGTGTACAAGGCTTCTGATGAGAGTGACTCGTTCGAAAGGAGAGTGATTGCAGTTGGAGCTAGGGTAGCGACATCAACTGTCTCCGTAAAGGAAAGCGTTAGGGTGTTGTTGGTTAGATCCAGAGTGAAACACTCTAGCTCAGGTGGAGTCACATCTTCAGTGTAATTGCTCACTCGGATAGCCTCACCATTTGCAATCGCATCTAGCAAATTCCCTGAGATATCCAGCACTCCTCCTTGCTCTACAGTGATGTAGGTGTCAGTGGGGGCTGTCGCTACATTTAGTAGTTGCTTGATAGCATTAAGATCATCTAGAGTTAGCTGAAGCTGCACTATATGGGAGATGTTTGATAGATTCTCTCCATCTGTGAGCTGGTACCTACTGTTAGAATCTGACACAGAGATGGAACTCTGCAGGCCAAATGCTGTGGGGTCCAGGGTACTCGAATTGACAGTCTCTGAGAAACTAAGAATCAAAATACCTGTGTCAAAGTCTAGGTCAAAGGTTAGGAGCTCAGGTGGTACCATGTCCATTCTAAAGACAGTTGAGTTCAGGGCTGCTGTGCCTGGGATGCCAACCACGGGATTATTGTTGGTATCTTCAATGAAGCCAGCTTCAACAACCAGGAAACCATTCTCAGTTGAAGTAGCCAGGTCAGTCAAGCGCTTAATTTCATTGAGGTCTTCCCGTGTCAGTGTAATTGCCAAGTTCGTAGTTGTAGCATTAGAAACTGGGCTTCCACCAGTGAGGGTGAATTCAGAAGTAGTAGAATCATTTGTGGGCCCATTCTGAATGGTAATCAGGGTCACATTGAGTGTGGGTACCGCTACAACTTCAGTGAAGAGGAGATTCAGTAAGCCTTCATCCAGATCAATGCTAAAGTCAATCAGCTCTGGGGAGGTGGTGTCAGGAGTAACTTCAGTTGCTAAGATTGCATTAGAGCCAATGATTTCAACTACTGGAAATCCAAAGACATCATCAATGGCCTCAGGCGTAAGCTCAATGTAGGTCTCCGTTCCATTCACTGCCAGAGCTGGCCTAGCTTTGATGGCGTTGAGGTCAGTAGCAGACAGTCTAACAGTGATGACAAATCCGCTCTCACTTGGAGACATTCCTCCAGTTAGGGTGTATGTTGCTTCATCCAGGCTAGTTACCAGGTCACTGCGCAGGGTTATCCTTCTCGGATCAAGCGTGGTGACATCTACAACGTCATCAAAAGTCAGGTCAAGTTCACCCCCATTGAGGTCCAGTTCGAAACTCAGCAGAGATGGAGACTCTGAGTCTTGTGCGACAGTGACTACTTGGAGAGGGGTGGAGCTGTTGACTTCCTGTGACTCCAGACCACTGAGGTCTACTGCTGCTCCAGCTAACAGAGATAAGAAGGTATCAGTTGGAGATGCTAAAAAGCCAGGGCTGAGTTTGATAGCTCGAATGTCAGCCAAGTCAAGCTGGAATTGGACAAGAGTGCGATCAATCGGATCATAGGATGAATTTCCTGGTAGTAGGTCAATGATCATGCCATCGGAAAGTTGGAGGCTGAAGAATGTCAGATTCACTGGTAGCTGTACTGGCTCTGAGAACTGTACTGTAAGTGTGAATGTATTCAGATCTAGCTCTTGGAACGACACGATGCTTGGCATTATCTCATCAGTGCTGAAATCTCTGACGGGGATTGGCTCAACTGTAGCAATTGAAGCTAGTGACACTAGATCTTCCACCAGGCCAGCTCCAGCCACAAGGTACGTTGACGAGTCATTCACACCAATGCAGGTCTCATAATCTGTTGTGAATTCAAGGCAGACTTCTTTGATTCGGCTGATGGTGGCGTCTGGAATGGTCAGCTGAAGGAATGCAGTTGGAGCAGCGTCAGTCTCAAATATCTCTCCAAGTTGGAGTGTGTATGAGAATGTGAAATTCACATCTGAAGTGAAAGTCAAGGCCATTGGGTTGAAGGTGCTTGGCACAACAGCCTCAGAGAACTCAATGACTACACTGTTGCTGTTGAAATCTGCATCAAAAGCCACGATGAATGGAGCAGACGAGTCCAGAGTCACAGTCTGAGCATAGTGGTTCAGGTTGAAACCATCTGCATTGGTGATGGGCACCACAGGATTCATTGATGTATCAGTGATAAAGTCACTGCTGAATCGAATCCAGCATGCAATAGGGGATGTACACAGGCTAGTATCCAGCTTAATGGCATTCAGATCATCTCGGTTTAACTGGATATCAAGTAGAGTGCCCCCAGCTGTTGGCACCAACCCACCAGAGAGCTGAATAGAAGCAGTCACTCGAGCGCCATCAAAGTCATTCTGTAGCATGAGTTGATTGAAGTCGATAGAATCCGGATCAACTGATTCAGAGAATTGAAGCCTCAAAATTCCATTATTTAGGTCAAGTAATTCAAATCTCACCAGTGCTGGTGGAACTGGATCAAATATGAACTCGGTAGGAGCAAAAATAGTTGCCTCCTGTAAATACACGTTTCCTGCGTTATCTTGTATGAGTCCAGTGTCTGCCTCAAGGTAGCAATTGTCGATGTTAGAGCATAGTTCTGTAAGGAGGTTCAGGCTGATAAAGTCAGCATTGTTCAGAGTCACAGTTACTTCATTGGGCAATTCCTGCGATAGCTCTCCTTCATCAATCGTATAGTTGAGTGATGCATTTACTGCTGCGTCTAGAAGTGTAAATGCAGTGATATTGAACTCATCCACATCAACCGGCTCATTCCAAATGATGGTAATGGAATTGTTGAAGAGATTGAACTCAAATCCTATGATGAGTGGTGGTGAAGTGTCCTCAATTACCCTTGTAGCCCTGAGAGCGGAACTCTCGAAGATAGCTGTAGCATTGAAGCCATGGAGGTCAAAGACACTGCCAGATTGAAGGGACAGGAAGGTAGTATTAGGAGCTGTGGCAATGTCTGAGTCAGTCTGGAGGAGGAAGAGGTCCTCAGGAATGAGTCCCAGGTTGAACACTCTTTCATTCTCGAG
This sequence comes from Phakellia ventilabrum, assembly GCA_963921505.1. Classification (NCBI taxonomy): domain Eukaryota; kingdom Metazoa; phylum Porifera; class Demospongiae; order Axinellida; family Axinellidae; genus Phakellia; species Phakellia ventilabrum. The sequence goes on along the minus strand of OY997393.1, from coordinate 6,376,205 downwards.
TGTAAAGTTTCCTCCAGTTAGAGTTAAAGAGACTGTGGCATTAGAGATTTGGTTCTGGAGGGTGACTGCTGTGGCAGTAAAAGTGCTGCTGTTGATAGTCTCCGAAAAGTAGAGGACTAGGTTGTTACTGTCAAAGTCTAGGTCAAATGCAAGCAGCATAGGCCTGGACATATCTTCAAACACTGCACTAGCCATTTCTGGCATAATCACTTCGACTGATGGATTTCCATATATGTCCAATATGGTGCTCTCTTCTAGGACGATGTAGGTGTTGTTTTCCTCTGTAGCTAGGTTACGGAGAATATCCAGTGCTGTTGCATCATCTGGACCGAGCTGTATCACCAGGACAGGGCTGGGTGAAGAAATGGCAATGGAGTCAGAGAGTGTTACACTCTCAGTACTTAGAAGTCTGCTGGCACTATTCTGTAGGGTGATGGCTGTCACATTTGTAGTCTCAGGGTTCACAGTCTCGGTGAAGGTTAGAAGCAACACACTTGCATTAAAATCTACTGCAAAAGCCAATAGTTCTGGTGGAGTGACATCTGGTTCAATTGCAGTAACTGCAATGACTTGCGTGGTGATTGGATTGCCATAGATATCTACTACAGTACCAGCCGAGACGTTGACAAAGGTGGTGTTCTCAAGACCAAAGCCTGGGATCTGCTTCAGGGCATTGAGGTCATCAGTGCTGATGGAAAGCTGGATTGTGAAATTGTCTAAGACTATCAGGCTGCTAGAAAGAAGAGGCACTGATGCAGTGCTGTCAGCCAAAGTTGCAGCATTTTGGAATGTTATTAGTGAGATGTCAGGAGACAGTTGGTCAATGGGCTCATCAAACTCCAGCACTACAGTACCATTATTTATGTCGGCCTCAAATCCTAGGAGCAGTGATGATAATGTGTCGACGGTGTATGTGGTCACGGGTATAGCAGACTCGGAAGATACATCAACTACAAAATTATCACTGTAGTCAGAGATGAAACTGGCATTAATAGAGACATAGGTGTTGCTGCCATCAGCTGCAAGTTCAGATGTCTTTATGAATCTAACATCTTCTAGGACAAGTTCCAGCTCAACAATCTGTGGAGTTAGAAAACTGGCAGAACCTCCAGTCAGCTGCAATTCTAGGCCACCTTCAGAGGCATTCCTGACTTCCTGAAGGAGAAGCTGAGTTGGATCGAGAGTTGTAACATCAACGGCCTCTGAGAACGTAAGGGTGATGGTTTCACGGTCTAAGCTGAAGTCGAACCCCAGGAACATGGGCCGGGTGATATCCATAATGATAGTCCTAGCTTGCAGGGCATCAGAGGGTGAAATTGGTATAAGTCTGTTTCCACTGGTGTCTCTGAAGGTTGATGCTAGTATGGACAAGAAGGTATTATCAATTGAAGTCCCTAGGTCCTGGGTAATGGTAATGTATGTGAAGTCAGTATCAATAATGCCAATGTAGAGGATATCTGAGTTTTCAGTGGTGGCCAACACTCCAGATGCCAAGGTAATAGAGGACGTGGTATTGCCATCATCAGAGCCAAGAAGCGTGATGCCAGATAGATCGATGCGAGCGATGTCAATAGTCTCAGAGAAGGTCAACACCAAGGACGCTTGGTTGAGATCTAAGTGAAACTGTACCAGCATTGGCTGGATGTTGTCAGGTGTGAAATCTGAGGCCTGTAAAGCGGCATCTGCTGGTACCTCTATGAGTGGATTTCCTGCACTGTCAGTGGCAGCAGAGGTAAGGATGCTTAGGTACGTATCGTTGATGGTAGCTCCAACCATCAGAAGAGCTTTCACACCATTCAGATCCGCAAAAGACAGCTCCGCTGTTATAGTATCTCCGGAAACTGACCTAGCAAATGGGCTATCAGTTAGAATATAGCTGTCCCCTTCTGAGATGTTACTGCGAGTCTGGATAGTGATGCCAGAGATGTCAAACGATTCCGGATCAACTACATCACTAAATGATAGTACAAGGAAGCCAGCGTTGACATCAAGCGTGAAACTGTCCAGCTCCGGACTAGTGACATCAGGGATCACATTCTTAGTGAGTATGGCCTTGCCATTGGTTATGGGTACATTATCAACACCATACGGATCATCAACCGTGTCTCCCTGGATCGTGATGTAGGTCTCATCAATACTGTTTCCAATCCTGCCAGCCGCCTTGATGCCCTGAACGTCAGAAGTTAGACTTACAGAAATCTCATAGCCATTCAGACTGGTACTAGAGCTTGCGTCTGTGAGCCTGTAGTAGGTGCCATCTGACCTGCTGATGTTGGATTGAAGAACTATACCCCTGGGGTTAAATGTTGATGCAATGATGACATCATTGAAGGTTAGGTCCAGTATCCCACCAACCATATCCAATGTAAAGCATACAAGCCGGACTTTGGTTGTGTCTGTGATGAATGCATCTACCATTCTTGGGCTGACCTGCACAATGCCATTACCTGCTCTGTCAAATACAGCATCGGCAGTAACACTCAGATATGAACTGGAAATGGCAGTGGCCAGTCCCTGTGTTGTCTTGAGAGGAATTAGGTCTTGATTTGCCAGAGCAATGGTGATAACATGGGTTGAGGCGATTTCACTGGATATAATTGCCCCAGATGATAGGGTCACGCCAGGTGCTGTAATTACTGTAGACCCAGAGATTCTCAGCCCAGTCACATCAAAACGGGTAATGTCCACAGTCTCATCAAAGGTCAGCCTCAGAAGGTCAGCATCAAGGTCCAGACTAGAGCCAATTAGGTCTGGAGGTGTAGTATCCATATTGTAGTTACTGATTGGAAGTGGATCGGTTTCATTGATGGAAAGTACAGGGTTGGGGGTGAATGCCAAATCTTGAATTGTGGTGCTGTCTATTGCAATGAAAGTGTCTGCCCTGGAAGTCGCTAGAGATGCATTGTTGAGAGCATTTGCATCAGTAGGTGAAAGGGAGACAACAATGACAGTTCCTGAAGCACTCAGTGTGGTACTGTCTGTGAGAGTGTAGACTTCAGATCCTCCAGGAGAGTTGAGAATGGTAATCCCAGTTGGGTTGAAGGTGGATGGGTTCACAGCTTCCGAAAATGTGAGTGAAAGGGTGGCCATGTTGAGATTCAGAGTGAAGTTTGCTAGCGATGGCTCAACATCATCAATGATGAAAGCTGTAACCACGAGAGATGGGTCTTCGCCAGCTTCTGCATTTCCGTTTTCTGCTGGGTCTTGCACAGCATCCTGGCTGAGAGCAATGTAGCAGTTGCCCCGCCATGTGCATAGCTCAGGATCAACCTGGATGGCTGTGATGTCTGTTGCTGTAAGCCGGAGAACCAAGCTATTTTCAGTAGCTGTTGCAGAACCACCAGTCAAAGTGTAGCTACTCAGGGAGTCTACAGCTGAGAAAAGAGAAAGGAGCTGGAATCTAGATGGGTCATAGGATGAAGCATTAATGGGCTCATTGAACAAGAGCACAATTTCCCCTGTGTTGATATCAAAAGACACAAAGTTCACCAGGACAGGAGGCTCTGAATCAGGGATGTAGCTTCTCACTTGAATGCTAGCATTTTCAGCGGGATTTCCAAAAATATCCATGAATGCTCCATCTGCATAGCTAAGATAGCAGTCAGCTGGACTGTCACAGAGATCTAACCCCTTAATGGTGTTCAGGTCTTGTTCAGCAAGAGATACAATAACAGAGTCATCCATGGCAGCGAAAAAGCTAAAAACGGGTGTATAGTTGACCGTAGGGTCGAATTCCTGGTTCTGAAGGGCAAATGCTGAAAGATCAAAAGATCCTGTCTGGATTGTTTTGTCAAAGAACATCGTGAGCACACCACCATTCAGATCAAGGTCAAAGTTTTCGACTGAAGGCGGGACCTCTCCACTAAATACAGGTGGTGTAGCCTGCAGAGCATTTGTGGCTGGAATACCAATTACTTCACCTCCATCTCTATCTTGGGCTGCTCCGGCAGTCACAGCCAGGTAGGTATTTGATGGCTCAGTGGCGATGTCTGTGAGTCCGACAATCATGTCTCGGATGGTGTTGCTGACAAAAATTTCGATGATGGCAGAGTTTTCACTTGGCTGGGTAGCACTGGAGAGGTCAAAGAATCGTGTTGGACTGGTTCTGTCATTCTGGAGTATAAACTGGTTCAGTTGCAGTGATGAAGCAAGGATAGGCTCAGAGAAGGTGAGAATAATGGGCTGACCTGGGCGCATGTCGACTGAAAACATCACCAACTCAGGTGGTTGAGGGGGCACTGGAGTATACTCAGAAGCAGGAAGAGCGCTATCAATTGGAATACTGAAGCTTGGGTGACCAGATGTATCTCTAATCAACCCCTCACCAAGAGAAGCAAACGCTGTGTCAATAGACACAGCCAGATCAGGAACAGCCCTAATACCAAAGAGATCTTCGGTGTCTGCAGGAAGGTATATAATATTCTCAGCAGTATTGATCACGCTGCCACCTCTGAAAGTATAGAAAGCAGTAGGACTGCTCTGGGTATTTTGAATGGTGAACTGAGTGCCATCAAAGGAGCTTGCAACTACTTCTTGAGAGAATACAAATGTGATGTTTCCGTTCTCAAGCGAAAGTGTCCAGGATAGCAGTCGAGGTGGGTCTAGGTCAACGAGCGGTGGTGTGACTGGCAGTGCTGAAGCGGATAGAATTTCCATCACCGGTACTCCAGAGACATCTGTGAGAGCAGATGGACGCACGCTGAGGTAGGTTGAGCTTTCTATGACTCCCAGTCCTGAGACAGCAGTTATTCCAGCTAGGTCATCATTTGAGAGAACTATTGACACTACACTACTGAAAATGGGTGGAACGGTGCTAGTCGCGAGGGTGTATGAAGCATCAGAACCATCTGTAGTGTTCTGGAGAACTAGGTCAGCAAAGTTAATAGAAGTGGCATCCACAGGTTCTGAGAAGTAGAGAGTCAGAGCCACAGGAGCTGAACCACTATTAGTAAACTCAAAAGCAAAAGAGGTCAGCATTGGTGAGATCGTGTCGGGTGTGATGGATGTTACTTGCCGGGCATTTCCGTCTGAGATGGCAGAGATGACATTTCCACTCAGATCTGTGACCGTGCCTTCTTCTAGTGTGAGGTATGTGGTGGCAATGCTGATACCAACACTACCCAGCTCTTTCACACTATCAAGGTCACTCTGCGATAGCTGTATAGAGAGTATGGGCCCATTCACTGAGAAGTTACCGGAGGCAAGTTCAAAGGCTCTTGTAGCTGTCTGGGAATCCTGCAGCGTGATTTGACTGAGGTTGAACGTATCAGCACGAATAGACTCAGAGAACGTCAGCTGCAGAAGACCACTGTTCATGTCTGCATTCCATTCTATTAGTGTAGGTGGAGTCTGGTCTTGAATTAGATTGGTTATTAGGAGAGTTTCAACGGCTGCAAACTCATTGTTCAGGATATCCCGAACAAGGCCGGCTGCTCCACCAGTGATGCTAAGGGCCAGACTGTCAAGTCCTGCAGAGTTAATGGTGTTCAGATCTTCAAGAGGAATGGTAATGTCCACTTCTCTTCCATCCATGGTGGTTTCCGTTGTTGTCCCACTGTCTAGCTGTACAATTACATCACTATTCTCGGGATTAACAACTGAGATGGCCATGACCTGGAATGTGGACACATTAGCAACTTCATCAAAGGTGAAGGACAGGCGTCCTGTGTTCAGGTCTAGCATGAGTCCATTGGTAACAATTCTGGGGCCTGAAGTGTCAGGGATTACGGCATCTGCTTGCCTGGTTGTGATATTCTCTGGGATGTTATCTGTTAATGGGAATCCAGCAAAATCTCTTAGATCCTGAATATTGATCGTAATGTATGTGTTAGATGGCGAGGTACCAATATTTGGATCTGTCTTTAGAATTTCCAAATCTTGGTCTGAAAGTTGCAACTCAACCGTTGAGGAGCCAGTTTCTGTAATGACTATGGCATCTGATGGTTCAAGAGCAAAACCAACCAAAGGATCTTGATTAGTGTGGATGGTTACTCTGTCTTGGAAGCCAGTAGCATCAACTGCCTCTGTGAAGTCAATAAGCAGAGCTCCAGCATTCAGGTCGAGGGTAATGTTTACCAGGTCTGGTGGAATGAGGTCTGGCTTGAGCAATGACACCTGCAGGGCATTCTCAGCTGAGATGGCAACAGCAGAATTGTTTCCGGTGTCACGAATCGCTCCTTCCTCCAGAGAAAGGAAGGTATCAGATTCATCTGTACCCAAGAGAACTTGCATCTTGATTCCATTAACGTCTGCAGATAAGTCAATAATGATGACTGTGTTTGGCACACCCCTGGAGGCAACGCCACCAGTGAGGGAGTAGGTATTGAGTGGCATAGTTGAATCATTGCTGGCTGACTGCAGAGTAAAATATTGAGGACTGTAAGTGTCTGGTTCCATAATTTCTGAGAAGTAGAGTTCCATGGTGCCGTTCTCAATGCAGAGGGTGAAGTTGTGGAGGATTGGTGGGGTAGTATCTGGGATATAGTCGACAGCCTGTAAAGCTGGGAATGAGATTGCAAGCACTCCCAGTCCTTGGAAGTCTTCAATTACATCATTCGTGATGGAGATGAATGTGTTGTCTATGCTGGTACCAAGATTTGGTCTCAGACGGAGTTGTTCTATGTCGGTGGCAGTCAGTGGCAGTGCAACAGTGAATCCATTGCTACTGGTAGTACTTCCCCCAGTCAGTCGGTAGATACTAGCCGAATCACTACCAAGGGTATCTCCCAGAAGGGTTATTGCTGTTGGATCAAAAGCTGATGTCACTACGACATCATTAAATGTAAGAGTGAGGGTGGTAGAGTCCATGTCAAGTGCAAAGGCAGACAGAGCTGAAGGAAGAATGTCAGTCTGTACAGCTAACACCTGGACTCTTGCAGCTGTTGCAGTGACCGGGTTTCCACTAAAGTCACTGAAAGCTCCACTCTGTAGAGAGAGGAAGGTATTGACAGTAGTGGAGGCAATGGAGGTGTCATTTTGTAGAGCCAATATATCACTTCCTGCTACTTGGATGGTTAAGGTCATCAGTAGGTTGTCAGTGGGACTGAAAGATGCAGTGCCTCCAGTTAGTGGATACACGGTTCCACCAATGACTGAAGAATACAATGTTACAAGGTTAGGAACGAAGCTGCTTGGGTCTACCGGTTCGGAGAAGACCAGTTCGAAAATGAGCTGGTTAAAATCTAGCAGAGGGAAGCTGTTTAGCTGAGGTGGGGTGACATCAGGGGCAACAAAGGCTGCCTGAAGAGGATTGATTGCATTCTCTCTTGGTCTGGAAGGATTAGCTGGGAAGGCAAAGTCTCGTACAGCTCCAAAAACGTGCGTGAGATAGGTGTTGGAGATATTCTTGGCAAGACCTGCAGTTGCTTTGAGTTGGCTTATGTCAATCTGGTCAAGTTCTATTGAAATCACTTCTGATACTGTGGCTGCATCAGTGAATATCGTGTCATCTGTTTGGAGCATGTAGCTGATAGTAGCATCAAAGGCATTAGTAATAGTGAAGTCAGAAGGTGTCACAGAGTCTATGACCTCATCAAACGTGAGTACCAGTGTCCCAACTTCCAGATTGAGCTCAAATCTAGAAATGATGGCTCCAGTTGTATCCAGCAGCAAACTTGTAGGAATAGTCCTGCTGCTGAACTCAGTGGAGGTGAGAATGAAAGCAGGTGCGGGATTCCCGGCAAAATCAGTGACAAAGTTATTATCAAACTGTGGTACGCAGTTAATGGAGCTGGTACAGAGCGCAACATTGCTCTTGATCTCATTCAAGTCTGTGTTAGTGATCTGCAGGACTAGAGTTGGTGAGGAGCTATCAAGTACCTCACCCCCCGTAAGGAAGAAACGAGGTGTGCCTCCTGGAGAAGGGCTGGCTTGGAGGTAGAAGGATGGGAATCGTACAGAAGCTCCGTACAAAGTCTCAGAGAATCTGAGTCTTAAAATTCCAGCGTTTAAGTCCAGCTGGGCATACTCGACATACATGGGAACATTAAAATCAATACCGATCTCACTTGCCTGTAAAGCATTTGGGAATTCTCTGGCTTCTGCAAGGTTCTGAAGTTCATCTTCGACCAGTCCTGCTCGGTGGGTGAGGTAGCAATCGACAGTGGTGTTGCAAATCTCCTGACCTTTGAGTCCATTGAGATCAGCCTCGGTCAGCATTACCATCACATTTGTGCCTCCATTAAAGAGAAGAGGAGTGTCTCCTGTAGCAATGGTGTATGTGCTGCTTGAGTCAGAGTTGTTGCCCGCTAATGTAATCAACACAGAACTAAATGTGGTCACGTTAACAACTTCATCAAAGTGCAGGGTTAGGTTGCCGTTATTCGCATCAAGAGTAAACGCCGCTACCATTGGTCCGATGCTATCAGGAGTGACAAAACAGGCTGGGTACGACATGAGAGGATCAATGGCAATGATCTGGTTTCCAGATGTATCGTTAGCGGTCACCTCCGTCAGGGTGAGGAAGGTATTAGCGATCGAAGATCCAAAGTCTCCGATCTGCGAACGCTCCTTGAGGAAAGTGATGTCAACAGCTGCAAATGAGACATTGATGAAGGCGGCATTCTGGAATGGGTAGGAGCCTCCGAAGAGAGGTAACATGAGACCAGTCCCATTTGGCATGGAGTACAGAGTAATCTGTGTGGGATCAAATGTTGTAATATCTAGTGCTTCTGAGAAGGACAGTGATAGAATAGAAGTTGCTAGATCGATTCCAAACTTGAGCAATGTTGGCCTGCTGTTGTCCAAAATAACCTCAGAGGCCTGCAAAGCAGTTTCTGGTGGAATTTCCTCAACAACAATGCCGGCATAGTCGGTTACGAAGGTACTATTAAGTGCTAGGTAGGTGTTAGACACTGTACCAAGGCCGGGATCTGACTTGATAGCACTTGCATCCGCTCCAATGAGATGGAGTTCTACTGACCTTCCACGTGGTGGAAGAACTATGCTGGACTGAGTCAGAGTGTAGACGGCACTTGGCATGGAAGATTGCTCACCCTGTAGTGTCAATCCAGGAAAATAGATGGAGCTGGTATCAATGACTTCTGAGAAGATTAGATTCAGAATTTCATTACCAAGATTGAGTGTATAACTTAGCAGTTGTGGGGGGGTCAAGTCTGGAAGAATTGTTCCAACACTCTCAAATGCAATAGTCTCAGTAACCATGTTACTAAAATCATCGGTGGCAGAACCATTCAAGAGAGCTATGTAGGTGTTGGTGGAATCAGTAGCCAAAGAGGCATCTATTTTAAGTCCATCTTCATCAGTAGGTCCAAGCTGGATGACAGCAACATTATCCATCAAACTAGTGAGAGTGCTATTCTCAAAAGCATAGCTCGAGGATGGGCCAGAGGGGCTGTTCTGAATCTGGATTGCATTTACATCGAGGGTGAGGACAGATTCATCAAAAGTGATGGTAAGAGATCCATCATTCAGATCCAAAGTGAATGAGCTGACACCAGGTGGAAGGGTGTCTTCAATGAAATTCCTTACTTGTTGTGCGGAAGTGGATGGGATATCAACAGAAGCCCTGCTCTGGAGAGCATCTCTCACGGTGTCAGCAGCGAGACTAATGAACACATCGTCCCTGGAGGTTGCAATGTTAGTCGATGATTTCAAGGAAGTGGATTCAGTAGCTGAGAGGGTGATTTCAATTACAGCACCATCAGAGCTGTCGGTTGTGCTATCCATATCTAAGCCAATAACTTCAGTGGGAGTACTAACATCATTCTGGATTGAGATTCCATTGATATTGAGAGTAGAAACTAGTACGGGTTTGGACCACACTAGAATCAATACTGACCTTCCCAGATCTAGGTCAAAAGCCTCCAGCTCAGGTGGAAATAAGTCTGGAATCACTTCAGCAGCCATGAGTGCAGCAGTCGTGCTGATCTGATTAATTGGGTTGTTGTTGAGATCCGTAGCAGCGAGTATTGTTAGAGAGAGAAAGGTGTTGGTCCTTAGCTCTCCAAAGCTACTTGAGAAGTCATTCAGAATATCAATGGGGAGACGGAGATCAACTCTGTCTGAGATTTCCTCACTCACAAACTCACTTCCAGTTAGGACAAGTGACTCCGTGAGACCCTGACCAATATCCCCTCTGCTCTGTAGTCTGAGCTGTGTTAGTTCTAAGTTTGGTACATTCACAACCTCTGAAAATTGGAGTGATATGATACCGCTGTCTCTATCAAGAGTGAAATTACTCAAACTTGGTCTTGTGGTATCGGAATCAAATTGGGAGACTCGTATGGCATTTCCATCGAGAACTGGGACCAAGTTATTTCCAGAGAGATCTCTGATGGTTGTAGCAGAGGCTGTGAGATAGGTGTTAGCTGCTGATGTTGCCAGTCCTGTGTTGGACTTGATAGTATTGAGATCTGATTCGGGTAGAGTAATTTGGAGCTCAGTGGAAATGGTGGTGGTACCTCCACTACTGAGCCTGTGAGTCAGGCCTGGAGTAGCAAGGGGTGCATTCTGAAGCAAAATCTGTGTCAGGTCTAGAGTGGTAGCATCGATAAAATCATTGAAAGTTAGCACAATGACTCCCATATCTAAATCTAGGCTGAAGGCATTTAACTCTGGAGGTTGACTGTCAAATATCACTCCAGACGCCTGTAGTGCTTTCCCGTCAGTGATGGGAGTGTTATCATCTCCAGCAGGACCGTCAATGGTACTTGCAAGGAGTGTGATATAAGTGTTGGATCGCTGGGTACCAAAGTTGCTGTTCTCACGAATCACTTGGGCATCAGTCCCAAGCTGTACATCCACTACATATCCAACTGGGCTAAATGTTTGGCTGACTGTAGTTAGGGTGTAGTAAAACCCTAAACCAGCTCTGGTTATATCACTCTGTATTGTGATTCCAGTTGGGTCAAACGTAGTTGGGTCTACAACATCATTAAATATAAGAGAGAGTGTATCAGACTGGAGGTCAAGTGTGAAGGAAACAAGTGCAGGGTTGGTGGTGTCTGGAGTGACTGTAGCGGCCTGCATCACAATCTCCATGGTTATGGGGTTATTAGCTTGGTCCTCTACTGCATTAGCATCAATCCTTATGAAGGTATCCGCGGTAGTAGTTGCAATAGATGTATCTGCCTTGAGTTCAATGATATCTTCAGGCAATAGGATAGCTTCAATAGTTACACTGCTTCCTATTTCAATATCAGTAATATTTGCTCCTGACAGTTGCACACTTGGAGTGCCTGATGAAGTAGTGATGGTGAAAGCAGAAAAGTCAATGGTGTCTGTATTAACGGGTTCATCAAACACAATCTCAAATGTATCATCATTGATATTCAGGCTGAAAGACTCTACTATTGGGGGAGCAGCATCTGGAATATAGTTCATAGTTCCTAGGGCATCTGAAGAGTCGATAGTCATTACTCTATTGGGCTGGAGAGCCAAGTCTCTTGTTGTCGTGCTGTCAATAGCAATGTAAGTATCAACTGTGCTTGTAGCAAAGCCAGACGTCTTAATCTGGTTCAGGTCATATTCCGAGATGTTGATGACAATTTCATCTCCATCAGGGCTGCTTGTGGTGCTGGTTGTTAGTTGATAGGCTAGTGTTGCATTCTGCTCACCCTGAAGGGAAATTCCGGATGGTTGGAAGCTTTCAGCTGATACAGGCTCAGAAAATGTGAGAGTTAGCATTGCACTTTCAATGTCTAGGGTAAAGTCGGTCAGGGTAGGAGGGATGTCATCAAGGGTGAACTGCTGTACCAGTATTCCAGTTGTTTCGGCAGTAAGCATGTTTCCAGATACATCGGTGAAAGAGGTATCAGTCAGTGTGATATAGCAGTTGCCCCTAGAGGTGCAGAGGAATTGGTTGAGTCGAATAGCAGCCATGTCCTCATTGGTGAGTTCAATAGTAACTGTTGGTGCATTGTCAGTGATGGTACCACCATTGAGGGTGTAGGAATACAGAGCTGAGTCTGGAGAGGTGAACGACTGGAGGGTAATCCCATTTGGATTGAATGAGGACGAAAGTATTGTTTCAGAGAAGGTCAGATTGATGATCCCAGTCGCCCTGTTGAACTCATCAAACCGGACTAGAATGGGCCTGGTGGTATCATCAGTGAACTGTGATGGAGACAGACCAACTGAGATGTTCACAGCTTGCTCTCCAAATGTATCGGCAATGGCGCCATCATCATACGTCAAGAAGCAGATCGATCTTTCTGTGCAGATTCCTTCAGCCTTGATGGCATTGAGGTCTGCTTGGCTGATGCCAATAGTGAGGACTGTAAAGTCAGTAATTCTGTTCACTGCACTTGTTGTCAGAGAGTAAGATACACTTGGATTAATAGCCGCATCTTGCAGTGTAAATGCCTCTGGATTGAACGATGCACCGTCAACTGGCTCATCTGCATACAGTATAAGGATTCCCTGGTTCATATCGATATCAAACTCCACAATTTGAGGTGGTAGTGTATCAGGAATTACCCTGGTGGCTCGAATAGCTTCTTCGTCTGGTATGGCAACAACACCATTTCCATCGGCATCCAAAGCTGCTCCAGTAGCCACACTCATGTAAGTGTTGTTGATGCTGGTAGCTATCTCTGGGATCTGCTGCAGAATTCCCTTGTCACTCAGGGAGACTTCTAGTTCTATTACTGGTCCACTAGGAGAGATGGGAATGGTTGTGACTGGATCAAACGTAAAGGAGACAGCAGATCGGCTCGGAGCACTGAGAAGAGTGAAACGATTGATATCCAGGGAGCCTGCAAGTACTGTTTCTGAGAACGTCAGGATGAGAGGGTCAGGGGCACTTAAACCCAACTCAAACCCAATCAACCTTGGATTCTGGGTGTCTCTGGTAAAATTGGAAACTGGTAGGGCATCTGATGAGGGTATAGGAAGGACAAATAGTCCTCCTGCATCAGTTACAAGACCCCGCTCCAGTGAGATGTAGGTGTCAATGTCTGATGTGGCCACAGCAGTAGCAGCCTTGAGGTCATTAACATCATCGACAGAAAGCATCACCAGAACCACAGTATCATTCACAGAAACAGGTGTGCCTCCTGTGAGAGTATAGGTTTCTCCACCTGTGGCAGTCTCTTGGAACGTCAAAGTGGTAAAGTCAAAAGTACTGGGCAGGACTGGTTCCGAGAACTCCAGAACTAGTGTCTCTGAGTTGAGATTCAGACTGTATGAAAGCAATTCTGGAGGTAAGAGGTCGCCTGGGTCTTCAGACACCTGCACTGCTTCGGATGATGTGATCTCAAAAACAGGATTACCTTGAGCATCAGAGGCGGCTGTACTCGTAAATGAGAGGAAGGTGGTGTTGACAGTCTGACCCAGGGGAGCTAGTGAGTCTAGGATGAAGAATAAGTCAGATGTGGGTCCATCGTCACTCAGTGGAATGTTGATGATGTCACTGTTTATCTGCGGTACAGTGGTGGAGGTTAGTACATAGGACTCTCCGGAGCTAAATGAAGAGTCAGCTCTTATACTGAGAAGTAGTTGGTCGATTTGGATAGTTGCAGCATCGATGACATCATTAAATGTCAGGGAGAGTGAGGTACGCCCATTCACTGGTCCAAATGTAAAGGATATCAGCTCCGGTCTAACAATGTCAGGTTCAAACATTGACACTTGCAGCGCATTTCCATCCGGGATCTCCTCAGCAAAGTTGAAGAAAAGATCAGCAATTGTTTCATTGGTGATGGAGATGTAAGTGTTAAGACTGGATGTAGCAGTATTTGGAGCTGCTTTGATGCCATTTAAGTCCGTAAGGCTTAGCTGCAGAAGTAGTGATGTTGAGCTGGTCACATTGAACGTTGAAGTGGAAGTAAGAGAGTAGAGGTTGGTGCTTGTTTCAGCATTCTGGATGGTAATTCCTTCAGGATTGAAAGTCTCTGGGCGAATTTGTTCCGAGAAGCTAAGTGAAATAAGGCCTTGGTTCATATCAATAGTGAAGCCGTCAAGCGATGGTAGTGTGAGATCAGGGGTGAATGCATTGACTCGAACTGTCTCTTCTGTGGTAATCACATTGCTGAAGATATCAGATACAAATGCAGAAGAAATCCTAATGTAGACAATACAGGACCCGAGTTGGAAGTCACAGTCAGCTGCAATGAACTCGGCTAGACTTTGCCGCTCAGACTCTGGGACGGAGACTTCAATGACAGCAGAGTCTAGTTGGGAGACTGCACCGGTGGTAAAGCTGTAGATAGGTTGGGATGGAATTTGGCTATTGGCTACAGCAAGAGCTGTAATATCCACACTGAAATCAACCACAGGCTCATTAAAAGTGAATACTAATTGCCCCTCATCCAAGTCGAATGTGATAAACTCAATAACCGGTGGGGTGGTATCTTGAATCACGTTGACCTCTATGGCACTGTCATTAGGAGCTCCAATCAGAGGATGGCTGCTGCTGTCTATGGTGATTGCAGCATCAAAGGTAGCAAAAGTATTGCCACTGGTTCCAAGTAACGGATGCAGCTTTAGTGCAGTCAGATCTTCTTGAGTAAGGGCAAATGAGATTATGTTTGTAAGATTGTTCAGGACATTGGACGAAGGAATTGCTATCAGTTCAGAAAATGTAAAAACATTGGATTCAGTCTGGGCCGTTTGAAGGACAATGCTGGATTCATCAAATATGACTACGTCTACGACTTCACTGAAAGTGAGGATAATTTGGCCGGAGTCAAGGTCTAACGTGAACTCACTAACAAATGGTGGGGTGAGATCTGCACCAAACATGGAGGCATCCAAAGCCTGCATTGCAGAAATTGGAAGCACTCCATTTCCGCCAAAGTCTGCAATGGCAGTGCTGTCAAGAGAGAGATAGATATTAGTGATTGAAGTCGCCAGCTCTGTCATTTGCTTCAGGAGGTTGAGGTCTGCATTGGAGAGCATTACCTCAATCTGGAAGATGTTAGGAGTCTGCATGGCAACGCCTCCTGTTAGAGTGACACTCATGATATTCAACCCAGTTGTGTTTGGGGTGTTCTGGAGAAGGAATCCAGATGGGTTGTAAGAGAATGGATCTAAAGGCTCATTTGCAACGAGAGTGAGAATCTCTGTAGTGAGATTGAGGGCAAATGCTGATACAACCGGTGATGTTTGGTCTCTAATAAAGCCAGTAGCTTGTACGGCAGTGGCAAGTACTGATCCACTATCTGCTGCAATTGTGACATTAGTCGCTGCTATGTAGGTATCATCAACACTTGTAGCCAGTCCAAGACGGTACTTCAATTGTAGCAAGTCTGTGGGGGTTATGGTTGCTGGGATGATAAACCCAAGGGTTTCTGTTGACAAGGTTTCGCCACCTGTAAGGGTATACCGTTGAGATGGTAAGTTACCTGCATTCTGTATAGTGATTGCAAGTGGATAGTATACCATTGGACGTACAACATCATCGTACGTGAGCGACAGTAGCCCATCTTCCATGTTGATTTCAAAACTGGCCAGTTGTGGTGGTTGCAAGTCGCTGATAACTATGCCGGCCATGGCAGCACTGGTTGTTGGAATCTCAGCAGCCAAATTACCAGCGGTATCAGAGAATGCACCGTCACTGAAGGCAAGGAAGGCTGAGTCCTCACTGACGGCCAAAGTGGTCAGCGTCTGTTTGAGTGTAAACTGGTCATCCAGAGAAAGTGTAACAATCACACGAGTCAGGTCAAGAGAGTCCAGCTCTGCAGAGCCTCCCGACAGGATCAAGGAAACTCCCCCAGAGGTGGTGGACTGTAGGGTGATCTGGGAATAGTTAACAGTTGTGACATCAATGGGTTCTGAGAAATCAATCGTCAGCTGACCACTCTCCCGGCTGAATTGGGCAAAACTCTCAAAGCTTGGATCAGTGATGTCGAGCACAAAACCACCCACTCTAAGTGCATTTATTCCATCCTGCCTTTCAACTGCAGAGTTACCAAACACATCAGAAATGAGGCTTGGCGTGTTAGTGAGATACGTGTTGGATGATGTAGTAGCCAAAGCTGGGTCTCCCTTGATACTCAGTACATCAGTGCTCTCGAGTTGTATCGTGACTCCAGTATCATTGGAAGATGTCACTGTTCCACCCGTGAGAGTGTAAGCGGTGGCAGCAGTGGGGGCGTCCTGTAGGACGAGTCCACTTAGAGTAAGGGAAGAAATATCAAATATCTCATTGAAGGAGAGTTCAATGAAGCCTGTCTCCAGATCGAGGTTGAAAGACTCCACAATCGGTCCAGTGGTATCACTGACATAGAGCAAGGGATAGTGCTGTGAGTTTGGTGTGATTGTGTTGCCAAGAGCTGGAAGTGGGTTACCAAAAGCATCATTTCCAAAACCGAGGGAATACCTCACGTAACAGTCAGTTCTCCGAGTGCAGAGGAAGTTGTCACGCTTTATGGCAGCAAGATCGCTCTGGGCCAGACGGATCTCTAACTCACTGCTGCTACCACTGACTATCTCACCTCCCGTTAACACTAGCATGGTGAAGTCTGCCCCACCACCATCAGAAGTACTCTGCAGCATCAGTAGGTTCAGTTGCACTGAATCCGCATCAATAGTCTCAGAGAACTCAAGTATCATGAGTCCTGAGTCAACGTCCATGAGTATGAATTGTGTGAATTCTGGTATCTGGGTATCTTCAGTAAAGTCAGAGGCTGCCAAGGCAACTGATGTAAGGATAGAGTTCCCAGCTGCATCGGTGATAAAGCCACTCTGTATAACAGCATAGCAATCACTGGAGGAAGTGCAGATATCCAGGGCATTTAGGTCATTTACATCTTCTTGAGTAAGATCGATGGTGATGCTTCTTCCAATGCGATTTGCTCTGACTAGACCCGTAAAGGTGAATTGGAGGGTTGGTGCACTGGCTGCATTTTGAACAGTCAGGAATGTCATGTTGATTGACTCTGGGTCTATGACTTCACTGAACTCAAGAGTAACAGTGTAGTTATTTAGATCAATTCTGAATGCAGTAGTACTCGGTCTAGTTCTGTCTCTGGTATAAACAGCCACTTGCTGTGCATCGTCGATTGAAATAGCAGGAGCAAGGCTTCCCAGGACATCTTCAACTGTTGAGGGCATCAAAGAAAGGAAAGTATCATCAGTGCTTGTAGCTAGCTCCGGTCTCAGGTTGAGCTCATCAATGTCTTGAGAATTCAGGGTGATCACAATCATTGAGAAGTTGGTACGTCCATAGACCGTAGAAGTCACCGGTACAAATTCAATGGCATCTCTTCTGGCATTCTGGAACATGATCATCGTGGTATTGAAGGTGTCTTCTACGACAGTTTCAACAAAGTTGAGAATAAGCCGTCCCTCGTTGAGGTCCAATTCATAGGATGCTAGTACAGGGCCAAGAGTGTCTGGTATGAACACATCTGGCCGGGTAGGTGCAGTGACTCCTAAAGCACGATTACCAGCAAAATCAACAGCTATGTCGTCTGCGATGGTGACATATGTGTTGTCAATGTCTGATCCGAAGACCATTGATTCCCGAAGTGGATTCAGATCGCTGGAGATGTCGATGATGACTGTACTTCCACTGGGACTGCTAATCTCACTTGTAGTAAGCTCAAAGGATGTCATAGTAGAGGAACTATTGTACAGAATTACTCTATTGACGTCAAAGTTATCAACATTAATTGCTTCCGAGTATGACAGCACTATGGTCTCTGTGTTCATGTTGACTTCAAAGCTGAGAAGCATGGGACGGGATGTGTCGAGAGTAACATCGTCTGCACCTACAGCTGAAAGGACGGCCGTGTTAGGATTTCCACTCATATCTCTCACTGCATCATAAGTGAGATTTATATAGGTATTCAAGGTGGTAGTTCCAAGGTCGGTGTTTGTTTGAATTTGGTCAAAGTCGTTTCTGCTGAGAGAGATTTCAATCATGAAGCAGGTAGTACTGACAATAGTACTGTCGCTACTGAGAGCAACTGAGTACATTGGTGAGAAGGGGGCATCTTGGAAGATGACTCGATCAAGGGTTAGGGAACTTGAATTGATTACCTCATTAAATGTCAGAATAAGTGTCGCATCTGAATTGTCTAATGAGAACGACATCAGCAGTGGGCTAACCATGTCTGGAATAACTGCTGAGGCTGGAAGGGCAACATTTGCAAAGATTGGAATTGAAGGGTTTGGAGCAGGTGCTTTATCATTTGCTGCCCCAGCTGTCAAACTTATAAAGGTATTGTCAGTAGAAGTAGCCAGGTTTACTTCTTGCTGCAAGGGGCATAGATCATCTGAAAGGATACCAGTGATGATATTGGAGTCTACTAGAGTAGCAACTACTGAATTAGCCAAAGTCTGGCTCAGAAGTGCACTGGTAGCAGAGCCCTGGATGGTGAACTGGCTGAGCATGATTGATGGAGTGTCCACAACTTCGCTGAATGTCAAGACAAGTGTATCAGAATCGAGATCTAGTGTAAATGCATCTAAACTTGGCCCGGTGGTGTCTGCAATAACAACAGTGGACATAATAAAGGAACGTGCCACAAGACGATTACCAAAAACATCAGCAGCAAAGGATGATTGAAGAGTCAGGTAAGTGTTAGCAACAGAGTTAGCAAAACCATCCTGTGCCTGCAGGGCGTTCAGGTCATCACTACTGAGGGTGAATGTGATTTCAGCACCATTTCCAGACGTAGCTACACCACCAGTGAGTGGGAGAGAGTACATGGATGTGACTAAATCAGAACCACTGAATAGGGTTGCTCCAGATGGTGTAATGGAGCTAGTGAGGATGGTCTCAGAGAAGGTAAGAACCAGGTTTCCATTGTTCAGATTAAGAGAGTACATTAGGATATCTGGTGGAGTCACATCTGCAATGACCAGGCTTGCCTGTACAGGTTCTGCGGTGGTGACATTACCTCCCAAACTATCAAGAAATGCATCCATGCCCAAGGAGATGTAAGTGTTACTCACTGATGTGGCTATTCTTTCTTCTGCATTCAAAGCATTGAGTTCGTCTGGGGAGAGCTGGATGGTGAGCTGTAGGCCACTCATGCCACTGGTTGGGAGGGTTCCCCCAATGAGATTTACTACAGCAGAACCGATGGCATCCTGTATCCTGACTTCAGTGGCATCGTAGAAACTTGCATCAACTGGTTGGTTGAACGAAAGGACAAGTTCTCCATTGTTCATGTCGATTGTAAATCCGGTAAGCTGGGTGTTAATTCCACCACCAATGAACTGTGAGGCCCTGAGAGCACTTCCATCAGTGATGGGTACGTTATCTTCCCCGTTAACATCCTGAACAGTTGCAGCTTCGATTGTGATATAGGTATTTTCAACACGAGTGGCTAGGCCAGAGGTTGTAGTAAGGGCAAATCGATCATCAGCAATTAGGTCTACCACCAGAACGAGTCCATCTGGACTTGAAGATATGCTCGTGGCTGATAGCTGCACAAATGCACTTCTGGAAGGCGCATCCTGAATGATAATCCTGCTTGCATCAAGGGTACTGGCTACTGCAACATCGTCAAATGTCAGTATCAGCTGCCCTGTGAAGATGTCTAGGGTAAAGGCCTCCAGAGATATGACGGTAAGATCTGATGTGAACTGGTTGGGGCTGGTTGCAGGTAGGCACATGATGGAAGCCAGGTCTAGGCCAGCAGTGTCGGAGATTGTATTTGTGTCAATCGATACAAAGGTGCTAATAGTTGAGGTGGCAAAGGTTCCACCATATTTGAATCCAATTAGGTCATCGCTGCTGAAGGCAATGTTCACAATTGTCCTCTGGTTGGATGTGGTCACAGTACCACCTGTTAGGGTATAAGTAGTCATAGCCATTGCATCAGCACAGATAGAGATCCCGCCAATTGTGAGGTCGCCATCATTCATAGGCTCACTGAATGTCAGCAGGAGATCATTACTATTGAGATCTAGATGATAGCTGAGAAGAAGAGGAGCAACAGTGTCCAGTGTATAATCATTTACTTGAAGAGTGACGCGTTGAGCCACGTTGGAGGCTGGTGATAGATCTGTGATGGCAGAAGGCTCGACCATAAGGTAAGTATCTGCCCTGGACTTTGCAAAGGAAGTTGCTTTAATCCCATTCAGGTCAGTATTGGAGAGCACAATGACTACAACATTACCAAAGATGTCAGACGTCCTCTCACCTCCAGTCAACCTGTAGAAGGCTGCAGTTGGTGATGCACTTTCTTGTAGCACTAAACCACTTGGCATAAGCACACGGGTGTCTACAATTTCACTAAAGGACAGAGTTAGGATGCCAGAATTGATGTCCAAGTCAAACTCCTGCAGAACCGGACCAGTCGTATCTCCCTCGAATTCCTCAACTAGAAGTCCCTCGCCATCCGGAATTGGTTCCACTGCATTTCCAGACACATCTGTGACAGCTATAGAGTCTATTGTGATATAACAAGTTCCCTGCCTGCCGCACAAGAATGGATTCTGTTTTAAGGCTATGGCATCTGCCGTGGACAGAGTTAGGGTGATGGTCGGGGCAGTCGAAGTCACCGTCCCACTTGAGAGCGACAGCTCATCTTCAGGAGTTGTGAAGAAGGACTGCAATCTGATGCCACTAAGATCGACAGACGAGGAGTTGACTGTTTCAGAGAATTCAAGCGTTAGTTGAGCCAGGTTGAGATCAAATCTTGCAAATGAGAGCAATATTGGTGGAGTAATGTCGGCAGTATAGTTGGACACCTGTAGCCCATTGTTGGCAATTCTGGGATTAACTGGTAGGTTGAAAGTGTCGGTGATCAGCTGGTCCGAGTAAGAGATGTAGCAACTGGAAGTACTTATGCATGCTCCTAAGATCTTCAGGTTATTGAGGTCATTTTCACTGAGTCCCACAGTGATGACATTAGAAATTGGACTGATGATTGTGCTGTCTGTAAGCTGGTAGCTGACTGCATTTGCACGTGCATTCTGCACGGTGAGTTCACTGGGTTGGAAAGAGTCGATCTCTACCACCTCATCAAAGGTGATTGCGATCACACCCAAGTTGAGATCAAAGTCAAATGCAATCAGTGTTGGTGGCACTGTGTCATTATTGATTTGAGAACTCTGAACAGCATTATTGGGATCAACGGCCACGACAGGAAATCCGCTAACATCCTCAACAAGCGCCGACGTAAGTGACACAAAAGTGTTGGCAAGAGTGGTACCCAGGTCTGTGAATGTCTGCAGAGTGTTGTAGTCTTCAGCAGTAAGATTGATCTTGATAAAGGAGGAGTCGACCATTAGGAATGTGCCTCCAGATAAGGAGAAGGACTCAGTTGCATTGCTGCCGGCATTTTGAAGTGTCAGTGCAGTTAGGTCAAGGGTACTCACGTTAAGTGTCTCAGAGAAGCTCAATGTGAGCATTAGCTGGTCTAGATTCAGTTCAAAGAACACAAACTCTGGACCAGATGAATCTGGAATAATTTCAGCGGCTCGAAGGGCTTCTGTGCTTGGAATGGGGATAACCCTGTTTGCAGAAGTATCCTGAATGGCATAGGCTGTGATAGCGATAAAAGTATTGTTCACTGTAGTACCGAGATCAGTGTTTCTGTTCACTTCATCGAGGTCAGACCCAGAGAGGGATATAACCAGCCTGTCGCCATCAGCACTCACCACTCCTCCGGTGATAGTGAATGTATTATCATCAGTAGCATTGGAGTCGCCTTGAAGTGTGAACTGGGTGATGTTGATGGTGAGAGGGTCAACAATCTCTGAGAATGTGAGTATGATAGCTCCTTCATTGAGATCCAAAGCAAATCGTACTACTTCTGGGGACACTAAATCTACTGAATACCTCAAAGCTTGCAGAGCAGCAGTACTATCGATACCCACAAGCAGAAATCCAGACAGATCTTGAACTGCTCCATTTGCAATGTATAGGAACGTGGTGTTGATGCTGGTGCCAAGCGGAGGCAATGCTACAATTTGGTCGTAGTCTTCATCTGTGACATTAACACTGAGAACTGTCGTGTCCACGATCTCAAATGCAGCATCAGTGAGAGTATAAGACTGTGTGGCAATAGCACTGTCCGAATCATCCTGGAGAGTGATGTTTGTAGCAGTGAGCGTGGAGCTATCAATAACCTCAGAGAACTCCAGTATCAGTATGGCACCTGGTCGGTCTGCAGGAGCTTCATAGCTAAAAGACAGCAGTTCTGGTGGTGTTACATCCGGTATAAAATCGGTAGCTTGGAAGGCCATGTCTGCTGAAATTCCCACAAACAGGTTTCCAGCTGTGTCAGTGAAAGTGAATGGAGAAGCTACAATGTAAGTGTTTGCAGCACTGATTGCAAAGATGGTGCTTCGCTTGATAGCAGATGTGTCTTGGTCATTCAGGAAAATGGTGAGGACGAGCCCAGTCTCGTTGAATATAAGCTCTCCACCAGTCAGTATGTAGCTGTCCGTTGGAGAAACATCACTATCAGTGATTGTGATCTGAGTGAAATTGAAGGATGCTGCATCAATTGGCTCATCTACTACAAGCACCAGAGAACTAGCATCTAGATTTGTGATGAATGAAACCAACTGTGGCTGTGTAGTATCCGGTGTGTATCTATCGACTTGAATAGCCTCGGAGGGAGCTGCAAGTAGATTCAAGAAACTATCCGTCACTGCACCATCCCTTATGCTCAGGTAGGTATCGTTCTCAGATGTGGCCAGTTCTGTGTTCAGCTTCAGAGAAATGATGTCTTCAGAGCTGAGAGGAATGGCAATGGTTTCATTTTCCATCGTGGTGGATGAGATGAGTCCATTAGAAAGGGTGTAGTTCAATGAAGGTGTAGAGGAATTATCACTTTGTATGATGATGTATGAGCTTATAAGAGATGCTGGTATGACTGGTTCGTTGAAGTTGAGGAACAGAATATTTGTGTTCAAGTCTAAATCAAATCCGTCCAGTATTGGTCTTGTTCCATCCAGGAAGAATTCCCCAACTTGAAGAGCATCTGAGGCTAGTATTTCAGCTGAGGGGATGAGATTGGTGTCCATGATCACGCCTTCTTCCAGACTGATGAAAGTATTGTCAGGAGTTCTTGCAATTGTCTGGTCAGTGTTGACTGCTTCAAGATCACTCGCAGACATAAAGATCTGAATGACTGTGCCATCCGCGCTCCCCGCTACTAGCATACCACCTGTCAGAGCAATACGGGTAGTCGAAGGTTGCAAGTCTGCAGTATTCTGTAGAGTTATCCTGTTGAAGACTATGGTGTTGGCGAGGACTGTTTCATCAAATGTGAAGGACAGGAATCCACTGTTTAGATCGAGTGAAAAATTTGTCAATACAGGGGGTGTTTGGTCTTCCATAAATGCTGCTGCAATAAGAGCACTGTCTGTTGGTATCTCCACAAGTGAAAGACCAACCATGTCAAGGACAGTTTCATTCGTGGCCGCCAGGTAGCTTGTGTTGAGGCTAACACCCAGTTCCATGGTTGTCTTGATGGTGTCAAGGTCATCAAATGTCAGTTGAATACTGATTGCTGATGCTGGAGTAGCTGGGCTTGCAATTCCACCAGAAAGCTGTAGAGAATCACCATTACTGTTATTTGCAGCACTGATAATTGTGATCTCAGTGGGATCTAAAGTTGTCGTATTGATCACTTCACTGAAACTGATCTCCAGGAGTCCCAAATTGATATCCAAGGAAAACCGAGTCAGCCTGGGTGGTGTGGTATCTGGGATGTATTCACCAACCCGTAGTGCTGCTGAAGATAGAATTGCATTGACTGGGAAAGTGTTCACATCAACAATAGCTAGCGGTTGCATGGATATGTAGGTATCATTCTCGAACGTGGCTAGTTGTGGGTTAGCCTGCAATTCTTCAAGGTCCATCTGAATAAGACCGAATTCCACAGAGTAGCCGTCACTGGCTGTGAACAGCACTGCACCAGTCAGAATGATGCGGTTCTCAGGCTGTGACCCAGTAGGGTCACTCTGGATGGTGATACCAGTCGGGTCAAATGATGATACTCTCACCACATCATCAAAGGTGAGAGTCACTACTCCTTCATCCATGTCCAGAGAGAAACTGGTAAGTTGGGCCCGGCTGACATCAGGTGCAACTAATTGCACCTGCAGGGCACTGGTGGACAGGATTGCCGTGAGACCATTGCCAGCTAGATCTACAATAGCAGTTTCTGTTGCACTAATGTATGTGTCTGATGTGGCTGTTCCAATTGCACTGTCTGCTTTCACTTCAATAATGTTTTCACTGGACAGTTGAATTATGATGACAGTTCTGTCAGTAAACATTGGAGCATAATCGGCTACTCCGGGAGTCAGCATGACCAATACTCCACCAGCAGTAGTACTCTGGAGTGTAAACTGGCTGTAATCAATCAGACCAATATCAACTGGTTCATCAAACATCAACTGGATCTCACCAGAGTCAAGATCAAGATAAGAGAATTCAACTAGTTGAGCTGGCGTCATGTCTTGGGTGTATACAGATACTCGAGTGGCATTCACACCATCAATCAGTGGGATATTGTCTAGATTGAATACATCATCGATGAGAGTGTCTGCAATCGTGATGTAGGTGTTAGCTGCTGTAGAGGCAAGATTATCAATTGACTTGATGTTGTTGAGATCTTCAGGAAGGAGAGTGAAGTCAAGGAATCGATTTGTACCAGAAGTGATCAGACTTCCTCCCGAGAGCTGGTATTGTACCGTTGCTTCTAAGGCATCCTGTAGGGTAATGGCAGCGAAATCTCTAGTGTTCGGCTCCACTGGTTCATTAAATGTCAGTGACATTTGTCCGTTGTTGAGGTTTAAGCTAAATTCTGTTAGCTCTGGTCCAGAGGTATCAAATACAAAGGCAGTTGCCCTATCAATTACTGCTTCAAGGCGGTTCTGAGCCATATCCAAAACAGTTCCTTCTGGTAGATTGAGATAGCAGTTAGTAAAGTCAGTGCACAGCCTATTATCAAGTTTAACTGCTGTAAGATCCTCTGATGTCAGTTCTACAATAAGTAGTACTCCATTCTCGCTTGCTGTGGTACCTCCGGAAAGTATCAGCTCTGTTGTAGGGTTATCAGAAAATGACTGCAGCCTTGCTCCATTCAGATTGAGAGAGGATGCCCTTATGGTTTCACTAAACCTAAGAATTAGGGTTCCAGAGTCAAGGTCAAAGAGTTCAAAGTCATCAAGCTGTGGGGTGATCGTGTCAGGAGCAAATATACTGACTTGGAGGGAGTCTGAATCATTCCGACCAATTATATTGTTTCCAGCATAGTCTGATATGAGTACATCACTGTAGGTGGCATAACAGTCACTTTCTCCTCTGCAGAGCTCAAGTCGGTAGATTTCATTCAAGTCTGGTGTGTTCAGCTCGACCATTAGTGCTGAGGTCACAGTCGGGTGAACTGTAACAATGCCTCCGCTAATACTGAAGGTCACAGCTGGATTTTGGCTCGTGTTCTGCAGAGTAAACTGTGTGAGGTCAGTGGTGGTCAAATCTGGAGCCTCATCAAAGAACAAGCTAAGATTCGCATTGGTCAGATCCAGGTGGAACATTAGCAACTGAGGTCTGGTAACATCTGGGCCGATGAAGTCAGGTGTAAGTGCTTCAAAGATGGGAATTGTTTCGATAAGGTTACCAAACACATCAGAGATGGCCCCAAAGGTAAGCTGCAAGAAAATACTTGTAGAGAGCGGCCTGATGAAGTCTAAATCCTGCGGAGTCAGTGTAAGTGTCAGAATGTTGAGGGAGTCAGTTGCTATGGTTTCCGGCAGTAGAGCAACAGTGGTAGTGAGTATTGCAGTGTCATTGGAGTCCAGGATTCTCACATTGTTAGCCTGGAGAGAGGCTGCTGCTACTGGTTCATCAAACGTGAGCACGAGTATACCAGTGTTGTAGTCCAGGGTGAACGTAAGTAGGAGTGGTCCTGTTTCATCAGACACGATGGAATCTGCTTGCAGCGCATCTGAAAGTGGGATCTCTTCAATGCCATTACTGGAAGTGTCCGAGACTGCATCAGCGCTGACTGTGAGGTAGGTACTATTCACTGACTCTCCAAAGTTTGTCGTTCCCTTGAGGACGATAGCATCCTCCGTCGTCAGTTGGAATACAAGCACATCGAGCCCACCAATTGAGATTTCTGCATCTGTAAGGTTGAGTGTCCGAGACAGATCTATCACACCCTGTCCAGGGACTAGTACGAAACCACCAGCATCTGAAGTGCTTAAATCTACCGGCTCACTGAAAGACAGGAGTAGCTGAGAGGTATTCAGATCTAGGATAAACGAGAGCAGCTCCGGAGGTGTTGTATCCAGTAGTACTGTGTCAGCTTGGATTGCTTCAGTTGGTTGCACCAGGAAATTGCCTGCAATATCAAGAATTGTCCCAGTTCCTGGAAGGAGGTAAGTGTCTATGGTATCAGTGGCAAATGGAGCAACATTGATTTCATTCAGGTCTGTTATTGATAGCTCAACTATGACCACCTCCGTAATCCCAGGCAGGACGGTACTAGATGTCAGTGTGTAGTCTACAGTCGGCAAGATGGCGCTATCCTGAAGAGTAATCAAAGTGACATTAAGAGTGGAGGCATCCACTGTCTCAGAGAACATCAGTGTTAAGGTAGCTAATCCCAGATCCAGTGTGAAGTTAGCGACAACAGGAGGGTCCCGGTCAGGTATCACCAGCGATGCCTCTAAGGCATTATCTGATGTGATGTTTCGAAGGAGATTACCAGATATGTCACGAACTGTATCCTGGGTAGCATATATAAAGGTGCTGTTTTCTTCTCCAAGAGAAGAAGCACTCTTGATGAAATTCAGGTCATTGGTGGTCAGAGAAATAATGATTTGGTCTGAGCTTCCCTGAAAAATTGATACAGGTTGCAGAGTGATAGACTCACCCACTCCAGTGAACACCTGCGAATCTTGCAAGGTTATCTGTGTAGTATTAAGGGAGGAAGAAACCACCACTTCATCAAATGAAACAGTAAGTGTTCCAGTATCTAGGTCTAGAGAGAAGGCGACAAGTTCGGGAGAGGTTGTGTCTGGTATCAAGTCATCAGCCATCAGCGCACCATTTGAAGGAATGGCAATGGCTGCATTACCAGCAAGATCCTCCACTAGAATGGAAGAGACTGAGATATACGCATTCGCAGTTGATGTGGCTAGTGTCTCTAGAAGCTTGATGGTATTGAGATCTGCTGCTTCAATCTGAATTGATACAGAGTAATTATCTTCAGGTGGAGTGCCCTGAGTAAGAGTATAGCTAACTGTATCTGAATTGGCCTCACTTTGCAGTGTAATGCCTGAAGCATTAAATGACAAAGCACGAATGTCTTCAGAGAAGGTGAGATATAGGACACCATTGTCCACATCCAACATGTAGGCTGTAAGTAGTGGGCCAGTTATATCTGGGACTACATCGGCAATTGGCAGAGCATCTGTACTTGGAATCTCAGAGGCAGGATTTCCAAAGAAATCGAAAATTGTTCCTTCCACAAAAGTAACAAATGTGTTGTTGATATCGGACCCAAAGCTCTCCACAGTTCTGATCTGGTGGAGGTCATTTATGTCTAACACGATGGTGATCGTCCGGGCATCTAGTGATAAGGAGCTGTCACCTCCAGAAAGGGTCAGAGAGAATGTATCGCTGGTGGCATTGCTCTCATTCTGAAGAGCAATTCCACTCAAGAGTAGAGTAGAAAGACTGACAGTATCAGAGAACGTCAAGTTTAGAGCTCCATTATTCAGATCAAAGATGACTTCTGTAAGCTCTGGAGCTAATGTGTCTGGTATGAACGTAGTCACTTGAAGACCTCTTCCATCGGTAATCGGAAGTATGTCATTGCCGAGATAATCATCAACGTAGTCTGCCCTCATGATGAGGAAGGTAGTGGAGATATTCTTGGCCAGGCCTGGGATCGAGTTGATGCCGAGCAGATCAACATTGGACAGCTCAATTGTCACAATGTGGGCATCTGGACCAAAAGACCTGCTGTCCTCGGTGAGAAGGTATACTTCATCTGCTATGGCCGTTCTCTTACTCTGGAGTCGGATGGCTTGAGGATACTGTGTACTCACATTCACTACATCAGAGAAAGTTAGTATCAGCCTCCCGATGTTGAGGTCTAGTGTGTAACGTGTGAGCATGGCAAAGGATATTCCAACATCCTCATCTAGATCAGCGGCTAATCTGTCGATCACGGCTTCAATGGGGTTTGAGGCTACATCAAGTAAGCTGTTGGCTTCAATAGAGAGGTATGTATTGGATGTAGAAGTTGCAAAGTTGTCATCAAGTTTCACTGCTGCAATATCGTCAAGTGAGAGCTGAATTGTGATGGTAGTAGTGGAAGATCCAGTACTCACAAGCTCTGCATCAGTAAGTCTCCTCACATTTCCAGATTGCATGGCATCAGAATGTAGCAGCAGTCCTGATACGTTCAGTGAGTCCACTATGATGGGTTCATCAAACGTCAGAGTCAGTGTCTCTGTACGTAGGTTAACACTAAACTCAAGAAGTTGTGGAGAGGTGGTGTCTTCTGTGAAGTTTGTGACTTGGAGTGCACTGACTGGGGGGATGGCATTGGCTGCATTCGGTACGTAAGCTGTGTCAGTAATGTAGCCAGCAAGAGCTGATAGGAAGGTCGTGTTCTCATCCTGAGTGGCATTGCTGAGCTTGAGAGCATTCAGGTCTTCCACCAGAAGGCGAACTACAATATCTTCAATATTTCCACTAAGAACTTCCCCTCCAGTCAGTATGTAGCTGGCATCTGCTTCAGCTTCATTCTCAGCTGATTGGATGGTGATGGATGTAAGTTCAAGACTCTCTGACTCAACAGGTTCATTATAGTGCAGGATGAGTACGCCTTGGTC
Source organism: Phakellia ventilabrum (assembly GCA_963921505.1). NCBI lineage: Eukaryota > Metazoa > Porifera > Demospongiae > Axinellida > Axinellidae > Phakellia > Phakellia ventilabrum. The sequence continues at coordinate 6,347,471 of OY997393.1, read as the reverse complement.
AAGGTCAAAGTCGAACGTGACCAGAATGGGCCCAAGTTGGTCTTCAACTAGCTCCCAAACAATGTATCCAGGAAACTCCTGCTCAACTGCTATAAGTTCATTGCCGCTGGTGTCTTCTAGAAACTGGGCTGTGGCCACAAAGTAGCAGGTGGCCCTAGTTGAGCACAGCCGTGGATCTCGCTTGATGAAGTTCAGATCTGTACCTGTTAGAGTGAGAGTCAAGACTGTTCCATTGGTGGTTATCACTGAGGTACCTCCAGTGAGATCATAAAACTGGAGAGGCATCTCAAATAGGGTCTGTAGCCTAATTTCTTGTGGTATGACCGATGATACGTTGATGGCTTCTGTGAAGCTAAGAGAGATGATGCCAGTTTCTAAATTCAGGGTGCTAAACGATATCACTTCTGGAGAAGTAGAATCGACAGTGTAGTTGACAACACGAAGGGCATTACCATCCGGTCTACCCACAACTGTTAAACCTGCCGCATCTAAAATGGTATTGTTAGTGAAGGATAGATAGCAATCATCAACAGCGGGAGAGCACACGGGTAGAAGCTTGACTGCATTCAGGTCATCTACGGTTAAGGTTATAGTGACCACTGTTCCTTGGATTTCAACATTCTCAGACCCAGTAAGGGAGTAATTGGCTTCGGTAGCAAGGAATCCATCCTGTAGCATGAGCTCAGAGACGTCTAAGCTGGAAACATTCACAAATTCATCAAAAAAGAGGATTAACTGGCCCAAATTTGCATCAAAGTTGAACATCAACAGATTTGGGGCTGTGGCATCTAGATTAAAGGCAAAGGCCTGCAGCGCAGTTGTGGATGAAATGGCCTCCACTCTGTTGCCACTTGTATCCATTACAGTATCCCTTGTGATGGTAATGTATGTATCTTCGACTGAAGTTGCTAAGTCTCCAATGCCTCTGATGTTATTGATGTCAAATTGCGTGATTGTTAGCCTCAGCGTTGTTGAATCTACCATGGTAGAGTCCCCACCAGTGAGCTGGTAAAATGAGGCGGGACCAAACATAGAATTCTGGATGATAATTCCGCTAGGGTTGAGTGTGGAAGCAGATACAGTTTCTGAGAATGTTAGAGAGAGCTCGGCAATGTCCAGGGCGATTGTGAAATTAATCAAGGCTGGAGCTGTCACATCTGGAATGAAATCTCTCACTTGAAGAGCATTCTCAGGAGGGATTCCCACCGCTAGGTTGTCAGAGGGGTCAGTGACAACTCCCTCGTCCACGCTGATGAAGGTGTCGTTGACTGAGGTAGCTAGCTGAGGCATTGACTTGATCAGGTTTAGTTCATCACCAGTAAGTGTTAAGAGGATGGTATTACTGGATGGTCCGGTGACTATGGCTTCTGAGAGAGACACAGCCATTCCAGTCAGAGACTGATTACCGAGCAGCAGTAGGGATGAAGAGCTATAGGTTGCTAGCAAAATGTCTTCAGTAAAGGTCAGGAAGATCTGGCCTTCATCCAAATCAAAAGTGAACTCTGTTAGCTGTGGTCTGATTAGGTCAACTGAGAAGATACTCACAGGCAGAGCTGTGTCTGTTGATACATACACACGACCACTGACATCTTCCACTAGTCCTGAATCAGCAAGGAGAAAGGTTGAGTTGACTGTCTGACCTAGAGGTGGAAGCTGTCGTAGCATGGCAACATCAGAAGTTGGTATCATGATGGTAACATCAGGGGATGTGAGGACAGTAGTTACAATGCCTTCTGCTAAATTAATAGTAGTCTCATTGTCACTCGAATCTGCAATGAGTGTTAGCAATCTCGGGTCTAAAGTGGCAGTATTGATAACTTCATCAAAGTGTAATGTCACAAACAGCATAGTTGTCATTGTGAAGTCAAACGATAGCAGCTGAGGTGGTGTAATGTCCGGTATGAGTCCTGCTACAGGAACAGGAGCACTCTCTGGAATAGCATTGATGGCATTTTCACTAACATCAATAAACACACCCATTTCGAAAGCTAGGAAAGTTGTGAAAGCATTCAAGGCCAGGACTGGATTTGCCTTTATAGCATTGAGGTCATCTCTTTCCAGAGGGATGGCAATTTCTCTTCCATTTTGGGAAAGAGTATCTCCTGAAGTCAATTGGACCCTGTTTGAAGAACTACCACCAGCTAGGATGGTTATTCCAGTGTAGTCAATTGATGACGAGTTCACAGGTTCATTGAAAGTGACTTCTAGAATGCCTTCATTGAGGTCTAGCAAGAAGCTTGTTAGCTGTGGAGGGGTCACATCACCCTGGACTAAAGTTGCCTGCACAGCTGAGGTATCGCTGACAGCCACGATGCTGTTTCCAGCAAAGTCAGCACCAAGAGAAACAAGAAACGAGATGTACGTATCCAGCTCCGAATTAGCCAACTCTGGAATCAGTTTTAGGGCATCAGAGTCCAGTGAAGAAATCCCAATTGTGAGTTCGCTGCTGATATCCTCTATAGCTACACTATTATTCAGAGCATAAAAGGCAGTGGCGGTGGAAATGTCGGCGCTGTTCTGTACCTGAATCTCACGGACATCAATTGATGATACGTTAAGTGCTTCTGTAAACGTCAGCACTAGAGTGTTGGTATCTAGGTTGAGCTCAAATTCTAGTAGTCTTGGTTGGGTGGTGTCTGGAATGACACGAGTAGCCTGGACAGCACCAGTTGCTTGAATCTCAAGAATTGGGTTGCTGCTGGTATCTTGGACAGCACCAAATAGAATTCTTAGGTATGTGTCTGCTTCTAAATTGGCCAATGAGGAAATGCCCTTGATGTTGTTTGAGTCTTCCTCAGAGAGGGTGACTGTTAGCATTGATGTCAAAGTCATATTGAGGTCAACATTTGCAGTGGAGCTTTGCAGGGCATATGTAGCCGCAGTTGGTAAGTTACTATCAAGCAAAATAAAGCTCGTAATACTTATCATGTTGCTGTCGATTACTTCGTTGAATGAAAACTCAAGGGTACCGGAGTTGAGATCCAGGGAGTATGATATCAATTGAGGAGGCACCTGGTCAATTGTGGTCATAGAAACATTGAGAGCACTGTCTTGTGAGATTCCAACTAAGGGATTCTCCGATGTATCCAGAACAGCTCCATCTGAAATAGCAAGGAAGGTGGTATCTGGAGTACCAAAATCTGACTCCTGCTTGATAGTATCCAGGTCAGCCTGGAGAAGAATCAGGTTCACAATGGCTGCAGTGGTATTGGGTTCCAGTGTACCTCCACTCAAGCGAAGGATTTGCTCAGATGAATTTGTGGTGGGGCCACTCTGCAGAATGATCTGGGTTACATCAAAAGTGGATACATTTACCCCTTCTGAGAATTCAAACACCAGTCTTCCCACGCCAACATCCAGGTTGAAGCTCAGTAGCTCAGGTCGGCTGTCATCTCCAGTGAAGTTGGTGACCCTTCGAGTAGCTCTGTTGACATTGAGTCCAGCTAGATCTTGGATAGCCTGGGGCTCAACCCTGAGATATGTATTGTTCTCTTCAGTGGCCAGGTCCATGATGCCTCTGATATCATTTAAATCGACTGCAGAGAGGGAAAATTCTATTTCATTGCTAGCTATTGTCAGCAGTGGTCCAGCCGTCAGGGGGAGAACAGATGATGGTGCACTGGCTGCATTCTGGAAGAAGAGTGCAGTGTAGTCTAGAGTGGAGGAATCCACAATATCATCAAAACTGAGCAACAGAAGACCAGTGTCTAAGTCAAAGTTGAATAGCAGCAGAGTTGGTGGGGTGCGATCGGGCAGAAGATTCACTACTTGCCTTCCAATTGTACTGTTGAAGACATTGTTTGATGTATCCGTGATTGCACCTTGAGCTACTCTGAGGTAGCTGTTGCTAACCTGGGTTGCCAAGGTAGTGGTTCTCTTTACAGTTTCCAGGTCGGACAGAGAGAGAGTGATTTCGATACTAGTTCGGTCTATAATGTCAGAGGCATACTGAACAGTGGCTGGGGAAATGGCAATACCATCCATGTCAGTCAGAGATTCTAGCAGGGTAAAGTTCTCGTAGACTACTGTTTCAATATCAACAGGTTCATCAAAGGTGATCCTCAGCACCCCAGAGTTGAGATCAAAACTAGTAAATTCGGAGTATTCAGGAGGGGTGGTATCAGGAATGAAGCTTCGGGCTACAATTCCTTCCTCTACTGCTTCAGCAGCATTGCCTGTTAATGATGTCCCACCTGCACCCACATCTCTTGCAATATCTGACGTATAGGTAATGTAGGTTGTGGAGATATTTGTTGCAAGCTCATCTGCAGCTTTTAGAGCATTGATATCAGCAGTAGGTAGCTGTAATGTGACCACAGTGCCTGTGACAGTTTCTGCAAAGAATGACAGACGGTGGTTGATGGTGTCATTAACGGCATCTTGGATCGTGATGGCTGAAGAGGTAAAGGATTGAATGGGTTCATTGAATTCGATCACCAGAGTGCTTGAGTCTAGGTCAAGATCAAAGCCAACTACCTCAGGCCCAGTTGTATCTGGAATAAAATTTATAGGGAAGCTTTCAAAGGAAACGATGTAAGGTTCTTCCACAACTCCATTACCAGCCAAGTCCTCAATAATTCCTTCTGGATATCGGATGTTACAGGCCAGATTGAAAGAACAGAGGATTGCATTACTCTTGATGGCATTTAAGTCATTGTTTAGCAGTTGTAAAGTGATAGAGGTTCCAAGGAATGATATCACCTCTCCTCCTGTTAGAGTGTAGGTTTGTGTGCCAGCTACAAGTGTTGGAGTATGAGACAGAGTGATATTTTCTGGCATGAGAGTGTCTGGTTGGATGGTCTTTGAGAATCGGAGCTCCAAGATCCCTTGGTTGAGATCAAACGTAATGAATTGAATTAGCTCAGGTTGATTGGGGTCGATGATTACCTGATTCACCTGCACTGCATTGGCTCCTGACATTTCTACAATTGGGTTTCCACTCACGTCCTGAACAAAATCGCTAGTAAATGAAAGATAACACTCACTTTCATTGATGCACAGTCGATTTGAAAACAAAAGAGTAACATCCTCCACACTGATGCTAAGGAAGACAATATCTGAGTCAAAATCTGGGATCAAGGTAGCATTACTCAGTCGGACTGACGTGGAGGGACTGGTAGAGGCCGAGTTTTGAATGACAAGGTCTGTTGGATTGAGAGTATCCAGGACATTAACAGTCTCGGTGAAAACAAGCGTCAGATTACCAATGTCAATGTTGATTTGGAAGAGTGTCAGCATAGGTGGTGTTGTGTCTCCGGTGAAGTCAACTGCCATCAGAGGAGAGGCAGTTGAGATCGACATCACAAGATTACCACTCACATCTTCAATGGCATTGGAAGCCACTGCCAGGAATGTGTCATTCTCAGACGTAGCAAGGGAACGCAGAGCCTTGACGGCATTCAAGTCAGAGGTGGCAAGTGTGACAAAGAGTACAGTGAAGCTGTCTGATGCAACCATTCCTCCGCTTAGCGTGACAGTTTCTAATCCACTTGCTTCATTGAGCAGAGTAAAAGCTGATGTCTGAGTGGTGAGCATATCAATTACCTCATTAAACGTCAGCGACAGAAGTCCAGAGTTCAAATTGAATGTAAACTGCAGTAGCTCTGGTCCTGTACCATCATTGGTTAGGGTTCTGATCCCAAGACCGGGCAGTGGCAGGGCATCTATTGGGTTACCAGAGAGATCCTGGACTGTATCAGCCAGGAGAGTCAGAATGGTGTTACTCTCCATGGTAGACAGGTTGCGTTCAAATTTGATTCTGTTTAGATCACTGCTAGAGATCTGAATCATAAGTGTGGCAGAGTCATCAACAGACGTTACTGCTGATGTGGCTAAAGTAACAGAAGGTCCCAGTTCACCAGCCTCGGAGTAGAAAGTGAAACCTGGTATGTTGACACTGGTGAGGGAGACCGGTTCAGAGAACTCCAGCATCAGTACCCCAGAATCAATATCCAGGTCATAGGACAGCAACAATGGTGGCAAGAGATCTGCAATTACTTCCAAAGCTTGCTGGGGTACTAAGAGCGCTTCAAAGAAGTTCCCATTCAAGTCTGAAATCGTTCCATTGGGTAGAGTAATAAAAGTATTAGCTATTGAGGAACCGAGGTTCTCATTCAACTTGATTTCATCTCCATCTTCTAGGGACAGGGGTACTGTGATGATCACTGCATTTTCAGTTGGGATGAGGGTACTTTGAAGTGTATAAATCACAGTGGAAGCAGTGTCGCTGGTTAGATTAATCTGATCTGTCTGCAGGGATGAGGCAATCACAACCTCTGAGAAGGTGAATATTAGAGCAGAAGCATTCAAGTCCAGGGTAAACCCATCTAGTGTTGGAGGTGTTGTATCCTGCGTGAATCCACTAGCTAAAAGGGCATTGGACTCTGGGATTGGTTCAATGCGATTGCCAGCAGCATCAGTTATTGCTCCAGCTGTGATTGAAAGGTAGGTTGTTGCAAGACTGACTGCCAGGTCAGTGTCTAGCTTGATGTTGTTCAAATCAATATCTTCTAGCTGCAAATCCAGTGAGGTGTCACTAGCAGGAAGGATGGAAAGGGTGGTCAGTTGATAGCGAGTCATGAGTATTCTGCTATCCAGGAACTCAAAAGCTGTAATATTTAGACTAAAGCCATCTACAACTTCAGAGAAGTTGAGGGAGAGAATCCCCGAATCGATATCAAGTGCGAAACTTAGCAATTCAGGCCGCCTTCTATCACCAATAACTAGTGATGCCTGCTGGGCAGATGATGAATTGATTGGCTGTAAGGCATTTTCACTGGTGTCAAAGATAGTCTCATTTGTGGCTGTGATAAATGTATTGAGTTCTACAGTGCCAAGGTTGGATAGTAATTGTACACTATCGTAATCATCTTCTGGTAGCAGGAATGATATGACCGTCAAAGAAATAAGACTCCCAGTACCACCAGTAACGGGGACGCTGAATTCATCTGAGCTAATTAGGGATTGGAGTGTGAGTCCAGTGGGATTGAAGGAGGAGAAGTTCACTGTCTCAGAGAAGGTAAGGTTGATCATACCATTATTCAGATCGAAAGAGAAAGCAATCAGTTCTGGAGAGGTCACATCAGGTATGAAGTCATCCACTTGCCGAATTGCAGCGGCTAGCCCATTGTCAGCAAGGTCTAGTATGGTGTCTTCTGCAATACTAACGAATGTGTCATTGGCGGATGTTGCGAGAGATGTCATGGCCTTCAGTTCATTCAACTCTGATATGTCAAGCTGAATATTGATTGTGAGAGCATCGGGAGATCTAGTGATATCACCAGCTGTGAGCATCAGAGACTCAGTTGCAAAGTCATTTTGCAGAATAACTCCACTGATGATGAACGTGCTAGTGTTGACAATGTCACTGAAGGTGAGTGCCAGGAGACCAGTGTTCATATCCAGGGTGGCAAAGGAAAGAACAATGCCTTCTGTGTCGCCAATGTAGATATCAGCAAGCAGAGCGTTTCCATCTGTAACGGCAATGATATCCCGACCTGCATAGTCGTTAAAGGCATCAGCTCGTAAGGTGAGGTAGGAATTATTTCTCTCAGTAGCTAGGCCTATAATTTCACTAATACCAATACGATCCTGCTGAGACAGGATGATAGATATTGTCTGTGAGTCAAACTCCGCTGTGGTTGAGTCAGTGAGAGAATATCGGAGGCCTTCTACTGACTGCATAGCACTTTGGATAGTAATGGCATAGGGGCGGAATGAACTTGCCATCATCACGTCACTGAAGGTAATGTTCAGTACTCCAATGTTCATGTCGAGACTGAACATAGTGGGCACAGCTTGGGACTCATCTGGAATGATATCAATTGCCGGGATACCTGTCTGATTTAGGTTTCCATTATTGGCATAATCAAAGATAGTGTCATCTTCAATGGAAAGGAATACATTATCAGGATTAAGGGCGGTAAAAATGCCAGATGGGTCAAGTTTTAGATCCAGCACATCACCATCTGTCAGCAGAATAACAGCCTCAAAGACTCCATCCTCATCTCCTGGAGGGATCAGCATCCCTCCTGAGAGTACTAGTTCTCCAGTGGTGTTTGGCAATGAACCCAGGGCAAGTCCAGTCAGGTTCAGTGTGGATACTAGGACGGGCTCGTCAAATCTAACTGCTAAGGTGTTTTCTTCTAGGTTCAAAGTGAATGATGTCACAGATGGCTCGGTCATGTCAGCAATGTAGCTTGAAGCAGGCAGAGCGTCGTTATTTGGAATAGCAGTTACTAAATTGGGGGTGAATGCAGTGTCCTGAACTAGGTCAGAAGTCACGGAAAGATAAGTATCAGAAAGTGAGGTTGCAAATGGAAGTCTTTTCAGAGCATTGACATCTTCTAAGACGAGATCAATCGTGATCTCTCTTTGTGATGGGGAATCAGTTGATCCTCCAGTGAGTGAATACTGTAGGCTACTATTGGTTGTGTTTCTGCTGGCCTGAAGTGTGATCAAATTCGTCCTGATGGTGTTAGACCTTACTGGTTCATTGAAGGTGATGACAAGCTCACTGGAATCCAGATTCAGAGTGAAACCTTGAACCACTGCCAGTTGGTCGTCTGGGATCAGTCGGGTCACAAGCCTTCCTGGGTCAGTGTTGCTAGCATTAGAAAGACTATTGCCGGCTACATCAGTGATAAGATCAGAAGTAACCCAAGCATAACAGTTGCTTCGGATTGAGCAAAGGTACCTCTCTTCTTTGATTCTAACCAGGTCATAGTCACTGAGGGTGAAGAGCACAAACCTGCCATCGCTTCTCACAGAGATGGTGGCATTGGGAGAGTATTCACTGACTGGATCCTCAAAGAGAGACTGAAGCCTGAAGCCTGAGATATCAAAGCTGGTAGTAGCTGCTACAGGCTCATTGAATAGCAGAGCGAACTCCATAGTGTTCAGGTTGAGTTCAATAAAATCTACTAACTCTGGTGGCGTCGAATCTGGAGTCAGGTTTGATACCCTCAGAGCAGTTGCAGCTCCCCTTGGGTTAATGCTGAGGCCAACTGTGTCTGCCACTGTAGCGTTAGTGTAGGTGATATAGCAAAGTGACTGAGCACCACAGAGCGTGCTGTTTCTCAGGAAATCATAGTCAGAGTCACTGAGGGTAACAGTCAGTTCTGCAGCAGCATCAAGTGGATACATACCACCTGATAATTGCAGACTCTCAGATATGATGGTCATTCCATCTTGAAGTGTGGTTTCTTCGATTGAGAATGTGCTGATATTGACAGTTTCATCAAAAACGAATGTTATCGTTCCAATGTTGAGGTCCAGATTGAATGAAAGAATGGTCGGACCAATTTGGTCATCACCAAAGAGGGAGGCAATGAGAGCAGTAGAGGGTGGGATCGGTGCATTCGGGAGTTCATTTAGACCAGTGACTACAAATGATGTCATAGAGAGGAATGTCGTTTCAACAGACTCAGCAAGTCCCTCTAAGGCCTGAATGTTATACTGGTCCTCGTCTGTCAGTTGCAGCTGGATGACAGTCGATGCATCTGGTGGTACCACTCCACCTCGCAGAGTGTACTGCACTGAGTCTCTTCCGGGGGAACTCTGAAGAGTGATGTAAGTTGGGTCAAAGGTTGAACCAACAACAGCCTTGGTAAATGTGAGGCTAAGTACAGCAGGGTTGAACTGGAGAGAGAACTCTACCAAAGCACTGGGATTGGTATCCTCAAGTACGCTGCCCTGTAGACTGGAATTTACAGAGATTTCAGAGGAGTCAATTCTAGCAAAATCCGTTATAAATCCAGTATCCAGTGCAATGTAAGTCTGGTTAATGGTTTCTCCAATACCCATCAACATCAAGGTATCTATAATAGTCTGATTAATTGGGATTTCAACCACTCTACTGGTCTCTCCAGGTTCCACAGTCACTGTGCCAGGCAGTCTTAGGAATTGGGTATCTTGGATCATAGAGTCCTGCAGAATCACATTTTCAGGGACTGCAGTGAGAATATCAACTTCTTCGCTGAAAGTAAGCACAATTCTGCCAGTGTCATAGTCTAGCACCCACACACTGAGCTCTGGAGGAAAGTAGTCTCCTATTAGGATGGACACTTGTATTGGTTCGGTTGTTTCTATGGCTTGGTCCAGCCTATCTTGGAAGGCTCCAGAGAATATGCGAAGATAAGTGGTGCTGGTGGACTGGAGAATTGGGGGTAGCGCTAGAAGTTGTGTTAGGTCATCTTCATGTAGGCTGATGGTGATGTCCGGGCTGTCTTCAGTGGTGACTATTGAGCTACTGGAACTCAGGTTGTAAATTGGCTCAGATAAGCTATCATTCGAAGAAAGTAGCTGAATCATTGTCACATCTCCCAAAGCCACTCGTACAGGCTCACTGAAGTGCAGAATGAGTTCTCGAACTGGTACGACTGGAATCTCATCAGCAATGATGTCATATGACTCGAGGAGTGGAGGTGACGTATCTTGGGTATATGTCAGAGGATCAACTTGTAGAGAATTTGCAACATCAATAGCTACCACTTCGTTTCCAGCAATATCAGTAACTGTACCTTCCGATATAGCCAGGAAGCAACTAATTTGATTTGAGCAGAGTTGATCATTCAGTTTGATAGCATTCAGGTCACTCCTTGTTAGCTGGATGCTTACTGTTGATGTAGCGAAGGGTAGGACAGTGCCTCCAGTGAGTGTGAGCATGATGTTAGGTAGTAGTGGAGAAGCATAGAGTGAGAGTCCACTGAAATTGAAAGAACTCCTCTCAATGACTTCATCAAAGGTTAACGTCAGTATACCCTCATTCAGGTTGATGGTGAAGAACAAAAGATTAGGTTCCGTTTCATCAGGTATTACTCCACCAGCAATGAGAGCGTCCTCAAGAGTGATAGCGGCCAGGGGATTGTTTTCTCTGTCACGTACAGAGTTATTCTGTACACTGATAAAAGTGTTTCCCCTCTCCGTACCCAGGTCAGGCGCTAGTTTGATGGCATTAGAATCTTCTTCATTCAGCTGCAAAATAACCACAGGTCCATTGGAGGAAAGCACTACGCCTCCAGTAAGGTTCACAATGGTAGTAGGGGAGCTATCTCTGCTACTGAGTAGAGCGAAGCCTGTGGAGTCAAGGGTGGCAGCTACAATAGCTTCTGAGAAGACCAAATTTAAAGATGCCAGAGTGTTGTTTAAGTCCACACTGAATGTGCTTAGCTCGGGAGAAGTGGAGTCAGTTGTGAAGTTCGTGACTCGTATGGCCATACCGTCTACAAGTTCTACAATTTCATTGTTTCTGGCGTCTTGCACTGCTCCAAGAAAATTTCTGAGGTAGGTGGTGTTTGCCGAAGTGGCCAAAATTCCTGACTCCTTGATGTTGTTCAAGTCCTGTTCAGAGATAGTTACGGTTATTACAACAGCATCATCCATAGTCGGTGTCCCCATGGTAAGCCGATATGCACTTCCATCTAAAGAGTTTGCTGTACTCTGGAGAACAAACTGGGATACTAGCAAGGTATTTCCACGAACAGTTTCTGAGAATGTGATCTCTAACTCTCCTGTGTCAATGTTGAAATTGAATGCTGAAAGTTCTGGTGGAGTGATATCAATTTCATGCCCATCAGCTGGCATGGCTGCAGTAAATGGAATCTCCACAATTTGGTTCCCATTGAAATCTCGAGCAGTTGACTGAGAGAGAGAGATGAAAGTGTTGGCTGTTTCTGTACCTAGGTTCAGCAGTTCCTTTAGTTCATTCAGGTCATTGGAAGTCAGGGAGATGGTGAAGATAATGTTGCTATTTTCTGCGACTATGTCACCTCCCATCAGCGGAAGCGTTTCATCAGAGGTAAAGTCCTGGGTATTCTGCAGGAGAATTTCAGTTACATTGAAGCTACCAGGGTCTATAGCTTCACTGAAGCTGAGTGTCAGTGTGCCTTCATTTACACTCAGCTCAAATCCTTCCAGTTCAGGCCTGGTAGAGTCTTCAGTGAACATTGTAACTATTTGTGTGGTTGGGACCACATTCAGGCCAGCCAGATCTGCTATTAGTTCAGCTGTGATGAAGACATAGGTGTCATTTACTTCGGTAGCAATGAGAGTGTTGGATTTGATTGCATTGAGATCTTGAGGTGCAACTTGAATTGCAATTTCGAAGCCATCCGTACTGGCTGTTGATCCAGCAGTGAGCTGGTAGGTTGCATTGTCACTCGCACCAGGATCAGCAACGACGGTGAGTCTAGTCGGCTCAAATGACATTACATTCATAATGTCATCAAAAGTCAGGTCTATCATGCCAGTATTCAAGTCCAAATCAAATCGCACCAACCTCGGTGGAGTAGTATCCTCTACGAAAGTATCCACTGGCTCTGCAGCAGTTTGTAAAAAGGCCCCAGCTGCATTTTCTGCAGTATCCTGTAAGGTTCCAGCTGCCAGGACTAGAAAACTACTGGAAGGTGAAGCACCAAGTTCTCTTAACAGTTTAATGTTCTGGAAGTCTTCATCACTGACTGTTATCTGGATTTCTCTCTTATCCAAATCGTCCACATAGCTCACTTCTCCACCAGTGAGGGTGTAGTTGGTGCCTCCAGTCAGTGTCTCCTGGAGAGTGATACCCTCAAGAATAACATTTATTGAGAGAGGCTCTTCTGCACTGATCTGTAAGATACCAGCATTGATGTCGAGAATGTCAAAGCTTATCATGGCTGGAGGCGTCACATCACTTTGATAGCTGGTCACTTGGAGTGCATCTCCATCCATAACTGGTTGGACAAGATTTCTCATGCTATCTGTTCTGCCAGCACCGACATCTCGAATTAAGCCACTGCCTACGATGATATAAGTGTCATCTCTGCTTGTTGCAAGTCCTAGGTTGGCTTTGATGGCCACTGAGTCGGCATTGACCAACTCGGTCTCAACGACGGTGCTGGGATCCGGTGTTAGTCTGTTGATATCAGTTAGTGAATAAAACAGTGTGCCATTTACACCATCTTGAAAGGTTAGCTGGGTCTCTTCTAGGCTGGCAGAGTCAACAATTTCATCAAATGTAAATGAAAGAGTCAAGTCATCCAAGTTGAGATTGTAAGACTGTAAAATAGGTGCGGTCTCATCGGGTAAAATTGTGCTAGCATGCTCAGTGGATATAAAGTCCAATCCAGCTACAACTGGCACTATTTCGTTGCCCTGGATATCCATGACCAAGTACATGGTAAATCTTATAGCACATGTGGTTCTCTGACTACAAAGGGTAGGATTCTGTTTGATGAGGTTAAGATCATCGTCAGTAGTGGTAATTACAACCACTGAATCATCGTTCATTTGTACACTGCCTCCAGAAAGAGTTACTCCATCAGAAGTTGGTTCAAAAGACTGTCTAAGAGATAGAGCGGTAAGATTGAAGCTGGACACTCGGACTTCTTCAGAGAAGTTGAGCAGCAGCTGACCTTCATCAAAGTCAAAATTGGCGAACTGAATGAGCACGGGTGGAGTACGGTCTTCCAAGAGAGAAACAGCCTCAGCAGCATTACCATCAGTGATGGGAATCACTGGGAATCCAGAGGTATCAGCGGCAAAAGCCGCAGCAAACGTCACATAGCAGTCTGCGGTACTGGTACAGAAACCACTGTCTATCACTCTGGTGTAGTCCTCGAGCGTTAGGTCCACCACAATGGAGCTAAAGTTGACCAGAGTTGGAAGAGAGCTTGACAGACCTAGAGACTCCTCTTCTTCTGGACGAAGTTCTGAACTCTGCAATTGCACTCGGATGATGTCACCACTAGCTGGGTCAAGTGCTTCGTTAAACTCAAATACGATCATCCTCGATTCCAGGTCAATTCTAAACGCATTGAGAAATGGATTTTCTGAATCTGGAATGAAATCACTGCTCTGGATCACAGTTTTAATGACTTGATTTCCAGTTGAATCTGTTACTGCTTCCGGCATGATGTAAATGAACGTGTTATTGACCTCTGTTGCAAGTTCAGTATTGGCTTTGATAGCATTCAAGTCATAAGTAATCAGCCTGAGCTCCACAACAGAAGAGTAGTTTCTCATAGGGGTAGCCATGCTTAGGGGAACTCCAGCAATGGTATCATTGGTTGACTCATTGACAAAAACAACTCCAGGTGGGTACAGGCTGAGGATATTCACAGTCTCGCTGAAAGTGAGCGTCAGAAGCCCGGTGTTCAGATCAAATATAAAGGCAGTCAATGTAGGAGGTATCATGTCTTCCAAGTAGCTCAAAGCTGGTATTGCAGTGATTGAATTAACTTGGTTGCCTGAAGCATCTCTGATGGCTTCTGCTGTCAGAGAGAGGTATGAGTTTTCGAGGCCTGTAAACAGTCCTGTATTTGCAGTTATCACATTAAAATCTTCTGGACTGATCTCAACAACCACAACGTCACCATTTGGACTGTTACTGAAGCTAGTGTCCGACAGTGGGAAGGACTGAGAGCCATCTGCATTCCGAAGTGTGATCATGGTCACATCTAAAGTGGACACATCCACAGATTCGCTGAAAGTAAGAATAATCTGGCTGGCGTTTAGGTCAACAGAGAAGCTTTGTAGGTCTGGAGACGCAGTGTCTGGGATGTACTCAGCTGCTTGTAGTCCCTGATCTAAACCAGAGAATGCATTATCATAGTAGTCTGTAAGAGCATCAGCAGTAATGTTGATAAAGGTATTCTGGGCTCCCGTTGCTAGCTCACTCCGGAGTACAAGTCCATTCACATCACCAGGCCCAAGGAGTATTGTGATAACGTTGCTATCTACCAACAAAACACTGCCATCTTGAAGGGTGTAGGAGACCATTTCCGATTCAAATTCTGGTCCTGCCTGAAGAGTAATGTCACTCACAATCACAGAACTGGCGTTGATCACTTCGTCAAAAGTTAGAAGCACCCTGGTTCCATTGAGGTCAAGACTGAATCTCTGGAGCACTGGGCCAGATGTATCAGCTGTGAAATTATCAGCCTGGAGTATGGAACCTGATATTGGGTTTCCTACTGCATCGGCAAAAGCAGTGGACTGCAGAGCAATGAATGAGTTGTTGATATCAGCAGCTAGGTTCAGGTTGAGGGTGATATTAAACAGATCTTGTGGACAAAAAGACAGTGTCCGAGCATCCAGATCAGAATACTCAAATGTGCCACACTCAAGAGTGTAGCTACCACCCGGGGCTGGAAATTCACTGCTCTGGATGGTAATTGATGAAGGAGTGAAAGAATCAATGTCAATAACTTCATCAAATCTAAAACGGACAATTCTTTCTTCGAGGTCAAGCTCAAATGAAACTAAGTTGGAGTTTGTTATATCGGGGCTGAAAGCAGTGGCAAGAAGAGCAACTCCACTTGAAATTTCAGCCACTGGATTACCACTGGTGTCCATGATTGCACTTGGGTCAATTGCAATGTATGACGTACTGCGTCTTGTGGCAAGGGTGGAGATATTCTGAATAGATAGGAGTTCAAGAGTGGAGAGTGTTACTTCGACTGCTATGAAGCTGGTTGCATTGGCTGTGGACTCAGAGAGTGAATAGCTGGTCCCTGTTGGTGACAGGGTGATGTTTCTAGCATCTTGGATTCTAATTCCACTGGGGTCGAAACTTAAAACTTCAACGGTCTCAGAGAATGTGAACTGAATAATTCCACGGTTCATGTCAAGTTGGAACTGCAGAAGCACTGGTGGAGTTTCATCAAATACTATATTGGCTACTGGGAGGGGTGATTGCTCTCTCACTGCATTGCTAGCAAGGTCCAGTATGGTTGAATTGGTGATGCTGACAAAAGTGTCAGTGTAGTTGGTAGCAAGATCTAACAGAGATTTGATTGTGTTTAAGTCACTAACAGTAAAAGAAATCATAGCAGTGGAGCCATCTGTGGTTCTATCAGCTGAGCCGCCTTGCAGGGTAAACAGTGTTCCACTGCCATCTTCAGTAGAGTGTAAAGTGATCTCTTCAAACACAAGACTGCTAATGTTGATGGCTTCTGAGAACGTTAGATTCAGGACACCCATATTCAGGTCCAGGCTGAAGCTACTCAGCGAAGGACGACTTTCATCACCAGTATAGCTTCTAGTTTGCAGTGCTTTGCCATCAGTGATAGCAAGCGCATCACCGCCGTTAGTGTCGTCGATCACTGAAGCCTGCATTGTTATCCAAGTGTTGTCGATTGATGTTGCAAGGCCTGAGATGGTGTTCAGATTCACCATATCTTCTAGTGAGAGGACTACATCAATCACGGCTCCATTCTCACTGTTGGTGAAGGTATTTGTGGTGAGGCTGTAGTATGGTCCATCAGCACGGTAAATACTGGATTGGATAGTGATCCCTACAGGATTGAAAGTGTTGGTTGCCACTATGCCTGAGAAGGTCATAGTAAGTACGCCAGTCTCCATATTGAATGTAAATTCCAAAAGTGTTAGAATAGCACTTCTTGAAATGTAGGCATTTGGTTGCAGATTGGCTATCTCGGCAATTCCAGTCCCAAAGAGATCGGTAACTGAGTCAGCCATAATGTAGAGGTAGGTGTTTGAAAGGGAAGTGGCAAGATTATCGTTGATCTCAATCAAGTCTCCATCACTTACAGTGAGAGCTACACGTACAACTACAGTCGAGGTGATCCGCTCAATTTCAATCTGTGTGTTATTACTTAGCTGTAGGCTACAGCTAGCTCGAGAGTCATTTGAGCAGAGTTCAAATCCAGTAACTATTACACTCTCTACATCCACGGGTTCATCAAAAGTGAGCAGAATTTCTCGTGCCTGTAGATTGAGTGTGTACTCCAATAAGACTGGAGGTAGAGAATCTGGAGTATAGAAATTAACTCCCATTTCAGTCTCCAGGATAGGATTTCCACTTACGTCTACTATAGTATTTGCAGCAATAGAAAGGTAAGTATTATTGACAGATGTTGCAATGTCTTCGGATTTTAACTGGTTGAGGTCAAGCTGGGTGAGTGCTATGGACACAGTGGCTGCATTGATGGTGTTCACAGTACCACCGGTGAGAGTGTAATTTGCAGTAGAGTTGATGAGATCATTCTGCAGAGTCAGTCCTCCAATAGATAGAGAACTTATCTCTATAGGCTCATCAAATGTTAGTATCAGAGTGCCATTGTTAATGTCCAAGTCGAAGCTGGTCAGTTCTGGATTCACAGTATCAGGTATGACCCTGTCTGCTATCCGGCCTGGAATGGAGTCGACAACAGGCACCAGTAGGTTTCCTGACATATCCATTATGGCATCCTCTGTTGCGGTTACATAGCAGTTGCCACGGTAACTGCAAACATCCTCTAAGTCCTTGATGTTGAATAGATCCACGGCATTCACTAAGAATGAAAGAAGGTGACTGTTGTCACTCGTAGCAGGACTGGCTGTTAGGGTGTAGTTTTCAGATGGCCTGTCATGGAGACTCTGAACGGTGAGGAACTGTGATTGGAAGGTGGAGGATCGCACTGTCTCAGAGAACTCTAAGACAATCTCACCACTGGAGAGGTTGAATTGGATAAACTCTACAAGTTGTGGCCTGGTTGTATCATCTGTAAACATGATTGGTGCTTGAGGTCCAAATGCTATCACACCATGGCCTACCATATCAAGTGTGGAATTCTCGGAGAAGCTAAGGAAGCAATCATTTCCAGTTTCAATTGTGCAGAACTCCAAGCGCTTAATCTCATTGAGATCGGCAAAGCTAAGCTGGATTTCAATCACAGGTCTGCTGTCAGAGATGACTATGCTGTCTGTAAGTGTGTAGTTGACTGTTGGTGCCAAATCAGAATCTTCTAGTAGGAAGGTGGTGATTACTACTGACGAAGAGTTCACTGTTTCATCAAAGCTGAGCCTGATAATGCCAGCATCAAGGTCAAACTCATAAGCATCAAGCCGAGGTCGTATCCCATCACCAGTAAAGCCATCAGCTTGTTTAGCCCTCACTGAAGTCACAGGGAATAGGCGATTTTCATTCATGTCGAAAACACCATCTGAAGCAAATGTGATGTAGACTGTATCAATGGAGACAGCTAGGTTTGCCATCCTACGGATCTCATTGCTGTCTTCATTAGTGAGCATGAATACAACTGTTGAACTTGGGGTATTGGTGAGGCTTGTACCACCAGTCAAAGCTACAGACTGTGTTTCTGGACCAAACACTCTGGTACTCTGGAAGGTTATTAGTTCTGGCATGAATGTGGTGACATTAACTGTCTCCGAGAAACCAAGTGTGATGATATTATTTGTCAAGTCAACCTCCAGCACTTCCAGGCTTGGTCTCACCCTGTCAGGTTCAAAGTCATCAGATTGGAGGGCACCAGAGGATGGTATCACTGTGCTTCCAATCCCAGCAAAATCAAAAACTGCAACTTCAGCTGAAATGAAAGTCGTATCCAGAGATACTGCCAGTGTTGCAATGGCCTTGATATCATTTGAGTCATTTCGGGACAGCGCAATTTGCACAATCTCTGGAGTAATTTCTGTTATGACTCCACTGGTAAGTGTCACATTGAAGGTCGGATCACTGGCAGCATTTTGGATGGTAAGTGCAGTTGTATCGATTGTGGTTATATTGATCAGCTCAGTGAAAGTCAGCTGGATTATTCCATTGGCACCTGCCGTCAGATCCAGTAGGAAACCTTGGATTCTCGGTGGAACAAAATCAGCAGAGATGCTGAATGCCATGACACCATTAGTTGACGGAATTTCTTCAATTGGGTTGCCTGAGACATCCTCAATTGCTCCAGCTGGCAAGATCATGAAAGTGGTGGAAGGAACCTGTCCAAGAGGCGGGAGGAGAAGAATTTCTTCAGCATCAAGGACATCAATGATGACTGTAATCTGGGGAGAAAGCTCGGGAACAACCATGGCTGTCTGCAGTGTGTAGGGAATCCCTGTGCTATTCTCTGTTGGCTGCAAGTTGAGGACACTGGTGTTGAGAGTGGAACCATCGACTGTTTCAGAGAAGTAGAGGATCAGTTCCAGTCCAAGTCCAACAGTATTGAGGTCAAACCCGAGTAACACTGGTGGGATCCCGTCTTGCACGAAGGCTGAGGCTATCTGAGCTGTATTTGATCCGATTGCTTCCACCATGTTGTTTGAGGTGTCAATCAGAGCACTGGAGGTCAGAGAGAGGAAGGTGTTGTTCTCATCTGTGGCAAAATCTGTGTCCATCTTGATGATGTTTAAGTCATCATTTGTGAGGATGATTTGAATCTCTGTAGAATCCATGGAACTTACTTCTCCACCGCTGAGTGCCAAGAAGGGCTCAAATCTGATTGCTTCACTCTGAAGTGTAAACTCAGTGGGGATGACCATAGAGGCCACAATTACTTCTGAAAAGGTGAGGTTTAGTGAACCAGAGTTAAGATCAAAGGTGTATTGGACTAGCTCTGGTAATCTGCTATCGCCAATGAATGGGCTGACTTGGATGCCATTATTGAGGAAAATCGGTTCAACTGGGTTGTTACTTGTGTCCAACACTGCTCCTGGCTCAATTGTGAGGAAGGTGTTGTCTTGGCCAGTTCCAAGCCCTGGAGAGAGCTGCAGAAATGTCAGATCAGCAAACTGTAGCTGAATAGTAAGCTCTGGGCCATAGTTTGGAGTGATTTCAGCTCCATACTGGAGACGAAGCGGTTCAACTGTGAGCCTTCCTTGCACATTCTGGACACTTTGCAACACTATTCCAGAGACATTGAAGCTGGATGCATTCACAGTTTCAGTGAATGTAACAATCAGGATCCCTTGGTTTAGGTCCAGTTGGAAGTTCATGACTTCGGGATTGGTCACATCTGGGAAGACATTTACAGCCTGTACTGCATCATTTTCTGGTAGCATGTCTATGCCATTGTTACTCAAATCTTCTACAGCATCTGACATCAAAATAAGGAATGTATTATCGACTGACGTACCAAGTGTTGTTCTAGTCTTGATGTTATTGAGATCCTGTAAAGTGAGCTGTATCTCGACAACAGGGCTGTCCACAGGCAAAGGGCTTCCACCAGTCAGCGGGTACTGCTGGGCAGACGGGCTTGCTGACTCTAGTAAAATAAAATTCGTAGGGATTAAAGTTGAGCCAGCTACTGATTCAGAATAGCTCATTTGTAGGATACCGGTGTTTAAATCAAGTGTGAAACTCTGCAAAAATGGTGGTGACAGATCTGGGTTTGGCTCTGAAGCCATGAGTGCATCTTCTGAGTCAATGTTTACTAACATGTTCGCTGCAAGATCACGGATTGCTGCTGGAGTGACTGAGAGGAATGTGATATTTATTGCTGAGCCAATATTCTCCATCATTTCTTTGATAAAATTGAGGTCATTGTTATCTATGAAGTACGTAAAGAATGTCCCAGTATCGTTTGGACTGACGAAGCCAGTAACAGCAAGTGGTAGAAATATGACTCCCTCTTCACTTGCATTTTGGGCACTCTGCAAGGTGAGCTCAGCAGGCATGAAGGTTGTTATGTCAACTGTTTCTTCGAAGCTCAATACAATGCCACCAATGTTCAGATCCAAGCTGTACATGACCAGAACTGGAGAGGTAGTATCTTGGGTAAATGTGTCGGCCTGACGAGCTTGTGTGGGAACAACAGATGACAGAGGATTGTTGAAGAGATCGAGGACTGCGAGACCTGTAGCACTAAGGTAAGTGTTTGTCTGGCTTGTGAGGAGCATTCTGAGTGCCTTGATACTGTTCAAATCAACAGCAGACAGAGACACATTCAGGATGTAGTTATCTTCGGTGACAACATCTCGAGAGCCGGTGAGAGCATAAGCTGAAGTGGAAGGTTGAGTACCGTCCATCTCGTTGTGGAAGGTAATTTGTCTGGGGTCAAATGACAGGTCATCAATGGCATCATCAAAAGAAAGTACCAGTACTCCCTCATCCAAGTCAAAGTCATACCCAGTCAACGATGGACGAGTAATGTCACTCCTGTAATCGAATGCTAGTAGTGCAGAGGTGTTATGAACAGCAACCACAGGATTGCCTGCAGGGTCCTGGAAAGCCTCAGGGGATATAGAGACATAGCTATTCGAGTTACTCCTTCCAAGATCTCCAAGGACTTTGATGTCACGGAGGTCATCCCTGGAGAGCTGAATCTCAACTGTGGTACTTTGGGCGTTGGTAGAAGCCGCAGTTCCACCAGTCAGAGTGACAAAGCTTCCGGTAGTCACATCTGATCTGGACTGGAGTGTTATTCCTGCAAATACAACATCTTCGGGAAGAACTGGCTCATCAAATGAAATTTGTATCAGCCCAGTGTCCATATCCAAAATAGTGAACTGTGTGACCATGGGCTGAATCATGTCAGCAGTGTAGTTGAATACTTGCAGGGCACTTATTCCACTAACTCGTTCCACCACAGGGTTAAAAGCAATATCCGTCACGGTACTACTAGTGAACACAATATATGTGTCATTTATTCCTGTAGCAATGGTGTTATCTGCTTTTAGATTTAAAATATCATCAGTAGAAAGAGCAAACTCTATCGTGGTACCATAGTCTGTAGTGATGAGCCTTGTTCCAAATGGGTCAAGCTGAACAGAAGTGGTAGCGTCAAATGCACCCTGAATTGAAATGAATTCGGATCTGAAGTTCAGGTAGTCAACAGTCTCATCAAAGGTGAGGGAGATAGTGGTGGCTGTTAAGTCAATGCTGAATTCGATCAGATTTGGCGTGATGGTATCAGGGAGGAATGATAATAGTATGCCATCTATAACAGGTAGCAGGGATGGTGGATCGACTAGTGGCTCAACAGGGTTGTCAGACATATCTCGGATGAAGGAGGAATCGAGTCGAAGGAAGCATGAAGTTGCAGCCAAACAGAGTCCACCTCGCTGTAGAGCCTTTAGCCTATTTAAGTCATCTTCCTCCAGAACAACGGTAATCACTGCTGAGTTAGGACTGGTTGTGAAGCCTCCGGTAAGCGCATAGGATACAAACCCAAAAGAACTAGCAAAAAAGGAGCTCTGGATTGAGAGTCCAGTGGGATCTAGGGTAGAACTGTTCACAGTTTCAGAAAATGAAAGAGTAAGAGTGCCATTTGTATAGTCAAATTCTAGGAAAGAAACTAGACTTGGGCTTGACATATCGGGGGCAAACTGACCTACAATCAATGCATTGTCTACGGACGTTTCTTCGAGTGGATTATTGAACACATCAATAACTGCCCCACCGCCGATTGCAATATAGCAGTCACTGGTACTGGTGCAGAGGTCTGTATTCTGATAGATAAAATTGGCATCATTTGTAGTTAATCTCAGCTGTAAAGTTTGAGATTCTTCGGTGGTGGTCAGAATTTCTCCTCCGGTGAGCACGATTTCCTCTGTGGGTGCTGTGAAATTGTTCTGTATGACAATAGCAGTACAGTCAAGGGAATTAACTTCCACAGGTTCATTGAAGTACAAGGTGATGTTAGCATCACTGAGATTGATATCCCAGGCGTCCAGTCTAGGGCCCGTTGTGTCTGCGGTGTAGGTAATCACTGGTAGGGTAGTGGCTAGGAGTAAGTTTCCACTCAGATCAGCTGTTGTTCCATCAGCAAAAAAGAAAACGGTAGTTGTGCTGTCCCTGGCTAGGTTGGGGAAGGATTTAATTGCATTCAGGTCTGCATCGGGAATATCAAGTATAACTACGCTAGAATTTGTCGTCGTCTGAAGTCCAGACGTAAGCTGGAACGAGAAATCAGGATCTGAACTACTGCTCTGAATGGTAATACCACTCTCCATGAAAGTTCCGATGTCAATGGCCTCTGTGAGTGTGATAGTCACTCTTCCAATATTGTTATCATACTGCACTAGGACTGCTTGGGGTGGGGAAGTGTCCACCCCCCCATCTCCTCCCACTATTTCACCGACCGGTTGATTTCTGTTGCCATCATAGTCATACACTGTTACGTTAGTGACACTTAGCAGTGTTGGATTAGGAACGAAGTTTGTCAGAGTGGGGCCATCCGTGATACCAAGTTCTACATCAATAACATGCGCCTGAAAACCTCCTGGCTGCAAAGCGCTATCCTGGAGGACATAGACCGATCCATCCAGCCCAGAAGTTATTTCGACAAGGTTAGTAGCAAACGTGTCTGGGTTGACAGCCTCTGTAAATGTCAGCATGAGAGAACTACTTGGAGGATCAATGGTAAAGTCTATTAGCTCGGGACCTGTAGTATCTGGGATGTACTCTGCAGCCATTTCTGGACCCACAGCTCCTGTTGGAAGATCCTCGTAATCTAGAAATAGGCCAGCTTCCGTGATGATGAAAGTGTCATTGATAGATGTAGCTAGCTCTCGGTTGATTTTTATCTCATCCAGGTCACGGTCCTGTATCAGTATCATGATCACAGCATCATTATCAAGTGCTTCCCGTGAAGGGCTAGAAAGCCTTAGGGTATACTGTCCATCTCTAGTAGTACTGTTGGCTATAGTTATATCGGCAACAGAGGTAAAAGTATCCAGTTGCACTGCCTCTGTGTAAAACAGTGTAAGGAAGCCAGAATCCATGTCAAACTCAAAGGAGTCAAGCTGAGGAGGAGTGGTGTCTCCGGTATATGATGCTGCACGAAGAGCATTTGAGTCTGGAATGGAGACAATAGGTAGGTTTCTAGTGTCTTGGAAGGCAGCTTCACTGAAAGAGATGTATGTACTTAGTCTATCGACGGCCAGAGTTCTGATTCTCTTAATTCCGTTGAGATCGAAGAAGGTGAGCTCAATGTCAAACACATTTGTGTTATTAGCCAGTGGTGTACCTGCAGTGAGGTTGTATGATCCACCACCAGAGACCGAGTTATCCTGGAAAACTATCATGCTGTAGTCAATTTGATCTACAAGAATCACTTCTGTGAAGGACAGAGTTAGCAGCCCACTGTCGAGATCAAATGAGTACTGCGAAAGCGATGGTGGGGTTGTGTCTGGTACAAAGTCTGGTGGTAGGATCTGTAGAGCAGTGGTGTCAGGTATGGTCATGGCAGGGTTAAAGTTCGTGTCCATGATTAGGCTGCTATTGATTGAGATGAATGTGGTGTCGACACTTGAGCCAACTGTTATTTGTCTCTGCAGCCCAAGAATGTCCTCCATAGAGAGCATGATAGTCACTGTGGTACCATTAATGGTGCTGGGGGACCCTCCAGTAAGTGTGTAGACACCAATGACTTCAGATACATTCATGGAATCTTGGAGAGTGATTGCTCCAATATTCAAGGATGCTGAGTCTATGGTTTCATTAAAGGTCAGAATTAGCTCACCAATGTTGACATCAAGACTGTAACGCACAAGCGTGGGTCCAGTTCCATCATCAGTGAAGTTGTCCACTGGTCTGGCATCAGTCGTGGATATTTCAACAAGCGGGTTTCCTGAAAGATCCAGCAGACTTCCTGCATCCATACTTAGGAAGGTATTCACCAGACCAGTTGCAAGGTTCCTTCGCAGTTTTATCTCATTTAGGTCGTCAATGCTGAGAAGAATGTCAAGACTAAAGCCATCAGTGGAGACTATTACATCTGTTGGTGAAAGTGGAAGTATAGAGGTGGCACCACTAGCCGCGTTACGAAGCT
Source organism: Phakellia ventilabrum (assembly GCA_963921505.1). Classification (NCBI taxonomy): domain Eukaryota; kingdom Metazoa; phylum Porifera; class Demospongiae; order Axinellida; family Axinellidae; genus Phakellia; species Phakellia ventilabrum. The sequence continues at coordinate 6,322,989 of OY997393.1, read as the reverse complement.
CAATCTGATCAAACATTATGGTGGACACATTAGGGAAGTCATTGAAAGCTAGGCTGAGCACACCATCATTCACATTCAGTGAATAGGTTACTAACTCTATTGGAACGTCATCAGGAACGTAGTTTCGTACTTGCAAAGCTTTTCCGTCTGTTATAGCCACTATGTCTTCTCCCAGCGTGTCATCAATGGCTGTTGCCATCATTGTGATATATGTGTTGTCTGCTGCTGTGGTAAGTCCAACGATGGACTTGAGTCCACGTAGGTCCCTATCCGATAGCTGCACAACAATGAGAAAGCCATTGGTACTTGTGGTCCTGCTTCCAGCGGTGAGCCCATACGTAAGACCGTCTACAGCGTATATACCACTCTGGAAAAGGATAGCAGTAGGATTCCAAGTAGATGCATCTACGACATCATTGAATGTCAGGTTGAATATGCCTAAGTGCATGTCGATGTCAAATGCAGCAAGACGTAGTCTGACAGAGTCTGGAGTCAGTACCACAGTAGGAAGGCAGTCCAGTGCTAGCAAGCCCTGAGAAGCTACATCTTCGACAGTGCCATTGTCAACCTCCAGAAATGTGTTCTCGGAGACAGTAGCAAGCATGGTGTCTGATTTAAGGGCAATGAGGTCTTCTGGAAGCAGGGAGATTGTGACCACAGTAACACCGTCAGGAAGGTCTACAGGGTTAAAGACACCTCCAGTGAGGGTGAACTCACTTCCATTAGTGCAATTGGATTTGATAGTGATGCCAGTAAAATTGAATGTGGAAGTCCGAACTGGTTCATTGAAGGTTAGGGTGAGCTCATCCAATTGCAGATCAAGCGTGAAGCCAGTCAGTTCAGGCGGAGTTGCATCCGTTATGCAGTCACAGACTGGACTGCCTGTGGTCGAGGCTTCTATTGCATTGGCTGCCAAGGCTAGATCGAGTATGGCAGCAGCTTCAAATGTCAAGTAGGTATCCATCTGGCAGGTGGCAACAGAGGTCCTGCTCTTGATGGTATTTGTATCCTCAGTTGAGAGTACAATCATGACGGTTATAGCATCAAGGCTGGATACCACTCCTTGGGTTAGGGTATACATTTCAGAGGTATTTGCTACAGTAGGCCGGGCCTGGATGGTGAACCTGGGTACAATCAGTGAATCCACATCCACAGGCTCATCAAAAGTCAGTATGAGCTCACTTGAATCAAGATTGAGACTCCAGCAAACCAACTGAGGACTGAGGTCGTCTGGTACGAATGTGCGAACTATAAATCCAGGTTGCTGCTGAAGGATCTCTTCAAAGTAGTTTCCAGCTGTATCTTGGACCAGAGGTGGAGTGGCAAATATGTAGCAGTTGCCCCGGTAGCTACAGACTGATGTCGCACGCTTCAGAGTGGCAAGATCTGACATAGTGAACTGTACCTCTACAGTGGTAAGGGAGAGCAGGGTGGCATTTCCTGCAGTCAGGTTAAACTGATTGTGAGGTGGTTCAAATAGGCTTTGTAAGGTAATATACTCGGGTGAAAATGTCTCAAAGTCTATGGTCTCTGAGAACTCTAGAATTAGAGTGCCCGTTTGAAGGTTGATTTCTGTGAAAAGTATAAGAGCTGGAGCAGTTGTGTCATTAGTAAAAGTGCTTACTGGTTCTCCAATCACATCAAATACACTAAACCCTGACTGGTCAACAACTGTTGTATCAGGGAATGTCAGGTAGCAGTCATCCGCTTCGATATTTGTGCAGAGATCACGGAGGTTCTTGATGGAGTTAAGATCATTGCTGCTGAGAACGATGTTCACTTCACTACTGGGTTCGTCATCTACAGTGCTGTCTGTGAGGGAATAGGATGTGAATACTCCAGAAGATTGGCTCTGTAGAGTGAGAGCAGTTATATCCAGTGATGTGACATTCACAGCCTCGTCAAATGACAGCGTTAGGATTCCGCTGTTAATATTAAGATTAAACAACATCAGCGATGGTCGGTCTTGATCTGCAGTGTATTCTCTCACTGATATAGCATTGTCTGTTGAGATACTGTCAATTCTGTTGTCATTCATATCAACAATTAAGTCAGCTCCAAACGCGATAAATGTGGTGTCATTGGAGACTGCTAAATCAGGAATGCTCTTGAGTTCATTCTGATCAAAGATGGACAGGGTAAAGGTGACTATTGAAGACACACTTGGGAGAGGCACTCCTCCTGTTAGAGTGTAGAGAGATGTGGCACCACTCTCACTATTCTGGAAGGTGATTTCTGTGGGCTGCAGGGTACTGGAGTTGACGCTCTCTGAGAATTCAAGAGTGATCTGTCCAGAGTTAAGATCAAAATCGAATGTTCGGAGGAATGGTCTAACTCGGTCATCACGGTAATCAGTCACCGGCAGTGGACCTTGAGGATCATTTGGGTTGAGATAGATATCCATGAGAACACCTTGTTCTAGGAATATGTAAGTGTCAGTTTCTGAAGTGGCAATCATGCTGTCAGCAAATATGGAATTCAAATCACCCTCACTGAGTTGAAGCTCAAGTGTGGTTTCACTGATGACATTCACAATACCCGAAGTCAGTGTGAAGAAGGTTGCATTGAGAGGGTCGCTTAGGAGGCTAATACCAGTAAATGATATGGTAGAATCAACAGGTTCGTTCCAGGTTAGTCCAAGTATGCCTGCATCAAGCTCTAGTGAGAATTCCAACAAGGCTGGAGGTAGCAGGTCAGCCGTGTGCAGAGACACAGGAAGTGAGTCATTCATCGAAATCTCTTCCAGAGGATTATTGCGCATATCTCTCACTGAAGCTGCTTCAATTGAGATATAGGTCTCTGATGCAGAACGTCCGAGTGGAGCTCTGGCTTGGATTTCCCTGAAGTCATTGATTCCTAGTGTTACAGTGATGTCCGCTGAATTGTTTTGTGAAGATGAGGCAAACTGGAGACGATAAAATTCCTCCGAGTCCGAAACACTCTCATTCACTTGCAGAATGATATTTCCAGCATTGAGAGTGCTAGCCATTACTGTTTCAGAGAAGTGAAGAATGAGCTGCAATGGTGGGGTTTCGTCTGGAATCAGCAGGAAGTCAAAGCTCTCTAGTACAGGATTAGTCAAATCTGCAATGTACATGGTTACTTGCTGGGCACTTGTGTTGAAAATGGGCATAATCAGGTTATTGTTTAGATCAGTGACTAAATTCTCAGTGAAGGAAATAAACGTGGTCTCTGGAGATACAGCCAGTGTTGTAAGGCGTTTGATTTCATTTACATCATCTCGATCAAGTGTAATCACAATGATGTGATTATTGCCTGGAGGAATACTGGCTCTGGTTAACTGGTGGTAGGATGAAGAGATGCTCAAAGAACTCTGAATAACAATCTGTGTGATGTCAAATGAACCTCTATTGATAGTTTCACTGAAGAATAACGTCAAAATATCATTGGAAAGGTCCAGGTTGAAAGTGTCTAGCCGAGGTGAGGTCTCATCAGTGGTAACCAGAGTTGCCATCACAGCTTCATCCAAAGCCAGAGCCAAAATGGGGTTTCCACTTGTATCATTCACAGCACCAAAAGCGTTGTTTAGGAAGGTGTTCTCAGGAGCGGTGGCAAATCCTGGATCTCGCTTAATAGCATTGAGGTCATCGATTAGAAGGTCAATCGTTACAATGTGCGAATCAGCTGCGCTAATTCCACGGGTTCCAGTCAGAGTGTAGTTGAGGACTGATGATACATTCCTACTACTATGAAGAGTGAACAGAGTAGAATCCACAGTTGCAGCGCTCACTGTTTCGGTGAATGTTAATATGAGCTGGTCAGCACCAATCAGTAGTTGAAAGGATTCGAGCATTGGCGGGGTCGTATCTTCAGTAAAATCAACTGCAGGCAGGGCATTAGTTGGCAATACTGGCTGAATGTCTTGGCTGCTAAAGTCGGAAACTGCGGCTGATGTCAAACTGAGGTAGGTTGTCTCCAAAGACACAGCCAGGCCAAGCTTAGCTTTGACCTCGTTTAGATCTTCAGTTGTCAATTCAATTGTCTGAAAGATTCCATCTATTGGTAGAACAGTACCTCCATTGACAAGATTCTGGAAGTCTGCCACATTGGAGACCGAAGCTGCATTCTGAATGGTAAATTCAGTGGGGTTAATGGCCATATAACTGACACTCTCTGAGAGGGTAAGGACTAGGCGTCCACTGTCCAAATCAAAGGTGAAGTTCAACAGCACTGGAGGTGTGCTGTCTATTAAATGAGCAGCTGCCTGTAGGGCATTTGATGAAGGTCTTTCCAGTAAGGGATTGCTGTTCATGTCAAGTACAGCCCCAGCAGAGATGGAAATGTAAGTATCGCCTTCCCCTGTTCCCAAATCTGTGAAGATTTTGATTTGATTCAGGTCTTCTGCAGTGAGGATGAGGTCAAACATAAAATCATTTGTCTCAGGAGAGGGTGTACCACCGGTAAGCATAAATGATGTTGCACCTGCAATATCCAGCTGGTTTTGGAGAGTAATAGCGGTTGGATCAAGAGAGGAGACATTTACAGTCTCACTAAATGAGAGTGTGAGGACTCCATCATTTAGATCAAAGGTGAACACATCTAGTATTGGTGAGGTCATATCAGCTGTAAAGTTATCAGCTTGTAGGCTGTCTGCAGTGATAATAGCCACAACGGGTTGTCCTGCAACATCGTTGATTAATTCAGCAGCTATGCTGATAAATGTATTGTTAACACTGGTTGCAAGACCAATTCTCCTCTTGATCTCATTTAGGTCCCTGGTGACCAAATTAATCACCGTCTCATAGCCATTTGTACTGGTTGTGGATCCACCAGTGAGCGTGTATCTGTTCTCCAGGTCACTGCCATCCGCAATTCCATTGAAAGTAATTTGGGTCGGATCCACCAATCCATTGTCCATAACATCATTGAAGGTAAGGGAGAGGAGCCCTGTGTTTAAGTCGAAGTCATATTCCACCAACAACGGTGATGACGTGTCAGGTATGTAATTTTGAACTTGCAGAGCAGAAGCTGGGGCTACAACAACTATGTCATTTCCAGCTGTGTCTTGGATGGAGCCACCTCCCAAAGAGAGGTAGCTAGTAGTAGATGAAGATGCAAGGACTGGAAACAACTTGATTGCCAGTAAATCATCAGCATTAAAGTTGAGCTGTACCGAGGTCCTGGTTTCACTGAGATACGTGGCTATGCCACCAGTGAGAGTACGTGCTTCGGGTACAACGTCAATAGGTTGTGATCGAAGGGTGAGCAGGTTTGGACTCAGAGTTTCCAGAGCGACTGGCTCTGAGAAAAGAAGCACTAGATTCCCCACGTTCATATCCAATGAGGTAAAAGCTAGTAGTGTCGGTCGTGTAGTGTCAGGAATGTATATTCTCACTTCAAGAAGACCGTCCAAAAGTGAGCTGGTGTTAACCGCATTGGGATTCATGGCAACATCACTCACAAGAGCAGAGGTGTAGTTTAGGAAAGTGTCATTCATTTCTGTGGCAAGGTTAGTGGTAGCTCTTATCCTTTCCAGATCAGCATTTGAGAGTCTGAAGAGAAAATCAGTATCGTCCTGGTTGGTGATTCGAGAGCCTCCTGTGAGTGGGTAGGTAGTGAGTCCATTGCTAGTATTTGCAATGGTCAGCTCTGTAAAAATCAGTTCAATGTATCGAATGGGTTCGTCAAATACGAGGTTCAATTCACCAGTGTTCAAATCCAGGTCAAATTCCATGAGTAAGGGACTTGTGGTGTCATCTATAAAGTCAGTTACTAGTTCTGAAAACTCAATGACCATTCCAGATTCAACTGCTGCTATTGGATTGCTGGTTATGTCGCTGATGAAGGCAGACGTGAATCTGACCCAGCACTGATTCCGAACATAGCAAACACTTCGAGTCTGTTTGATGCCATTTAAGTCATCACTGGTCAGTTGAATGGTGATAATTTCTCGGTCTGATCCCAAAATCTCACCACCAGTGAGAGTGAACCGGATACTGCTATCAAACGGGATTGTGTCAAGACTGAGTGCGCCAAAATTGACTGTAGAGACGCTGACAGTTTCACTAAATTCAAGTGTCAGTAGACCCTCATCAAGATCAAAGCTGACAAAGTTAACAAGCTCCGGAGGTGTTGTGTCTACGACAAACATCCCCACTTGTATAGCTACAGATTCGTTAATCTCCACCACCTGGTTTCCAGCCATGTCCTCAAAAGTCTCATTCGAGAATCTGATGTAGCAGTTGTCCTCCGCGGTACAGATGCCAAGCCTTGTCAGTTCATTCAGATCAACCGAGTCAAAAGCGATCACAATGTCTGCTGAGTCTCCGCTGGTGATCACACTGCTAGTGAGGGTATAGGAAACTGACATCGATGCATCCTGCTGCAGCGTGATCGTGGTGATATTGGCCGTCAGAGAGTCAATAGTCTCATTGAAGTGTATAATAAGAGACTCGGTGTTCACATCCACTTCGAAGAACAGCATGGCAGGTGGATTTTCATCAGGTGTGTACATTGATACTGGCTCTGCCAAGGAAGCAGAAATAGGTACAAGGTTGTTAATGTTCATGTCTTGAAGGGCATTGGCACTGGCTTCTAAGAAGGTGGAGCCAGAGGAAATGGCCAAGCTGCGTCGCCGTTTAATTTCATTCTGATCAGTTGTTGACAGCTCGAGGGTTACCTCAGTACCCGAGAAGGAGATGGTAGTTGCTGTGTTGGTGAGGGTGTATGTCTCAGCAGATAGAGATCTGGAGCTGCGAAGAGTTATCTGGCTAAGATCAAGAGAGCCCTCATTGACGTACTCATTGAAGCTAAGAATGAGTACACCAGAGTTGATGTCGAGTTCAAAATCGTCAATCTCTGGGCCAGTTGTATCTGGGGTGAAGTCTTGGACGATTTGAGCATCAGTTGGAAAGATGGACTCCACTGCACGGCCTGCCATATCATTGATGGTCAAAGAGAGAAGAGAAATATAGGTGTTGTTCGCATTAGTAGCTAAAAGGGGGTCTGATTTCAATACATTCAGGTCACTCATGGACAGAGTGATAACTGCAGTGGGACTGTTGGAGGTCATAGAGCGACTGCTGGAAGTGAGCGTAACAGATATGTCGCTTGAGTTTGCTGTTGATTGGATTGCAATGCCTCGTACGTCCAGTGAAGTTTCAGTGTTTACAGTTTCTGAAAAGTTTAGGATTAACTGGCCCGAGTTGATATCAAGGTTGAAGTTTTCTAGAACTGGATCAGTCACATCTGGTCCAAACGCTGCAACTTGAAACACAGTGTTGGCATCAGCATACATGTTGTTACTGGTATCCCTGATGACATCTGCCATGAGAGTGAGGTAGGTATCTTGAGCAGAAGTGGCAAGCGAGGTCATTGTTTTGATGCCATTGAGATTGTCAAGTCCTACATCAATGGTGAGGGTGGTGCCCAGACCTGTGTCTGCTGTGCTGCCAGTAAGTGGGAACATCACAGCTGTAACATTTTCATCACTTCTCAGAATAATACTGGAAAAAGACACACTATTACGATCCACTACTTTGTCAAAACTTACGATCAGCGTCCCGGAATCTAGGTCAAAATCGAATGAATTAAGAAGTGGAGGTGTTGTATCTGGGGTGTATACAGTAACTGGTCTACCAGCTTCTGAGTCCACTGCTACCACATCAAATCCTTGCGCATCTTCTAGGGCACTTCCTGTGAAGGAGAGGTAAGTAGTTTCGTCGCTAATAGCAAGGTTTGTGTCGGTTTGCAGCGCATTTAAATCTGACTCAGACAGGGTGATGTTCAATGTCCTTGACTCAATGGTGTTAGTTGTTCCACCTGAAAGGGCATAGGTAAATGTGGAAGGCAGGCTTGCATTTGGTGCGCTCTGCAGCAGGAACTGATCAAACCTGACAGACGCGATGATAACCACTTCAGTAAAAGAGAGCATTAGTAAACCCACGTCCATATCCAGATTGTATTCAATCAGGGCAGGAGGATTAGTATCTAGGAGTACTATGTTAGCTTGTATGCCATCTGTGAAAGGAACAGGTATAGCATCATTGCCGCTGATGTCTCTCACAGATATATTACTGATGGTGAGGTATGTGTCATCTATAGTGTTGCCAAGAACTGTGGTGGCAAAGATTCCATTCAAGTCCTCCTCACCAAAAGAGATGGTGATAACAACACCATTAGGAGAGGCTGGTACTCCTGTTATTAAAGTATACTGCTCATCCATAAAGAAGGTTATGTCTGCTTTGGACTGAAGGGTGAACCCAAGTGTGTTTACTGTACTTGAATCCACAGGCTCAGAGAAAGTCACAATTAGCTCACCAGCATTCTGGTCCAGGTCAAAACCTTGAAGCTCAGGTCCTGTTATGTCAGGGAGTATATTCGAGGCCTGGACAGCAGCGGATACAACAATTTCTGAGAGGTAATTTCCAGCCAGGTCTGGAATTGCATCAGGACCAACTGCAAGATAGGTGTTTGTTGTATCAGTAGCAATAGAAGTATTATTCTTGAGTTGGTTAAGATCATCACTGCTGAGGGTGATTATCACCGTCTGCCCATCCACTGATCTTGATACTTCACTATCTGATAAACCAAACTCAACAGTGGGAACACGGTTGCTCAAGATGGAGAATAGAGTGACATTCAACAGCAGATGATCCACAGTGTCAGTGAATGAAATTGACAACTCTCCAGTATTCAAATCAAAGATAAAGCTATCCAGTGAGGGAGGTAGGGTGTCGGGAGTGAAGTCTGTTACCTGTAGTGCATTACCATTTGTGATGGCTAGCACATCTTCTCCAAAAGCATCATCAATTGCAAAGGCCTGTACTGTGAGCCAGGTTGTATTCACTGTAGTAGCAAGACCGGGCACAGATTTGACTCTAAGAAGATCAAGTGGGTGAATATCTACAGTAATGACATATCCATCGGGGCTGCTAGTAATAGAGAGAGAGGATAGACGCACAGAGCTGGCCTCATTGGAAAACACGTTGTCTTGGACACCGATGGCAGAGGCATCCAGTGTGCTGGCAATGACAATGTCGTTGAAGGTGAGATCCAGCTGTCCAGTCTGCATGTCAATAGCAAAGGAGATGACTTCAGCCCTGGTGGTGTCTCTGGTATGGAATGTGGCCATCATCCCATCAATTGGATCATTTTCATTTCCTGTAGTATCTCTGAACGCATTGGAACTAGCAGAAAGAAAAGTGTTCAACGTACTGGTACCAAAATCATCTGTTAGCTTCAGTACTTCGATGTCAGCTGGGTCCAGTAAAGTAGTGATGACCAAAGAGGCATTCTCAGAGTTTAGAACAGTTCCCCCAACCAGCGTTCTTGAAAACAGAGGCACGGATGAGTCATTCTGCAGAGTCAGAGCAGTGAACATAACACTACTAGTCAAGATAGGCTCATCAAAGGTGTATACAACTTGATCCACGCTGAGGTCCAATCGGAAGGACTGCAGTATGGGAGGAGTGCTATCAGCTAGGTATATCGATACTGGAAGTGGATCTTCTGGGTCAATAGGCACTACGGGATTGTTAATAAACGACACATCTGTGATGGCTGTTGCCATGAGGGTCAGGTAGGTGTTGGTAGCTGACTTTGCAAAAGTGGTTGCCTTGAGAGCATTCACGTCTGTAAGGGATAGCTGAAGTACGACTGTAGTGTCTCCACTTGTGTTACTAGTCAGTCCACCAGTGAGTGCATACTGATCAAAGATTGAGGCATTTGGCATGGACAGAATGGTTATGCTCATTGGGTCAATGTCTTGGGCTTCGACGGGCTCCGAGAAATAAAGTGTCAGGACACCGGAGTTCATATCCAAGTCGAAACTATCTAAGGTTGGATTGATGTCGTCATCAATGAACCTTGTGACCACTATTCCCGGAAATTCTTGGAGTATGGGATCATTCGAATTTGCTGAAATATCCATTACAGTTGCATTGGTTATGACAATGTAGCAGTGGGCTCGAATATCACAGAGATCTGGAGTATTTTTTATCGCAAACAGATCTCCTTCATTAAGTTCGAAAATGACACTTGTGCCATCACTTGACATCACTGTGACATCACTGAGCTGGTAGCTTGTGGTCGGTGGGGAGTCCTCAAAGAAGGATTGTAGCGTGATCTGATTTGAGTCAAATGAACTTATCATGATAGTTTCGGAGTATTCCAAAGTGAGCCTTCTAGTAATAAAGTTAAACTCTACAAAGTCAATCAGTCTAGGGTTGGTGGTGTCTCTGGTGTGTCCGCTAACTGGCTCAGGCATTGCTTCAGAAATTGGAACAACAGATCTAGAGACCATGTCACGGACAAGTGTAGAGGGGAAAGCAAGGAAACAAGTGGAGTCATCCAAGCAAATCTGTAGTCTTTTGAGCTCATTCAAATCTGTGTCAGAAAGCATTACTGTAATGTCTGGAAGAGGTGGCTGATCTGTGTAGCTGGTGTTGAGGTTGTAAGTGACTCCGTCTCCTCTCAGTAAGAGGATGTCTGATATTTGAAGAGATGAGACGTTGACAGTTTCATCGAATGAAAGAACAAGTAAACCCTCATTCAAATCAATATCAAATTGCATAAGTTGTGGATCTTCTGCATCTTTGATAAAACTAGTGACACGAACATTGAGGGAACGGGAATTTGGATTGTTGTTCATGTCGTAGATGGCTTCAGAAAAGAGGTTTAGGTAAGTGTTGTTAACTGAAGTTGCTAGCCCATCAATGGCTTTGAGTCCATTGTGGTCACTCAGTGTCAGGGGAAAGGTGATGATATCACCGTAGACAGTATCGCTCACACCGCCAGTTAAGGAATACACTAGGGAGTCATCAGCATTCGCTATCTGAATCAGTGTTGGGTTCACTGATGATCCATTGACAGTTTCATCAAAACTGAGCACTAAAATTCCGTCCATCATGTCTAGGTCGAATCCACTTAGCACTGGCGATGTTATGTCTGGGATGTACTCTGAAGCCACTAGAGCATTCGTGCTAAGGATCTCCACGGCAATGTTGCCAGCAATGTCCTCACTCTGGCTGCCAGTAAATGAGAGATAAGTGGAGTTGATGTCTGTGGCAAGAGATGGCAGGAGCTTGATTTCGTTGAGATCAGTAACTGAGATCTGGACAGTCATAACTGAGCTATCTACAGCTGTAAGCAGCTGGGTGGTAGCACCGATGCTCACTTGCGAAGGGCCTGACACGGTTCCTTGGAGGGCGATAATGGTTACATCAAATGTCATATACTGCAGTGGTTCACTAAAGGTCAATGCTAGTCTTCCTCTGTCCATATCAAGTGAGTACTGCACTATGAATGGCCGGGTCAAATCAGCCAAATACTCACTCACCTGAATGGGCCCTTGGGCCTCATTAGAGAGCCCAACGATGTCCCTGACGCCACCCTGACGGATGGAAAGATAGCTTGTCTCTGGGAATTCAGCAAGTGGAGCCAAGGCCCGAATTGCTTCCAAATCAAATTCCGATACAAAAACAGTGATATTTGGAGAGTTTGAAAGGGATTTGCTGCCTCCGGTGAGAGTGTAATCAGTTGTTGAGTTTGACTCGTTAGTAAGATGGAGAGTAATTGGATCGTTAGTAAGCGTGAGAGAGTCAACATCAATGGTCTCTGCAAATTCTAAAATGATCTCAAGAGGCTCAGTTCCATTGGTCATCACCAAGTCAAACGACAGCAGAGTAGGCTGGGTGCTGTCACCAGTGAAGTCGATCGTATTGATAGGAACAGAATCCACACCGACAAATGCATTCCCTGCCATATCAATCACGGTATCATTTGCGAGTGAGAGAAAGGTGGTCATTGATCCAGCAGCAGCACTGGCGAGATCTCTCAGTGCCTTGATTGCGTTGATGTCATCAAAGGAGAATTGGATCACAATGATGGGGTCATCAATCAGAGGTGTTACTGATCCACCGGTCAAAGTATACTCAGTGGCTGATGGATCCATGGATGATCGAAGAGTGATGCCAGTGAAGTCGACGGACTCAGCATTAACGGTTTCTTGAAAGGTTAGTGTAAGTTGTTCTGTATTCAAATCGAGGCTGTAGCTCTGTAGCACTGGTGCAGTGTCATCTGGAATGAAGTTAGCTACTCTTCTGGCACTTGTAGAGCTAACGGGAATAACAGGGTTTCCAGCGGTGTCATTCAGCGCATCTTCACTGAAGCTAATCCAGGCGGTACGATCAGAGATAGCTAAACCTGTGTTGCGTTTGATCTCCGTGATGGCATCATAACCGATTACAATTTCCAGTACAGCACCAGGGCCAGAAGTCACCAGACTTCCAGCTAACGACACATTAACTGTTGTATTACCTTCTGGCTGGAGGTAGATCTCACTCACTATGACAGAATTAGAATCAACTGTCTCGTTAAAAGTGAGAAGGAGGGTGTCTGCATTCAGATCTAGGACAAACCTCTGTAGAAAAGGGTCATTCATATCACCAGTGTATGATGTAGCGGGAACAAAGATGGTAGATTCCTGGAGGGGATTTCCACTGGTATCTGCTACCAGGTTTGCTCGTGGCTGAACAGCTGTAGTGTCAATAGAAGCTGCCAAGTCTAAATCAGCCTTGATGGTGTTCAAATCGTCACTAGTCAGAATCACTTGAATAACTGGCAAAGAAAGTGCTTCTACGGTCCCACCAGTAAGGTCATAGCTACTTCCCATGGCTCCAACCAATCGTACTCTGTTCAGTTCGAAAGATGTTTCGTTCACTACCTCATTGAATGTCAGTGTCAAGATACCGAGGTTTAGGTCCAATGCCAGATCAATCAGAATTGGAGGTAGGCGATCCCCGGTGTGTTCTGAGACCGGAATGGCTGCATCTGGAGGAATAGGGACTAGCAACCGTCCAAAGCCATCACTGATGGTGTTTTCTGTAGCTGAGAGGTAGGTGTTGTTGGCATTTGTTCCAAAAGTGAGATCATTCTTGAGCAAGTCAAGGTCAGAGCTCAGGAGTTCCACAACTATTTCCTGCAAGGATGGGGTTGCAATCACTGAGCCACCAGTGAGAGGGATGGAGCTACCAGTATCATCGCTGCTGTTATGTAGGGTCAGCTGAGTGATATCAAAGGAGCTTGTGATTACAAACTCTGAGAACTCTAGAGAGAGAGTATTGGCAGTGACATTGAGGGAGAATGCAATCAGCTCTGGCCTTGTCACATCATCCATAAATACAGAAGCTTGAAGCCTATCAACTGCTGTAACTGATACTCCGGCTAAGTCGACCACAAAGTCACGCGTGATGGAAATGTAAGTTGTATTTATGGACTGGGCGAGGTTTTGTCTTGATTTCAAAATGCCAAGGTCCATGGCTGACAGAGTAAGAACCACTACTGGACCATCTCCGGATACTGTACCTCCAGTTAGGGTATACATGTCCAATGGATCAGTAATTGTCTCATTTTGGGCATAAAATGTAGCCTCAGAAGGAGATAGAGAAGATGAATCCACAATTTCATCAAAAGAGAGGGTGAGCCTGCCAGTATCAATGTCTAATTCAAAGCCTTCAAATGTTGGTGGAGTGATATCGTTTGCATAAATGGCCACTTGAAATCTTACACTAGGCTCTACTGGATTTCCTGCAAGATCGCTGAAAGCACCCTCTGCAAGCTCAATATAGGTAGAAGTTTGATCTTCTCCCAAGAGTGGATCAAATCGAATATTTCTCACATCAAAATTCGCAAGGATCACTGTCAGTTCTGTGTTCCTCTGGCTTCCAGTGACATTCATAGAAGCGGTAAGATTGTAGGAAGAGCCACTGACAGCGGCAGAGTGGAAGGTTATCAGCTGAGGAACAATTGAGTTCACGTCCATTGGCTCAGAAAATGAAAGCACAATAGTGGCTTCATTGTCATTAAACTCCAGGAAATCAACCAGTGTGGGGGGAATTATATCAGTGAAGAGTGTTCTGACCTGGATCGCATTCACTCCAATTACATGTGGTACAACTCCGAGACCAGCAAAGTCTTCAATCATGTCTGAAGTGTGAGTCAGCCAAGTGTTATCCCTAGTCTTGGCCAGCACCGAGTCCTGTATAAGTTGGATATCAGTCGAGGACAGCTCCACTTCAACGGTTCTGCCATCTTGTGTTGTGAGGAGATTGAAGGTTGTTAGCATAATGTTAGCCGAAATATTTGGAGAGGCATACAGTGTGACTTCTCTAATGCGGAATGTTTCGGCTCTGACAGGCTCATCAAACTCAAAGATGAGCAGTCGATTGTTGACATCCAGGTCAAATGCAATCAAGTTCGGAGGAGTCGTATCTCTCTGAAAGGATGAGGGAAACTGCAGTTCTCCTAGTCCTGGTTCCAAGGCAGTTACAGGATTGCCAGCCATGTCTTCAATCAGATCGGAACTGAATCTTACAAAACAGTTGGCTGTGACTGTACACACACTAGAAGCAATTTTGAGAGCATCTAAGTCATTTTCTGTCAGAGAAATATCCACTGTACGACCATTGGGGCTGTCTGAGGTACTGTTTTCAAGTGTTACAATCTCCAGATTGTCTTCAGCTAGAAAGGTGCTGTGAAACATCAGTGCAGTTATGTTCAGGCTGGATACATTTACAGCTTCACTGAATATCAAAGTCAGATCTCCAGAGTCCAAGTCCATTCTCACAAATTGATCATATTCTGGTGATGCGGTATCAGGTGTGTAAATTGACACAGAAGCAGCAGAGCTGGTTGGTCGTGCCAGACTTGGCCTGGTGTAGACATCGGTCACAACTCCTCCTTCAATAGTGATAAAGCAGTCACTGGACTGGGTGCAGAGCTGTGCACTAAGCTTCAAAGTCTCCAGATCTGTGGCCGTAAATGTGATGGTGATGATGTCTGTGTCATTACTGGTGAAAGTGCTGTCAGTGAAAGAGAAGGTAAAATCGTCACCACTACTTGAATCTTGCAGTTGTACATCAGCCAGTGAGAATCCAGACAATAGTACAAACTCAGAAAACCGCAGGAATAGAACGCCACTGTCAAGATCTATATCAAAACTTGCAAGAATGGGAGCAGTTGTGTCTGGTACAAGTCCAGCTGCAATCTGGGCATCGTCTTCGGTGATTGGCACTAGTGTTGATCCTTGATTATCGGCAATAGCAGTTTCACGTACAACAACAAAAGTATCAGCTGGTGAGTTGGCAAGATCTGGAGCCGCTTTGATAAGATTCAGATCGGCATCCAGGAGCAGCAACTGTACCTGTGAAGTGCCGACTAGCGTAGCATCACCTCCAGTAAGTGCAATGACTGCTGTGTCCACTTCTCGAACTTGTGCGCTCTGAAAAGTGACATCAGTTGCATTGAAAGTGTCTATATCAATGCTCTCAGAAAAATCAAACCTGACAACCCCGGCATTGAGATTCAGGGTAAATTGGATCAGTGATGGAGGCAAGGTTTCATCCTGGATTTCAGATACTTGAAGACGGTCAGAAGATGGTATCGGTTCCACTCTATTGGTGGAATAGTCCAGGATGAGGTCTGCTGCGATTGAGATGTATGTGTTGTTGACAGTTGTGGCAGCACCGATTCCGACAAGGTCTGTGTTATCAGCAGCTCCAATCGCTATAGCAACAACAGTACCATCTGGACTGACATCAGCAATAGTACTGTTAGTAGTTAATGTCACACTTTCGCCGCCAACAGACATGTTATGTACAGTAAGGGTATTTGTCAGAGTAGCACTGGCTCCGTCTATAGGTTCAGAAAACGTCAGAACAAGTCGGCGAAGACCGAGATTGAGGGCAAAACTGACCAGCTGTGGTGGAACATTGTCAATAATCACTTCAGAAGCCTGTAGAGGAACTTCAGCAGTATAGATATTGCCAGCAAGGTCGATTAGTGCATTATCTTCGATGTATATAAATGTATTGGCTGTTATAATTCCAAGAGATTGTGAAGTTTGTAGAGCCAGGAAGTCACTCGCACCCAGCTCAATTATCACCACAGAGTTGTTAGCATGAGATGGTGAGATCTGCGAGTTTGAGAGTGGGATAGTGACTGCAGTAGCTAGATTGTCGTTGCTGAGTATCATGAAGCTAGAATAGATAAAAGAGTTCACGTTGACATACTCAGAAAAGGTTAAAATGACCGAGAGATTGGCTAGATCAAGAGTAAAGGCAAGGAGGCGTGGAGGTGAGCTATCTAGTATCACTTCAGTTGCTTGGATTGCATTATCTTCTGGGACTTCAATCACAGGATTTCCACCATTTCCACTCACATCTGTAATGGCTGAAGGGCGCAGAATGATATATGTATCCGAGATTGAGGAGGCTAGACCGTCAGTCACCTGCAGTACAGCTGAATCTGCCAAAGAGAGAGTCACGTTCAGGGTGGTGGAGTCGGCTTGAGGGGGAAATCCAGCGGTCAGGTTGTACTGGATATTACCAGTTCTGGAACTCTGGATTGCGATGGAGGAAAAGTCCAAAGAAACGGATCTCACTACCTCATTGAAAGTTAGCTGCATGGTGTTGGAGTCCAGATCCAACATGAAACTAAGAAATTGAGGAGAAGTCATGTCATTGGTGTAGTTAACTGCCCTGATGCCATTTGAAATAAGTACTTCGGTGATTTCATTCCCACTATAATCTGTGGCACCAGTTGAGTTAATAGCTAAATGCGTTTCGCTCCTACTGGAGGCCAATTGAGGGATGGCATTGATGGCATTCAGGTCATCTTGAGACAGCTGGATCATGAAGCCATCAAGACCAATTCTGATAAAGGTTGAGGTCAGAAATGGGTATCGCTGTTCAGGTATACCTGAGGAGTCAATATTTGACTGAAGGGTGTACGCCAGTGGATCAAAGAATTCTATGGCTTCATTGAAATTCAGAACAAGAATTCCATTATCAAAGTCTATTGAAAAGGATTCTAGTTCTGGAGGAGTTGTATCAGGAGTGAAGGCACTTGCTTGGATAGTATCTGGTGATGGAAATGAATTGTCAGCCAAATCATCTATGAAATTGGTTTCCACGTGGATGAATGTATCAGAGACATTGGTGGCAAAATCGCGGCTTTCTTTTAGAGCATTAGAATCGTCTCTGTTCAATTGAAGAAAGAGAACTGTGGCATCAGAGCTAGTAGACAGTGCATCAGATCCAGTAAGCATGTAACTGAATATTCCACTAGCGTCAGAGTAAATGAATACCAGAGTGGGATCCAGAGATGTTGAATTGATGGCCTCATCAAACTGCAGCATTATCAGTTCATCGTTTAGGTCCAGTTCAAAGCTCTCAAGTACGGGAGGTGCATTATCAGCAACATAACTATCAGCTTGAAGAGCCTTCCCATCTGTAATGGCTAGCACATCTACACCAGAAATGTCGTCAATGGCAGATGCCTGTATCGTGAGGTAGGTTGAGTTCAGAGACTTTGCCAGTCCGGGCATAAGGTTGATATTGAGCTGATCTTGAGGAGAAATGTCAACCACAATTGTGTAACCATTTTCACTGTTAGTGGTGCTGGAATCAGTCAGCTGATAAAAGTTCATGCGGTAGACTCCATCTTGGATTGTAAAAGCAGTAGCATCAAATCTATCGACATTGACCACATCATTGAAAGCAAGGGACATTTGTCCTGTCTCCACATTGAAGGTGAATGAAATCAACTGAGGTCTGGTTGTGTCAATTACAACAGCAGAGGCCTGCAGGCGAGGCCCTTCCAGCAGTCCATTGCCAGCACGATCTTCAATGGCATTCACCAATACTTCTAGGAAGCTGTTCTCCGCTGAGGTTCCAATTGAAGAGTTTATCTTGATCTCACCAATATCTAGCCTGTCAAGAACTACAGTGACAACATTTGAGAGATCACTTTCTGGATTTAGGAATGAGCCAGTGGTTAGGGTAAAGGGGAAATCCCCTGCATTGTCGCTGGTGTTGGTGGAATAGAGGACAACACTAGTGAAATTTAGGGAAGATTTCTGAACTGGTTCATTGAACGTAAGTATGAGAAGATCGACATTGATATCAAGAACAAAGTCAAGTAAAATTGGTCCATTTGCATCTCCATCGTAAGCATTGGCTGGTAAGGCAATAGAAGGAGAGATTGGGACAATAGAGTTTGGTGTGGTTGCCAGATCCATCACTGTTGTGGAGTCAACAGATAAGAATGTTGTAGTCATGTTTGAGGCAAGTACCGGGAAGGCTTTAATTGAATTGACATCTCCGGGTAACAGCTGCAATAGAAGAGTACTCATGTCCCCTTGTGAAGTTACGCTACCTCCAGTAAGTTGATAGGACTCAACTACATCTAGCGCATCTTGACGTGATTGAAGCGTTAATCCAGCAAAGCTGAGTGTTGTTGGGTCAACAGGCTCTGAAAAGATGAGGGTCAGGGTCTCATTATTCAATTCCAATTCAAAATCTATAAGAACTGGACCGACAGTGTCTTCATCGAGGAATATCACAATCAACCCAGGTGCTCCTGAAAGTACTTCCATGCTTGGATTGCTGCCGATATCCCTGATCACCCCACTATCAGCAGTCAGATAGCAGCTACTGCGAAGGACACAGAGCTCTTGGCGAACTTTGATAGCTGAGATATCTTCACTGGATAGCTGGATACTGATAAAGGGACCGGCTGGGCTGCTGGAGGACAGACTGCTGAGACGATAATTCTCCACATCTCCTTCAAAGAAAGCCTGGAGAACAATTGCTGTAGTATTCAGGGTGGACACGTCAACACTTTCGGAGAAAGTAATATTGAGTACACCACTGACTAAATCCAGGCTGGTGAACTCCATGATGATAGGTGGAGTAGTGTCTGGGGTGAAGTCAGATATGGGGAGGTTGATGACTTCAGTTGATGGGAGTTCTACTGTGTCCAGGATACCAGCTTCTGAAAAATCAATGTAGCAGTCACCTCCAGTAGTGCACAGTCCCTGGGCAACTAAGTCGTTAAAATCGCTCGTGGAGATGGCTACATCCACTACACTAGTAATACCGGTGAATGGTACGCTAGATGTAAAAATGAATTCATTTGTACCAGCCAAGTCATGCAACTCGAATAGAGTAAGATTAAGAGTGGAGGTGTTCACGCTCTCTGAGAACATAAGCTGAAGCACTCTCCTGTCAAGATCTAGTGAGAAGGACTGTAGTTCAGGGCGAACAGTGTCAACTTGATAGCCAGAGACAGGAAGGGCCAGAGAAGGTGACACACGGGCAACCATGTTGCCACTGGTATCTCGAATAGCCTCTGGGTTTACCGCCAGGTAAGTGTCTGTCACGTTTGTACCCAGATTGGTAATGCTCTGAATGGCATTGCGATCTTCAGTGCTCAGACCAAACATAAGCACTGTGCCAAGTTGCGAAGCTGAAACAGAGCTTGCTGCTTGGAGGCTGTAGGAGAACTCGGAGAATGCTGCCTGCTCATTCTGAAGGGTGACATGTCTTACATCGAGTGTAGAGCTGTCAATGGGTTCATTGAATATTAGCTCAATTTCCATAGTCTCAAAATCGATGCTAAAGCTTGTAATGACTGGAGATGTAGTGTCGGCGATCACCTCCTCAGCTTGGACAGCTACAACTGCAAGGGCATCATTCCCAGCAATGTCTTCTACTATGGAAGTGGGGAAAGAGATGAAGGTACTGTTCTCATTAATACCAAGATTGGAGCTGTTCTTGATAATGTTTAAGTCCATTGAGGACAGCAGAATTGTCACCACACTGGTGTCTGCTGGCAGGACGCTAGTTGTTGAGAGTTGGAGCGTCTCTCCAGTTCCGTCTGAGAGCTCAACAAGGGATGGGTCGAAGTTAGAGGATTGGACGCTCTCGGAGAAAGTGAGAATCAAGTATCCGAGGTTCCTGTCGAGAGTGAAGCTACTCATCTCTGGTGGGACCAGATCGGCTATGATGAACCCAGCCTGAAGTGCACTGTTAGATGGAATAACCACAGATGGTTGCACGGCTGTATCAAGTACTGTACCTGCAGGCATTGAGAGGTAGGTGGTGTTGATAGTCTGTCCAAGGGGAGGGAGACTGCGAATCCCTTCAAGATCCATAGCACTGATAGTCACTCTAAGAACAGAGGAAGTAATGGGATCAACCACACTGTTGGTTAGTGTGTAGCTTTGAGACCCCATGACAGAGGCATCTGGTGAATCTTGGAGGGTTATATCTTCGACATTCAGGGACGTTGCATTGACGGCCTCTGTGAACTCCAAAACAAGGATTACAGGTGGAGTGGTGGCAGGCATGTCAAGGCCAAAAGACAGAAGAATGGGAGATGTTTCATCGGGAATCACAGCCATTGCTTGTACAGCACTTGTGACAGGAATGGCTAAGATATTATTGCCGTTTGTGTCAAAAACACTCTCTAATTGCAGACTGAGGTAAGTGGTCTCGATGGACGTGCCTAAGTCCAGATCCTGTTTCAGAGCATTTGCATCAGCAAGTAGGAGACTGACAGTAAGAATGGCCGAGACCTCAGGACTGGTTGTGTCAACACCAGTAAGTGTGTAGGAAGAATTAGCTGCCAAAGATGGAGAAGAATACAGGGAAATTCCCTGCACGTTCAAAGTTGAGCCTAGAACAGTCTCGCTGAAGGTGAGAATAAGTGTATTGGCATTCAAATCCAGGGTAAAATTAAACAGAGTCGGTGAAATCATGTCTGTTGTAAAGAATCCAGCCTGCTGACCGGCAGTGTTCGGAATGGGAGTGACTGGATTGCCCTGGTTGTCGCTCACAGCATCAGAAGTGATGGACACATAGGAATTTATCTCACTAGTCAAGAACTGAGTCTCGGCTTTGATGAAATTTACATCTTCATAGTTCAGCAGCAAGTCAACGATGGGGCCATTCCCACTGAGTACAGTGCCTCCGGTTAGCTGTCTCTGAAAAGCGGCACTACCTGTGTTGGGTGTATTCAAGAACAGAAATTCAGTTGGATCTAATGTACTAACATCTACTGATTCTGAGAATGTTAGACGAATGATTCCAGGCCCCATATCGATTTCATACTCCACTAATTCTGGAGGTGTAGTGTCGCTTGTGTATTCCTGAGCCTGTTGAGCGTTGCCATTAGCGATGCCTTCAGTTGGGTTACCATTTGTGTCATTTATGGCTCCAGGAAGCGCCCTAAGGTAAGTTGTGTCTTGTGAGGTTGCGATTAGCATGTTAGCCTTGATGTTGTTCAAGTCTGTGGTGCTGATGAATATCTGAACCACATCGGATATGACCAGAGACACTGTGCTATCAGTCAGCTGATAGTATTGGTCAGCGGAGCTTGCAGATGGTGATGACTGAATAAAAAACATATTTGGATCAAGAGTCGGTGTGTCTACAGTCTCAGTAAAAGTCAGATCTAATATTCCTGTGTTCAAATCAAGTTTATACGACTCAAGTACTGGAGGAATTCCATCTGGCTCATGGTCTAAAGCCTGCTGTGCTCCAGAAGCTGGTATTGCTACAAGAGGGTTATTATTCATGTCAGACACAGTGGTTGACTCGACAGCAAGATAGGTATTGCTGAGGTCTGTTCCAAAATCAGGGAACTCTTTGATAAAGTTGATGTCATCACGTGATAGGGTGAAGTTGAATGTCTGAGCAGGGTCTGTGGCAACTGGGCTACCGCCAGTCAGCCTACGAGAGAGACTTGGGCTAGTCACAGCATTCTGAAGAATTATCCCATTGGAGTTGATGGCACTGACGTTGACCACCTCGGTGAACATCAGACTGAGGATCCCAAGACTAGCATCAAACGTGAAGGACATCAGCTCCGGAGGTGTACTATCAGGAGTGACTGAAATGGCCTGCATAGCACCAGATGGGAGTACAGCAATCAGGAGACTGCCAGCTACATCGAGGAAGGCATCCGTGCCAAGCACTATGTACGTGTTGTTCTCATTGGTGGCTAGATCTGGCTCAGCCTTGAGTGAATTTAAGTCAGTAGGAATCAGTTCGATTGCAACTGTGAAATCATTGCTACCGGATGGTATGGCATTAGTGAGGCTTAAAGATGTAGTGAATGCTCCTAGAGATTCTTCATTCTGAAGGCTGATGGAAGTTGGAATCACAGAGCCGACATTAATGACATCATCAAATGTGAGCATTAGAAATCCGCTGTTTATGTCCAGTTCAAAGCCTAGGAGCCGAGGACTGGTAGTATCCGGAACGTACCTGTCAACCTGGACTGCTGTGGTAGTAGGCACTTCCGTCAGGGGATTACCGGCTGTATCAATGAAGCTACCTGCCCCGATTGCAATGTAGGAATTGGCCTGGGAGGTAGCTAGGTCAGGGAAGAGCACTTTTATCCCTCGTACATCTTCTGAGAGGAGGTCGAACTGAATCTCTAGCCTCAGGTCGGGGTCTGCGAGCTGCACGTTAGCACCACCAGTGAGATCATAGAAAATCATCGTGTTAGCACCAGAACGAATGCTTATGCGGTCAAAGAATATTCCGGTATCATTCATTGGCTCGTTAAACTCCAGTCTAATAAACTCCTCATTCATGTTCAGTGTTGCAAACTCAACCAGCAGTGGATCTGTCATATCTCTTGTGTAGGCATCCACCTGAATGGGATTGCTCATATCAACTGCAGCAATGACATCATTTCGAGATGTATCTTCAATCATTTGGTTGGTGAAAGTGATAAAACTGTCTTCATTGCTGGTTGCAAGGCGGATGTTGGCTTGGAGTTGAACTATGTCAGCAGACAGGAGATTGAAAGTGAAGAAGGTATCTCTGATGTTACGATCAAATGTGGCGGATGAGAGTTCAAGAGATTCACTAGCATTGAAAGCATCCTGGATTGTAATAAACTCCGGACTGAAAGTATTCACATCAACAGTTTCATCAAAAGACAAGAATATTGTGCCAAGGTTCAAATCCAAGTCAAAATCGAGCAGACGTGGTGAAGTGTTGTCCAAGAAGAAATCATTCGGAATGTGGCTAAAATCTGCCGTAATAAAGGGAGTATCTACAGCGGGAGTGATCGGGTTACCAGCCATATCGGAAATCAGAGCAGAAGTATAACGAATCCAGCACTGGAATTGGGTCTGTTCACACAGCGCTTCCTCAGCTTTGATAGCATTCAGGTCTGCAGTAGTGATATTGATCATAATAACATCACTATTCTCTCTCAAAAAGTTCCCCCCGGTGAATGTGTGCATGGCTTGGACTGGGGCATCGGGAAGGTCTTGGAGGCGAAGTTCTGTAATCTGTAAAGAAGTTACATTGACTGTTTCCGTAAAGCTCAATGTTAGGAAACCTTCATCTCGATCAAATATCACAAAAGATTCAAATTCTGGAGCTGTCGTGTCAGCAGTGAAGTTGGTAACCAGTTGTGCATCATCGGGAAGAATTGCCAGGATTGGGTTTCCAGAAGTATCCATTACGACAGTTTCAGGAAATGAGATATAGCAGTCAGTATCAGAGGTACATACCGGTAGGCGCTTGATCTCATTTAGGTCTTCTCTGGAAACTGTGATTACCAGAGCATCGGTGTCTTCAGTCGGTGTGGTGGTCGAGACCAAGTTGACAGCTACACCTGAGACAAGAGGGATACTCTGCAGTGTAAACTGGGGCAGCATGATGCTAGAAGCGTCGATACTCTCGTTGAAGTTTAGCCTCAGAACTCCGGCGTCTAAATCAAAAGTGAATGAACTCACAGAGGGCCTGTTGATATCACCAGTGTAGGCTGAGACCATTACAGCATTTGAGCTTGGGATCTCTAGCAACTGAATGTTTGCAGTGTCTGAGATTACGTTTCTGGTCAGGGAAATGTAGGTGTCGTTCTCATTAGTGGCCAATTGACGCTGGACTTTGATGCTGTTGACATCAGCTGTTGATAATGTCAGCACAATGATGTTTGGAAGATCCCTGCTCACTCCTCCGGGAGTGGTCAAGGTAAAGAACTGTCTTGCTGGATCAGGAGTCTCCATACTGTGAAGAGTGATGCCAGTCACGTCCAGAGTTGCAAGATTGACAGCCTCTGAGAATGTCAACTCAAGAGTTCCCACATTGAGATCAATGGAAAATTCTCTCAGGAACGGGGGTTCAACGTCTCCACTGAAGGTAGTTACTGGGAAGGGTGTTGGCAGCCTGATAGCTAGAAGAGGGTTTCCAGCCAAATCCAAGATTGCTGCACCATCCAGGAGAGCATAGGTGTCATCTTCTGTTGTTCCTAAGTCCAGAATATCTGAAATGAAGTTGAAATCGTCATTTCCAATTGAGATGGTGACAATATTTCCAGAGGAACTAGACACTGTACTGGAGGAAGTAAGCCGGTAATAGGAGGACATAGGTGGAGAGGCAGTGCCATTGATGAGAGTTAAGGCCGTAGGAGTAAACGTTGTACCATCCACAAATTCATCAAAGACTAGGTCGATCTGTCTGGCACCAATGTCCACGTTGAACTCCATCAGTTGTGGAGACCTGTTGTCCAGTATCAGTGTTCGAACTCTCTGGGCCGTGGTGAACCCAGTGATGTTATTCCCGGCAGCATCAGTTACTGCACCTTCCTCAAAGAACAGATACGTTTGCCCTGTCTCTTGTCCGATAGTGCTACTGGATTTGAGTGTGTTGAGGTCCTGGGCAGAGAGGGAGATCTCAAGTGCCAAACCGCTGTCAGAAGATGGTGCGCTGCCATTGACAAGGGTAATCACGGCAACAGGAGTGCTGGATTCCGAGAAGGATACCAGATCAGGCATAAAACTAGCCGAGTCAATGACTTCATTGAAAGAAATATTCAGCACTCCAGTGTCTAGATCAAGATCAAATCTTAGGAACTCAGGTGGTGTAGTGTCTCCTGTGTAGTTGCCTACTGGAATAGCAGTGGTTGAGCTCACAGCAACTATCTGATTTCCTGCTGAATCTCGGACCAAATTTGATGACAAAGAAATGAATGTGTCTGCACTGGAAGTGGCTAAATCACTCAGCAACTGAAGCCCAAATACATCAGCTTCTATAAGTACTACGGTTATGTCTACAGCATAGTCTTGAGTGACAGTACCATCTGTGAGTTGAAAAGCACTTCCAAGGCCTCCTGCAGTACTCTGGAGAGTGATCTCCTGCAGCTGAAGCGTAGATGCATCAACAGTTTCGCTAAAGCTGAGTACGAGTTCAGCTGTATTGAGATCCAGGTCAAATGACTGCAGCTCAGGTGGGGATATATCTCGTGTGAAGCTTCTGGCATTTAGCTCTCCAATCTCCATTGCAGGGTTGCCTGAAATATCAGCAAAGGCTGGGCCAGAAATGACCAGATATGTACTTGATTGTGCCAGAGCTACATATGGGTTAGCCTTTAGACTGTTTAGGTCAACAGATGATAGTTGTATATCGAGAATGCGAGAGTCTGCGTCTGTGATTGCATTTGTGCCGGTAGTCAGTCGGTAGCTACGATCGGGAAACTCTGTGATGTTTGAAACTCCAATAGTAATGTATGTTGGATTAAATGTGCTTGTTGGCACAAGCTTGTTCACAGTCAAACTCAGAATACCTGAATCCATATCCAGGCTGAAACTAACAACACTAGGGCCAGTGGTATCTGGTGTGAAGATACGGACTTGTGTCGCAGGTACTGGAGGGGCTAGATTACCAGATAGATCGGCAACAAAGTCAGCAGAAGCAGTGAGGTAAGTATCAATTTGAGAAGTGGCCAAATCTCTCATTGTTAGGAGCTGATCAAGGTCGTTATCTGAAAACTGAAGAGAAATGGTGCTCCCATCACTCAGTCGAGTAACCATGCCTCCGGTAATATTAAGAAAGGCCTCAGGTGTGAGAGTAGTGCTGTTCTGTATTCTGAGAAAGGTAGTCTGGAAAGATGCTGCAGATAGCAAGTCAGAGAGTTTGATAATCAATTGATTATCATTCAAGTTCAGATCAAAGTATTCGAACAACGGTGGGTCTGTGTCGGGAATGAATTCAGCAGCGAAGATAGCCTTACCATCTGTAATGGCCAGCACATCAATTCCAAATACATCATCAATAGCAAAGGCCTGCATCGTCAGGTAAGTATTCATGCGCATTGTGGCTAGGTTTGGAATATCTCGGATTCTGAGCAAGTCCTGCAGGGATAATTGGACTTCCAAGACATATCCATTGGGGCTGTCCGTTGTGGTTGAGTTGGTGAGATAGACCACTTCTCCTTGAGCTGCTGTTCTTGTAGACTGAATAGCAATGGCTGTCGCATCAAAAGTGCTGGCATCAACAACATCTGTGAATGTAAGGTTTAGAACGCCAGCTTGAATGTCAATGGAGAATCGAGCCAGCTCAGGCCTTGTGATATCCGGTTGAAAGAACGTTGCCTGTACTGGGCCAGTCATTTCAATGCCATTTCCCGTGGTATCATAAACAGAGCCAGCATCGATTAGGAGATAAGTGTTGGTTTGATTTGTAGCAAAGTCCTCTCTCAGCTTAATGACTGCAGCATCATCTTGGTCCAACTGCAGTACTGCTATAGTGGATACATTCTCCTGTGTACTCAGAACCTGCCCTGGAGTCAACTGGACCACAACAGATGGGGTCATTTCTGCTGACTGAAGGGTTAGTCCAGTAAAGTTGATAGTGTTAAGCATGACTGGTTCATCAAAATTCAGCTGAATTGTATTAACATTTGTATCGATGCTGAAAGACATCAGTACAGGTGGTGACGCATCGGCTGTTACATTGCTGACTTGGAGGGCATTCGTAGTGCCAATTGCTTCCACTGGATTAAGTGCAGTGTCTGTGATACTGCCAGCAGCTAGGGCCAGATAGGTGTCATTGTCATCAGTGGCAAAGTCTCTTAGTTTCAGTTCATTCAAATCTGCCGGAACTAATTGAACAATAACAATTCTGTCTCCATCCATGGCAGTGGTAGATCCTCCTGAAAACTGGTAGTAGTCAACTGGGCTCGTCACCAAGTTAGCTCTCTGGATCGTTATACCTTGGAAGTTGAAATCAGAGGCTCTGACTGGTTCATTGAAGGATAAAACCAGCATGCCGGTATTCAGATCCAGGCTGTACATGTCAAGCGTAGGGTTGATATCATCCATAATTAATTCTGTCACAACAAAGCCGGGAAATCCATCGACAGTTGCTTGGCTTGGATTGTCGGCAAAATCCCTAATAAAATCAGCTTTCAGCTGTATATAGCAATTCCCCCTACTAGTGCAAAGGTCGAGCTCTCCGAGAACACAATTGTAATCATCCACAGAAATACTGATGGTAATGCAAGTTTGGTTTATTTCCTTTATAAAGGCATCCTGAAGCTGACAACGGGAGGAAACTACTGAGGAAAAGAAACTCTGAATACATGCTTGTTGCGATGTTATGTTTCCTTGTATTGGCTCATTGAACTGCAATTTAATGGTGAAATCCATGAGGTTGAAAGATGCAAATTCCACGAGCATAGGTCCGGTGGTGTCTGGGACAACTGTCAGAGGTAGAGGATTTGAGGTAGTTCTCTCAATCACTGGAACACCCACAGTGTCAGTGACAAAGGCGCTGGTGTAGGACAGGAAGCAGTCATCTGCAGCTACTAGTCCAGAGCACAGGGGCTCAAGTTTGATGGTGTTGAGGTCGGAAGAAGAGAGCTGAATCGTGACAGTAGCAGGACTGAGAGGATCTGGTGTGGGGGAGGTCACTTCAGAGTCTGCGAGAGAGTACTCAACTTCTGAGGATGAGAGAGTAAGTTCTGGTATTTGGATGGAGGATATGTCGACTGTTTCATCAAAAATAATTGTTAGTATGCCATTGTTCAAATCCAAGCTAGCACTAAGAATTTCTGGATTCTCAGCATCAGAGTTGAAGCTGCTTACTCCAAGGGCATTCCTAGGTCGGATCTCCTGGACGAAATTGCCCGACAGATCAAGTACAAGTTCGGATGTAACAGAGATGAAAGTATTGGATGCAGTTGTAATAATACTACCCAGAGCTTTCATGAAGTTTTTATCATCAGTGTCTAAGACGATGACCACCACTAGGCCATTAGAACTGGTCACATTTCCACTTGTGAGGGTAAACTCCCGGTCGGGAAATGGAGCCCTCTCGTTTTGGATAGTGATCTGCCTGGGATCAAGGCTTGAGGCATTCACCACCTCACTGAAATACAATGTCAGCTCTTGCGTGTTCGAATCAAAGTCAAATCGTTGCAGCTCTGGGCTTGTGGTGTCTGGAACATACCTACTAACCTGTAGGGCATTTGCATCAGTGAGCATTTCTGCACAGTTATTGGCAATGTCACAGACAATTACTGCTCCATGGGAAATGTATGTGGTGTTTTCTGAAGTGGCAAGGAATTCATTGAGCTTGATAGTGTTGACTGTGTCTTCTTCAATAAAGAGTTGAACTTCGGTGTTGCTAAGAACAGAGAAGCCAGTGGTATTGATGGAAATCTGGTTAGCTGAGCTCTGTGAATCAAGGAGAGTGAACAGGGATGACTGCAAGCCACTTCCCTGCACTACTTCATCAAATGTCAGTGTAATTCGGCCACTATTGAGGTCAAAGGTAAACTCCATAACGGTTGGAGGTGTGAGATCTGCATTGTACAGTGTGGTGACAAAATCTACGACAGAGTCGATTTCATTACCAGCGGTATCCAGAATGGCACCAGAAACTATGTCAATTAAAGTAGAGCTCATATTCCGAGCGAGACCAGGTATGCTCCTAATACTTCCTAGAGTTTCTGGTGTGACTCGAACACTGACAACAGTTGGGTTCTCTCGAATTGCTGTCCCGTTTAGAGGTAGTGAAGTAATACCATCTTTTAACTGAATATCCGTAATTACAAGGGAGTCAATGTTGATGGTTTCGCTGAAAGTAAAAATGAACTGTAAAGGCTCCTGAATCAGTCGAATCTCATAGCCAAGAAGTTGAGGAGGGGTCGTATCTTCTGTAAAATTATTTACCAAAATAGCACTTGGAGGTTCAATGCCTATTAAAAGATTTCCATCAACATCACTGGTGGCATTTTCCAGAATCGAAATATAGACTGCATCTGAAGAAGTTGCCAGCAACGGCAGGTCTTTGATGGCATTCAGGTCACCCTCAGTGATTCTGATTGGAACAATTGAAAGCAGCCCTGTCATGAGAAATTCTCCTCCAGTGAGGGTGTAGTTCTCAGCTGAGAAACTCTGACTGCTCTGTAGAGTAATAGTAGTAGGATCTAGAGACTCATCTGTAAGGACACTCTCAGCAAATACCAGTGTCAGGATGCCTTCGTCCAAGTCCAGGTTGAACGAACTCAACTCTGGAGGTATAATGTCAGCACTGAATGTGGACACCTGTAAGGCATTGTTAGTGGAGATGGCCATCACCATGTTGCTTGCTGTATCACTGATAGTGTCTTGGGTTAAAGAGAGGTAGGTGTTTCCCCTAGCTGTTGCAAACCCAGCAGTCTGTTTGATGCTATTGAGGTCTTCCAAGCGTACAACAGCCTGTATCACCGGTCCAACTGAAGACTCTGTCGTGACTCCAGTAAGAGTAACTTGATCGACCGGGAAGGCAGGGGCACTCTGAATTGTAAAGGTGTTGGGATTCAGGATACTAGGATCCACGGTTTCAGAAAATGAGAGTGTGAGGAAGCCTAGACCAAGATCAAAATCATAGGAGAGGAGCTGTGGGGCAGTAGTGTCTGGCGTGTACGCAGATGGTTGAATGGCATTCACTGCAGGAACAGGGTCCCCAGGATTGCTACTTGTGTCTTCATAACTACCACTGCTGATAGAAAGAAAAGTATCACTGAGTGATGTGGCTAGATCTCCAAGAGTCTTGATGTTGTTTAGGTCGTTTAGTGTCAGCTGGAGTTCAACTATATTCCCAACGGTTGTGTCTGTGGTCCCGCCAGTGAGTGGGTACTCTGTTGCCGCCAGAGTGGCTGAATTTCTGATGGTAATACCAGTAAAATCCAGGGTGGCAATATTGATTGATTCTGAAAAAATGAGTGTGATTATTCCAGTGTCAAGATCAAACATATAGGAAGACAGACTAGGAGGCATCATGTCTTCAGCAAAGTCGGTAGCTACCAAGGCATTGGTCTGGAGTATAGGAACAATGGGGTTGCCGTTGAGGTCTTGAAAGACACTGTCTGGGATTACAATATAGGTGTTGTTCTCTTCTGTGGCTAGAGTAAATAGAGACTTGATGTTGTTGAGGTCTTCCACTGAGGGAGAGAATGTATAGATCTCTCTGTTTGGTGTACTAAATATAGCTCCATCCATGATCTGATACTGTTCTGTTAGAAATGTGTCAATGTCCGAAGTATTTTGGAGAATGACTTGGCTTGCCTGGAAGTTGATGGTATCAACAGCTTCAGAGAAACTGAGCATCAGCACTTCAGCCCCAAGGTCAAAGGTGAAACTTATTAGCTCAGGACGAGTTATATCTGGGATGTAGTCTGAGACGGGGAAGGCGTTGGTCTCTGTTAGACCAATGACCTGAACACCAGCCACATCAGTTACAGCATTAGGGGCGAGCAGGAGAAAAGTAGTTTCTCGGTTAGCTGCAATTGTTCTCATGGATTTAATCTCATTCAAATCAGTATTAGAAAGTGTAATGGTGATGTTGTAGCCATTCTCTGTCGTGACTTCCCCACCAGTAAGACTGTAGCTGTCTCCACCAGATGCGTTGCCTTGCAGGCCGACAAGCTGGACTACAAAGGATGATGCAAGCATTACATCATCAAAACTAAGGTGAAGTATTCCCATATTAAGATCCAGTGAGTAGTAGATAAGTTGTGGAAAAGTCACGTCTGGGTTGTAAGCAGAGGCTGGGAGGGCCATGCTGCTGTCAATGGCCTCAACTGGGTTTCCAGAGACATCTTGAATAGCATCAGCATCAATGAAAAAGAAACTGTTGCTCTGTTCCGTTCCTAGATCAATGATGAGTTTCAGGTCACGTAAATCTTCATCGCTTAGTTGAACTTCAATTTCTGTGAGATCAGAAGTACCTGGGCTGTATCTGATAATACCACCAGACAGTGTGAGATTGGCTCCGCCATCCATTGCCGACTGTAGGTGAAAGCCCCCTGGCACAAAGGTTAGGATGTCAACAGGTTCCGTGAAGTCAATTCGAAAGCTTCCAGTATCCAAGTCAAGCAGAACCAACTCTGCAGCCACAGGGTTTGTGACATCCTCTGTAAAATTAGTGGCTTGTAATGCATCTACTCCATCAATCCTGGCCCTGACTGGGTTCGCAGTTAGGCCACCTGCACCTGCCTGAACGGTGGAGGTGTCTCTAATTAAATCAGAGGTGATGGTCACATATGTGTTGTCAATGCTGGTAGCCAGGTCTCCAAGGGCCTTGATTCCAATCAAATCAGACTCACCGATGACGACATCAAGGGATGGAAGAAGGGCGGCAGATGGGGAGTTTCCTGTGATAATATTGTAATGAGAAGTGCTAGTTGGAGCATTCTGCAAGGTGATTGCTCTCGCTTGGAGAGTGGTGGGGTTAATGGGCTCATCGAAAGTGAAAGAGAAAACTCCAGTGTTTAGATCGAACGTGTATGCCACCAGTTCTGGTGAGGTAATGTCGTTTGTAAAGTTCTGAGCTTGTTCTGTGAAGACAAATTCCCCGGGACTTGTGCGGGTCACGACTTCTTCAATTGGATTACCAGCCATGTCGGTGATAAATTCGGAGCTGAAGCGAAGCCAGCAAGTGGTTCCATCAGTACACAGGCGTGTGTCAATCTTGATCGCATTAAGGTCTTCCATTGTCACTTCAAACTCAATAAAACGTCTGTTGTCAGAAAGAATAGTACCATCAATTAGCATATAGCTTGTTTCCAGGTCTGGGCTAACGTAGTACCAGTCCATAAGTGTGATAGCAGAGAGCATTACGGACGAAGCATTGATGGTTTCATCAAAATTGATAACAACTCGGCCAGAGTCCAAATCAAAGACTGAAAACTCAGCTAGCATTGGAGGAGTTGTATCAGGAGTGAACCGAGACACCAGGTCTGCCAAGAAGAAGTCGATGGATTCAACTTCATTTCCAGCAATGTCTGTGACAGTGACCACTGCAGAGGCTGTCTGAGGAAAGTAAAGGTAGCAGCTCACGTTGTCTCGGCAAACCTGGATCCGTTTTATCTCATTTAATTCATCTTGAGACAAGATAATTACAATGTCCCGGAATACCATGGGTGAAGTGTAGTCAAACATGCTTTCAAACGGACTAAAGTTTGTCACGTCAATCGTGTCCACCATTTCTTCTGCAAGTACAATTTGATCAAGCATGAAGTTGGTGATGTTTACAGCTTCACTGAAGCTCAAGGTTATCATTCCCGAATTGAGATCAAAATCAAAAGAGTCTAGCATTGGACAGGTTGTATCTGGGATGACATCATCTGCTTGAAGAACAATAGGCAAGCCCAAGTTCCCAACAGTATCAGTAGTTCCTCCCATCCCAATGGCAAGATAAGTGTCTGCGACTGATGTGGCAAGATTGGCAACTTTCACTCTATCTAGGTCTGCACCAGAGAGCATGATGGTAATCCTGATGTCGTTTTCATTGGGGAAATCCCCACTCGTTAGTGCTACCGTCTCGGTTGGGGTACTCATGGCATCTTGGAACAAAAAGCGAGTAAGGTCTATCGAGCTTGCAAGGACGGTCTCCCTAAACGACATGAACAGCTCTCCAGTGTTAAGATCCAGGATAAAAGATTCTAGAATGGGGCCAATGCTATCCACCAACACTTGCCTCACAGGCAAAGCAGCAGTAGGTGGTATTACCTGAGTAGGGTTACCTACCACATCTTGCACAGCAGTAGAGGTCACCGAGAGAAAAGGAGAAGTCACTAGGGCCTCAAAGCTTCTGATGCTGTTCAAGTCTTCCACACCGATCCTGAGGCTTACCATGTCACTGTTAGCACCCATTACAGAGCTGTCAAGTGTCAGGCGAAATGAATTGGATGCATCAAGTGACATCAGACTGTCATTGGTTTGCAGCGTAAAAGAAGTGACTAGGAAAGTGCTCACATCTACAGGTTCAGAGAAGTTGAGTTCCAAAGATCCCAGACCGAAATCGAGATCAAAGCTTTCTAGAATGGGACCTGTAGTATCAGGTATAAAGACAGCGGGAGGGATACCGAGGTCTGGACCTACGATCTCATTTCCGAGAATGTCAATGACTGAACCATTTGAGAATATCAAAAACGTGTCCAGTTCGGATGTTACAAGGCCTTGCATCAGTCTAATGGCATTAAGGTCTACTCTGTCAATAGGTATTTCATAGCTTGGGGAGCTCTCTGATATGACAGTGTTCAGGAGGGTCACCTGTTGTGTGGCCAGAAGTGGGTCTTCGTTGTTCTGGAGCACAAAAGCAGTCAAATCTAGAGAGCTTCCGTCAACAATCTCCGTGAAGTTAAGGATGAGTATGCCCTCATTCATATCAATGGAATACATAATCAGTTCTGGACTGGTGTTGTCTGGAATGAATAAAGAGACTGGCTGCCCATTCATCGGAATGACTGGATTTCCGGCCATGTCATTCACCAAGGAATTGGTGTAAGTGATGAAAGTGTCTGTCATTGATGTGGCCAAATTGCGAAGCTCCTTGATATTATTCAGCTCAGTTTCCTCAAAAAAGATCACAATCTCACTTGATGGGGTAGTGAGATCAAAGTCGCCTCCATTCAGCATGTATGTCTCAGTTGGTGAAACTGCCAGGTTCTGAAGCGTCAAGGACCCTAAGTTAAGTGACATCGGCTCCACTACCTCAGTGAAGGTAAGAACAATGGAGCCAGCATTCAGGTCAAAGGAGTAGCTGGTGAGCTCAGGACTAATGCTGTCGGGTATGTACTGGAGTGCTTGTAGTCCATTTTGCACAGAAATGGGAGCCGTTGGATTCAGACTGGCATCTTGGATCAGGCCAGAAGTGACTGATACAAATGTGCTGCTTCTTTGTGTGGCTACATTCCGCCTTGCTTTTATAGCATTGAGGTCACTTTCAGTGAGAACAAGATCCACTACTGTGGTACTCACGAGAGTGGTAGAAGCTTCATCTGTGAGGGAGAAGGAGTCGGTTCTCTGGGATGCATTCTGAACCCCCTGGAGGGTTATTGCTGTCACATTAAAACTCCCTGGAAAGTAGGTTTCACTGAATGTGAGTGATAAAAGTCCCAGATTGAGATCTATGGTATAAGAGTCCAACTCAATGGGAGTGGTATCAGCCACAAAATCAATTGCTTGGAGTGCTATCCCATTTCCGATTCCTGGAAAGAGGGGATTGCCAAAGAAGTCACTGACTGCTCCAGCGGATATCGTTAGAAAGGTATTATTGATGGAAGTAGCAAGATCGTTCAAGGAATTCAGGGCATTTAAGTCTTCTTGGGTGAGATCAATGATGACTGTCCTGCCGTCCTCTGACAAAGTTACTTCACCCCCAGTGATCTGAAACATGGCATCTGGGTCCGAGACAAGGGTGTCATTCTGAATCCCAATATCGCTGACAACAGGTGTCATGCTATCAATAAAGTCATTCAGGGTCAGATTCAAAACGCCAGAATTTATATCCAGTGTAAATGAAACTACTTCCGGAGGTACATCATCCGTAACGTAGTTGGTGACCTGGATGGCCTTGCCATCAGTTATGGCCAGCACATCCACGCCGTCAAGGTCATCAATGGCAAAGGCCTGCATTGTGAGCCAGCTGGTTGCTTCATCTCTGGCAAGACCAACTACTCTCTTAATTCCAAAGAAGTCTTCATCACTGAAGTCCACAATAATATCATAGCTGGCAGAACTGCTATAGCTGACTGTGGAACTTTGGAGGGTGTAGTAACGATCTCCAGTAGCACGAAGAGCATTTTGGATTCTAAAGGCTCCTGGGTCAAATGTACTGATGTTCATTACATCATCAAAAGTGAGATTCAATAGCCCTATGTTCATATCCAAGGAAAACTCCAGCAGCTGGGGCCTAGTTTCATCTGGTACGAAGGCAGAAGCTGGAATACGCAACATCTCTGCATTCAGATTATCAGCCGTGTCCATAATTGCACCAGCTTCAACCAAAAGGAACGTGTTATCCTGTCGGGTAGCAAGGAGAGTATTCAGCTTGATGGTGGTGACATCCTCGTCCGACAGCATTATCATCACCACCTTGACTCCGTCCTCTGCAGTGACCACCTGCCCTCCACGAAGGGTGACCGACTGTGAAAAGGTGGGCATCTCTCCAGAGTGCACCGTAAAAAGAGTGAGGTTTGTCAGGGTTGAAGTTCGAACCGGCTCGTCAAAAGTGAGAAGCAGACGATCTAGGGTGAGATCAATTTGGAATTCAGTAATCACAGGCGGGGTGATGTCGTTAATAACTTGGTCAGCTTGGATAGCAGCCGTGTTGGGAACTGATATCACATTCAGAGGCTCGTGAGCCAAGTCAGTTACTAGCGTCTCATTGAAGAAGATGTAGGTATCGGATACGTTGGTAGCAATGCCTTCGTTGGCCTTCAAGGCACAGAGATCCGTATCGCTGAAGATGAGTCCTATTTCAAGTCCATCTGGTCCTTGGCTGAGGCCTCCAGTCAGGTTGTATGTAACAGTAGAAGGCTGGGAACCATCTAGTTCTGATTGAAAAACAATTTGCAGAGGTTGCAAGGATTGGTAAGAAACAGGCTCATTAAAAGTCAGCGTCATTGTGCCACCGTCCAGGTCCACTGTGAACGTTTCCAGAAATGGGTTGTCGATATCTAGGATGAAATCTGTTACAATAAAGCCCGGGAAAGTATCATCAACAATTTGAACAGGATTATCTGATGTATCATTGATGGCAGCACTGAGTAGTCTGATATAGCAGGTGTATTTCCTGGAGCACACAAGTCTGTTCGATTTAATCATATTGATCTCGCTCTCACTGAGATTAAAGGTGACACTGATACCATTAGGATCAGCAGTGCTGGCATTGAAGAGAGTGAGAGAGCTTAGGGGATTCTCAAATAGGGTCTGGAGGATCACCTCTGTGGGATCAAATGCGCTAGTTCTAACTGGCTCATCGAAAATTAACGTAAATGTTTCATCACGAAGGTTGAAAACTGCAAACTCAATTAGCTGTGGGGATGTGGAATCCCGAGTGAAGGGATCAGCCTGGATGGCTTCTTCAGGTGGAATACCGATGTTTGGTAGGTTAACAAAGTCCAGTATGGTGCCATTTTCAACCGCAATGTAGCAGTTGGTTGCATCAGTGCAAAGACCATCGAGAACCTTGATGTTATTAAGTTCAGTCGGACTAAAGTTAACTCCCAGGACAGCATTGTTATTGTTGTCCACATGTGATTCGGTAATGTTGTAGTAGATAGTTGTGTTTGGCGATGGAGCATCCAACAAGAGCAGAGAGTTTGGTGCCACTGCTACATTTTGAAGGGCTTCATTAAAAGATACGGAGAACGTTCCTCCATCAAGATCTAGGCTGAATCCAGTAATAAACGGAGGGCTTGTGTCTGGTGTGTACATTCTCACAGGTAGGGCATCGATGTTGGGGATCCTCACCACAAAGTTGCCATTCATATCCCGAATGGCAAAGTTGAGAATGACTAAGAAAGTCGTGGCACTGTCCACAGCAATTGTGATATCACGCTGCAGGTTGATTAGATCTGGTACATCCAGAGTCGCAGTGAATAAGCGGCTATTAGGAACACTAGGTGGTGTTATATCCTGCAGCCTTTCAATGACGTTAGGTTCACTCATCGTATTCTGTATCTCAATCTGATCAAAGTTAAGCGTCTGAATGTTCACAGCTTCATCAAATTCAAGGGTCAGGGTACCATCATCCATATCTAGATCGAAGGCCACAAGGCGGGGTTGTGTAAGATCTTCTGTGAATGCAGTAACCGGCTGTGCACCAGTATCCAAGATGTCAAAAGCAAGGTTCTCTGCGGGGTCTTCCACCACTCCACGATCTAGAGAGATGTACGTGTTTCCCGAGGAAGTGGCAATAGTAGTGTCGACCTTGACTGCATCAAGATCTGAGTCAGAAAGTTGGATATCCATTACGGGGCCAATGGCTGATGTTATCAGGGAGCTATTGGTTATGGTCAAGTTGGAGGTGGGGTTCATCTGGCTATTCTGGAGGAGAATCGTGGAGATGTCCAGTGTAGATGGTATTACATCCTCGGAGAAAGTAAGTGACAGGATTCCTGTGTCCATGTCTAGCGAGAATTCAGACAAAGTTGGTGGGATGAGATCAGCGGTGATGTCTCTGGCCTGAACAGCAACTGCAGGAAGCACTTCCAGCGACGTCAGATCCACCATATCAGAGCCAGCGTTTGCTAGTGCACTGAGGTAGCTGACACTGACTGTTGACCCGAGTGGGTATGCAGCTTTGATAGCTGCAAGGTCCTCTGCAGTTACTAGAATCTCGATCTCAGGAGAGTCGACCAGTGTGACATTACCACCAGTCAGAGTGACATTGTTTGCTGAACTGGGAGCTTCCAGGAGAGTAAAACTTGTTGGATCTACCGTTGATGCATTTATGGTCTCTGAGAAGACAACCAGCAGGATGAGATCGACTCCATTTGCTGCGTTGCGAAGCTCAAAGGTGAGAATTTGTGGAGGAGTTGTGTCTGGTGTGAATACAGTCACCATAATCGCAGATCCATCTGGCACTACTGCAACCGGGTTGCCAAAGCTGTCCATTAGAGCCCCTGGTTGGATAGCTAGGTACGTGGTATCATTGGAAACAGCAAGATCTATATTGGCTTTGATTGCATTCAAATCAGTATCACTAAGCATAATGGAAATAGTTTCATTCAGGCTTGTTTCGAGTGGAGTCCCTCCAGTGAGGTTGTATGTATTGACGCCAAGAGGAGCATCCTGGATTGTGATGAATGTTGGATCGAAAGAATTGGGATCAACTGGCTCGAGATAGCGCAAGTACAGCATGCCACTGTCAATGTCAAGATCGAAGGAATCGATCAGAGGGCCTGTGGTGTCCAGTGTGATACTGGCAGCCTCGATAGCTGTGACATCTTGAGCATTTATCGGATTTCCAGAGGTATCTTCAACAGCCCCCATAGAGAAGCCAATGAAAGTATTGGTAGTGGCCTCAGCAATGCTAGATGTGGTCTTGATCTCAAGAGCCAGTGCGATTGGCAATTGCACTCTGATAACAATACCATCCGGTGAAATGACTGTCCCATCAAGAGGAATGTTAATCGTGCTCAGGCTGAGTGTGCCCCTCTCATAGAGAATAAATTGGCTAAAATCGAAGGAGGTGCTATTCACTGGTTCATCAAACGTAAGGCTGAAGGTGTCATCACTGAGATTGACAATGTATCGCTCTAAAACTGGGGGCGTGGTATCAGGAATTACATCAGTGGCTTGTACTGCAATACCTGGTAGCGCTACATTACCGCTCATATCGGTTGCTACACCGCCAACCATGGGACGAAGATACGTATTTGCGATGGTTTCACCCAATCCCTGAATTAGTTTAATCGTGTTGATGTCATCGGGGACAAGGGTCAGAGTGATGATGGGGTCATTGACCATGGTGAATCCACCAAGAGTGATCGGTACCGTGAGTGAAGCATCCATGTTCTGAAGAACAAGCGTGTTTGGCTGAAATAACGAAGCGTTCACAGTCTCATCAAATGTAATCAAAAGTTGTCCTTGATCAAGGTCAAACACGAAGCTATCGAGCGTTGGTGGCGTGGTATCACGGGTGAATGTGGTGACTGGAATAGCAGCGAGACTGGCATTCAGCAAAGTGGCCACTACTGGATTCCCAGCTGTATCTGTGTTAGCCCCAGTGAGCAGCTGAAGGTAGGTGTTGTCTGAAGAGGTACCAATGTTGGTATTGGCTTTGAGGTCATTGAGGTCATTTCTGTCCAGCGTGAGGGTGATGACAGTTGCTAAGTTGCTGGGAGCAGTGGTCCCACCCTGAAGACCAATGAAATCAGATGTGTTCAGGGAGCTCTCTTGAATGAAAATACGATTGAATACGAAAGACGCATCGTCAATCGGTTCATCATAGGTTAGGATAAGTTGACCGGCATTAAGATCAAAATCAAATGCCATGATCTCTGGTGGAGTGGAGTCGGCTGTGTAGTTTGATGCCTGGATGGCGTTGTCATCTGTGGTGGCGATGATGTCTTCACCTCGGAGATCGTTGAAGGCTGAAGCCTCCACAGTCACATAGGAGTCACTCTGAGCTGTGGCTATATCCAAGTTAGCCTTGATGACCGTCAGATCATCTGAGTTTATAGCAATCATAATTTCTGTGCTATCACCACTCAGTACAGTGCCACTTGTAAGGTCATAAGGCTGAGCAATAGAGGTCTGCGCATCCTGGATAGAAACAGTTCTCCGATCGAGCCTCTCGCTGCTAGCATCGATAACGTCGTTAAAGATAAGTACCAATATGCCAGTATCCAGGTCTAGGGTAATGTCAATCAGTTGCGCTGCAGTGTTGTCAGGAACAACCATACTAGCCTGCACTTGCTGGGCCATGTCTACGGTGTTGTTGGAAGTGTCTGCAAATGAGAAAGTTTCGGCCTCGAGGAAGGTATTGGAAGACATCGTACCAATACCTGGGTCAGTTTTTAGCTGTGTCAGAGTCTGGCCATCGAGTTCAAAGCCCACAGTAACTAGTGCACCCATGGCAGGCATACCGGTGTCATCTAGGAGAGTGGCTCTCTCCAAGTCTAGGAAAGTCACTGAGCCGTTGGAGAGACTAAAATTGCTTGCAACAATGGAGTCAACCAGCACTGGCTCTGAGAAAGTCACTAAAACTTGGTTGGAGTCGAGATCGAGGACCACAGCTGCTATCTGCGGAGGGGTGATATCGCTAGTGTAGGTCCTAACTGGTTGAGCATTGGTGGAGTCTATAGCTATGACTGGGAAGCCATAGAGATCTTCAATGGCAGTTGCAGTCAGAAAGAGGTAAGTGTCGTTCTCTGATGTTGCAAATGACGATAGTTTTAGCCTATTGGCATCACCACTCAATGTGAGGACCAGAGTGACAGCGTCTGATACTGGCACCACCGTTTCTCCCGATAACTGGATCATTTCTCCACCTGTGGCAGTTGCCTGGAGGGTGATCTGTGAAACCATCAGGATTGCCACACTAACAGGCTCATCAAACTCAAGAGTTAGCTCGTCTGTGCTCAAGTTGAGATCGAAGGCTATAAGTTCGGGGCTGGTGGTGTCCGAGATGAATGTTATCAACTGATGTCGTGATTGAAGGCTGGTGAGTGGGTCATAAGCTGAAATTGCAATCGGTGTAAAATCGGAAACGAAAATACCTCCGTATGATGGCACACAGTCAGTTGTACCAGTGCAGAGGTCACTCAGCAATTTAATCTCATTCAGATCCTCGGGTAGGATCATGAAAGTCACAACGTCTCCACTTGTGCAGTTGAATGTTTCATTGCACTCACCTCCGGTCAGTGTAAAGGACTCCAGGCTGGCAGACAGGGTGAAGTCGGCCATAAAGGTGAGGTCTTGGAACATCAATGAAGAAACATCAACGGCCTCTAAGAATTGCAATGTAATGAGACCCTGGTCGAGGTTAAACTCAACGAAGCTGAGAAGCTCTGGCGGAGTCACATCGTTCATGGTTATACCCACACTAATACCTCCGGTATCAGGAGGAAGTTCCGTCCCACCTGTACTGATAATACCACTCCCAGCTTCAAAGTAGACAAAAGTGTCTAAAGCACTGGTACCAAACGTTGAATCAGTCTTAATCAAAATTTGGAGCTCACTTCCTAACTCACACTGTACAGTGTTCATTCCAGGAGTAATAGTTGGAGGCTGTGATAAAGGGATTGCGTTACCTAAATCATTCATCGAAGCCCCAAGACGTATCTTTGAACAATCAACGGCCGTAGTCATGCCAATGTCATCAAACTGAAGTATTAGGGTGTTTGCATCAAGGTCCAAAATGGACATCGTATCATCATACATTGGCGCCTGTGCACCTGAGGAAACACACATATAGTACAAACAGGATAACCTCGTCACCAGGCTCTCGTGCTCATTGCATAGCCACTCAAAGACTGTGTTATTAATTTACACAAGCTAATTTACAAAGCATTAAAGAACCTTACAATATAGTCATAGATATAGCTCTATGTTGTAGGAGTCAGGCTACTCCCACAACTAATCGACTGTCCCCAGGTCACAACTACAAAGGAAAAATTTTCAGTAAACTGTTCCTGGCATAAACAGAGCTAACTAGCCAGAGGCTATAGGGCATGTTTCTGTACACTTAGTTACTCACTGCATCGCAATAAAACTGTTGCCATGAAAAATTCCAGTTATTTTCGTTAATGTAATGCTTACAGGAATATTAATACTGATTAGACATGCAGATCCAGGTGGCACTCCACAAGTATTATTTGAAAAGGGGAGTAACTTTTAACAAGGGAACAACCAAAGTATGGATGCACTACATTCTTACCTATTTCTAAGAAAAACTACTTTACCACTCAGTCTATTATATAGACAAGCCTCAAAAAGTAGCAAAGGACCTGCTATCTCACTTCATTGCCTGAGAGCTGCAACTCTCCTACCCATACTAATGTTTTACTGCTCATATTTTATATCACGTGAGGGAGATAAATGAGGAAGGTGATTTTACATTAAGAGGTTTTAGAAAAACAGACATTCCATTAGGTATTTCAAAAATAGCATGTGCTCATCTGCTATGCCAGGACTATAGCTATACCATTGACCAGAAATGTATGATATTATACAAAGGCCTTGCATTGTGCTTCTAGCATTACATCATAGTAATACCCATAGTTGTATACTTGGAAACAGCATAGTTGCAAACACTGGACCAAAAGAACACACACATACACCCAACTGTAGCCAATAGAGCTGCCTAGCTAATTGCATTCACAAATCATATTCCTCTGTTTGTATGTTTGGTTACCATACCAGCTGGAATGCAATGAATCAAGTATCATTATTTGCAGGTTTGTGCTAATAAGTCTTCTTTCTGCTAAAGATTGCTGCACAAGAATACTCTATAATACCTTGATTTACCAGAAGCGGCGTAAAATAGCAAAGCCAGTAAGTAGAAGCCATACTTGATTAATACCGAACGTATGCATGCTTGAAACACATCTGACAAAGGCCCAGCTCAGGCTGAAACGTTGCGTGTTTTGCCCGAGTAAGAAAGTTTTGGTAAGCACGAGACTGACATTACTTACAGTATACCGTACAGTTAGCTAGTCTTGTATAATGAGCCTGTTAGGTCTTCTCCATTTTCAGAAAGTCAAGTCAGTGAGGCAGCATGTAACTGCTATGCACAGTTTTGGGTTAGTTGATTTTTTTTGGCGACCAGCTGGCTCACAAAAATACCCCCGTCTTGCCATGCCCAGGTCATGATTCATTACATTCACGGTTCTGTTCGCCTGCAGAACTTACAGTACACAATTGCTGTACTTACACTTGGCAGTGCAATCACCCTCGTTATAGTAATATAATTATGAGAGACAAATTTTTCGTGAATTGGCCTTTTAGATTCAAGGATCAATGACCAGAAATCCATGCCAACATGCGTATAAGTCAAAACTCTGCTATCCACATCAACACCTGTTGACTTGAACCTGAGGCATTATAAGGAGCAAGACCTACCAAATAGGTATATAGTTCCAGTATGTGTGTACATAGCAACACACACAAACTTTGGTCATTACCTCACATGGAGGATGTGAAATATTATATTCATTCAGTATTTACTATTTTGTTGTCATAACAACCATGACCTATAGGTATGAATATGCTCCCTACAAATAACACACTAGGAATCTCAATAGTGGCGGCTAGCAGGATGAAGCTTGAATGAGAACCTAACAATCTATCTATCTAGGCTGTTGTAAAGGTAACGGTCGATAGCAAACACTTGGGATTGGAACGCATTTTACCCCTCTAAGCTTTCAAGGTCAACTAGCTGAATTAGGAAGCGGTGATGACAAATTCCATTTCAAAGATGGGGTACATGCAGCTCCAGTGGCTAGGACTGGCCCATGCTCTAGGCAGCTAGCCTCATTCCCAGGCCCCGTTTTCCGATTACATAGCCAGGGAATGGGACTACAAGGCAGCAGGAAGCCTTTCACCTATCCAACACAAAACAAGTATTCTAATTGGACAGCCTTGGTCAGACCCCTCTGTGACCTGCTTATAACCTCGGTGAATACATACCCTGTGCTCCTGACGGTATACGTCGACCAGCAATGGCAGAGGAGGTCTGAACCATAGGTACATGGACTTACGTCTACATACATTTAAGTGATGATGTCATGGCTCTGCAAAGAGCCAATGACAGTGAATCAAGCCATCAAGTTTTGAAACAGAACTTATCGCCAATGAAGAGCCAATGCCAGTTTGTGAAGAGTTGGGATAGCTGTACATTCGCGTGGATAGGAAATTGCCTTATTTCAGGTCAAGATGGGCGTCTGGTAAAACACACAATTGGAAGGCATACTGTGAAATGCTTTCAATAATCAACTGTTTACTTTGTGTTTTTTTTGTAATAGGCTTGTCTAGACTTGTTAGGCTTCGCTTTTAGTAGACTCTAGACTAAGCTAATTATTGCTCTGAGTTCTGCCTGTACTCTCTGTTGATGTTCTGGCCTGATGAAGACTGCAGCCCAGCAGTTGAAACGTCGGCATTTGATGATATGTTTGTGAGCCAATTTGTGAGCCAATTTGTGGTCAGTAGACAGAGAGCCCGATCGAAATGAGCAGGCATATTGCTTTCATCTGGTATATGTACTGGCTTTATACTCTCTTGCATGTAAGTGCTATGCTTGGTTAAACTCAGGCTGCTTCAGTACATAATGCCAAACTTCAGAGGCCCATAGCTCCAAAACTTGAGGGGTATCAGGGTCTGGACTGGTAAAATTAATGACTTTTTGTCTTTCAGATGGTGTAAGTCCCATGATTCTAGCCCTGGTTTCTAATAGCGAAGGCCTCAGGTCTCTAAACGCTCCAAATAAGTTTAGTCATCCCGACTCTTCAGAAACGGTAGCAGTAGCGTCAGTAGCCACCTTTTTTTATGGTAAGCTCCGCGGATGGAGAGGTGCACCACCATTGGCTCTTTGCTATGGGCGTGACCCATTGCGGTATGGAAATACACAGTACAAAAACGCTTTTGCGCCTATCAGATACACATAAACTAAGATATGGCGAATTTCATCATTGTTGCTGCGTGTTGAAATCGCTAAACCCTCTAAATCACCTGCTAGAAAGGTATCTTAAATTTTTAAGCAGACAGACAGACGGACAAACAGACAGACAGACGGACAAACAGACAAAAAAAAATTCCTCTGCATATGCGGTGCCGGGTAATTAGACTAAGGCCTTAGGGCAATGGGGTATAATTATTCTTGCCCCTCACTATTTGTGAAAGGTAATCTACAAATACTTTCATGAATAAATAGCTATACGCCAATAAAACCACGCTTCACCGTATTGCATACATGACCACAAATGGCTTATGAGTCAGAAAGTGTCAAGAAACTCACTGGCTCCTGTGAGCAGAATCACAATCAGTGCAAGGGCTGCAATTGGACTCCGAGCCAACCTATAGCAAACAAAAGACAAGATTGTGAGACATGTCAGCACTCAGTGGCAGCATGATTGTCTATTTTATCAATACCCACCCCTTTTTCATCGTTCTTCCATGTTCCCCACCCACCCCCTTCCTTCAGGCCGGCAGTGTAGCCGATAAGACAGGCCCACAGCGTCTAATTACTCCGTTCAGTAATCTGCACACAGCTGTGGCTTCATTGTAAAAATTAGACAATGCGTATGCGTGTAGCTAAGCTATACCAGCCAGCCACACCCCCTTAAAAATTCTCTACGCAGTATTTCTGTATCATCAGCCTTTAATCCATCACTTAAGGGTATTCTTTTCCAAGTCTACCTTTACTTTACGATGCCTACCTCAAATTCGACATCGCCGACATGGCTTCTTTCTTCGCCTTTGCTGCTCTTCGTTCGCGCGCCGAAGAGGTGGGGCTGTCGAATCACTGTGCGATGGCCCCTAGCTGAAGGTTTTC
This sequence comes from Phakellia ventilabrum, assembly GCA_963921505.1. NCBI lineage: Eukaryota > Metazoa > Porifera > Demospongiae > Axinellida > Axinellidae > Phakellia > Phakellia ventilabrum. The sequence continues at coordinate 6,278,110 of OY997393.1, read as the reverse complement.
GGGGCGTAGAAATACGCTTCAATTTTTGCTACTTCTACTAACTGAAAGCTAGATAGCTAAAGCCTTGGAAAGCAAACCTTCTGTATCAAGGTACAGGCTTCTATGATAGGCGCCGCATGTAGGCGGGAACTGTATGCGCTGTATCCAATATTCATAATCTATTTCCTCTCTCCAAAAATAGCTCACTTCTTAAAGGCGCGCTAGAAGAAAACTATACGCGTTTGCTACCTCTATGATAACTGTGGATATCTTATTTTATGATGAGTCTTTGCTATATAATTTAAACATGCATGCATTAATAATGATACGCGTAATGAAGGCAAAAGTAAAAAAACAACAAAAAACATGTCTGTCTTTGTAACGTAGATGCTCTTTGACAGTAAGCTTATGCTATCAGTAAATCCGAGTATAGATAATATATAGGGAAGCTATATTATCTACGATCGGAGCCTGGGAATGCCTCCAAAAGATTATCCGATGGAGGGTTATAAGAAAAATATAATTTGTATCACACTAGATTTACTCTGCATATCTGGCCATTTCTATTCTAAGCTTTGGGAAAAAAAATTCAGACGTTCCCAGAGTAGCCATGGAAAGGGGCGGTAAACAGGCGAATAAACAATCGGTAATTATCGTATTCATCGAGGAGGAGGGTCCGTGGAATACGGAAGTCCGCGAATCTACAGCTACACACTCGTAGAGTGTAGTGCAGCTACCTTAGCGTACCAGTATATACCTGCGAGTAATTTAGCTACGATAGAACATCTAAAAGAGAAACCCTCAAGGAGCGAACCGTGCATCAAGTCAGATTAGGAAGAGAAGCCCCGCCCCTATTACAACTACGACTCTGCGTGCACAATGATGCATGCATGAGCGTAGGTGAGTGTGTGTACCTTTGGAAGTGTATGCTATATGAGCCATAGAGGAAACAAATTCGAAGTATAAGATAATGTAGTGTTTGAAAAGCACGAGTGTTGTAGGCTATTGTTAAAAATGGGGACTGATGTACATTTAATAAAGGGGAGGGGCGAAACACAGCTGACTACAAGACGCTATAGCTACAGCCTGATTAGGGGTGGTCTCTACAGACAAGGTTGAGTGTACAGGTGCATCCCTGGCAAGACATTCCGGTGCCAGCTGCCTGTGTGAATGTCCAGACTGAAGCCCTATTGGGTAGGCATAAGAGACGGCCCACTGAGCCCAGTAGCTAATCTTGGGACAGCCTTTAATTAGGTGCTCCTCTGACAAGGTCCACTGGCAGTGTAGAATAAAGGACTATAATAAACTATATCAGCATGACTGTTTTCCTTTGAGCTTGCAGAGTGAGACAGCAGTCTAAGGCCAAGCAAAATTAACCATCAACCATGCTAAACTCGGAGTGGGAAAAGGTTTATTTTTTGTGCTGTGGCAGTCGCACAATAGCATAATGCTCAGCTGCATCAAACAAAATTTCATATTTTGATGTGATGGGACCATTGAATAAATTGCAAGGATCACATGAGCTCAATAGCAGTGTAGCTACAGGCTGCTTGATTAGGGGTGGTCTCTGCAGACAAGGTTGAGTATATACAGTTGCATCTCTGGCCAGGCATTCTGGTGTCAGCTGCTTGTGTCCATGTCCAGACTGAAGCCCTATTGGGTAGGCATAATAGACAGCCATGGGACAGCCTTTAATTAGCTAATTGCAACAATTACCCAAAAGACTGTTTTACCATGCTTGCAGAGTGAGACAGCAGCCTAAGGCCAAACAAAATGAACCATCAACCAGGCTAAACTTGGAGCGGGAAAAGGTTTATTTTTTTACGTGCTATGGCAATCGCACAATAGCATAATGGGTAAATATGGTTTAGTGTACAAACGTTTTGTACATTTTCAGCAGATTGAGAAAGCATTCCAGTCCTATAGCTATTCAGCGTACACATGGAAAATTACAGACACTATATACATGTAGCAGATGTCGAGGACTTCAGTGACAAGCATTGCTATGTCAAACAATGAATACATGTGTGTACATTCTTGGTAGGATTTTTTTTACCAAAAGGCCAATAGCTATAGTGATCAGCTATTTCACCTAAAATGTATTTGACACAGCCTTCATATGTCTATGTGTTCTTTATAATTCAAGAGCAAGTTCTTTTGAGCGAATAATAGAAAACAATGTGGCAGTTATGATGTAACAGTCACTTAATAACCTCTCTCCTCTGCATGTAATTACACACAGGCTTCTATTCACCCACGCTCTAATGAACCTCACTCAAGTCATGAAATGCGAGAGAATGAGACAACTGTATAAACTCGCCATTATTGTCTCACTTCTGCTGGCCGTTTTGGGTCACGTGGACGAAGAACTTTCCGACGAGATTGCCATCCAATTTGGCGATGAGGATTTGAATGCTATCAAGGAAAGGTCACTTTGCTCCAGTGATCAGGACGGAGATGACTGCTACCTAACGTTCCTCTCGGATGCCATACTGGATGCTGTGGGTTTACCAATTGATGGCACCTTGGACGGTCAGTGCCTTGCGATTTCAAGTGCGGACTTTACAGCCGATATGACATCGCCTATGCTGGCCCAATTTGTGGAATTTGATTTCGATGCTGGACTGCTTGTTTTGAATTTCACCGAGGTGATCCGAACCCCGTCTGCCAACTTCACCACGCTAATGCTGCAGTCGAGTTTTGACTGTGCAGGATCATGTGATAGAGTGACCAGCTTCCTACAGGGAGACATCCTGGGTCCACTTTTCTCTACCAATATCACCCTTCAGTTCGACACCACTGATCTGAATGAGCTGAAACGCATCAACCAGATATGTACGGCTACCTTCAATTGCTGGATTCGCTTCAGCCGCTTCTTTTTGGTCGATGTCGCAGGCAACTACATCGAACCCACACTTGATGGTGATCCCAGCTCCAGACAGAGGGCCCTCACAACCATTCCGGATACCACTCCTCCAAATGTGGTATCATTTTCAGTCAATCTGGATAGTGCAGAAGTCCTCTTTCTTTTTGATGAAACGGTAGACCGGGTGTCACTGGATCCGACTCGCATCACATTCAGTGCTTCAGAGAATGTATCGGCCAATTATACACTTGCTGGTGCCACACCCCTAACTACAGAGGAGGCAGTAACTAACATTACTATTCAGCTATTGGAGTCGGACACTATCACTCTGAAATCCATTGACGATTTCTTCACTAGTATTGAGAATACATATCTCACCTACGATGCGAACTTTATAGTGGATCAGTCTGGAGTTTCCATAGATGCCCGCATGGCACGTATCAATCCTCTTCAGGCGAGTAACTTTACACCAGACACAACCGAACCATTTGCCACCAGTCTAGATGTCCTGAACATCGACTCGAACATATTACAGGTGAGTTTTAATGAGCCTGTCGATATTTTCACCCTGAACGCTTCCCAAATTATTGTGAGATCGGCCCCACTCTCTGACACCTCGGCAATAACCATTGCCCTCACTGGTGCTGTTAATGTAGACTACGTTACCTCTGATAGACGCACGATCCAGATTGATTTAAGTGCTGATGACATTCGGACAATCAAGCTGAATGCTGGTATTGCTACGTGCAGAGCTGATGATAGCTACCTGCAGCTCGAAGCTGGGGCTATAGAGGATACATCTGGCAACCCGAATGTGCCAACGCCTGTAGCACTGCAAGCAGTTGTCTGCATGCAGGACACTCAAGGACCAGCACTTCTCTCATTTCGTCTCAACCTTACCAGCAATGTGCTCTCGCTCACCTTCAATGATATACTGGACCTAACCACCCTCGATGTCACAAGCATCACGCTTCAAGCCGATCAAACGGGCTTATCTCCATCCACGTACACCCTTGTTGATAGTGTAACACTTAGCCCAAGTGGGTTTGCCTTTGACATCGATCTCTCCATCTCAGATAGTAATGCCATCAAGGCTATTCCCGACCTGGCCACGAACATCAACGATACGTACATTTCCATTACCGCTGAAGCAGTAGACGACATTTTTGGAGCAAATGTTATATCAGTAGTCCCCTCAGATGCTTTACAAGCCACTGAAGTCATTCCTGATATCATCCGACCAGAACTGACCGATTTTGATTTGGACTATAACACGGAAAAGTTGACGTTATTTTTTGATGAAACGGTGGATGTAGGGACCCTTGATGTCACCCAGATTACCATACAGAATGGGGATACCAACACTTCAACAACAGTCTCCTTCACCCTCACTGGGGGCATAACAAACAGCGCTCGCTATACCACCAGTTTTGCTATTGAGTTAACCCGCTTGGACTTGAACCGCATTAAGTTCTACACCAATCTTGCGGTCAGTGACCTCACTACCTATATTGTCATTACACCAGCTGCCATTTCTGATAGCAGCGGAAATGCCGTGGTCGAGATCCCTGCCACATCTGCCCTTCAAGTGAGGGACTTGTTTCCAGACGCAACCTCTCCTGTTCTGCTGTCTTTCAATCTAGACTTTGATTTTGGACAACTGGAGATCACTTTTGACGAAACTGTAAATGCTGCAACATTTGAGCCGGATCAGATACAAATCCAGGCAGGCATGGTGATTGCTAGCGCCACCTCGTACTACCAACTAACAGGCGGCAATTCATCTGACACTAACTCGCCAGTCATAATTGTTTCTATCACCACTGAAGACCTCAACGCTATCAAACAGAACCTTGAGATAGCTACTGGGCAAGAGGACACTTACATCAGTCTCTCCCCAACAATTGTGAGGGATATGAATGGTGTTAATTTCGATAACGAATCAGTAATTCAAGTGACTGATTACATCCCAGACACAGCCAGTCCGGAACTAGATTCATACACACTTGATCTGAACCTGGGGCTTCTGATTCTGGAGTTTTCTGAGACGGTAGACAGCACAAGTCTGGAGATTTCAACAATAACTCTCCTCGCTGGCACAAATGTGACTAGTCCAGATGAAATGCACACTCTGATAGATGGAGTACCTCCACTTAATAGCACCACCTTCAGCCCCAACTCTACACAAATAGTCATTGAACTTGGAGCAACCGACTTGAATGAGCTCAAGCGACTGGCAGGTTTGGCCACTGATACTGAGAATACCTACCTCTCCATATCCAACACCACCATCACCGACATGAATGGCAATGCAATTATCCCCATTGACCCAGAAGTAGCCCTTCCTGCAAGCTTTGTCCAAGAAGACCTGACTCCACCTCTACTTGAGTCCTTCTCCATCGATCTGGATGATGGTTTATTGAGACTGACGTTTAGCGAGACAGTCAATGCCACTTCACTGGTGATACCTGCGATCACGCTGCTTTCCAACTACACTGCACCTGAAATGAATTACACTCTATTCGATAGCAGTGGGCAAATCAACGATGCTGTAATTCTGCAAATTCAAATTGGAGAGCTGGACCTGAACTTCATTAAATTCAGGACGAGGCTAGCTACTGAGTTCGACAATACGTACCTCAGACTTGATATTAGTGGTGTGTTGGACATGAATAGCAATCCGTATATCAATGGCACAACTGTATTGCAGGTAGCCATGGACGGTCTTATTACAGACCAGACTCAACCCAGGATTGTTGACTTCAGCCTCGATATCGATTCTGGGATCCTTTCACTGACATTTTCGGAGGTAGTCAATACCACATCCCTAGATGTGACAGCCATTACATTACAAAGCGACTCTACAGCACCTGCCAGTTCGGTATCCCTAAGTGGTGGGTCGCTCTCTGGTACGAATGAATTCCCAGGTCATCCCCCTGTGGTGGATGTTGCACTTCTGTTTGATGATCTCAACTCCCTCAAGAGGATGACCCTACTCGCTGTAGATAACGAGACGACCTTCCTATCAATCATTTCTGGTTCGGGCCTAGACCTTGCCCCAGTGCCCAATCTATTGGAGGGAATCAGTAATACCGCAGCACAGCAAGTAGACCTATTCACGGAAGACTCGACTTCTCCAATGTTTATTGATTTTGACATTGATCTGACAGCAGAACAACTGCTTCTCGTATTTGATGAAACCGTGGATAGAACCTCACTTAATGTGACCCAGCTCACTCTGCAGTCTAATCCAGACCTGCTTCTTGCTGTCGAATTCTATACTCTCCTAGCGAGCTCTGTCATTTCGTTACAGGATGACACAGATGTGCTACTTTCTCTTGAAATTAATGACCTCAATGCAATCAAGCTATTGTCAAATCTCTGCTCTACACCTTCAAACTGCTATATCTCAATTACAGAAGAGGCTATTGATGATACAAATGAAAATGCAGTCGTTGAGGTGCCAAGTGACTCCGCTCAGGTAGTTCGAAACTTCACGGAGGATACAATTCCTCCAGAGCTCACCAACTTCAGTCTCGATATTGATGCAGGATACCTGACTCTTACATTCAGTGAGCCAGTGAACGTGAGCTCTCTCAGAATTCAGGACTTCCTCCTTCAGGACAGCGTAGGAGCCAATGAGAGTGACACCACCCACAGACTCACACCGGGAACCTACCCTGTATTCACAGACACCCTCAGCCCCAATGGAGTCCAGATAACGCTACGATTGGGCACTACAGATCTGTATGATATCCAGAGGAAGCGAACCCTTGCCACCGACTCTACCAACACTTTTCTCTCACTGGCCTGTGGAGCCGTTCTCGACATGAACGACCTGAAAGTGGTGGCTATTGATCTAAATGATTCCTTCCCTGTCAATCCACTCAGCTTCACAGAAGACATGACCCGTCCTCAGCTGGTAGAGTTCCTATTGGATGTCAATCTTGGTCTGCTCAGCCTCACATTTGATGAGACGGTGGATGCTGAGTCTCTGAGGTCGGATTTTCTCACGCTTCTTGCTACTAACGAAACCATGACAGTTCCCAGTCTCACTCTCTCCAGTCTCTCCTCCGACCAAGACTTTGATGATCCAATTATCAATATTACTCTCATTAACACAAACTTAAATGAGTTGAAGCTCTTTGAAAACTTGGGCACAGAAATTGAGAACACGTTCCTACATTTAATGTTTGCCGCAGTACTGGATGCAGCCCGACTCGTCGGAGCAAATGAGATAGATTCAGTAACTATACAGGCAGAACAGGTAATTACAGACTCCACCCCACCTATGCTAGAGTCGTTTGAAGCTGACTTAAATACCGGTCTCTTAGTCCTCAACTTTGATGAGCCTGTCAATGCAAGCAGTATTGTGTTCACGGCTATAACACTCCAAGACGGCCTTGAGAATATCACTTCTTTGTACTCGTTGACTGGTGGCACAGTTCTCAGTATGAATGGTCTATCTATCATGATCAACCTAACATTGGGAGATCTAAACGAGATTAAAGTGAGAGACGGCTTGCTAATATCACCTAACACATCCTTCATCAATGTCACAAGTGTTCTAGTTGCGGATATGGCCGACAACCAGCTTTTTCCACCAGACACTCCTCTGCAGGTTGATGAACTCACTCTTGACACGGATGGACCTACGCTGATCACTTTTGATCTAGATATGGACGAGGGAATCATTACATTGGAGTTTAATGAACCTGTCAATATCTCAACAGTTGATTTCACCGAAATCATTCTCCAGCAAGACCATGTTGTCACAATGGGCATTGCATCATATAATCTAATGGGAGGGGTGTTGCTAACTCCAGACAATGATGAAATTGTCCAGTTTGAACTGCTGGAAGGAGATCTGAATGAACTGAAGAGGCTTGAAATTGGCTCCTCCCAAGTTACCTCCTACATCACCTTCACGAGTGACCTCATTTCTGACGTAATGCACAATCTGGTCACTGCCGTTAGTGGACGAGTAGTGACAGACTACGTGACGGACTCAACCCCACCGGAACTGGTGCAGTTCAATCTGGACCTTACAGCTGAAACTCTTGTATTAGTATTTTCTGAGACAGTACGAGCAGGATCACTCGACGTTTCTGCTATCACTCTCCAAGACGAGATAGCCTCAGCCGCGTATGTCCTCACCAATCGTGCTAGCTCCAGTAACAGCAGCGATAGTACCCAGATTACCATCAGTCTTGGCAGAGATGATCTAAACCTGATCAAGCTTATGACCAATCTTGCCACCTCTCAGGCAGACACTTTCCTTTCTTACTCCTCTGCAGCCATTGCAGACATGTTTGGGAATCCAGTGGTTAACATGACAGAAGCGATGGCCCTCCAAGTGACCAATTATTCGGCTGATTTTGTTCCACCGGAGCTGGAAGCTTTCAGGCTTGATCTGACAAATGAAACCCTTACGCTTTCCTTTAGTGAGAGTGTGAATGCATCCAGTTTTGATCCGACTGCCATCACCGTCCAAAGCCAACCTATCCTGACCGATTTCACATCTTACGTGACTCTAACTGATGGTAGTGTTGGGGCTAACTTCTACACACTCGAGGTCGCTCTCGTGACTCCAGACTTGAACGAAATTAAAAGACTGCTTGATTTAGCTATCAGTGAGCAAAACACCCATATATCAATCTCCCTGGATCTCATTAGGGATCTGAATGGGAATGCAATTGTTGCCATTGCTAACAACACAGCCCTGATGGCAGACCAAGTCACTGAGGACCTAACCCCACCAACCCTCGACGGGTTCTCTCTGAATGTGAACACTTCTGAACTCACTCTCAGTTTTTCAGAAACTGTATCCGCCCCCACCCTGAATATCCAGGCCATCCTACTTCAAGACGAGGAGAACTCCACAAATTACTATCGGATCCAAAGTGGTGAAGTGCAGGAAGAGAATTCTTCAATCATAGTAGTAGTCATCTCGAAAACAGACTCGGACCTCATTAAGGAGATATTCACTCTTGCGACTAACTTGACCGACACTTTTCTCCGCCTCGACAGTGCAGCAGTAGATGACATGAACGGCAATAGTCTTGAAGAAATACCCAATGGCTTGGCTCTGCAGGCGGATGTCTATGTTCCTGATACAGTTCGTCCTGAACTTCTAAACTTCACTCTGGATCTAAACGCAGGAGAGGTGCTGCTTCTGTTCTCTGAAACTGTCAACATTCAAACCCTGAACTTTACGGCGGTGACCTTCATTAATGAGAGTGCCAGTAATGGTACTGGAACTGCTTACACACTTACTGGAGGCTCAATGTCCCTTAGAAATTTTACTGATGTCACCATATTCCTGAATGATAATGATCTAAATGAGCTGAATGCACTGCTTACCCTTGCAACTTCACTGGATGATACTTACATCTCATTCACAAGGTACTTCATTAATGACATGAACGCAAATCCAATTGTTTCCATTGATGAGGAAAACCCTCTGCCAGCATTTGATTTTATACCTGATACTTCAGGTCCCAGCCTAGTGGCTTTCAGCCTCAACCTTACTTCGGATATACTGACTTTGACATTCAGTGAGACTGTGAGTGCCTCCAGTTTCAATGAGTCGGCAGTTACATTCCTCGACTCTCAGAGTGCCATTGTCGAGTATGCCCTTGTAGACAGCTTCGTCACTCCAGTAGTGGACTCAACAGAAATATTTGTCCAACTTTCTAGAGGGGATGTAAATGAGCTTAAGAGGCTGCCCCTGGTCACTTCATCTGAAGATACCTATCTCGCAATAGACAGGTACGCCATCACCGACACCAATGGTAACCAAGTGGAGAGCATAGGTACAGCAGAGGCATTAAACGTCAGTGTGTATACAGAAGATCTGCTCAGTCCTGTTTTGGAATCGTTTGATTTTAATGTAAGCTCTGGCGAGCTTGTTCTCACGTTCTCCGAAACCGTGAATGCATCATCTCTCATAATCACTGGATTTGCCCTTCAGGCTTCTGCCAATGCCTCTGGCTTTGTAGACCTTCTTGGATACTATGCCCTGACACTCGAGTCTTCTTCCTCTCCCGACAACAATCCTGTGCTAGTAATAACAGTCCAGGGAGAGGATCTCAACTTGATTAAGAGAGACACTATCCTTGCTATTTCCAATGCAACGACTTATCTTTCGGTTGATTTCGGAGCCGTGGTTGATATGAACGGAAACCCACTGGAGCCAATACCTCTGAGCTCTGCTCTCCAAGTCGTCACCTTCGTGGATGATTTCATTCCTCCAGAGTTGCTTGCCTACAATCTCTACCTCACACCAGGCACTGCAGACTTAGTCCTAGAACTGATCTTTTCAGAGACTGTCAACTCCTCCTCCATTGATCCATTGGGATTCACTTTCAGCAACACAGAGAACACATCCAATACAACCCAGACGCTTACCCTTACTGGAGGGCAGGTTTCAGTTGAAGACTCCACAGTCGTTACCATAGCAATCACAGAGGCAGATCTGGAAGGCATTCGACAGCTAGATGCTTTCGTGCTTCTCACTCTACCAGAAACATCCTACCTGTCTGTCAACCCAGGCAGCGTGCTTGACATGGCAGACAATGCTATAGTGCCCATCCCACTATCATCAGCTCTCGGCATCAATGGCTCTTTTGCAGATTTAAACCCACCGGTTCTGCAATCATTTATCTTTGATTTGAATACAGGAATGCTCTTCCTTGAATTCAGTGAGCCGGTGCTCCCCGCCACCTTGATCCCAGAGAGGCTTTCTCTGCACAGTGGTAGCATTGTCGGATTCAATACCACCCTTGGATCATTTTTTACACTAACGAATGCATCTAACTCATCTACCATCACAGACGGTAGCGTGCTAGTCTTCACCATAACGGACGAAGACCTGAATGAAATCAAACGTTTGACGGAACTGGCTGTGAGTCAGCAGACAACCTATCTTTCCTTTGAAAGAGGTCTTGTGCTTGATGCATCCCTGAACGAGGCTGTGTTTATTGCTCCTGATGGTGCCGTGGGAGTGGCTACATTCATCCAAGACATGACTGGCCCTGAACTGGTTGCATACAACGTAGATCTCACTCTTGAGAATGCAACTTTTACGTTCTCTGAGACCATTGATGCAAGCACCGTGGACGTGACCCAATTCCGATTCCAGAATAGCATCAGTTCAGCCAACAGGTTCTATTCCCTAACCAACAGCAGAGTGTTGACAGATGATTCAACCGTTTTAGTGATCCAATTCTCAGAGGAAGACAGCAACGGCATCAAGGCCATTGATGGGCTCCTCACTGGTGTCTCAGACTCCTTCCTGGTAGTTGACAGAGAAGCACTAATGGATTTGGCTGGGAATGAACTCATTGAAATATTCTCTTTTGGGGCACAGCAGGTTGTTACATATTCCCCCGACACCATTAGGCCTCAACTACTGAACTTTACCATTGACTTGGATCAGGGTCTTGTCATTTTGACATTTGATGAGACAGTGCGGGAGACTACTATAGATGCAAAGCAGCTTACCCTCTTGGATGCCAGCAATGGATCCATCTACAACCTCACCCTAACAAATGGCATTAGTAACTTGGGTATCAGCCACATTGTGAACATCTCATTTAGTCTATTTGATCTTAATGAACTGAAGAGGCTTCATTTCTGTACCGAACGGGAAGATTGCTATCTCTCTTTCACCCAGGACCTCATCTTTGACATGGTTGGTCTTGCTGTAGTTGCAATTCCTCCTGAAGAAGCTGTTCTTCCGTCTGAGTTCATACCTGACACAACTGGCCCTGAGCTGGTTGAATTCTCACTACTGGACTTCAATGAGGAAGTAATCATTTTGAGCTTTTCTGAGACATTAAATATTCAAACTCTTGACCTATCTGATATCACCCTACAGAGTCTATTTACTAACCCAATTGGAAACGTAAATCTCACTGGTGGCTTGGTACCTCAAGAAAATACCTCCGTCATTGAGTTTTCCCTCCGACAAGATGACCTGGATGTCCTGAAGCTAGCCCCTCAAGTATGTGCCTATAGGGGCAACTGCTACATCTCTTTCACGTCTACGCTAGTTGAAGACATAAATGGCAACCCTGCTATCTCCGTCACTAATGACTTCCCGGGATTTATAGTATTCAACTACACCAGAGACACAATCATGCCTGTGTTGCTGGCCTTTGACCTTGATTTGCAGCAGGAGACACTATTCTTGGAGTTCAGCGAGCCGGTCGACTTAGAGTCACTTGATCTGACCGAGATAGTTCTGCAGGGAGCTGAGAATGTAACAACAGAAGACATGCAGTTTCGCCTCTCAGAGCAATCAGTGGTAGCAGCCGTTGGTACCAGGGCTATTTTCGTAGAACTCACGGCTGAGGACGCTGAACAACTGATGTCGTCTCGGTACTTCAAAGATGTCAATTCAACCTACCTCTCTCTCTCTTCGGCTGCTCTCACTGATGTCGCATTCTACCCCAATCAAGTGGTTGAAATACCACCCGACAGTGCTCTCCAAGTTAGAAACTTCAGTGCAGACATTGGCGGACCTATGCTTGTCTCTTTCACCTTGGACTACAGCACTAACCAGCTATTGCTGATGTTCAATGAGCCTGTTCTACCCACCACATTCAACTTCTCAGGGATCACATTCACCAGTAATTCTTCCGGTGGTGACTCCTACACCCTTACTGGTGGGGTGGTTGCAAATGCGGTGGACAATTCCGAAGGACTCATGGATGTTGTTATTGATCTAACCAAACCTGATACCACAGCTTTGAAAGCATCTCTGACCCTTGCAACCGGGACCCAGGATACTTATATCACTCTGGCTAATGAGACTGTCTTCAACACTTTTGATGAGCCCAACATGCCCACCCAAGGTCTAAGAGCTGAACAGGTCACAGTTGATCAAACCCAGCTTGAAATTGAGTCATTCTTCCTTGATACCGACACGGGACTGCTGACTCTGTCCTTCACCGATGTGGTCAGAGCTGATACGTTTGATCCCCGTGGAGTCATCATCCAAAATGCTCTCAATTCCGAGGACGCACTTCGTTACCAGCTGACAGTCGATAGCACTAACTTGAGCCCAGATGGATTCAGCCTATTGATACAGATCGGAGACAACGACTTGAACCAAATCAAATCCATTTCAATGCTGGCTACAAACGAAAATAATACATATTTGGCACTTCGAGCTTCGACTGTTGAAGACACATTCGGGGGCGACATCCTTGCAGTCACTAATGGAAAGGCCGTTCCAGTATCTGAGTACGTGCCAGACACAGCACCTCCTGTTCTTGTGAACTACACACTGGACTTGAATGAGGGTACCATCTTGCTGACCTTCTCAGAAGCTGTTTCTATCAATACTCTTATCATCTCTGAAATTCAAATCCAGGATGGCATCCAGGATAGCATCCAAGATAATGACACGTTTCCTGAAGTCTTAGAGTTTCTTATACTCAGCAATACCACTGACTTCGAAGCGCTTTCTTTGACTGATATACTAGTCATGATTACTGAAAGTGATTTGAATACACTTAAGCAGCTAACTGGCCTTGCTACAGACAGTACAAACACCTTTCTGTCAATCTCAGAAGGTGCCATTCAAGACTTTGCTGGAAATGACATCAACGAAACAACACTCCAACACACTGGGGAGGTACTCTCTGATACCTCAAACCCAGAGCTGCTATCTTTTACTCTGGATTTGGACGATGAAATTTTGCTACTAACCTTTTCAGAGACTGTGAATGGATCATCATTAGACGTAACCCAGATCACATTCCAAGGGGCTGAAGTATTTAGAACTGGGGAGAGGTACACTCTAATGACTTCCACCCCGGAGCAGATCAATTCACCAGCCATTGCTGTCAACATCTCTCTGGGTGACTTAAACTTACTGAAACAGTTATCCACACTGGCAACCAACGCAAGCAACACCTACTTAGTGCTGGGAGAAGGGGTGGTTCTCGATACAAGCGGAAACCCTGCTCTTGCTATTCCCGACACAGCAGCACTGCAAGCTGCATCTGTCACAGGTGATGGGACAAGACCAGCTGTCGAAAGATTCACCTTTAACCTAACTACAGATTCCCTGACTCTGTATTTTACCGAGACAGTGAGCGTCTCTACTCTAGATGTCACCCAGATCACACTTTACAATAGCTCACAGCTGACGGATGGGATCCTTCTGACTGGAGCATATACCCGATCAACTGATGGACCAGTCATAACACTAATTCTACCCACTCCTGAACTCAATATTATAAAGATGAATGAGCAATTTGCAACCAATGCTGATAATCTCTACCTAACGCTGACTGCGGCCACCATATATGATGCATCAGGAAACCCTGTGATTCCAATATCTGGTGCTACTCCGCTCCCTGTTGATGAGTTCTATGGCGATTTTACCGAACCAGAGCTAGAAGGCTTCTCTTTTGATGCCAACAGTGGCGTTCTGATGCTCACTTTCTCTGAAACAGTCAGGGTTAGCACACTCAATACATCTGGTATTGTATTTCAAAATGCAACGTTCATGTTTGCTGAATACAGGCTCACTGGTGGCGATGCGACTGATGATATAAACTTTCCAATATTGGAGGTACAACTCACTGATGCAGACAGAAATGCCATCAAATCCTTACTGCAGCTGGCTACCGAAGTTTCTGATACTCTACTGCGGATCGACTCAGACGTCATTGAAGACATCAATGGCAACCCTGCCCAGACTGTATCACCATTAGAGGCTCTCACTGCTGTAAACTACACTGGAGATACCACCTCACCACAGTTGCTCAACTTTATACTGAATTTGAACGTCTCTGAACTGTTGCTGACTTTTTCAGAGACTGTGGATGCATCGTCCCTAGATTTAACGGGCATCAGTATCCTAGGTGAAAGGGACGCCAATACCACAGCAGTCCAGTTGACTACCGGTAGCATCTCTGTAGAAGACTCGATTTTTGTCACTGTAGTGCTGAGTCGTGAGGACACAAATGAAATTAAACGTTTCCTCTCCCTCGGTACATCTTCAAATGATACCTTTATTTCGATCACTGATTTTACCATTTTGGATACAGATGGCAACCAGGTGGCACCTATTGAACCAGTGGAAGCAATTGGTGCTGAACAAGTTGTTGGCGATGAAATATCTCCGATTCTAGAGGGATTCTTATTTGACGCAAATACAGGGCGGCTGCTCCTGTCATTTGATGAGACTGTGAATGCCAGCTCTCTTGACCCAACTCAGATCACCATCCAGAATGACACAACACGCCAGGACTTCTTCTCCCTCACTGGGGGAGAGATTCTATCAGAAGACGGTCCTGTGATTGCAATACAGCTCACTCTTGAAGACCAGAATGCCATAAAGGTGATTACCACTCTGGCAGTTACGGAAGCCGATACTTACCTCAGCCTGACAGAGCTCACAGTTGCTGATAATTCCGGAAACCTTGTGGTTGCCATAGACAACAGTTCAGCCATACCTGTCAGAGAAGAAGGGTACACTTTTGATACAACCAGGCCAGTGTTGGAGTCATTTGAGCTGGATCTCACGAGAGAAGAAATCACCCTCCATTTTTCAGAAACTGTCAACGCTGACAGCTTCAACATTGAAACTGTCACCATTCACGGCCAGCCAGGAAACTTCACAAACTCGTATACTCTGACATTTGGAGACGTATCTGCTGAAAACTCCCCATGTGTCACCCTCTTTTTGAGCACTGAAGATCTCGACAGTATCAAGCTGGATCGCAACATCGCAACCGAATTGGAGAACACTGCTCTCTCGCTAACAGCCAACACTGTCCACGACATGGCACTTATTCCCAACTATGTCGAACCCATATCCCTGAATGCTACCAACTTCACTGCAGATGCAACGTTGCCTCGGCTGATTTCATGGGTGGTAAATATCGATGATTCTCTACTCATCCTCAACTTCAATGAACCAGTGGAAAGAGATTCATTAACATTTGAAGCCATCACTCTCCTCTCTGCACCAGATACTGCAGATTTCGAAGAACTGGAGTCTTTTACTTTGACTGGAGGTACATCGAGTAGCGATGATGGACTGCAGCTCGTAGTAATGATAACAGAATCAGATCTGAATGTCATCAAGCAGATGCTGGCACTTCTCCGTGACGAGAACAGCTCCTACCTGAGCATCAACTCCACCCTGATAGATGACATGAATGGCAACCCTGTTATTGGAATACCTACGGACAATCCCATCCCAGTATCTGCATATGTCAATGATTCTACTCAGCCCTACCTGAGGGACTATTTCCTTGACATGGACTCAGGGATCATAACCTTCTTCTTCTCAGAAACAGTCAATGCTTCATCTTTCTATGCCCCTGGAGTCACCCTGCAAACTCAATTTAATATTTCGGAATCTGGGGCTGTATACTACATGCTCACCATGGCAGAGGTGCTGTCGGGAGATGGACCAATCATTGAAGTGCAAATCTCTAGAGTTGATTTGAATGAGATCAAGAGACTCGGAATTGCCAGGTTTCCTAGCGTGACCTGGCTCTCTTTAGATTCGACCACTTTTGCAGACATTGAAGACAACCTCCTTGTTCCCTTGGAAAATGGTATCAGTACTTTGGTAATCCGAAGTGCGAATTACATCAGAGATACTAGCAGCCCGATCCTGGAAGCCTTTAATCTTGACCTCACTGAAGAGACCCTGCTGCTATTCTTTGATGAGACTGTTCGCACCAACACACTCGATATTACACAGATCACTCTTCTGAGTGCTGCGAATGACATTCTAGCCTCTAACTACACCCTTAATGTGTCAAGCACTGTTGTTGATTTTAACCTGGCCAATGTCACTATTAATCTGGGGCTTGAAGACCTCAACAACATCAAGCGAATCACAACTCTTGCAACATCCAATGCCACCGCCTATATCAGCATCACAAACACTACAATCACAGATATGAGATTCAATCTCAATCAAGAGATTCTACCAGAGTCAGCGCTCCCTGTCCAGGTATACACTGCAGATACCATTCCTCCTGTTCTAGAAAGCTTCGAATTTGATCTTACAAATGATCTTCTAACACTTCGATTTTCAGAGACAGTAAACGCCAACAGTGTAGATCCATCACAGATCACAATTTTTGAGAATATGGATGGCTCTGGGGATTCCTACCAGTTGACAGGAAATGTGTCACTCTTTGGTGATGATCCAGTGATTGTCGTGTCTCTCTTAAACGATGACCTCAACATCATCAAGCAGCTGATAACTCTGGCAACGGGAGACGGTGATACCTTTCTGGCGTTGACAAATCTGACAATTCTGGACATGAATGGTAACAATGTTGTTGAAATACAACCAGACAATGCAACACAAGTTGCGGTTTACACAGAGGATAGGGTTCGACCAAGTCTTGTGGAATTCAACCTGGACCTGGATGCCTCAACGCTTACTCTGTTCTTTACGGAAACAGTGAACAGTCTCACTCTGGACGCTGCTGAGATCACCCTACAAGACGGCCTCACTGCTGATGATAGATTCCAACTCACCAGTGGCTTCACTGAGAGTATCAATGATACAGTCATTGTAGTGAACATCACACAGGAAGACCTGGACATACTGAAACAGAACACTAGTCTTGTGACTTCTGTCGCAGACTCCTATATTTCAATCGCTGAATTCCTTATTGAAGACATGAATGGAAATGCAGTTAATCCAATAGTTGATGGGGAAGCTCTGCCAGTAACTGAACACACTGAGGACACTACGCCTCCCGAGTTGCTCTCGTGGGTCCTGGATATGGACGAGGGAACTGTCAGTTTGACTTTCTCTGAAACTGTCAATGCGTATTCTTTCGACCCTTCGCAGATCACCATTCAGGCTGCAGAATCAGTTGCTTTCGAGG
This sequence comes from Phakellia ventilabrum, assembly GCA_963921505.1. Taxonomy (NCBI): domain Eukaryota; kingdom Metazoa; phylum Porifera; class Demospongiae; order Axinellida; family Axinellidae; genus Phakellia; species Phakellia ventilabrum. The sequence goes on along the minus strand of OY997393.1, from coordinate 6,260,380 downwards.
ATGAAATATATACCCTGATGGGAGGTAATTCCACTGAAGACAACATTACAGTCATTGATTTCGTCATTCTGAGGGATCTTGAAGCCAGCCCAGATGACCTAAATGAACTAAAGAGACTCTTCTTGATTGCAACGTCTGACAATGATAGTTTCATTTCCTTTCCTTCTGAGCTAATTCAGGACATGAATGGTAATCCAGTCATCCCACTACTGAATGGAATGGCCCAACAAGTGGCCAACTTCACACCGGACACCACTCCTCCCTTCCTCCATGCTTTCGACATCGATATGAACCGTGGAGAGATAATCCTTACATTTGATGAGACTCTCAACAGGAGCACACTAAATATTACCTCTTTCACGCTCCAGGCAGAACCTAATACACTCATTCCTATCGAGGAAAACAGGACTCTCACCCTGACTGGAGAGTTTGTTGCAATCATCAACCCTCCAGTTGTCACGTTCATCATCAATGTCTCAGATGAGGTAGTAAATCATACTCTCACAGGAGGGGAAGTGGCTCCTGAAGACAGCCAGACTTTTGTATTTCAGCTGACCTTTGAAGACCTCAACCGCATAAAGAGATTGAATGTCTGTACAGAGGTAGAACGGGAGGGAGACTGCCACCTCTCATTCACGAGTGACGCTTTCGAGGATATGGTTGGTAACCCTGTGGTTGAGATTGATACACTAAATGCAGAGCAGGCAAGATTCTTTGTTCCTGATGATAACCCTCCCTACCTCATGGACTTCCTCCTTTTTGACTTGGTGGACAACAGGATCCAACTGGTATTCAATGAGACATTCAATATCAGCTCCTTTGACCCCACCCAGATAACACTCCAGCGGTGGAGCTACAATGATACTTCAGATACCAATCCAGTCACATTTGAGCCGTATACCCTGACTGGTGGAACAGATTTCATCCAGATTGACGACATAACCTTGCAGTTCACACCACTGGTGTATGACCTCAATCGAATCAAGCAGCAAGAAGAACTGTGTACAATCGACAGGAACTGCTTCATCAGATTCACATCAGATGTGATTCGTGACATGGCACTCAATCTTGCAGCTCCTCTAGAAGATGATCTCATTATTTTGACATTTGAGTTTCCTTCCGTCTACATCCCAGACACTGTTCCACCACTTCTTGTCTGCTACGAGATTAATATGGATAGTGGGAATGTGACTCTGACATTTGACGAGACAGTAGCATTCCGAGATTTGGACGCCAGGGCAATCACTTTCCATGATGCTGACGTGAATGATACAGAGTCCTATACACTCACAGGTGAGGCAGGAACTGACACTTTTGAAAATTGGATCTATGTCCAGTTTTACATCCTCCCGCAAGATCTAATCCAGCTCAAATATCGCGAGATGCTTGCCATCTCTGTCAACACCACCTTCCTTGAAAACACTGTCAATCTCATTGAAGACGTGAACAACAATGATGCAGCACCCAGGGGAATTGATGATAGACTGCAAGCATGTGGCTATGCTCCTGATGTGACCCAACCAATGTTCCTCGAGTTTGAAATAGACCTTGGCAGCAATACCATCATCCTTATCTCAGATGAGCCCATCTATCTGCTTTCAGTTGACCCCCTAGGTATTACACTGTTGTCTACTTCAGATATTAATATACCTGGAACTTCAAACTACACTTTAACAAATGGCACAGTCAGATACGATGAGCCGGATTCTTCCCTGAAGCGCAGAGTTGAGATTCAATTCTCCGATGTTGATGCTCTTGCAATCCAGCGAGACTTTAATCTAGCAACAGAAGTGGGAAATACTTACATTTCAATTCAGAATGCCACTTTCCAGGATGTATTTCAAAATGATGTCATTGGAATTCCACTCACAGATGCCATCCAGGTTAGTGTTTATACCGAAGACTTGGGCTTTGAGCTACTCAGCTACACCATTGACCTGGATACCGGGACCCTGGATCTTACTTTTGATGACGTGGTCCAAGCCAACAGCACCTTCAACCCAACTGGGTTCACTCTGCAAAATGCTGCTGAATCGTTTAATGTCACAGCTTCCTACACCCTCACTCCCGGTACATACACTAGCTCTCCAAACGGCTACATCATCAGGGTGGTCCTCTCGGCTGATGACCTGAACAACATCAAGAGAGATTTGGATCTTGCTACGGATATCAACAATACTTTCCTCACGACAGACGAGACTAGCAATCCACCTATTCTCGATACCTTTGATAATATTCTCACCCCAGTCACAGTTGGTCTTCAAACCGAAGAGTTCACCTCCGATACCTCAAGACCCCACCTTGTATTCTATGACATTAATCTCAATGAAGGCACGCTGACTCTCGTCTTCAATGAAACAATGAGAGCAAGGACTCTCAATGTTACCAACTTGGTCCTCGGCGGCATGTCCAACTTTTCTCTCACTGACTTTGTGTACCAGCTAACAGGTGGAAACTCTACCCAAGAGGATTCTACGACCATTGTAGTTACTTTCTCCACTGAAGACTTGAATGAACTGAAAAGACTTACTCCTGGTCTGGCTACTAGCAATGCGGATACCTACCTTGCTTTTGATAATGAGACAGTATTTGATATGAATGAGAATGCTGTTGTTGAAATAGACACTGAGGACGCTAGGATTGTCAACCAGTTTACTGAAGATCTCACTAGTCCAACTTTGGTTTCATTTGATTTTGATCTAACTGCAGAAATGATCAGTCTGACGTTTGATGAAACTGTTGATGCCTCCACGTTCGAAGTAACGGCAATCACCCTTGTGTCCTCCAGAAATGTTTTGTCTGTTGAGTACATGCTGGAGGGAGGTAACGGCTCACTGAATGATTCAACCGTGATATATGTCCAGCTGGACTTTGATGACCTCAATGAGATAAAAAGCCTCAGAGAGCTGGGGACTTCGGGAGAGACAACTTTCATCTCCATTTCATCTGACCTTGTAATGGACATGAGAGGCAATCTGATTACTGCAATATCTCAAGCAGAAGCCCTCCCTGTCTCTAACTACACAGAAGACTCAATTCATCCAGTACTGGTTTCCTTTGACGTTGATTTGAATATCGACACCATCTATCTTACCTTCTCTGAGACAATTGCGCCAGAGACTCTGAATATCACCTTCATTGCCTTTACTGATGATGCTGACTCCTTTAATCAGACGGTGATCTACCAGCTCACTGGCGGTAACCAGACTTTTGATGACACCCGGTTTCTGTCTGTCACACTCAATAAGGAGGATTCAGATCAAATCCGTTTCCTTGACGAAATACTGACATCACGTGAGAACACTTACATTATACTTTTGGAGGCAAGCATCAGGGACATGAATGAAAACCCCATCAATTACACTATTTTACAAGTGAACGAGTTCCTGAATGACTCTGTGTCCCCAACATTTCTCTCTTTCGACCTTGATCTAAATGAAGGTATACTTGCCCTTACTTTCTCGGAAACTGTACGAGCAATTACACTTGATACGACACAGATAACAATCCAGGATGATGCTGTATCCCCCACTGTCAATGGATCATATGACCTGACTAATGGAACATCCATATATGGGGACAACACAACGATATTCATACAGCTGTCTGTCTTCGACCTTAATGAGCTAAAGAGACTGGAGCCTTTAATCACCAGCACCAATGAGACCTACATTGCACTGACCCCATTCACTATCCGTGATACGAATGACAACCTACTGACTGAAGTACCAACTTTGAATGCCCAAATGGTGTCTACCCTCGTACCCGACACAACATCTCCAGAACTAGTTTCCTACAACTTTGACTTTGATTCTGGAGAGATCTTCTTGACATTTTCAGAAACCGTGAGAGCTAGTACCCTGAACGCTGAAGAGTTCACCCTTCAGAACTCACAAAATGAATCTGCATTCAACTTCATGTCCTATAACCTCACCGCAGGTAGTGGCACCATTGGGCCAAATGCTGTTGAGATTACACTGAGAGTAAGCCTTGAAGACCTGAACATTCTGAAGCAAATGACTGGCCTCACTGTGAGTGCATCTACTACCTACCTCTCTCTTACAGAAGATGCTATTTCTGATATGTTTGGTAACTCCCTTGAGCCTATCAATTCATCTGAGCCACTGAATGTTGGTGTGTACTTGTTTGATACGACTCCACCACAGCTGCTGGATTTTAGCTTCAATGTGGACACCCGAGAACTAGTTTTGTCGTTTTCAGAAACCGTCAACACGAGCACCCTGAACGTGTCTGGAGTTGTATTCCAATCTCAGCAGTCGTCTGCTGTTTTCTCTCACAGACTCTTCTCTGAGAACACAACCACAATGAATCAGAATGGCCCAGTGGTGACTGTGATTCTGTCCCAAGATGATCTCAATGCGATCAAACTGATTCCAGAACTTGCTACCTCGGAAAATGACACCTATGTGTCCATCGAGGCTGCTACAATTCAGGACATGGTTGGATTGAGGGTAGTTGACATACCCAGTAGCAGTGCCCTCCCAGCAGCGGAATATTTCAGAGACACTGTTGGACCGGTTCTACTGAGGTTTTCACTCAACCTCACCTCTGAAATTCTTACCCTTACCTTTGATGAGATTGTGAATTCCAGCAGCATTGATCCTCAAGGGCTGATTCTTCACCCAACTGACAACGACACTTTAGATGGCGTCCCACTAGCTGAGAGTGTTGTGATCTCAATGGACTCCACGATTATTGACATCAGGATTGACATAGATGAGCTAAACATGATAAAACTGAGAACTGATCTAGCTACTGCTACACTGAACACATTCCTGGAGATTCAACCTGGTGCCGTACGTGATCTTTCCCTGGATGAAAACGCCATTCTTGCCACCTATGAAGAAGCTGATGATTTCTTTGAAGACACTATTCCTCCGATACTGGAGAACTTCTGCTTTGATCTCACAAATGGAACCATCATTCTTGAGTTTGATGAACCCGTAGACCGTAGCACTCTCTCTTTCACAGCCATCACACTGCAGTCTGCCAGAAATATTTCAGAAGGTGTCTTCTACATGCTTACTGGAGGAGAATCAAACAGTACCAATGGGCTCCAACTTAGGGTCTATATCACTACTGAAGACCTGAATCTGATCAAACGAGATGAAGACCTTCTAAGAAATCGGTCAACTGCTTTTCTCAGTGTGACCTCTGACCTCGTGGCTGACATGAATGGCAACCAAGTTGTTGAAGTATCTTCCGAAAATGCAGAACAAGCTACTTTCTTTATGGATGATGAAGAGCGTCCAGTACTCCAAAGCTTTGATTTGGATATGAATTCTGGAATACTGACTCTCAATTTCCCGGAAACAGTGGACGTCTCAACCCTGGTCTTCGAGAAGCTGACCCTCCAAATCATGCCGAGTATTACCAACCCTGTACATATGTATACACTCACTGGAGGATCCTTAGTGTCAGAGATTGATGATACAGCAGTGATAATCCAGATCACCGATTTTGATCTTAACGAGATCAAACGAAGGAGCATAGCTCTCAATCGAATGATGACATGGCTGACGTTTGACAACGAAACCATCCAAGACAATGCCGGACGTTTTGCCTTTGGGGTATTCAATGGAATCAACGCAGAACCGGTTGACGACTACACTCTGGACACCACCCCAATTCGACTCACACAGTTTAGACTGGATATGACTGAAGAGCTTCTCACCTTATTCTTCTCTGAGGCAGTGAACACCATGATACCCCTTGATGTCACCCAGATCACACTTCAGTCTCAGTCCAACTTTTCTGCCCCCGGGATTGAGTATTACCGCCTCACTAATACGAGTCTCATCGTGCCAACCATCGGAGCTATTGCCATAGAGGAGGCTCAGAGTAGTGCGTCTGGTTCCGGTTCTGGAATGGTTGTGTCAATCATGGTTCAGGACTTCACAGATTCCGATAGCACTGTAGTGGTCGTCAGGCTATCCACGTTTGATTTGAATAATATAAAGCTTCTAGAGAACTTAGCCACGACCAGACTCGATACAGCCTACATCACCATTGCAGATAACACTGTTCTAGACACATTTAGAGTCAGTAATGAACCCATTGATGAAGACGTTGCTATAAGGTCCAGCACGTTTATACCAGATGCAATTCCTCCAGAGATCGAAAGCTTTGATCTGAACTTTTCAACAAACCAACTTACTTTCAGCTTCTCTGAGACTGTCTTTGTCTCCACATTCAACGTAACAGCTATAACCCTCTATGGTGGCATTCCAGTGGACTCATTTGAGTCATACCAGCTCACGGGGGGTACACTGCTGAGTGGTAATGGACCAGAAGTTGTGCTACAACTGGACACATTTGATTCTAATGCCATCAGGAATCTCACTGGCTTGGCCACCTCAGCAGAAAGAACTTATATATCTGCAGCTGAGTATCTGATCATGGACGCAAATGGCAACGCACTCTCATCAGTGGAACCATCCAGTCCCCTTCCAGTTGAAACTTATACAGAAGACAGCGTCGGTCCAGTTCTTACTCAGTACCACCTTGATTTAGACCAGGGCATGTTCTTTCTGACATTTTCCGAAACTGTCAATGTTTCTTCCTTCGATCCAACAGAACTCACCCTGCAGAATACGGCAGATGGGAATGGTACAGTCTACGCACTTCCTGGTGGATCAACGCAGAATTACAATGATATTGTGGTCGTGCTAACCCTGACAGATGACGATCTAAACCAGATCAAGTTCTACTGGGACCTTGCTACGGGTACCTCTGACACCTTTGTTGCAATTACTCCAGCTATAGTTGAAGATTTCAGCGGTAATCTAGCACAGGAGATCTCCAATGACACCGCTCTTGAAGCTGCCTTCTACACTGAGGATGTGACCAGCCCTGAACTTCTGAATTTCAATTTTGATGCCAATTCTGGGAATATTACTCTCACGTTCACAGAAACAGTCAATGTTGATTCTTTCGACCCCACTGGGATTACGCTGCAAGCTGATGAGTCTGGCCCTCTTGAAAACCGCTCTTACACACTCACTGGTGGCAGTGTGCTGACAGAGAACTCAACCATAGTGATTCTGCAGCTGACAGAAGAAGATTTAAATGAAATTAAGAGGCTATCTGCACTTGGAGTGTCAGAAGGCAGCACACATGTGACCACCACTTCCGATCTTGTTTCTGATATGAATGGCAATCTCGTGGTACCCATCATTCCTCCAAACTCTCTAGAAGTACTCAATTTCACAGCTGACGATATCCGCCCGACACTCCTATACTTCGATATCGATATTGATGCTGGTGTGCTCACACTGCAGTTTGATGAGACTCTGAATCGATCAACTCTTGATTTCACTCAGTTTACACTCTCCAGTGATCCAGAAGACCTCAATGTTATGTACACCCTGACTGGTGGCACGTCACCATCTTTGGATGGCACTCGATTTATCATCGAGTTCTCATTTGAAGACCTGAATGAGATCAAGAGACTCCCTCTCTGTGCTTTTGACATGGACGGACTGGATTGCTACCTAAATTTTACTGAGTTTGCAGTTCAGGATGTGGTTGGTAATTTAATAACTTCACTAGAAACACCCGTACGTCCTCGAACATACACAGAAGACACCACTCGCCCATACCTCGTTGCATTCAGTGAGTTTAACTACCCTAACGAGACTGTAACACTGACCTTTTCAGAGGTAATTGACTTCTCGACTTTTGATACATCACAACTATCATTCCAGACTTTCTTCACAATCTTGAGTGAGGATGGAGTTGTGTCTCTCACTGGGGGCATAATCCAGAGTCCAGATTCCCATATCATTACCATTTCCATTTTGGAACCGGATGTGGACAGCATCAAGACTCACCCGACCCTATGTTTCCGCAGAAACACCTGCTGGCTTTCACTCACTTCTGCTACTGTTGTCGATTTAGCTGGCAATCCAGTGGTTGCCGTGACCACTGAAAGAGCTACCTACTCAGAGGAGTTCATTATTGATGAACAAGATCCCTATCTGGAGTACTTTGACATCTCAGTAGAAAGTCAGACGCTGACGCTGTTCTTTAACGAGCCAGTAAATACAGAGTTCTTTGATCCGACAGCGATTACCCTACAGAGCGAACCATCTGCCTCCCCCGATGAACAAATTACCCTTACCGGAGGAACTACTTCCAGTGCAAATGGGAGAGAAGTAGTGTTGGATTTCTCAGCCAGTGACATCACGACAATCAAAGCAGCTTTGTCATTCCTGAACAGTGGTAATGATACCTATCTCTCTTTCACTTCCAATCTGATCGTAGACACGGCCCATTCTGGTAATCCCGTAACTCCAATCCTGAGTTCTGAAGCCTTTCCTGTTAGGACCTATGGCCTGGATGTGAGTGGACCAATTGTAGTAGAATCTAACCTTGATCTGGACAGAGACCGTCTCATTCTGATATTCAATGAACCGGTTCTCACCACTGAGCTCAATTTCAGCAGGATAATTATCCAGTCGAATGCCACTATGCCTGATATTGAGCTAGCAATCTTACCATGGATTCTCGGTCCTGGATCTTCCAATGGTACAACAGTTGTGACCATATTCTTATCACCTCAAGATCTGGAGGTCCTAAAAATCAGCACGGAGTTTGCCACTGATGCCAGCGATACCTATATCAGACTACAGGAAGGTGCGATACCAGACACATCAGGGAACGATAATCCGGACCAAACCCAGCAAGTGAGCATCTTCACTCCAGATGTGACCCTGACAACCCTGCAGTCGTTTGTCCTGGACATGGACGAGGGCCTCATTCACCTCACCTTTGATGATATTGTAAATTCTTCCACATTTCTGGCAACCGGGATCACAGTCCAGAATGCAGTGTTCAGAGCTCCAGGACGTTACTATACCCTCTCGGCAGACTCCTACCCTGCAACTCCTCCTGGATACGACATCACGGTAGTCCTCTCGGATGCAGACCTGAACCAGCTGAAATCAATCCCAGATTTGGCCACAGAAAGAGCTGATACCTGGCTCACTATTTCTGCCTCGACGGTGAATGATATCTACGGTCGAGACATCAGGGCCATCACCAATGGGAATGCTACAGAGGCAGCTGACTTTATTGCAGATGAGACCCCTCCTGAAATTGTTGCTTTCACACTGGATATGGATGCCAATACACTCTATTTAACCTTCTCCGAGACTGTAGATTCCAGCACCTTTATGGTGGAGACTGTTCAACTCCAAAACGCGCCCATTAGCAATTCTTCTGACAGTATTCTCATTCTGAACAGCACCACACCTCATGAGAGTATCAACCTCACAGTCATAGCAGTAAGACTTCTCCAAACTGATGTGAATAGCATCACTGAGGACAATTTCTTTGCCACTGGAGAAGATGACATTTATCTGTCGCTGCACAATGAGTCCATTGTTGACCAGAATGGCAATATCGCTGGGCCTACCAACTTCTCCAATGCACTTTCAGTTGCAGAATACATTCGTGATGCAACTGCTCCAGAGCTTGTTGATGCATCTCTGGACTTGAATCGGGAAATTCTCTTCCTGACGTTCTCTGAGACCGTCAATGTTACATCGCTTGACCCAACGCAGGTCACCATTCAGGATGCCGCAGAACGCTTCTCGGATGCTACTTCATACAAACTTACAAGTGGTACCAACTCAGATTTCAATTCCACCATTGTATATATCGAATTGACTCTGACAGACACAAATATACTGAAGCAGATATCTCTCACTGCCACTTCCAGGGACAACACCTACCTGCTGCTGACAAATATCACTGTTGAGGACATGAGTGGCAATAGCAATGTTCCTATATTCGATGAAATGGGTCTCCAAGTGTCTGCCTTCACTCCTGATATGATGCCACCGGCACTTCTGCAATATTCCTTGAATTTGACGGCTGAAGAGCTAACTTTGTCTTTCTCAGAAACAGTGAGTGCAACTTCATTTGACATGGTCCACTTCTTTGTTCAGAACGAATCAATCCCGGTCTTCTTCTACCAGCTATCTGGAGGTATTGTCCTCTCATCAGATGCACCTGAGATTGTCATCAGTCTCACTAGAGCAGATCTGAATGAAATTAAGAAATACGACAACTTGGTCACATCTCTGGACAATACTTTCCTTGCACACTCTATGGCAGCTCTTACCGATACATTTGGTAATGCAGTAACAGGCATACCACTGAACATGGCCATCCCTCCCATCGCCTTTTATGCTGATTTTGTTAGGCCTGAGTTGAAGTCTTTCAATCTGGACATCAATAGCGGTATTCTGGAGTTATCCTTCTCAGAGACGGTGAGACTGACTACGCTAAACCCTCGGTTTATCACCCTCAGCAACCACAGGAGCACTCCCACACAGATGTATACCCTCACTGGTGGGACATTCTCCGAGTTACCAGAACCGTCTCTCCAGCTCGAGATCTCGGATCTAGACCTCAACACTCTGAAGTACCTCCGTGATTTGGCAGTCTCTGTTAACACCTTCATTTCCATCACCCAAGATCTTGTGAATGATACGAATGATAACCAGATCATTGAGATACCACTCTCTGAGGCACTACAGGTAAGTCAGTACCAACAAGACATCATTCAGCCGATTCTCGAAAGTTTTGATCTGGATATGAACCAAGGGATTATCACTCTGTACTTCAGTGAGACAGTGATGGCTGGCTCCTTAGAGGTTGAAGAGATTACCATTCTGTCTGAACCAGATAGTCCATACTTTCGGAATCTCACAGGTGGTGAAGTCTCTTCAAATGATTCAACTGTCCTCACCATCATTTTAAATCCTGAAGACTTTAATGATCTGAAGCGCCAACCTCAGCTGGCAATCTCAGATAACACCACCTATCTCAGCCTGACGATGCTGGCTGTAATTGACATGAACTTCAACAGGATTGAAGAGATCAACTCCAGCTTACCACTACAAATCGGCATCTTCACTCCAGACACAACCCCTCCAGAATTGCTAGAATATTCTCTGGACTTGAACGCAAACATTTTAACACTCACTTTCTCCGAAACCGTCAATGTCAGCACCTTCGATTCATCACAGATCACGCTCCAGAATATGTTATCTCTTGACTCCAATGAATCAGAATACTACACCCTCACTAGTGGGATACTTCTGACAGCCACTGATGAACCAATCATTATGCTGATGCTCGACATCTTTGACGTCAACAGCTTTAAGGCAATCCTTACTCAGGAATCAAACACCTATATTAGCATAACTCCATTTCTGGTGCAAGACATGGAGGATTACTTCACTGTGAATATCACTAATACCTCTGCCTTGGCAGTATCAGTGGGAGGTTATATCCCAGACACAAGTGGCCCAGAACTGCAATTCTTTGATCTAGATGCTGACACAGGGCTGCTGACATTAGAATTTGACGAGACGGTTGACTCACAGACACTTAGAATCAGAAGGCTGTTCTTGAGGTCCGCTATTGATAACACTACCATGGATTTTGCTGAATATCAGCTGCGAATAAACATACCAACAGCCACTCTTTCAACCATAGTACAATTCCAGCTTGGAGCAACCGACATACTAGAGCTCAAGACCTTCTCCAACCTTGCCACTTCCCCCAACAACACTTACCTATTGCTCTTGGAGAATGCAGTCCAGGACACTGCCCTGGTTCCAAACCCTGCCACTGAAGTCTTGATTCCAGTGAGGAACTACACATTCGATGAAACAGGACCTATGATTGTCACGGTGGCAGTAGACCTCACTACTGGAGTCATAACACTCAACTTTGATGAACCCATACTTTCAACTTCTCTAAACACAACGGCATTTACAGCAATAGCTGGCCCAAATTCAACCTCCTTCTATACCTTTACTGGAGGTATTGGGGACTCTGCCGCTGTCATAGACTTTGGCATTGATATAATTCTCTCAGTGGAGGACCTCAACGTCATAAAGCAGTTTGAAGACCTCTGGGTTGATATCAATAGCACCTACATCAGTGTGGAGCCTTTCTTCATCATCGATCCTACGGGAAATGAATTAATGGAAATCACCAGGGAGGACCCGCTACAAGCAGCCTTCTTCATGAACGACACAGTGCAGCCAGTACTCAGCACATTTGAGCTGGATATGAATCAAGGAATCTTAATTCTCCACTTTTCAGAGACTGTCAACATAACAACTTTTGATTTTACTGGTCTGACATTCCAAGAGGTCCGCTTTACCCTGCTGATGCGTGAGGCTAATACATACACCCTCACAGGTGGAGACTTCATCTCCACAGGTGATGTTGCAGATGTCATAATTGAACTCACAAGGGATGACTTGAACATGCTGAAATTCCTTGAGATTGCCAACATGCCAAGTACGGCCTATCTTACCATCGAAGAAGGTGCCGTTCTAGACCAAATGGGTAACCCTAACCCCCCTCGTCTCGATGGGATTAATCCTTTAGATGTTGACATGTACTTGAGTGATATGACAGGTCCTATCCTTGAATCGTTTGACCTGAATCTGACATCCGATACCTTGACATTGTTCTTTGATGAGACTACCCGGGTTTCGACACTAGATGTCACAGAGATAACCTTATTTGCCAGTAATAACTCTATGGTGATGTACACCCTAACAAATGACAGCTTTTCTGATTCAATAAATGGACCTATTATCGTGGTCTACCTGAGTGAGTTGGACAGAAACATTATCAAGAGAGAAACACAGCTGGCCACTAGTGAAAGCAACACTTTCATCAGCATAACAATGTTCACAATCATGGACATGGTAGGCAATGAGGCTATGGACTTTGACCCCTCATTTGGGTTTGGTGTAAGTGTATTCACTCCTGATAGCATACCACCAACCCTGAGGATGTTTGATCTTGATCTGACTCTAGAGATCTTGACCCTTTTCTTCAGTGAAACTGTCAATGTGGGTACATTCGACGAAACCCAGGTTACCTTCCTGAACACTGAAACTAATGACTCCTACACCCTGACCAATGCCTCCATAGCCCATGGCAATGAGCCAATTGTAATAGTTGAACTCTCCAGGGAAGACCTCAATGTCCTTAAGCAGATTATCACCATGGCAACCAACGAGGACAACACCATGTTGACAATCTCCAACCGGACTATTCAGGATATGAATAGCAACTATGCGATTGAGATTCCATTCGAAAGTGCTCTCTCAGTGAATGTGTTTATGACAGACGAGATCCCACCGGAACTTGAGGCCTTTGATTTGGACATGGATGCTTCGACACTTACCTTATACTTCTCAGAAACAGTAAACACCCTTAGCTTAGTGCCTACAGTCATCGTTCTCCAGGATGGCCCCACGGCAGATGACTTCTATCGACTGATGGGAGGATTTACGGAAACTGAGAACAATTCAATTGTCATAGTAAACATCACCAAGGAAGATCTGGACCTGCTGAAGTTTGATATCAGCCTGGTTACCAGTAGTGATGACAGCTACATCACCTTCAATACCAGCCTTGTGCGAGACACGTTCGGGAATGCAGTTGCGAACATCTCCAATGGATTTGGGCAACAGGTGTCATTGTACACTGAGGATACTACCCCTCCATTCCTTGAGAGTTTCAACCTTGATATGGATGACGGATTCATCACCATGACATTTTCTGAAACAATGAATGCCGAGTCTTTTGATCCAACTCAAATAACCCTCCAGAATGATTTGTATGCCATAGACCCATTCGATCTCTACACACTAACTGGTGGACACTGGAGCATGGAAAACTCTACCATTGTCACGCTCAATCTGACTGCGGCTGACTTGAATGCGATAAAAGCCCGCTACCTTCTGGCTACAGTTGATACCGATACCTTTGTCACCCACACTAGACAGCTGGTAATGGACATGAATGAAAACCTAGTTGTGGCCATAGTGAACGGAACAGCCCAGCCGGTTCTTAATTACACAGAAGACACAACCAGGCCAATTCTTGTCTCCTGGGATATTGACATGGATACAGGCATGCTACTGTTGACATATGATGAAACTGTGAATAGAAACTCTTTAACAGTGACTGAATTTACTCTTCAAGATGCTGCTCCTCCTGTACTGGATACCCACGACCTCACAGGAGGGGGCTCAGTGAGTCCAAACGGCACTGTGATTAGCATTGAGTTCACTGTGGATGACTTCAACCAAATCAAGCGGAAGCCACTCTGCACTGACGTCCTTCGTGGAGATGACTGCTACCTTTCTTTCACCGACATATCCATTATAGATATGAATGCCAATCCTGTGATTGAGATTGGTGAAAACAGCTCTCGTATAGTCACTTTCTACGATCCCGATGTCTCTATGCCAATGCTGGTTGAGTTTGTATTATTTGATCTCACAAATGAGGTCCTTACTTTAGAGTTCAATGAGACAGTCAACATATCTAGCTTCGACACGACACAGATTGTGCTCAAGAGATTCTCAGCCAATGTGGGTAACCAGTCTGACTTTCAATTCCTGCAGCTGACAGGCCCAGATGCACTGATCACACCAATGGACAACACCACTGTCTCCTTCAAGCCAACAACCTTTGACCTGAATAGGATCAAACAGGACACTACCCTCTGTACAGATGATGCTGGGGTTCCAAACTGCTACGTTGATATCACTTCTGATCTGGTCCTGGATATGGCCATGAACCCAGTGGTAGCTATTGACGGTCAGCAGGATTTTCTGGATAGAGTAATATTCAGCCCAGCTACCAATGCCTTTGCTGCATTTGTTCCGGATAGAGTTGCCCCAAATTTGGTGAGCTTTTCATTTGATTTGGAAACCAACAATGTTACTCTTACTTTTGATGAGACGATCAACATTGCCACATTCGACCCAACAGCTATCACATTCTACAACAGCCGGAATGCCACAGAATTCTACACCCTAACAGGGGGCAATGTCCTGTCCATTGAGAACTGGATCTTTCTACACTTTGAACTTGCACCACAGGATGTGATCGCACTCAAGTACATGGAAGAACTGGCCACTGAACTCAATGATACCTACATCTCCATCACGAGGGACTTGATAATGGACATGAATGACAATCCAGTGAACCCTATACCAATGGAAGAAGGCCTCCAGGCCTCAAGCCATGAGCCAGACATCACACAACCTATGCTGCTATCCTTTAGACTGGATCTGCAGAGAGACTTACTCTACCTTTCTTTCGATGAACCTTTCAGACTTGCCACAACAGTTTTTACGAATATCACACTGCAGGGGGCAGCGAATGCCACAGTTGGTGTACCTTCATTCACACTCATTGGAGGAGAAGCTGCTTATGAAACCGAGAACAAGCTGAATCTGGTCATCACACTAACGGCTGCAGATGTCAGAATTATCAAGCTCACTGAAAGACTTGCCAGTGCAATATTAACTGACACAACATACCTCTCAATTGAGGAAGGTACCGTTCTTGATACGGCTGGCAATCCAGTGGTGGGAATCCCTCCAGATCAAGCTATACTGACAGCAGAGCTGATTGTAGATGCTCTACCCCCACAGCTGGAGTTTTTTGACCTTGATGTCGATGAGGGAACGCTGACCTTGTTCTATGATGACGTGGTTGACCAAGGTTCTCTTGAACCTACTCAGCTAACTCTCCACAACATGAGCTTGCTTGAAGGCACCAACAACTTCACTTTAACGGGTGGTGCAACTCCCACACCCCCTGGCTACTTTACAGTTCTTGTATTCACAGCCAGTGACTTGAATGAGATCAAGAGAAATGAAGGGCTTGCTGCCGGTGAGAACATCACTTTTATAACAGTCACTCGAGATTTTATAGCAGATGAAAGAGGACAGGCCATTATTTCCATTCCTGGCTTGCTTCAGGATGATGGCTTTCAAGTCAGGAACTTCACAGAAGACACAAACCCTCCCTCTCTTGTCAGCTACGCCTTAGACATGAATATAGGCTTTCTGTCTCTCACATTTAATGAAACTGTGAAGGCAAACACGCTCAATCTAACACTCATTACCTTCCAGAATGTGATGAACACAACCCTTCTTGAGAACTTTACTGAGATAGAAAACGTCACTTTGCCAGAAAACTTCACAATGTCTCTTGAGTATGAGGAAAATGTTTTGCATTTCACCCTGACTGGGGGGAATCACACTGAAGATATCGATGCTACAACGATCAATATCACCTTCTCAACATCTGACCTCAATGAGATCAAGCGTATATTTGGCCTGGCAATTTCAGCAAATACAACTTACATTACTTTGCCAGATACCCTCTTAGTTGACATGAATCGCAACCCCATTGTCCCCATTCCAACCACAGAAGCCCAGGAGGCTAGGGTCTTCATTCCAGACTCTACAAGCCCCTTTCTTGTGTCCTGGGATCTGGACATGGATGGTGGCAACATAACTCTCTACTTCTCAGAAACAATGTATGCATCCTCGTTTGACATCACCCAAGTTAGGATCCAGTCTGCCCAGAATTCTTCTGTTGGCTACACACTCACCAATGGCAGCAGTTCTTTGGAAGATGCCCTGTGGATTGATGTCTACATCACCACTGAAGACTTGAATGAGATCAAGAGAATCGAAGAGATTGCCACTTCGAGTAACGACTCCTTCCTCTCTTTTGGACCAGGGTTAGTTCACGACATGAACTTCAATCGTATCATTGGAAGGCTCACAACAAACGCTATCCGAGTGAGTGAATTTGTGGAAGATACCACCCCTCCAGAGTTGATTTCTTATGATCTAGATATGGACTCTGATCTTCTATCTTTCACATTCAGCGAAACAGTCAATGCCGACACAATCCAGTATCCATCCTTCACCCTTCTGGATGGGCCCAACTCTACAGATCCTTTTGGAATATACACTCTTACTGGAGGCAACTCCACTCAGCTGGACTCTACCGTGATCAATCTGACTTTCTCTAAGGTGGACTCTGATGAGATACGAAGGCTCTATAACCTTGCCATTTCCAATGACACCACCTACTTGGCTGTGCTCTCGAATGGGATTGAAGATATGAATGCCAATCTACTGGTCAGCATTGGTGAGGGCGTCCCTCAACCAGTGAGAGATTTCACCCCTGATACAACAGACCCTGAATTGATTTCTTTTGATCTTGATTTTGACACAAGTCAACTGTTGTTAACATTCTCTGAAACAGTTGATCTCACAACCTTCATTCTGCAAGAAATTACACTTGTAAGCACAGATGAGCCTAATGTAACCGTCTCCTCCCATACGCTAACCGGTGGAGACTTCACCACTGAGAACTCTACCCTGATCACTCTAAATCTGACCCTGGAAGACGTAAACCAGATCAAGCGACTGCCTGGACTTGCCATCGATATCAACACGACCTTCGTCTCAATAACAGATGCGCTGATTGATGACATGAATGCTAACAATATCACTGCTCTATCACTGGAAGAACCACAGCAAGTTGCCAATTACACAGAGGATATAACTCCTCCAGAACTGCTAGCATACAATATTAACCTCACGTCTGAGATTCTTACTCTGTTCTTCTCTGAAACAGTAAATACCTCTTCTCTAGATGTCAGCCAGATAACTCTACATTATGCTGCAAACACGGCTGGAGATGACAGAAATTTTACGTTCTCTCCAACTAGCAGCTTTACCGACACCCCATTCAATGACATCGTGATGGTTGAAATTGGTCTTGATGACCTGAATGAATTGAAGCGCATCCGTGGCCTGGCTGTTGATGAAAATACCACCTACATTGCCCTAACAAATACCACCATTCTGGATATGAACGATAATAATGTGGTTGAAATTTCCAGGACAAGTGCCCTCCGGGTTACGACTTACACTCCTGACATGACCCAGCCGGAGATTGAAGTGTACGAGCTAGATTTGAACACAGGTACCCTCATCATAAATTTCACTGAAACCATTGACATTTTGAGCCTAAACATAAGTAGGATCACCTTCCAACCGGCCCAGCTGGTATCTGATGCCAGCTTCAGCTATACACTGACACAGGGCGAGCCTCCTCTGTTATCCTCTACACAATCTCCGGATTACCATGCTGTTGTAGTAGACATCGGGTCCGAGGATCTGAATGCCATCAAGAGAATCAGGGAGCTTGCAAGAGAGACAAATACCACCTTCCTGTCCATTACTGATGACTTTATCAGTGATATGGCTGGAAATACAATCGTTCCTCTATCGAATGGCATGGCAAGGCAGGTTGATCGCTACTTCCCTGATATCACTGGTCCTGTTCTTCTCTCCTACTCTTTCAACCTAACCTCAGAACTTCTTATTCTGACGTTCAATGAGACTGTTGACGTCAGCACCCTCAATATCACATTCATCACTTTGATCTCTGAAATATTAACAGATTCTGTCGATAATGGAACAGCATCTGGATCTGGATCAGGATCAGGGTCTGGAATAGGTTTTGGTTCTGGAACTGGGGGTGGGAGTGGCTCTGCAGCAGGGTCAGGGTCTGGTTCGAACTTCACCACAGGACTGGTACCCGATGACATCCCAGTGTGCACATACACACTAACCAGTGTTGAAATGGTCACGGCGATAGATGACCCTATTGTTACTATCACCCTTACTGACGCAGACCTCCATGAAATCAAGCTCCTCCGAAAGCTCGCCAGTAGCCCCAACAACACTCACTTGCGGTTGAGAATGGGCACGTTCTTTGATAATGCCCTGGAGCCAAACCCGAATCAAGAAGCCATCCAACTAGCAGAGGTCTATGGCTTTGACACCACACAACCCCAATTGGTATCATTCTCTGTCAATGTAAATACGGGAACCTTAACCCTAAATTTCGACGAACCTGTGGATAGGTCTACGCTAGACCCAACGGGACTTGTTCTCCAGGCAGCAGAGACCTTCACCCACCTGCAACAGAGGCTGCGTCTCACTGGAGGTACATCACCGAGCGTCGATGGGCTAATGATCTTGCTGAGATTTACTGAAGAAGACTTGAACGACCTCAAAAGGAATGACATGCTGTACACTGACATCGACACTGCCTACTTGGTTGTGGATTCATTCTTCATCAGTGACATAGCTGGGAATCCAATCGCAGCCATTATGGATGGAGAAGCCAGGCAGGCCGATGTATATCGCAACGACACGACCATGCCAGTTCTAGAGAGCTATGGTCTTGACATGGACAGTGGTCTCCTCACTTTCTGCTTCTCAGAAACTGTAAATGTATCTTCCCTCCAATTTGACCAAATCACCCTGCAGAGATCCTCCAATGTCAGTCTTGAGCAGCAGGAGTACACGCTCACGAGTGGCTCACTCGTTTCTGAGCGTGATGACACCAAGGTCTTTGTTCAAATTACCCTGGATGATCTCAATGCAATCAAGGCAAGAATGATCGCAAATGAAGCAACCACAACCTGGCTTGTCTTCCCTGAGACTCTCATACAAGACATGAATAATCAGGTTGTGGAGGCACGAATCAATGGCCTCAATGCAGCACCAGTAGATAACTACACTGCAGACACAACACCACCAGAGCTACTGTCATACTCCTTGAACCTTACCTCTGGAATCATTGACTTCAGTTTCTCTGAGACTGTCAATGTGCGTGACACATTAGACCCAACCCGACTGACATTCCAGAATGCTGCCCGCCAAATTGCGGACATAGATGGACTAAACATTTACACCCTAAGTGATTCAAGTATCTCTGATAGTTCCAACTCACCAGCGATCTCTATCATACTCAGTCTGGATGACCTAAATGCACTAAAGCAGCGGATAACTTTGGCTACCAATGTCAACACTACGTACATCAGCATCACCTCTAGCTTTTTGCAGGACACCGTTGGCAACTCTGTTGTTCGGATAACTTCCTCAAGTGGCCGACAAGCTGATGAGGTTGCAGCGGACACCATTAGGCCAGAGTTGGAAGCATTTGACCTTGATCTCACTGAAGAAACACTGGTGCTGTATTTCTCTGAAACAGTTGATGTCACCAGTATTGATCTGACCCAACTCACCCTGATTGGTGATCCACTCACTCCCACTGGCAGCTCATATATTCTGACTGGTGGCTACATACGATCTCTCAATGCTCCAGCTATTGAGGTTGAGCTCTCTACTCCAGATGTGAACATCATTAAGGAGATGTTTATGCTTGCCACTGAACCCAATACTACCTACATCTCAATCACCTCTGCAGCCCTGACAGATACTAGTCGACTACCAGTGGTCCCAATTCCAGCACTGACGCCACAAATGGTCAGAGATTTCATTCCGGATCTGGTAATGCCCCAGGTAGTTACTTACAGTCTTGATTTGGATGGAGCCGGGAGTCTGACTCTTACTTTTACCGAAACAGTGAATACGAGAAGCCTTGATACCACGCAAATCACTTTGCAGGACAACACAACCGCATTTATTCAATATCAATTACAGTCAAGTACGACTGTAAGCAGCAACGGTACTGTTGTTGTCATTAACTTGACAGTAGAAGACTCCAACAATATCAAGAGGCTCTCCGCACTGGCTACATCATCCTTCACCACCTTCCTCACACTGACAGCAGAGACTATAGAAGACATGAATGGTAACCCTGTCCTAGCAATAGAGGACAGATCAGGTGTTAGAGTAACAGACTACACTGAGGATACCACCCCACCTGTCCTGGTGTCCTTCTCTGTCGATTTCACTTTTGGAAATGTCACTCTGACATTCTCAGAAACGATAATGGCTTCGGGTTTCGACCCCACTGCCATCACATTCCAGGGAGCTGTACTTGCTGATGTAGTGGACAGTTCGTATACTCTTACTGGGGGAATGTGGACCGTTGAAGACTCCACCGAAATTGAACTGGAGCTCACGTTTGATGATTTGAACACCATCAAGCAGCTGGAGCAGGTGGCCACCTCCATAGACAACTCCTACATCACAATCACCTCCCTTCTGGTACAAGACATGAACAGCAACCCGATCACTTCCATACAAGATGGAATGGCGCTGCAGGCCAGTAGCTACATCGATGACACTATTGTTCCAGAGCTGGTTTCTTTCATTGCTGATTTGGACTCTGGCCAACTGTCTTTCGTTTTCAGCGAAGCAGTTAACATATCCACTCTCCAGGCTACTGACTTCACAATCCAAGACTGTTGTTTCTACTGCCAAGATCCTGATTCTAGCTCGACAAGTGGGAGTGGCAGTGGGAGTGGCGTGAGCAGTACAAGTGGGAGTGGCTCAGCTACCAGTGGGAGTGGAATGGGGACTGGAGATGGTGGCGGGAGTGGACTTGGAATCCAGCCACTGGGCTGCAACCTGCCTCTCTATTCCTATGCTCTTACTGGAGGCTCCTGCTCCGACACCGAGAGCACAGAGTTCACTTGCCGGCTAACAGATGAAGATCTAAATGAAATCAAACGACTCCCGTTATGTGTTTTCAACAACAGCGGAGCTGACTGCTGCCTGTCGTTCACTGGAGATGCAATCTCAGACCAGGCTGGCAACCCCATTGATCCAGTTTTCGAAGGCTGTGGTTTCTCCCCAACTGGCTACATAAGAGACACCAACCCTCCCCACCTGGTGGAATTTACGCAGTTCAACCTGGACACTCAAACCATCACACTTACCTACAATGAAACCATAGATGCTGAGTCTGTTGATCTCACAAAAGTGACACTCCAGTCCTTTTACCGAGATGCTCAGCTCACCTATACTCTTACCGGAGGCCAGGTTACTAGCACAGATGACACTGTGGTGATTTTCACTATCACTGACGAGGATCTATTTGCCATTCAGAGGCTAAGAGGCCTCTGTTCTGATATCAACAATTGCTGGATTTCCCTTGCTGAAGGATTTGCTAGAGACACGGGTGAAAATATTGCGGTCGTAATTCCACCAAATGAAGCTGTATATGTCGTCATGTTCATTGATGACACACGGAGGCCGGATCTACTCAGCTTTAAGCTGAATCTTAACAACAATACGGCTACACTCTCTTTCAGTGAGACAGTATCCGTCGCCACGCTAGATGCTTCTGCTATCACATTCCTGAGTGGAAGATCGGTAGATGCAGTTGCAGTACAGCTAACTGGCGGGAGCACCTCTAGCCCTGATGGACTGGTAATTGTAATTGACTTGCTACCGGTTGATACAAACCGCATTAGGGCAGTGGACGAGTTGGGAACTTCCGAAGACAACACTTTCATCTCTATAACCGATAATCTCATATCTGATGCAGTGAGGAGAGTACCCAATCAGGTCAACGCCATACTGCCTGCCTCGGCCCTTCAAATCAATAGAGGATGTCTCACACCTGATGCAGTGCCTCCGGTTCTGGTCTCGTTTGTGCTCGATTTGGACTTTGATCTGATAACGCTATCATTCAATGAGCCCGTGAGAATATCCACTATCATGTATGAGGGGATTACTCTGCTCTCAGAGCCATCCTCCACTCCTCTGGATCAGCGGAACTTCACTGGAGGTGAGACGTCTGATGATGAAACCAATTTCAATGGGACTATGGTGCTAATTGGCCAGCTGGCCCAGCCTGATATCCGCTATTTAAAGTTGTCTGATGACCTAGCAACCAGTACTGCAGATACTTGGCTGAGCATCGAAGAGGGTGCTATTGAAGACATGGCTGGTAATGGGCTGGTTGGTATCCCTCTGAGCATCGCAATACCAGCCTCCGACTTCATCTTTGATCGTACACCAGCTTCTTTGAGTGCATTCTCTCTTGATGCAAACCTTGGCCTGCTTCATCTTACCTTCAATGACATCATAAATGCCAGTAGCTTCTACCCAAGAGCGCTGACACTGCAGAATACCCGAAGGCTAGAAAGTGACTTTGTCACCCTGACACTGTCCAGCTTTACAGAGAGTGAAAATGGATACTTCATCACAGTTAACATTTCCACCGACGATTTGAACCGAATCAAGCTAAATGATAACCTGGGAACTGGAGTAAGCAATACTTACATTTCAATGCGATCAGAAGCCTTTGATGACAACTATGGAGTTGATGTCTTCACAGTAACGTCCCATGAAGGCATCCAAGTTTCCCAGTTTATTGAAGATGGAACATCTCCAGTTCTGCTTGATTATGAACTAGACCTGAATGAGGGAACCTTAGCCCTCACCTTTGATGAGACTGTGAGAGCCAACACCATTATCGAAGAAGAGATAATCCTACTCAATGCAGCTAACATATCTGAAGCCACTGTCTTTATACAGCTGACAAACGGCTCTGCATCGCTAGAAGACTCAACAGTGATAACAGTTGACATCACAACAGAAGACCTGAATGAGATCAAGAGGCAGAGGGAACTAGCTACAAACCAGAACAACACCTACCTGGCATTCAGTTCTCTGCTCGTAATGGACATGAACACCAACCCAGTGGTGCCTATCAGCATTGAGGCAGCACGACAGGCTCTTGAAGTCTTCCCAGACAATACCTCCCCTGTATTGGTGTCCTTCAGCATTGACCTCACCACTGAACAGCTTGTACTCACCTTTGATGAGACAGTGAATGCATCGTCTCTCTCAATTGGCGAGCTTACCGTCCAGGGCTCAGAGATGCGGAGAGATTATAGACAGTTAATGGACAGCAGTAATTCTGTTAATGATTCGACAGTTGTGATAATATTCCTGGGTCTGGAGGACTTGAATGAAATTAAGCGTCTCGTTTCAGTTGCCACAGCAATCGCAAACACGTATCTCACTGCAACACCGCTTGCTATTGAGGACATGAGTGGCAATCCACTGGTTGAAATACCTCCAAATGCTGCTTTAAGAGCCGACAGCTTCTCACCAGATACAATCAGACCTTACCTCGTCTCATTCAGTCTGAATCTTACATCCGAAATACTGACGCTGTCTTTCTCAGAGACGGTGCGAGCATCGACACACTCAGTATCCTCCTACAGACTGATGTCTGCAGGTGACATTGAGAGTACACTGCAGTTCTACATGCTAACTGGTGGAATCTCTGCCCCAGATAACTCCCACATAATTGAGGTGGAGCTGACTCGACCGGATCTTAACGAGATCAAACGCCTCACTGAACTGGCAATAAATGAGAACAATACCTACTTAACCGTTGAAGCTGGGGCTATTTATGACATGAACAACAACCCTCTGCTACCTATTTCAGATGCAATGGCTTTGCAAGTGGATCAGTTCACTGATGACCAAGTTCCACCAGTTTTAGAGTCCTTCAACCTCGACCTGAACACTGGAGTATTAACCATAATTTTCTCAGAAACTGTAAATGCATCTTCGTTTGACACCACTGAGATTATCCTTCAGGATGCAGCTAGTACTGTAAATGTTACCAGTAGACACCGACTCTCAAACTTCAGCTTTACTGATTCTAATGATTCTTCAATAATTATTGTTGAGATTGCACCAGAAGATCTAAATGAAATCAAGCGACTGGATACCCTAGCCGTCAATGAATTCATGACCTACATATCCATCACTACCCAGTTGGTCAGAGACATGAACGACAACTACATTATTGAGATATCACCAGAAAATGCTCTTCCTGTTTCAGTCTATGTCTTTGATAGCAATCCGCCTGCCCTGGAGCAGTTTGACCTCAACCTTAACACCAGTGAATTGCTATTGCGGTTTAATGAGACGGTGAACCGTGAGTCACTGAACGTTGAGTCCATCACCATCCAACATGCTCAGATGTCCTCAGGACCACTGTTCACCTTGCAGCTAACTGACACAAGTTCTTCTTCATCACCGGACGATACTTTCATTGTCATTGATATCAGTGTATTTGATCTGAATGATCTCAAAAGACTGACTGCAGTTGCTACTTCTATAAACAATACCTACATCTCGCTGAACTCCACTACCATTTCCGATATGGACGACAATGCAATTGTACAGATACCCGGATCGAATGGACTCCAGGTCACTAATTTTGTGCAGGATGAGATCCGCCCAGTACTAACTGGATTCAGCCTGGACATCAATACCGGCATCCTCGTGCTAACATTCTCTGAAACCGTACGGGCAGAAACTCTCAATATATCCACAATCACTCTGCAATCAGATAGCACGCTAGTGCAGGGAGAGAGCTACACCCTTACTGAAGGCCCGCCACCCGAGCTCTCTTACTCAAACAGCACTGATGACCCCATTCTCATGGTGAGCATCGGCACTGCAGATCTAAATGCTATCAAAGCCATCTTCCAGCTGGCGACCACACCCAACAATACTTACTTATCCATCACTGAAGATGGGGTAGAGGACATGATTGGCGAGTTACTCCAGCCTGTATCACCTGATACTGCAAGCCTGGTTGATTTCTACCAAGAGGACATTACAGGGCCTGAATTGTTAGCATTTTCTCTCAATCTAAGCTCTGAGATTTTAGTGCTAACCTTTGATGAAACAGTCAACGTTGATAGTTTCAGCATCACCCGCATCATCCTACAATCGGAGTCAAATACCTCTCTAGCATCTTACGTAATGTTGAGTGACTACAGAACTGTGTCAATGGAGAACTCGACAACCATTTCTGTGCTTCTAGCCCTAGATGACCTCCATGATATCAAGCTAGACACTGACCTGGCTACAAGTGCCGACAACACGTGGCTGAGAATCTTACCAGCAGCACTGCACGATATGGCCCTGGAACCCAACTTCATACAACCCACGACTCTGATGGCAGCTAGCTACGAAGAGGATGGCGTCAGTCCCATGCTGGTGACTTTCTATGTGGACTTAAACAATGGACTACTGGTTCTAAACTTTGATGAGCCCGTCAATGCCAGTTCAATCGACTACACCTCCTTTGCACTGTACTCAGGCATAGTCCCACTGGACGTGGAAGCATCCGGTGATGTCACACTCAACCTGACTAGCAATGCTACAGGGAGTGCCTCTGGAAGTGGCATAACCACGCCCCTAACCTCTGCTCCTACCAACTATACCCTCACTGGTGGGTCTACCAACAGCTCAGATGGACTCCAAATCACCATCATTCTCACAATTTACGACCTCAATCTAATCAAACAAGATGAGGTGCTCTTTACAAGTAATGAGACATCATTTCTAAGTATCGAGCCCTCAGCTATTGCAGACTTAAACGACAACCTAGTGACTGAAATTCCTCCAACCGAAGCCCTTCAAACTTCTGCTTACATTAGCGACACCACTCCACCTGCTCTGCTGGGATTTGATTTGGACATGGACACAGGGATTCTCCTGCTGAGCTTCCCCGAAACTGTTGACGTTTCAACCACCATGTTTGAGAATCTTATACTCCAGAGGGGGCCGAACGTGACCCTGGATGTCAACCGGTACATGTTAATGGGAGGGATGTTGACGATGTCGGAGGATGGGTTAGTAGCTTCCATCCAAATCACACTTGAGGATCTCAATGAGATCAAGCGTCGAAGGATTGCTATTTCGAATGAAACAACATGGCTAACATTCGATGAGGAAGCAATATTGGATATGAATGACCAGGGTGTGGTTGCCCTGATCAACGGAATCTCAGCAAGAATGGTGTCTATGTATGTTTCTGATACTACACCACCTGTTCTAGAGTCCTTTGTCCTTGATTTTGAGCGAGAGATCTTAACGCTCAGTTTTACTGAAACTGTTGATGTTCTGAAGTTCAACATCACTGCCATCACTCTACAGGACACGCAAGAAGGCAATAACACTCTCAATCACTACACCCTCACTGACTCCAGCTACCTCAACAGCTCTTCCTTCCACATTCTCGACATTGTGCTCGGTCTAGATGATCTGAATGACATCAAACGCATCACAGAACTGGCCACGGGAGAGGACAATACCTTTATCAGGTTTCCTCCATACTTGGTTGAGGATGTATTTTGGAATAATGTCGAGGAGATTGGCATCGCTGATGCTTTGCAAGCAAGTGAGATAGTCGTGGATGCCACTAGACCTCAGCTGGAAGCATTTGACATCGACTTGGACTTGAGGACCATCACTTTGTATTTCTCTGAAACTGTAAATGCCTCTTCGCTCAATGTCAGTGGAATCACCTTAGTGTCTAGTCCCTCTCCTTCCTCTGAGGCATTCACTCTTACAACAAGTTACACTGATTCAGATGACGATCCAGTTATTGAGATCCTGATCACCAGGGACGATTTCAACACTATTAAGATGCTAACGGACTTGGCAACAGACCAATCCAACACGTTCCTGACGATTGAGCCTTCAGCAATCAGCGATATGTTTGGTAATCCAGTTGCAGCCATTCTCCCTGCATTACCTCTACCAGTTCGAAACTATACCCAGGATGTCTCCAGTCCTGTGTTAGAGTCCTTCGATCTCGATATGAATGGAGTGACACTGACTCTAGAGTTTTCTGAAACAGTCAACGTATCTTCCCTGGACTTCACAGCCATCACTATTGTAGACTCAGCAGGGAACCTGCTAGCACTCTCGTACACCCTATTGGGTGGGGATACCAGCTCACTCAATGGACCAACCATAGTGGTGCAATTTGAACAAGAGGACGAGGACAATCTAAAACGAATCGATGGACTAGCTATAGACTCCAATACTACCTATCTCATCATCACCTCCAGCTTGGTGACCGACATGGATGGCAACCCAGTGGAGAACATCACCATTTCTGAAGCTCTTCCGGTGAGCAATTTCACTCCAGACTCCACCCCACCCACCCTTCTTTCCTTCGACATTGATCTCACTACTGACACTCTGACGCTTGTGTTTTCCGAAACAGTGAACATTAGCTCCTTAGATATCAGTGGAATTACACTACAAAGTGGGGAGAGCCTCGACAATACAACATCGTATTATACTCTTACAGACAGCACGTTTAACGCATCATTCGATGACCCAGTTGTCGAAATTTTGCTAAGCAGGTTTGATAGAGACGAGATACGTAGGCTCTCAGACCTAGCCACCTCCCCCAGCAACACTTACCTGTCCCTCATAGCCGGTGCCATCATGGATATGGTCATGATACCAATTGAAGGTGTGCTAAACTCTTCAGCACTTATGGTACAGAACTACACTGAAGATTTGGTGAGGCCGCGACTGGAAGCATTTAGCCTAGACCTCAGCGAGGAAATTATTACATTAAACTTTTCAGAAACGGTGGATAGTAACACATTTGATGCAACTCAGTTGTCTCTCCATGGAGGCATGGATAGTGCACGCATATATGTGTTCCTAACAGGTGGCATTACTACTAATGTTGACGACTCTCCCAGTGTAGTTCTTCAACTAACAACTCCTGATTTGAATGCCATCAAGCTGCAGACATCCCTGGCAACTGATCTTACCAATACTGGTTTGACCATCACCAGTGCTGCTGTTGAAGATACCAATTCCAATCCAGTGGTTGCCATTTCATTCCCATTACCTGCATCTGATTTCACTGCAGACATGGTACCTCCAGAACTGGTAGAGTTTGATTTAGATATGAACATTGGGCTCGCAACTCTGGAGTTTTCTGAAACAGTGAATGCAGACTCACTTGATGTTACACAAATCACATTCCAAGCCGAACGGAACACAACTGACGGTCTCTTTTCTCTGAGCAATTCCAGTTTCAGCGAGAGTGTCAATGGCACATCAGTCGTGGTTAACATCAGCCTCGCAGACCTCAATCGCCTCAAGCAGCTCACCTTCCTTGCAATCGATAACGAAACAACATACATTTCCATCACAGAATCCATTATTGTTGACATGAATGGCAACAATGCTGTTGCCATACCCTCATCCAGTGCTCTCCAAGTTACCAACTTTGTTACGGACACTACCTCACCAGAATTACTATCATTTATCCTGGATTTGGACCGGGAAGTTATAGTTCTTACATTTTCTGAAGTCGTCCGTGCTAGCAGTGCTAACGTCACCGGAATAACACTGCAAGCAAGTGTGGACTCTGATATGATGTCTGTGGCACTCACTGAGGCAAATGTCTCCACTATGAACGACCCAGTTATCACAGTTTCCTTCTCTCAAGTGGACCTCAATCGGCTAAAGAGTATGACGAATTTGGCCACCAGTGAAAATGACACATACATCACTGTCACTTCAACAGTCGTTGAGGATGTCTTTGGAAATATGCTGAGTGTTATCCTACCCTCATTTGCTCTGCAAGCCACAGAGGTACTGCTAGATACAACAGAGCCACTACTGGAAGCCTACGACCTTGACCTGGACACTGGAACATTTACGTTCTCCTTCTCGGAATCAGTCAATGCATCCTCTCTCGATCCCACTGAACTAACACTACAACAGACGCAAATGGCTACCAGTGGCAGTACTAACTACACATTGACAGAATTTTCAAATGTAGCTCTAATAGAGCTTGAGAGTAGCACTATCATAGTTTTCCAGATGTCAATGTTTGACCTGAACTCTGTCAAGGCCATCATCACTTTGGCTACCTCTCTCACTGATACGTATATCTCTATCACCCCAGGCTTTATTGCAGACCAGTTTGATAACCCTGTTGTAGCAGTAGAGCCCACAGCTGGCCTCAGAGTTAGTGAATACACTCCTGATACTAGCTGTCCCTGCCTGGAGAGTTTTACCTTTGACCTCACTGAAGGCCTCTTGCAGCTGACGTTTAAGGAGCCGGTAAACACCTCCACATTTGACCCAATGATGGTGACCGTTCAGAGTGATTTAGGCAGTCCTTCAGTTAGTCCGTACTCACTCACATCTGGAGTATTTGATAAGTCTCTTTACACACGATTTCTGACGTTAATACTGTCTGCATTCGACCTTGATCTGATCAAGGTTGATAGAAACCTTGCTACTGACGAAACCAACACTTACGTCATTCTATTTGAGTCTTCAGTCACTGATACTAGTGGTAACAACTACTGCAATGACACAGCTCCAATTTCTGCTACCAATGTAACAACTGACACCAGGGCCCCGATGCTTTTTAACTTTACACTGAATCTAGAGACTGAGGTATTAGTCCTAACCTTCTCAGAGACGGTAGTCCTTCCGATAATGCCGACTGAAATTACCCTCCTGGCCGAGCCAGATTTGAGTACAGTGATCTCAGTGGCCAGTGGTAGTGGAAGTGGGTCAGGAGCAACAGCTGGTAATGTCACAGAAACTCCTTCCAATGTCAGCAGTGGTGGGGGGAGTGGAATGGGTAGTGGGGGCGTGGACGATGTGCTACTTCCACCTGTGGTATCGTATACCCTAACAGGAGGTGTGTCCTCCATCAATTACACCACGGAGCCTCACGTTGTGACTCTGGAATTCACCCAAGCTGACCTTAATCAAATCAAGAACCAACCCCAGCTCGCCACATCAGTCGCCACGACTTATATTTCCATTACCAGTTCTCTGACTACAGACTACACTGACAATAGTGTTGTGGAGATCCCACAATTTGACCCCTTGCAAGTCTCAGTCTTTGTTCCAGATATGACTCGGCCTGAGGTTGTGTCATTCGAACTCAATATGGACACTGGCGTACTCACACTGAGCTTTACGGAGGTGATTAACCTGTCATCCTTCACTGTTTCAAGCATCACACTGCAGAGCGATCCTTCAATTGATACAGCTGATGCCTACACCCTTCAGAACAGCATTGCTGCCTTTGAGACTCTGACACGAGTAAATGTGTTCCTATCAGTCGAAGATACCAACAGTATCAAACGAATCTCTACCCTTGCAACTCTACCATCTAATACTTATCTCTCCATAACACCATCTCTGGTTCGAGACACATTCGACCTTCCAGTGATTCCCATACTCAATTCTAGTGCTATTGCAATTGCAGCTGCTGCCTACACAAGAGATGCCACACCCCCAGTACTCACCTCATTTGCTCTCAACCTTACGTCAGAGGTACTCACACTTGTGTTTGACGAGACTGTGGATGCATCTTCTGTGATTCCTAACCAGATCACATTCCAGTCCGATCTCTCCGGTTCCGATCCAGTCTCACTAACAGGGGGTACTGTCTCCATGGAAGACTCGACTATGATACAAATTAACCTCACTGACTTTGACTTGCATAATATCAAACGAAACCTAGAGCTGGCTACACAGCTGAACAACACCTGTTTGCGGCTGGCTCCCATGACGCTATCAGACCTCTCCGATCCTCAGAATCTGATACCAGAGACTACACAGTGTGCTGAAGCATTCTATGAAGATTTTGTATCACCACGCTTAGTACGCTACAGTATTGACATTAATGATGGTATCTTGACACTGAATTTTGATGAACCTATTGATATCGATACCATCAACACCACACTGCTCACGCTACAAGCATCACAAAGTGCTGGAAGTGGTGTTGAAGAGGTCACGCTGACAGGAGGGGAGGTGTCAACAGTCAACCAACTCCAGGTTCTTGTGAATCTCACACTCGAAGACCAGAACACGATCAAGCAACGGCTGTCCCTTCTTAGGGATGTGGAGTCCTCTTACCTGCGGATTCCATCCGAGTTTATTCAAGATGCCAATGGTAATTTCGTGGTTGAGATTCCTGCTGCAGATGCTTTGCAGGCTGCAATCTTTACTGATGATACCACCAGCCCTAGGCTTCTTGCCTTTGATATGGACATGAACACTGGCTACCTAACTCTGTTCTTCTCAGAAACGGTGGATGTCTCGACCATTGACTACACAGGCATTACCCTGCAGAGAGACTCGGATGTCTCGATGCCTGAGTTGTACTACACGCTGACAGCAGGTAGTGTTGTCACTGCCAATGCACCCACTGTGGTTGTTGTTCTGGTGAATGACGACCTTAATGTGCTGAAGACCAGACAGATTGGCCGCAACGAAACAGCCCTTTGGATCGCAGTGGATAATACGACTATTTTGGACATAACAGGTCAGTCGGTTCTGGAGATTGAGAATGGAGTAAACACCCTGCCTGTGAGTGGCTACACTCCAGACACCACACCTCCAATGCTGCTGTCATTCTCTCTCGATCTGACAACCGAAACCCTGACGCTCTCCTTCAACGAATCTGTTGATACTTCCACACTCGACGTGACCCAGATCTCACTTGCTTCTACAACAAATGTAACTTTAGATGAATTTTCCTACGCTCTGACCAATCTCAGCACTTCTATGAGCCAGAATCTGCCTGAAATTGTGATTGACATCAGCACATTAGATCTGAATGAGCTAAAACGCAGAGACCAGCTTGCAACATCACTGGATGACACTTATCTCTACCTCTCCATGTTGGCAGTGGCTGATACGTTTGGCAACCAAATAGTTGAAATCATACCCGCTGAAGCTATAAGGGCCTTCCAGTATATGGATGACCAGATTGATCCAGCACTAACTGCTTTTGATCTTGATATGAACACTGGCACACTGACGCTGAGCTTTATGGAGACAGTGAACTCTTCCAGCCTTGATACCAGTGGAATTACCTTCTACAGTAGTGTGAGCTCACCTGTTGAGATGTACCAACTCAGTGGTCTGTATGATGCAGTCTCAGAGTCATCAGACGTGATCGAAATTGTGCTAACAAATGACGATCTGAATGAATTGAAGGTTCGTCAAATGCTAGCCACTGGTGAGACAACCACGTTCTTGTCGATCAACCGAGAAACTATCCTGGATATGAATACGAACAGGGTCGTTCAGTCCCCCAGGCTTCAGGTCAGCACTGGAGGATTCACCGAGGACATAACACCTCCAGAGCTCATGTCTTTCTCGATTGATATGGACAGTGGAGAGCTGACCCTCAACTTTAATGAGACGGTTATGAGCGGCAGCCTGCAGTTCAACCACCTGGGCCTCATTAACAATGCTACCTTTGTGCTAACTCCTGCTGATCCTGATGACCAATTTCAACTAACAGGTTAGCTATTTCTGTTAAGGATAAGCCCACTCCACTGTCTTATTGTGTATAGCTAATCACCATTTTTGTACTTTGCTCTTCTTTCTTAAAGATGGTATCGTTCTAACCGACAACATGCCTTCAGTCACACTCCGTTTCACAGAAGATGACTTGAATGAAATCAAGAGACAAGTAAGTTCAATATCATAACTGTTTGTGCTTCTCAAAGCGCTGTAATGATTGCATAGCTAGCTATCTGGTAAAAGGTTTTACTGATTTCTATCTCTTTGCTACAGCAGATTGCAAAAGTCTTGCAAAACTGACTATGCAAAAGCACAATTGAATAATTAGCTATAGCTGGTAGAGCGTGATAATGACATCATACAGGAAGTACTCAGTTGTGGTTTTGCGTAGCAGGGTCCCCTTGTTGTGTATGTAATATCTATTTTGGCAACCTTCTCTTCATTACTGTTTATTCATATGTCTCTACTAACGAGTGTGACCCTGTAGCGAGGCCGATCCCACTTCCTATAGGCTCCCCTTGTTGCAAGACTTTTGCAATATGCTGTAGCTACCTACAAACAAAACAATATGAATGTTGTAGTTGCAGCTAGCTAGCCTCGTTCCCAGGCCTTCCCCGCGGGAGCGAGAAAAAAAATTTCTCGCTCGCGCGGGGAAGGCCTGGGAACGAGGCTAGCAGCTAGCTCAGCCAATGCACAATAGCAAATAGCAGTTTGTCTCTACTGTCTATAACCAGGTCCAATTTCTTGTAACCAAATTTTAATGCATGCCGCTGAGTTATGTTCCTACATCTCCTCCCCACACAGGACATGTG
This sequence comes from Phakellia ventilabrum, assembly GCA_963921505.1. NCBI lineage: Eukaryota > Metazoa > Porifera > Demospongiae > Axinellida > Axinellidae > Phakellia > Phakellia ventilabrum. The sequence continues at coordinate 6,226,764 of OY997393.1, read as the reverse complement.
TACCCGTGCTCGTGGTGAACTTGACTGCTTCTTCATCTACAGAACTGGAGCCATTCGTGACATGAATAATAATGAGATTTTCGGCTGCAGGCAAATCGATACACCTTGACTTTCTTTTTGGACTTGGCCGCTCTTTTGAAACTTTATGTAGCTATAGCTATTAATTTGTAGAAGTAGCTAGTAACTTTGTGAGTTAGTTATCCATTAGTTTTGTCCTAGCTATTATATCTATGCCATATATTCTCGACTATATACTTTTTGATTAACAGTTTACCTACATACATTAAAAATTTATGCAGTGGGTGCCACCGGTGGGGTTCGGCTACGGAAGTAATGGGCGGGGCTAAGCGTATCGATTGATTGTTGACCATGGCTGAAAAGCTTACTCTGCGTTTCGTCCGAGACGTTACTTTCCCAGCACGATCGAAATGGTACGATCTTGGTTTAAATTTAGGGCTGCCTGATGATACATTAGATGCTATTAAACGGGATCTGGGAGACGTTGACGACCATCACCGAGACATGCTGAAACACTGGCTCAAGGGAACAAACCCTGGACCCACTGGGGAAGCCTTAGTGGCGGCCATGAGGAGTCGCTCAGTTGGTTACCCTCGACTAGCAAGTGAGGTGGAAACAAAACTGCAGGAGCTACAGCAGCAGACCCCATTATCCCAGGGAGCTAAACTACAGCACCAGGGCCGCCCACTATCTGAGGAGGCAAAAATGCTGGAACCACATCACCAGATGCCATCGTCTGAGGGAGCTTTCTCCGCATTAAATAGCAAGTGGGTTAGAGCTGTGGTTGGAGTACTAGTAGTACTGGTTATTGTGTCTTTACTGTTTTATCTTTTGTATTGGAATTTACCACCAAGACCAATCCAAGTCCGGATCCCCAAGAGCTTACCCTATCCAATACACACCTTTGTTGGAAGGGAGGAAGATATGAAAGCAGTAATACAGCAACTTGATTTCATAAATTCTGACAGCCGAATTATCAGCATAATTGGGCCTCCAGGCTTTGGGAAGTCTACTCTGGCAATTCACATTGGGCATCGTATGGTAGCTGATGGGGTTCTTGTCTACTATGTTGACATGCGTGAAATTTCAAGCATGCAATCCCTTGCCGAAAAGATTATAGATAGCAATGATACAATCATAACACTTGATCAGTTATTTACATGGGCTAGAGAATTAGATAAAAACAAAACTCTTCTAATTTTTGATAACTGTGATGATATGCTACAGAATCAAGCAAACTATTCTGAACTTCAAAATGTTGTAACAAAGCTACTGAAAAAGTCTTTAACACTAAAAGTTTTAATAACAAGCAGGCAAAGAGTTTTAGTGGAGCTGAACCAGTTTACACACTCACTACACAGTCTAAGCACAGAAGAATCATGTGAGCTGCTTCAAAAGATCACTTCATCCCACAATATAACAATTCTTGATTCCAATACATGCGTGACCATTGCTAACTTGACTGGCAATGCTCCACTAGCACTGCAAGTTGTTGGAGCTCTACTAAATCAACCAGACCATTCAGAACCACTAGCCATTGTAGCAAATCTTGAAAATGACCTGATCTCAACTACGAGTACTGGAAAACTTCCAGTGGAATATCAAGTAAATGCTTCTATCAGCCTGTCCTACAACCATCTCACTCCTAGTCTACAGAATATAGGATTACATCTTGCTAATTTTCCTGGCTCTTTCGATGAAGAAGCTGCATGTGAAATTACAGGGACTAAATTTTCTTTTCCCTGCAATGGTACAAATGGCTTTTTAACCAGTCTAGTAGACAGATCTCTACTAGGGTATAGTCAGCATACAAAGCGATATCAATTTCACAGATTAATACAAAAGTTTTTCCTTCGTGTTCAGACTTCAAGTGACCAATTCGATAGTGAAGAGCACTTTCCTGTGTTTTATCTCAGGCATTATGGACTGCGATTACGCTCATACTTCAACGTATTTATTGATAAACCTGCAGAAGGTTTGTTGAAGTTTAATGCTGAGAGGTATAACTTTCTTTGGTTATTTATATATTCTGAACTTTACCGCAAAATTCCTAAGTTATTAACATTAGAATCTCGATACCCTAAATGGATTATGACTACAATGAACGTTTTTGTAGAGTCACGCACTCTCTTAGAGTTTCACTTCACTCGAGATGAAATGTCTATTTTTTACCAAACCATTATTACTTACATTGCTCAGAATTGGAGAATCTTGTATGAACTTTTTGCAGACTATAGTCAGATCATCCCTGCATATGTACGCTCTGTTACTGAACTTGCAGACTTTAGAGACAGCAGTTTTAACATCTCGTATGCACTGAATACAATTGCTTCTCAGCAATATGTAATTGAAGAGATGTACAGTTTACATCCAACTGGCCATGGAGTTATGGATGCTTATCTATTGTTTTACTTACACTTAAAATCTTATTACATCGGACTTGAACGGTATGAGAATGAGCGTGCATGCCAGGAAAAGATTTCCCAGAAAATAAAAGAGTATCAACTTGAACCCAATGACTATATGATGATTGGATTATTATATTTTCAGTCAGGGGACTATGAAAACGCTATTCACTTTTATGCATCATTTTTAGAACAGAACAATGAAACCGATGCTGTTACAAGAGTTTACGTAATGTGTGTTATATGGGAGGCTTATGAGCGACTTCATAGAACACATAAAGCTGAGTTAATTGCTGAAGACTTAATGAAATGTTTTCCTTCCCTCATGGATATTGAATTCGGCATATCACACTTTAACAAGCTAACAGATATTTTACAAGTTTATGAAATAATTGGCAAAAGTAATGAAGCAAAACATTTATTTAAAAAAGTATTAGTGAGTGTATTAATCATAATGGCACAGGAACGACATAAACTGCCCCATGCACTAACATCTGTACTTGGCAGCCTTGTGTTAGCTGGCCTTAATTATTCTCACAGAGAACTTAATGGTGGGAACTACACTGAGGCTGTAGACATTGCACAATTAACTGTAACAGCAGTATCAAAATTGGAATTTTCCCAAGAAGGTGTTAAAGTGCCTGTCCTTATTGACCCAAGTATGGATTATGAATGGGCTGACATGGTGAAATTAATTGAAATCGCAAAATTGCAGTGTTTACTACTCATTGGTGAGGCAAACTATTTAAGTGGAAATTATTCACAAGGCTTAGACCACTTCGACCAGGTTGTAGATTTAATGCAGGAACAGAATGTATCCACACAACTATGGTCACAGTTATGCTCATATGCAATTTATAGGGGGAGAACTGAATGTATTAAATATTATGTGCAGCAAATTGTGTTTGTGATATTCAAAGTGCTGTTATCAACTATTGCTGTGATCTTCAAAGGACTGTTAGACCATTCACTGGTCATCTCATGGGTAGAACAAGTGCTACTGGTGAGGTTTATTGAACTGATTATTTTCTTGCTCAATGTAACTTGGGTTTTTGTAAGGCTATATCTGTGTTACCAATTGCTGCAATTCTTGGTAAAACTTATAATGCATTGTGCATACACTTTATTTTTATATTTGTATATACATGTATGCTTGTAGTAATTTTTGCTCTGTATGCATGTAAGTTTGATCATGGCTGTACTTGTACGTGTTTGCCCAGTTTTTCTTATATTCATAGATTCTGTTCCCATTAATAGCTACAGAGTTTTCAGCTCCCTTCCGCAAAAGAAGCACTACGTACAGTTAGCAGTCACACCACGATATAATATTCACCAGGAATATAATAGCAATAATGTATTACAGCAAGCTCAGCCTGGGTGGGTTCTCAATACTACTCCCCAGAGTAAGCCCACTGTACAATAAGGCTTCGTCTTAGCAGTATTTGTGCACATACATTACCGATAACAGCTATAGGGACCTAGTAATGCAATACATGCCATTGTGAGAGCAGAAATTGTACGTATCAAGTGAACTGCTGTACAGAATGTCCTTATGTGTGCATATCTTCACACAGTCACACAAAGAGAAAAAATAACAAACAACTAAAAGTGAGTTTTACATTTGGAGAAATACTGCAAGAAATCGTTAATTTATTATAAAGCTGAAAGTATCACAGAGGTTTCAGATATTATAATGATGATATCACGGGCTGCCACTTGTGTAACTACTAATGTCACGATTCCTTCAAGCTGGAATCACCGAGGAGTTTCTCCTGTGAGAGCTGCCTCATAGGTCCTATGTTAGAAGAGCTGGGTGCTTGTAGCCATCTGTGTCTCTGGCACTGCTGAGCACTGAGCCTCCGTCTAGGGTTCTTTAGGAGAGCTCTTTCAAGGACAAAGTCTTTGCCTTGTGGGGTGAGTTCTTGGAATTGCTCACAGATTGTGTCCACTTGTACTGCTATGATATTTGAGGTGATGTCTTTTGGTGATCGGCCTGTGAATGGTGACTTGCCCGTGAGCCTGCAGAGAGACGTGGAGTTGGACAAGATGAATAGTAACTGTTACACTACATATGTAGCAGTCCCAGGAAGATAATAAAAAATGAACATTATTTTGTTGCGTATCTTGATCACTGTGAGGCTTGTATGCAGCATGTATGAGCCCCGCCCATAACAGAAGTTTCGAGATATAGCACTTTGAATGTAGTGACGTGAGCTAAATGCGTGACGCATCAAAAAAGTAAAGTATTTTGTTTTCTACAGTACTTGATATATGACCATGAGCTATCGATACTATGATAGCCATGCAAGATATACAGTCAGTAGCATTGTCCGCTGTGTACTACAACTAGGATAATGCTATTGCAAACAGCAATAACAAAATGATTGCAGCTCTCATGTTGCGGTTGCACTACAGTAAGGCTACATGAAGGACAGGTATTCTGCAGGCATAAACTTTACATGAGGTATGTGATAGCTCCAGCACTCCAGATGTCAGCGGCTGTAGTCAGTGGTTGGAGACTGACGACCTCAGGGGCCATGAACTCGGGGCTATCTGGTATCTCCTCCAGTTGGTTTCCTGCTTTGAGGTACCTGGCCATGCCAAAGTCGGCAATCTTCAGGTCATTGCAGCTAGCTCCGAGCAGGATGTTCTCGGGCTATGTAGTGGGAGGAGAAGTGGGTGTGGTACTCTTCGAGCATGTAAGGGACCAGTTGTTTGTATTTATTCTGTTGAATGTAGTGCACATATTATTTTATCAGAAAGTTATAGCTACCGTGATGACCCTGTTGAAAATAGTGACTAGCTGACTATATGGTAATATTGTCCAATGATGCTGGTCCTTAATTTTTTTATCAAAAAAAACCAGCAACATTTCATGTGTTTCTAACCTACCCTGAGGTTCACGTGGATGATTTTGGATTCGTGGAGGAACTGCAGCCCCTCAATTAGTCTCCTCATCAGGCGGGAGGCCTCTTCCTCCGGTAGAGGGGCGTGGCCAACTAGGTAGTTCCAGAGGTTGCCTCCAGAAAGGCTGTGAGGAGAAAAGAGGGAGGGGGAGGGGTTATATTTGCTCAGCTACCAAATGCCTCACAAAATAAGATTCATTTACATCTTGGGAATAAAACCCAGTGAGTAGCAGACATCAAACCTAAGCCCTGTGTATGTACCTAACTCAGTTACTTCCATAATAATGAGTCCACATTTCTATGAGACTAAAACCACACACTTTATTCCTTGTCAACTTACAGTTCCATTACTAGAGTGATGTGTTTGCTGTTATCAAAAGCGTCCTCGAGGCTAACGATGCGTGGGTGTGTCAGCTGCCGCAGGAGTTCAAACTCGTTCATGGCCTGGGTCTTCTCCTCCAATGAAGTGACTGGAATGAATTTGGCGGCAAACACCCGGTCTGTAGTCTTCTCTATGCACTGCTTGACGACGGCATAGGAGCCCCTGGGAGGAGTGTGAACAGGCAGAGAAGTGTTTTTAAACTCTTATGGACCTTTTTAGTTTTAAGAACCAGAAGTTACCAAATGGATAAAACACAAATGTACAAATGTGTAACCATATATAGTGTGTGTGTGTGTGTACGTGCATGCGATGGTAGTGGAGTGTACCTGCCAATCTCTTCTCCCTGGCTGTACTCAAAGTCAAAAGACGTCATCTTCATTCTGACTTCATCGATGGAAGGACTGTCTGAGTCGTAGTCTGGATATGCCAAAAATGAAAGCAGTAATCCTCTTTGAAACACAATCAAAATCTCAGAATGGGCACACTTACCTGGTTCATTGGTGATGGTAAGTGGCCCTGAGGGTTTGCTACGGGGGCCCATCCCAACTTCATTGATAGCTGAAACTCTGAACACGTACGAGACTCCAGGCAGCAGGTCCTCCACTACGTGAGCAGCACTCTCTGTAGGGGGGAGATGGAACGGGAGTGACTGGTGTAAATGTACATGTATAACATTAAACATGACAATATCACGTGTGGTGGACATCGTAAGAATCGGGAGAGCCTGGGAACGAGGCTAGCCTTTGACCTACCTGAAGCATACTAGCACCATGGTTGCATACACATTGACTAAATACTAGTAGTTGCTGTTTTTAAGAACTACTGGGTACAAGTTTGAAGCACAAAGCCACCACCCTTCATGGATCAGTGTATACATGTACTGCCGGCTTTTGCTAACCCCCCCTCTTTTATAAAGTACATGTAACCGAGGAATACAGTAGTCCATGCAGTCCACTGACCTATGTCACTGGAGACTGTCTCCCACGAGTCGAACTCTATCCTTCGTCTCTCAAGGAGGTAGCCGATGATGGGGGAATTGCCGGTCTTGCTCGGAGGTCTCCAGGAGATGAGGGCGGAGTTGTAGCTACCGAGCATCACACAGTTCACCTCGCTCGGGGGACTTGGTTTGTCTGAGAGGGTGTGAGTGTGTGTGACAGTGAATGCATGTAGTAATCTTCCAGATACATGTAGTATACTACTGTTATTATGACCCAAATACTACTAGTATACTACGCAAACATCACTCAGATACTATAATATAGCATTAGTAGTAAATACTATACCTACCTTGCACAATCAACTGTGACTCTAGTACTGCAGAACCCAATCCATTTAGTGCACAGCAAACGTACTGTCCTTCGTCAGAACGTACGACTTCTGTGATGGTGAGTGTTGTAACTCCATCTTCTGTTTCAATCAAGACTCGACCCGATGATGCAATCTTCCGATCCTCATGTTCCCATACCACAGAGGGCTCTGGCAACCCACCCACTTGGAACTGGAATGAGACTAAAGAGCCAAGTGGGGCCTGGATCTGGGTAGGACCGTCGCACCAAAGTCTAGGAGCACCTGGAATGGAATAGACACACAGATCATTTTTCAGTATGCAAACCATACACCGCACATACACATGCACACACACACACACACACACACAAGCATATACACATACACACACACACACACACACACACACACACACACACACACACACACACACACACGTGCACACACACAACTCACACTCCTGTCCCACTTCTTCCAGCTCCAAGGGTAGTGGGCTGGTGATGGAGGTGGTGGAGCGAGGGCCAAACACTGTGCTGGCGTCTATGGCCAAGGCCATGGTCTGCAGTGGGACAAAGGGTAGCCAGAGGGTTAACTTGTATTCATGTAGTGGGTAGAGGGGTAATTACTAAAGCACTGAATGAGTTCAGCCTGACAGAGGGTTCAGTATTGAATCCACAAACGGCTACCTACTAGGGGGCTCAAAACTCGTTAGTAGTTGCCACAGTGTTATGATAAATGTCGTGCACATGTGGCAGTCCTAGAAAACAAACATTATTCTGTTGTGTATTTCAATTGCATCACTGCGTTCAAAACGCTGTATCTCTGAACTTCCATTAAGGGCGGGACTCATGTACATGCTGCGTGTGTGAGGTTCACCCTAACGAAACATCAGGGATACAGCACTTTGAATACAGCAATGCAATCGAAATATGCAACAGAAGAATGTTCGTTTTCCAACTGGGACTGCCACATAAAAAAATTCACAAAAAGAAATGGCTGGGGACAGTCAGGTTAACTGATGCAGTCATTGTCTCAGTCTGGATGGTAACACCACCTGTCATTTCCATAGCTACTTGACTTACATGCCACTTTCTCCTGGAGTAGAAGGCTTTGAGTCTGGAGACGTCCAGTCTAGCCATGGGCCATGGGGAGGCGGAGCCAGCGGCCACCCGACTCAGGGTCTATAGGAAGTGATGTCATAGGGATTGGTTAGTATTGGGCTGCTAGGCGAGTTAAGAAATGATTTTGCTGGTGATGTAATGGTAGAATCTGAGTACAGCATGCTATGGAAATCGTGATCTAATGGATATACCTTCATCCATGTGTGCTGGAGGGCTTGAGTAGCATTCATTCTGTACCTGTGGTGAAAAAAGAGAAGAATTCTGTAAGTGAGCAGCAGGCTGGTAGAGATGGGCTCTTGCTAGAGGTGGCCCTTGCTAGAGATGGGCCGTTGCTAGAGGTGGGCAGAGGTGGGCTCTTGCTAGAGATGGGCCCTTGCTAGAGGTGGCTAGAGGTGGCCCTTTGCTGGAGGTGGGCTCTAGTGGTAGGCTCTTATCAGAGGTGGGCTGTTGCTAGTCTAGTCTTCACTTGTGTGCCTAGAATAGATGCGCTGCTTACTCTGGAGACTTTTGCAAGAGTGCGGAGATGAAGTCCTTGGCATCTTGTGAGATCTGCTCGAACTGTTCGGAGTAAAAGTCGTATCTTGCCTCCTTGATTCTCTCAATGACTGCCTGGAGGTTGTCGGCAAAGAAGGGGGAGACGCCACACAATCTGTGTGTATGTGTGCATGTGTGAGTGTTATCATCGATTATTGAAATATAACTCTGTGCTATATACTTACATGATGTATGCTAGTACTCCAACACTCCAGATATCGGAGGCCAAAGTGGGCGTGTCTTGGATCACTACCTCTGGAGCTATAAGAGGAGAATGATATACATGTATTACCTCAGGGTGGGCTTATACTCAGGGTGGGTTTATACTCAGGGGTGGGCTTATACTTAGGGTGGGCTTATACTCAGGGGTGGGCTTATGCTCAGGGTGGGCTCATACTCAGGGTGGGCTTATACTCAGGGGTGGGTTTATACTCAGGGGTGGGCTTATACTCAGGGGTGGGCTTACATTAGAAAAAAAGGACATGCTGGCTTACCGGAGAACTCTGGGGATGAGGCATTGACAGGAGCGGTATCTGTTCCAATCTCTCTAGCAGTCCCAAAGTCGATTAGCTTGACAATCGGATGGGCAACCCCAGCCAGAAGCACGTTCTCTGGTTTAACATCCAAGTGAGCCACATTGAGAAGGTGCAGCATCTCCAGTGCAGAGAGCAGCTGAGAGAGATATCTCACAGCAACACTTTCTGTTAAATTGTTGTCAGTGATTATACGTTCAATTAGTTCCCCGTCTGGAACACTAAAAGTGCGTGTGTGTGTGTATGTGTGCGTGTGTGTTTATGTGTATGTGTGCATGTGTGTGTATTAGTGTACATGTACAGAAAGCACTGCATAGTTAATCACATGATCAGTCACATGACAGTCACTTACAACTCTGTGACAATGATGAGGTTTCTGCCCCTTTCGAACGCATCGTGAAACTCTATGATGTTGGGGGAAATCCCCCTGACCTTCAGCAGCATCTCCACTTCTTGTCTGGTCTCCGCCTTTTTTCTGCTACGTAGCCGCACGTACTTGGCAGCCATTTGCAGGCCATTTATACGATGGACACACTTGTGAACGATACCAAACCGCCCTCTGAGGAAGGAAGAAATGAATATCACATGACTACTTTCCGGTATCTGATTGGATAAGGTCATGTGACCAGAGTCTCGAATTAGTAATATGTTCCCATGACAACCATTACTGGATCATGTGACCCACCTCCCCAGCTCCTCAGGCTGGATCTCATAGAGGGTGTTGACGGAGCCTCTCCTGATGAACTGTGGCCCAGGACTGAGCAAGCCAGACTCCTCCTCCATCGGCTCATCGAACGGAGAGTCGGTTGACTCTGAGAGGACGAAGATGGTACATGTTTAGGTGTGTACACGTATGACTAAGGGTGTAGCATGTGTAAGGGTGGTGAATAACATCTCGAGAGAGAGTAACGACAGTTGGAATTGGCTAGGTCCTACTGGCAAATACTACTGGCAGGTTTAGTAGCTATATAAAGCTTGCCTACTGCTCCTCTGCTCAGGAGCTCCAGTAGCTCAGTGGGTAAGAACATCTGATTAATATTTAGAAGGTCCAATCCCCAGCTGGGCTCTGATATTTTATATTTCAGAGCTTCTTTATTCTCTCAATGTCGTCTGGATCGGAAATTGCATGTATGTACAGCTAGTCACCTGAGCTTTATACAGCTGTACTTCTGAGTGTGTATTGCACCACTATCCCAATCTGGATAGCCACAGAACAGAGGAGGTTGGCCAAGGTCGATTTTTAGTAATCAAAGGTCGCTTAATAATTGTCTAGTCACATGACAAGTAGAGGCTCTGAGCTAGAAGGCCCTAACCCTATATTCTATCGATTCAGGTCGTAGTATACTATGTGCCCAGGCCTCCCCTCAAAGCCTTTTTTTTGCAGCAATGGAAAAAACGTGGGGAAGGCCCGGAAGGAAACATCATGTGATGTATGCCAATGCCCAAGTCACACACTGACTGCCAAAACCAATGTCACAAAGTCAATCGCATGATCATACTTGTGTCTCAGATCCACAAGCAGCTGGAAAGTAGCGGCTGTTCTTATTATTGTTCCAAGTGCTGGTTGTCTCAGTGCTTGCAAATAGCTGTGAGGGGGAGACCTGGGCACAAGGCTAACTTAGAGGACTAAGTACCACTACTTCCATTCAGGGATACATTTTTCATTTAGGCCTTGTTTAAGTAACAGGCCTTCCAAAAATTAATTGTTCTGCATGAACAGGTGAACCAAAGCCTATTGATGAAGGTGAACTGCTGGTTTTTACAGTTAGGTTTGTGCCATTACACTTGTGGGTTTTGCACTTTAATAATATTCATCTCTGGACAGGCACCTAATTGGCCATGAATACTGCCAATTACCACACTCATCAGCTCTCTCTCTCTCTCTCTCTCTCTCACGCACACATACGTGCACACACACACCTTTCCCTCCTTCTCCAGGTGTTTTCTTCTTTGGGTGAGGTGAGGCTGCCAACCACCCCCGGCCCTTGGTGCTCACAACCTCCGAAGCCTCGCTCGGTTTACTGCCTCCCAAATCATTGATGGCGATGATCCGAAACTGATACGTCGTGTTTGGCTCAAGAGTCTTCACTACGTAGTAGTTCTTGATCACCTGGACTATCGGCTGCCACTTCTCAAAGCCTTCTTGTAGCAGCTCAATCTGGTAAGAGAGGATCGGGCTCTTGCCGTCGTAGTCTGGGATGGGCCACTTCAGTTTCAAGGACGAACTGCCGATCTTCGAGACTGAGGGCTTTTGGGGCTGTGTGGGAGGACCTGAGGGGACATTTAAGTGTCACATGTATATCACATGGGCATCTCTAGACAATGGATTATAGCTATATCACATGACTATCATGTGGTCAGGTGACTATCATATGACTATCACATGACTATGACATCACTTACCATGAATGTTCAGTGCCATGCTGGCAGAGTTACTCCCCATGGAATTGGTGATGTAACAGGTGTACGTGGCTTCGTCATCATACTCCAATCGGATGATCTCTAGGACGCTGGAGGTGGCACAAGAGGTAATCTTGACACGCCCTCCGGACACGAGTGTCTCCCTGTCCTTCCGCCAGGCCACCGAGGGGACGGGGTAGCCGTTGAAGGCACAGCTAATGGTTGCCGTAGAGTCGGCCATCAAGGTCATGTTAGAGGGGGTCATGGTGAACTTTGGAGTGGCTGTGAATGCATGAATGTGTCAGTGGCCCCCGGGGGGTGGGGGGGAGGGGGAAGGGATTCAGTTTAAGTAAAATTCTGGCATTTACGAGCCAGGGCTACAATTGCTGTAGGCACAGGAGCAGTTACTGCTGTGCAGCTCTTAATGGAATATCCAAACATGGACCCAGACCAGACCCTACTCAAAAAAAATCAGAAACCCATACCAAGAATTGGTACAGAATCGGAATCAATCCCACTCACCCTCCAGCCATGCCCCTCGGACGCTGTCTTTCCTCCGTAAGTAGCTCTCGGGAACAGTCCCCTCAATGGGATGACTATCCAGCGTGCGTACCCGCAGTGACCCCGACCCCTCAACCCTCACCAGCTCCACAATCTCCCCCACCTCCAACTGCATGTCATCCCCTCCCTCCATCACAATGCACTCCATCACAATGTATTCGGTGCCGGGGGGAACCTGGGGAGGGGTGGAGGGTGGGGAGGGATGGAGGGTAGGAAGGATTTAACAGGAAGGGTGAAAGAAGATGAGGACAGTATTACAGGGTTAGAGTCAGAGCGGTGGTGTCAGCTCTGAGGTGCCTATTTGTTTCTCTCAGGCTTGTTCTGAGTCTCACTGCTGCTATCAGAGCCAGGACTAGAAATGCTCTCTTACAAGGGAACTGCTGTCGCTGTATACTGGTGCCACCCTTGAGAATAAATATATTGTGCATGCAAGGTCAGGTCTAGGGGAACCCTAATGGGTGTTGCTGGATGCATATTGGGCCTACACTTAGAGGCCTTCCAAAAATTATATAGTACAAAATTACTAACTCGACAGTGTGAGGCTGGATGAATTGGAGCGCCTGACCTGCTGCTTTTATAAGTAGACTTGTTGTATGCCACTTGTGGGTTTTGTACTTTAATGGTATTCACTACATTAATGCAGATAATTGCCTATGAAAATAGTTATTGTAAGCGTACATGTAGTGTAGGCTACAAAGGAGTCACACATACATTACGTGGTGGTCACATGAACATCACATGATGGCCACCTGACCCACCTGCTCTGGGGAGAGAGAGCTCTGCTTGGCTACGCCACCAATGGGGCTTGGCCTGGTATGGATGTTCTGGTTCCTTCTCTTTGAGGACCGGAATATTGCCTTGCGGCTTAAACCGGGGCTCCTAGCAAGGTACTCTATTGGCTCAGATGCTACACGAGGAAAGAAGAGAGCATGTGATACCCATGTGATTCTCATGTGACTGGGTTACTCTATGAGTGCTCGAGCTCAGGGGGTTAATAGAGCATGTGAATATTCATTGCAGGTATCTATACGTGATACTTCAGTGGAAAAGGTGAGTAAAACCATGAGATTTAGCAGCTATGTGATGGAGGTGTGCTCTCGCCTACGAGATAGCTACATGTATGTAGCTTACAGCTTCTGTTCTTTGAGAGGGTGCTCGCAGCTTCCTGTTTGGCAGACCGGATCAACTGGTTTGCCTGCGCCAGCCATGCGTCTCTCACAGCAGTCTTCGGAGCCTGTGAGCGAGAGTTTACAGATTATTTTCATCTTTTGTTCACATGTTCTTCAGCAGTTATTGACTTACTCTGAGGATGAATTTGGTACCACCCAGCATGTCGTATATGATTAGGTTCTTCTTCATCACGTCCATGTCTTGCGTCATTGAGATGTCGGTTAGCTGGAGGGAGGGAGGGAGGAGGGAGGGAGGGAGGGAAGCAGGAAGGAGGGAGGGAAGCAGGAATGGAGGGAGGGAGAGAGGGAGGGAGGAAAGGAGGGAGGGAGAGAGGGGAGGAGGGAGGAGGGAGGGAGGGAGGGAGGGAAGCAGGAAGGAGGGAGGGAAGCAGGAATGGAGGGAGGGAGAGAGGGAAGGAGGAAAGGAGGGAGGGAGAGAGGGGAGGAGGGAGGAGGGAGGGAGGGAGGGAAGCAGGAATGAGGGAGGGAGGAAGATAAAGACTGAAAGTAAAGTAAAGTAAGCCATGCTGCCATGGCAACTCACCATGAGGGTCTCCTTGATGATGTAAGTCTCCTTGTCGGGGTTTTCCCTCCTCCTCTTGGTAATGATGAGGGCGTGGTCAAAGAGGAACACCCTCCGCTCCTTCAGTACCGCCTTCACTGCCTCCTGGATCGTAAAAACATCCTGAGAAGAAAAAAAAGAAGCATTTTTGGCTTTAGCAGGACCCGATATTGAGGATTCTGTAGAATATTGTAATGGCACTACAATGAATGTGTTGTGGTCACTAAAATGTTTTGTAACTTTTTAAGGCTTGTAGCAAACCAGACCAAATTGATCTGACAAACCTGTAAGACGAGTTCCCCGAACCTCGGCTCCACCCCTTCCACCATGCTGAGATGGATGGTGTTGTTGGCCCGCGAGGAGATTCCGCGGGTCACCTCCAGCGCCGCCTCGATGTTCCCCGCCTCCACCCCGGCCCGGATGCTGGCCTTGTGGAAGTCCTGGAGCAGAAGACTGTACTTGGTGATTCGCTGGACCGGCAAGATGAGGTAGTCTGGCAGCTCAAGACGGTCCTTCAGCTGCGAGCGAAGCTCCTGTCAGTGAGAAAAATAAATATTGATGTTGCAGCTTTTTTTCTTGAGAGGGAGGGGAACTGACAGCTAAATTAGGAGGGAGATCCAGTGACATGTCTCCCTAAAATTTTCTAGGTTTGGCAGTTTCTCTGAAGTTGAATTCTGAGGACATTTATTTCTCTGTGCTACTAAGGAATGATCAAAATCAATTCAGAGATGGAAAGCAGGGGGGAATTCCCTAATGTCATCTTAAAAAAAAAATCTGTTAGAATATGCCTCTCTTCGAGAGATGGCTCTAGGATTGGTTCTCCAACTCTCACCTCAAAGTACCCGGCAAACTCCCGGTACACCCCCTCGGACTCCGTCTTGTTCTTGCAGTAGACGACATAGAGCTGCAGCTGCTCCTTGGAAGCCACAAAAGCATCTCCGAGCTTGAGAGGGTCAGACTGACACTCGGTCAACTGCGGCAGAAACCTCTCCTGAGGGCGAGAACGATGTTTGAATATTTTACTAGGAGCGCATAAAAAAAACAAAAGAGTGGGAAGTTTGAAAATGATCACATGGTAAAATTCGTACTGAATATGAAGTCTAAAAAACCGATACTATAGTAACTATTGTGCAGTTATAATGTGGCTGCTAGCCAGCTGCAAGTAGAGAAAGTCTGCTAGTTTGTAGTTATGGTCAGTTTAAATAGTGTAAGAGGTATCACCATGCCATGCTGGAGTGCTTTCTCGAGCAGCTGTTGAGACGATACTGGTGTGGTAACTGTGCTGGTTGAGCCGGTAACCAGGGCCGAAGACTCTTACAGCGTGAATAGATTCTTACCAGACCTTGAACTACACTTCAAAATTACATTCTCGGGTGTTGCAACAACCTTCGGAGGGGGTGGTCTGGTTGTAATTGCAGTCGTGCATACATTCCATTTCTTGTACAAATTCCAAAGCTTGTTCGACCCTAACATACCTTGTGAAACAGGTATATCTGGCTCAGGTTGCTATAGAGACTCTCTTTCAGACTCTTGAGTGGTTTTGGAGCCGATGGGTCGTCCAGGGCTGTCACATAGTTCTGCAGAGGTCACATGAAAGTCACATGATTAGACAAGTAAATAAATGGGTATGTCAGTTTAGTCCAGTTGAGTATTAAAAGGATTATGTTGCTGGTGCATAATGTTCTGTAATACACTGATTACTGATTATGACAAAAAGAGTATTGCACTATCACATGACAATCACATGACCATGGCCAACCTCAATGCAGTACTCCAGTTTCTCGACGTACTCCCTCTCGCTCCCGGCCAATTCCGAGAGGGCAAACTGCCTCCTCTCCAGCGCCTCCACTCGCTTCTCCTCGTCGTCATACTTCTCCAGAACCGTATCTGGTGACAAGCACGTGGGCGAAGTCAGCTCCGTCACATCGTTACCCGTATCACTGTCCTCGGGGCTTGAGTGGGGACGAAACCGAGGGGGGAGCATGCTCGGGTGGGCTGGAGGGAGGGCAGAAGAATGCAAAAATTATGAGAATAAGTCAATGGCATTTTATCATTGAAAGTGAAAACGAAACAAAACTAGTGTACAGCTGTTCCACGAACCCTAGGTTGCTAAGGGCATCATGTGATCTCGTTAGCGATAACTTTCAAGGCTGATATCCCCTCCAAATGCTTCCACTTCATGTTGGAGGCTCCACAGCTCATGCAGAATACTGTATGCAAGGCCTAGTTGAAGACCTTCCCAAAAATTGTTTTGCGTCGAAAAAGAGCTTAAAGATGTCCCTGCTCAGGCTTCTGCAGGACTCACTTTATAGCCAGACCACTGATGGTTCACTTGTGGGTTTGGCATTTTGACAGTATTCATTCACAAATGGGCTACTTAATTACTATGAATATCAATTGCAGCAGCAGCTCTAGCATCCATCTGTATGTGACACACTTTAATGCTAGAACACACATATGGATGCACACACACACACACACACACACACACACACACACACACACACACGCACACGTATTCCAACATACAGACAAACAGACAGACACACACATACTGGGTGGGTTACAACCATACAATGCCAGAGACACACACATACAGACACACATACAGGAACACATACAGACACACAAACAGGAACACAACTACACGTACACACACACACACACACACACACACACACTCACCATATCCTCCCATATCATATGGCTTCAGATACGCCGTGGGCACCCACCCCTCCAGAAGGTCTCGGCTGGTGGTTCTCACGAGGCACCACTCGTTGCGCGAGGTATCGATCACCTCCACCAGCTCCCCCTCACTGACGGACAGCATACCACTCTCTGTGGCCTGGTAGTCGGCAAGTAGGACCCACAGCGGGTGACCACCGGGGGACTGGGGGGCCAAGGAATATTCAGTAAGTTTTGAACCCCAGGGGAGCTGGTCTATGTATATACACGGATATGTATGGCATGATAGGACCCACAGCGGAGGACCACGTGGGGACTGGGGGGCCAAGGAATATTCATTAAGTTTTGAACCCCAGGGGAGCTGGTCTATACATATATACGGATATGGCACGATACTTATCTATGATATGTACGGTGGGGACAGTCTTGGGACCAGGCTAGCTTTCTTCCAGTCTCATTCCCAGGCTTCATCTGCTGCACATGGCTTTTCGTACCGCTAGTGACGAAAGCTACTGGAATGAGCTGGGGAGGTGGAGATTTGGGAATGAGACTGTAGCGGATGTCTGGGAATAAGCTGGGATGGAGGTCTGGGAATGAGACTGTAATCCAATATCTACAGTACTAGTCTGCATGGAACACAGTCTCGTTCCCAGGCTCCCCCTCCATGCTGTCTGCTGTTTGCAATATTGCAAGCAGTCTGGGAAACATCTAGCGGCTGTTTCAGGGTCCCTCACCTCAACAGCTACATCTAGCTGCTGTTTCAGGGTCCCTCACCTCAACAGCTACATCTAGCGGCTGTTTCAGGGTCCCTCACCTCAACAGCTACATCTAGCGGCTGTTTCAGGGTCCCTCACCTCAACAGCTACATCTAGCGGCTGTTTCAGGGTCCCTCACCTCAACAGCTACAAACCACTAAACTACTTATATATGCCTAACAGTGGATAGATGTGCTTTAGGCAGTATATCTAGCCACTGTTCACACTGCACTCACCATGGCAACCTGTGGCTCCGTCGAGTCTTCTCTGATATCTAAACAGGAGTGATAAGTTCGATTTAGTCTCCCACTTTGCCTTCTCTTCATAGTCAAGACTCTCCCCAGAGGCATACTGCTCAACACAGCCAGCAACAGCTATCAGGGGGCACTAGCTAGTAAGCTACAGCAGTTCTCACAATGGTGCTTCAAACAGCCTTCACTCATTTATAAGCCTGGCAACCTAGTAGCTGTGAAAACATTTAAAACAACTACTGGTGACATCCTCTCATGGTACAGTAGTATGCCATCCCAAGAAGGGACATCACTGACAGCATTACATAGGGGAATTCCCTTTCTTACACCCCTGTAGATTATTAGCAGCTGCAAATCCTTTGTACCCTTAGTTCTATCACATGACTACTCATTTATACCAGATAATTATGAGACACATGCTGACCACATGGTCCCTCACACACACACACACACGCACACACACACATCACATGACCAATCACATGATCACTTACATGGCTGTAGCTTCTTAGCAGGTACCCACCCCTCCACAGGAGGCAGGCTGTCCTCAGGGATGGTCTTAACAAGCCACCAGTCGTCTCTCCGAGAGTCCAGCACGCTCACGGGTTGGTCCTGCACCAGATTCAGCTGCCCTGGCTCCTCCGCCATGACCTCCGTCACTGCCACGTAGGGACGATCGATGCTGAAGAACTGAGGGAACGAGAGGTAAACATGAGTTTGAATAAAGCTACTTCTACTATTCATCCTGTGGATAATTCCGTGTCAAATTACTAAGTTGCAACCTCAGTAATTCCTCAACAATTGTATATACAGTAGACTGGAGTTTGATTGAGGTCATCAGAACAAATTGCTAGCCTCAAGTGACAAAACAAAATTGGTAAAACAGCCTCTGAAATCCAGCTGGTTTTCCAAGGATTTCGAAGGCTGTTTTACCTATTTACTCTATTGCTTGAGATTTAGTGATAATACCAAAGTAAATATGTAAAATAGCAGCTGGGTTTCTTAGAAAACTAGTGGATTTCAGAGGCTATTACTTTCTTGCTTGAGGTTAGTAATTTGTTCTGATCAAACTTAAAAAACCGAGCTGGATTTTGAAGGCTGTTTTTATCTATCTATTTTGTTGCTTGCTTTGTTCTGATAACCTCATTCAAACTCCAGCCTACACTCAAATACTCCACATACCCCTTCCAGCTGTGCCTCAGAGGGTGGCTCAGGTTCACTGGCTCCAGGAGAGGCAAGGAAAGGGGACGTGTACAGCTGTCGCCTATTCACTGAGATTTCAGACGGACGGCGACCCCTGGAAAATGAAGAAACAGATTGTCGGTCGCTGTTTCGCTCAACATATAGCTAGACCACTGGTGCAGTAGCAGCTACATGTTTTTGATCAGCACATCAATACCCATTATTTCATGCATATTGCCCATAAATTAGGGCACTATTAGCCTCGTACCCAGGCCTCTCCTTGCAGCTTTTTTCGTAGCCGTGGAAAAACGTGCAGATTATTCCAAAGCTGCAAAAAAAGCTGTGAGGGAAGGCCTGGCTACGAGGCTAGGGCACTATTACTCAGTTTATGACGCATCCTGTCCAAGGTAGGGAACTAAATAGGTGGGTATTTATTGGAGTCAGAGACCCGTCACTATGGAAACCACTATCCCTCCCTAAATATAATAGGCAATTATTATTCGAGTTAAAGGCTATAGTAACCATGATACCTACTTGAGCATCACTCTCTCTAGCTCTCCCGTCTCGTCAATAAATGGCTCAGGAGGTGGGGAGGACGGCCCATCCAGAACCTGCCTCTCCAGGTAATTGGCAGGGACCCACCCCTTCTCGTGGGAACCGGCCAGCATGACCAGCCACCAGTCGCTGCGAGAGGAGTCCACCACCTGTAAAGGGAAGAGGTTTTGGAAGCTCTGGGACCAAATTCCTACCTAGAGCAGAGTAGTGACTGTCTGGGTATGAGACCGGAGGGTAGGACAAGGTCACGTGCGCAAGCCAGCACCAGTATACTAGGTACATGTGCTAACTCTTGACATTGGAATGCAATTACTGCATGTACACATGAAACTTCGCTGATATGAGACAGTGTAGAACTACCATGTGAGAGTCACATGCTGGTCACATGATCATGGCCCCACCCACCTGCACATGCTGGCCAGCTGCAAGGGAAATGCTGCTTTCCTCACTAGCCTCGAAGTCGGCGATAGCGGCGTAGAGCTCCACAGGGTCAAAGTCCTCCAGCTGGGTAGAAGAGCCCTGATGAGGGGAAGGTGTCATGTGATGTTCACATGACTTTTAAACACGTCTCACATGTTCAGTCTAAACTGTATGCCTGCAATGCTTTAACAGAGGTGCAAGCTACTGAGCAAAGCAAAGCAAGCTAACAACTGAAACTTGAGGTATCAAAATTGGCTCCAGAGTAGTAACCATAGCAACTACATGTACTCACTCTGACTGTGGCCTCCTGCAGTTTCCTTAGCTCCTCCAGGGCCTCTACCTTCTCTGCCGGGTGCACCCTGATGGCTGGGATCTCCGGCTGCGAGAGGGTCGTTTGGGGGATTTCCATCGGGTCGTAGCCAAGATAGACTTTGGGACTCCGCGGAGCCACGGGACTGAAGGAGGCAGGAAGGCTACGGAGGGACGTGGACAGGGGCTCTTGCCGGGGTAGCATCAGAGGGGGGCCTGTCTGGGAGGGTCTCAGTTGGCTCTCGGTGTGATCATAAATGGCCCCACTTCCGCTCTGCTCGCTCAATCCAGGTTGAGAGCTAAAAGCACTTTCTTCGGTAACGGCAGTGCTCTGTGATGTTGTCAGACTCCGAGCTGTGGACAGATTACCAATATGTGTGACTCTAGCTAGCAAGCCGTCTTCGGGAGCCGGGTCTCCAGCAAGGAAATTCTGTCCTGTAGAATCGAGATCTCTGTCTGCTGACAGAAGCTGTTGAGCTTGCAGGGCGCTCAAGACTGCGTGAGGCTCCGATAGCAGCAGACTTCTGGGAGGCTCGTAAGCACCGAAGAGGGAATTCGGCTGTACCATCTCATTGGTGGACGGTTTCAAAGGTTCGGGGTTGGTGGGAGGAGTCGACGAAGCGGTTTTGTTATCGGTCTTCGGAACTTGCTGCCCTGTTTCTGCTTCGGGGGTAGGTGGGCGTGGCACAAGGGCGGCAGACGGTACCATCCCCTCGAGCGATTTGCCGGTGTGAGGATCAACAGTCTTCACAAACCACCACCTACAGACGAGTACGATTAATAGCACATGCATTATTGTAGAGTCGCGTACGTACAAAAGATATCACTCCTCACCTTCCATCGCTAATGTCCAGGACCTCAACGGCCTGCCCGAAGGAGAGAGAGATCCCCCCTCTGCTCCCACGGACCTCCTCTTTCGAGTAGTACACATCCTCCACCAGGCGTGAGACAAACTGTGGTAAAGAAGAGGTTAAGTATCATACGGAGTTGGAGAGGGGTTAAATGTCCAATCGATGTCTAAAGGAAAGGGTTAACTTTAGAAATTACATGAGGGAGTTAAAATACCTTAAGAGGCCGAGAAGGTTATTGGCCACATTACCTCGCTTTGATGAGATCTAGCTCCTTGTGTCTTGGTACCCGATGCTCCCGACACACGGCCACTGCCGGAGTGACCGGACACCCTTGTATTGGATGTAGTTCTTGGGTCACCTGATGCAGATCTAGGGTCACCTGACGCAGACCTTGGATCACCTGATGCAGACTGTGGGCCACCTGAGTAATGGCTAGAGGCGTGGCCATCAGAAGCACGGGGAGTAGCCACGCTGAAACCAGCTATATATAGTGATAAAGTACATGATTATTAAGTCACATGACAATCAAGTGACAATCACATGAAACACATACTATGACATCGTATAATAAAAATCACATGACCTACCTTGACCAATCGGCCGGAGGCACCGGGCAGGTAGAAACCCCTCTGCCTCCAGCTCCCCTGCCGTGGGCACAGTGAGGACCAACCAGGTGGCCCCACTGGGATCAAGGGCCTCCACTAGCTGTCCCTTTTCCACAGAGAGAAAGCCTTCTCTGTCAGAGGAGAATGACTCCACTACAACGTACAGGTCCTCATCCTCATCCTCGGGCTATCGGGGATAGGGAGGGTGGTGTGGTAGGGAAGGGGGGAGGGGTGAGAGAAGGAGGGGCGGAAGGGAAGGGAAAGATTAGGCCTGGGAAGTAAAACACAGGCCTTCCAAAAATTTCCTTAGCTTTATGGCAACTATCCAGAATCATTCAAATCAGTACTGAGCTGCCCACTTTATAGGTAGGCTTTGCTCAAGTTGCTTGTGGGTTTGCCTCCATTGACAGTATTCATCCTCAATGACGTTATAATTAGCTATGAATAACATTGCTAGTTGCAATTTGGACATGCACTACTCAAAGACAAGTCACTGCCAGCACACAGCTTTGGATGTGATTACACAACTATCCCTTTTAGGAGACTAGCTATGGTGGCTAGGTGGCTTATGTATAGGATAGATCATGGTGCAGTAGGGTGTAGGACCCGTTGTCTACTGAGAGAAAGTGTAGGACCCGTTGTCTACTGAGAGAAAAACTATCTCCCTTGGAAAAGTATCTCCCTCGGAAAAGTATCTCGCATGGAAACCAAGGGAGAATATTTTTCCCAAGGTAGATAACGGGTCATACACCCCGCTACGCAGTGATCTATCTATCCTGTACTATGCCTAAGTCATTCTTACAAGAGATGCCAGGGCATCAAGAACTGCAGCAATGATCTATCTATCTTGTACTATGCCTAAGTCATTCTTACAAGAGATGCCAGGGCATCAAGAACAGCAGGGCAAGCTACAGCTTGCCTGACTGAGCTGGAAAGATGCCGTTCAGCACAACGCGGCAAACTGGCTGGCTAGCTAGCAAGCTTTCAAGACACAAAATAGTAGCTACAAGTGGCGAAACACTCCCAGCAATTGTAGCAAACATGAACAACAGCTAATAGCCATGGTAGCTGCCCATCTAGCCCGACCCTAGCGCCATTTTGGCACAAAAAGCGTCGGCTGACAGTGTGCACATACGGAATGAGGCTATAGGCTCACCCATTTCTGTTTAGTAAGCCACACCCACATTTAATTGTTACGTCTTTGAAGAGCCCCTCCCCCTTCACCTAATCAGTGTGCATAGTCTCATTCCTAGGTAGGTTCCAATCCCCAGGTTTTCATAACTCACTTCTGGGGCCTGGAATTGTCCAGAGGTCAGTGTGGCTAGTTGAATGTTTGCAACAGCAGGTGGAGGTAGGCTAGTCGACTCATCACTGGACGAGTCATCGTGGCTACACAAGTACACGTGTGTGTGTGTGCGCATGCACGAAGGAGTGTGCAAGAAAGAGGAGGCAATGAGCATTAATAATTTAGGCTTCGGTTCAAGCCCTCCAAAAATTTTTTTGTCTGAGGACGCAGACATGAATAATATTAACCGCTTAAGAGAGGGTGAACTGCAGCTTTTATAGTCAGGTTTCTGCTACTACACTTGTGGGTTTTGCACTTTAATGATATTCATCTCTGGACAGGCACCTAATTGGCTATGAATACTGTCAATTACTACTCCTGCTCTCTCTCTCACACGTACACCAGGAAAGCAAACTAATGCAGACAGCTGTTATGTCCTATTTGGGCCTCTATGTACATGTATGTGCTGCCATCCCTAATAAGGAGTCCTGTCTGGCGTAAGTCAAACAAAAGCTGTAGCTACTGGTCAGCTGGGAGTTGCTGGTCGACTCCGGGTACAGAGGGTGGTTAGCTGTTGCTCAGGTAGGAGCTGCTGGTGCTACACTACACTGACGAGGCCCAAATAGACCGCAACAGCTGTCTGAAGTACGCATTAGCAGGCTCTCCGTTATTTGATCCTCCATGCAAAGGAGGGAACTTATTTTGAAGAAAGTTATGTTTCTTCACTCACTCTTTTCTCTGTAGTTTCTTTGACTCCTTCCTCCTGAACACACCGTCCCTGTCTTTGAGCGAGCCCTTCCGCTGAATGCCAACCACATCTCTGTCCTTGAGCGAGTCCCTTCTCTTTATGGAGCCCGAGCGCTTGACCTGGTCCTGCCCTTTGAAGGAGCGCTTCCTCTTGAGCGAGCCAAACCAACCTTCCTTCTCCCTCACCACTTGTTCCTGCTTGGCAAAGCTGGCCGGGAGGGGCTGGTGCTCTTCTCCAACCAGCGTGCTCTGGTCTGTAAGTCACATATCAACATATGATATCAACATGTGACTCTCACATGATAGTCACGTGACTAATCTACATTAGTCACATGACTATCACATGCTCTTCTCCAATCAGCGTGCTCTGGTCTGTAAGTCACATATCAACATGTGACTCCCACACTATAGTCATGTGACTAATCTACATTAGTCACATGACTATCGCATGACAATGCATGGCTATCACATACTTAACACATAGTCATATGATTATCACCTGACGATGCATGGCTATCACATACTCAACACATGGTAATTTCAAGACCTGGTACATGTTTGACCAACCTTGTAAGCCTGCATGCAACACTGCGTTTATTTCCCGAGTCCAGATCTGTTTCATGACCACATCTCTCAACTTAGGCTAAAAGAAAAAGAAAATATTAGTTTTGCTCAGACATACATGTATATACATGTACATGTAGCAGTTGTTCTCACCTGTAGCACATAGAGCTTGTTGCCCGACGAAAGAGAACCGTGGAATATAGCAAATTTATCTTTGCGATCTTTGTAGGTTTCCACCAGCTGCATACCATCAGTCTGCAGAGACAGTATCACATGATTTCATTACCAATCACATGACAATGCTATAAAGATCACATAATAATCACATGAAGATCACATGACCAAGAGGGTGTGGTCTCACCTGTATGCTCTCAATGTACTGATAGGTGGTGGTGTCTGCGGCCTCACTGTATTCTGCTTGGGCGAAGATGATGTAATCTTGGTGTAGAAACACCTGCATTTCTTTGACTTTCTTTTTCTTCAGGTTGCTATACACGTTGAACGGCTCTATGCGGACCATTTTGGCCTCTTCGATTGCAAAGGGGCACCCTTTCAGGTTGCTAATGGCGATGGCATTATCGGCGGCTCGGATTACTCTCTGTACTACCCTCAGGGCATCCTGTATGTGTGTGTGTGTGTGTGTGCGTGTGTGTGTGTGCATAATACAGGCAATAAACTGATATCCCTAACTCATACCACATATACTCACACTCCCAAAATCTCAAACTCTATACCTCACAATCCATACTCTAAATTCCATACCTTGATGACACTGACGCCATGCAGATATTCCTTCTGGGCACACACGATGAGGTCCCTCAGGCTCTGGTCGTACTCCACCAGCCTTTCTTTTGGGCGGAAGAAGTGATCCTCAAGACTCCGTCTGTCTCCGATCTCTCGCTGCTTGTCTGAGGGAAGGGGAAGGGAAATGAAAATCCATTAACACGGTTTGATACGGCCCCCTCCCAACCCAAAGTCCCCCCCCCGTAGAGAATTGGCAAGTGGAACCTTGCATACATATTCTGTATATTATGTACACACAAAGCTGTGACACCTGACTGTCACATGGCAAAAGTTATGAACACCTGACAGTCACATGATAAATGCCACGCCCACTTAGGCCACCATTAAAAAACAGAATGACACTGAGTCCAGCTAAACCCAACCTTTAAAGAAGCTGCCTCCATACTGTGCCAGTATCTTGAGTCCTCGCGCCATGTTCTTCAGGAATGGAACGTAGCAGCGGAAGGTTTGCTCGCTCTGCAAGAAACTGTGACAGATGCCCTCCACTGACTCCTCATGGGCAGACATCTCACCGTAGAGGTTTCTGAAGGGAGGCCAGAGCTTTAAAGTGATAATTGTGTCATTTGTATATCGGAGAATTTTAGGCTGGTATTAGAATCCTTACATAGTGAGACAACCCTGGGCTAGAGGCCAATTGAATGGCCAAGTTTACTTCCCTAAGGTTAAGATGTCATTCGCAGTCAAATAATTCCTTGAATGGTAGGCCATTTCGGAGTAAATAAGCTAATCTGGCATTCTTTTAAACTTGCTAGAAATGATAGAGGAGAAAATTGGAAAAAAATAGCTAGCTTTGACTCTAGTCCTAAGCTTTTCAGCCACCTTTGCTAGTGGGGATCTTCGCTCGGGATCTAAATACGCGTAGACCACTCGAGCTCGGTTAATAACCTACATTTAGATTTCTCTCTTTCAAAACAAAACAGTCAACAGAGGCTGCTTTATATCATTTCTTCATACTAGGAAACCCATAGCAGGTATAGCATTACAAGTTCTGTACCTCTGAAAACGAAAGATCTCTTCAATGTTGGCAAAGATGGATGCTTTCCTTCCCTGTAGGAAGGTAGGCACGTGGTCCTCGTGGAACGCTGGCAGGTAGACCGTGACCAGAATCTCCAGGGAATGCAAGTAGGCTAACTCTGATTGGAGTAGTTCCGTCATCACAGCACTATGGAGGGGGGGGAGGGAGGCATTTTAGATTAACAACCAGCCTACTTCCAAGACTACATCTACGAAAACACAAGAAATTATGAGAGTATCAGATTGGAATGGAATACTGAAAGTATCAGGTTGGAATGGAATACTGAAAGAATCAGATTGGAATGGAATACTGAAATATTTGCCACCTACTTCAAACTCTTGAGTACTCTCTTCTCCTTCAAAGTTCCGATTCCAGGATAGTCAACCTCCTCACCATTACTGCTGATGCTAGCATCGGAATAGGACCCATTGATGACATCGGAATCGAATTCTAAATCACTGCTATCGCTCATTGCTTCCAAGTAGTACGCAATGGGTGAAGGTGGGCGCGGCGGGGGGTGCTCAGGAGTCATCCGTGGTGGAGAGGGACGGAGAGGCCTTGCCAATTCATGCTCTCGTACGGCCACGACAGATTTGCTGGCTTTCCCCACCAGTTGTGGTTTAGCTGAGACAGATGTCTTGCCGCTTCTTCTAGCCGGCTCTGAAAGTCGTGACTCTTCCTCCGCCCGAGAGATGGACATCGTTTCTTCAATCGGGGCGATATCAGGGCTGCGGAAACGCCGAAGAGGAGGAGAGGGAGATTTGGACTTCGATTTAGCTCGCACGTCCGGTGACTTCGAGCCAGCCCTACTGCTGTCCGTGTCATCCTTCTTGTTAAACATGTCTCGCAGGCTTGACACCTTGCTGACGGTCTGCAGCGGCTTCTTCCCTGTCGATACAAAGCTACCGAGAGAGCTTGGTGGATTCTTTGTAGTCGGGCTGATTGTGATTGTCTTTGACACCTTTGGAGCAGCGGCCGTCTCCTCCCCTTGTTTCTTGGAAGATACGTTGATTGTAATTAACGAAACTTGCTTAATGGGGGCAATATGTCTTATGGCTGCCCTGCAGATGGTTGGAGCCATGTAAGTGCGTTCTCTTGGTTGCGGCTCACCGGCAGATGGGATGATGTAACTCGAAGAGGACGATAGTCTTCGTCTTCTGGGCTGTTCAAAGTCAGGGTCTACATCTTTGACAGCACTGGTGGTCACGACTTTCTTTTCAGGTTCATTTGTGGCAGGCTTCATAATTTCCAGCTCAGTCGAAGCTTTAGGATTTTCTTTAGCGGGTTTCTTGGCTGTGTCCTTTGAAGTGAGCTGTTTTTGGGCTGTCTGTTTCTCAGGATGCTTTGGCTCCAACGCCACTTTTGCAGAGGGCTTTTCAGTGGGTTTAGAAGAAGTTTGTTCTGAACCCTGCTCCTTGTTGGTTTTCTCAGGGGGCTTGGAAGTAATACGTTCTAAATCCTGTTCCCTGCTTGTCTGGATCTTCTCAGGGGACCTAGAGCTAATTCTCTCTAAAGCCCTATCCCTGCTCATCTTCTCAGTGGACATGGCAGAAATTGATGCCGACCCCCTCTTAAGTGTGATGGGTTCTGCCTCCCCCCTCTCTTTGTTGGCCTTCTCGAGGTAGGCAGCTGCTCTCTCTTTGACCTTCCCCTGCCACTTGGGCTGCAGCTGCTGCTGGGAAGAGAGTCGGCTTGAAAGCTGCTTCAATTCCGTCTTCTGCTTCGAGTTGAGCTTCGGAGCTTTGAGGGTTTCTTGAGCGGGCTCTAACCTGGGTTCGGTGGCCCTTCTCTTGGGGCTGGCAGTGAGCAAAGCTTGTCCTGTGGGCTTTCGAGAAGGGCTAGTAACTGATGGCTGCACCTGAGTTTGTTCAGGCTTTTGAGAACGGTCAGATACTTCCACTCGAGGAATGGCGGGCTCTAACCTGGGCTCTGTGGCCCTTCTCTTCGGGCTGGCAGTGAGCACAGCTTGTCTTGTGGGCTTTCGAGAAGGGCTAGTAACTGATGGCTGTGCCTGAGTTTGTTCAGGCCTTTGAGAACGGTTAGGAACGACTGGCTCTAACCGGGGTTCGGTGGCCCTTCTCTTCGGGCTGGCATGTCCTGCGGGCTTCCGAGAAGGGCTAGTAACGGATGACGGAGCCTCAGTCTTTCGAGAAGGACCAGGTAATTCCAGCTGAGGAACGGATGGTGAGGTTTGCACTGCTTTAGGTCTGTGAGAAGGGCTGGTAACAGCTGACTGAGACTTAGCTTCCTGGGCCTTTCTGGAAGGGCTACCGGGAGGTGATGTTTTGGTTACAGTGGTTCTTCTCTTTGGGCTGGTGACTTCTTGGCGTGATCTTGCTTCGAGTGTGACGGCTCGTTGTCGGACTGCAGGTTGTATCTCTGGCTTCGGGCTTTTCGGACCAGGAGACGGGGATATTCTTCTCGTCTCAACAGACGATTTGTACTCGGCAAACTTGCACTGCAGGTTTGTCAAGGCCTGCGTCACACTGACTTCTGTCGCAGAAACCGACTCGCTTCTTTTCAATTTAGTCTTCTTCTTCTTAGAGTGGTCTGCCGATCGTGTTCCAGCAAGGAGCTTCTCAGCTTCCACCTGCAGGTTGGTCAGTCGGGTGGACACGCTGGTTATCTTCAGAGTACTCGGTAGGTCTTCCATTAGCTCGCCGCTACACACTCTTATGGCTTCATCCATGTCACGGTCAAGCTGAAGAGAGCGATGCATAGGTGATGCTTAGCCATAAAATTCAACATAACTCCACCCCTAAGTATAAGCCCACCACGAGTGTATAAGCCCACCCCTGAGTATAAGCCCACCATGAGTGTATAAGCCCACCCCTGAGTATAAGCCCACCATGAGTGTATAAGCCCACCCTGAGTATAAGCCCATCCCTTAGTACAAACCCACCCCTGAGTACAAGCCCACCCCTGAGTACAAACCCACCCCTGAGTACAAGCCCACCCTTGAGTACAAACCCACCCGAGTACAAGCCCACCCCTGAGTACAAACCCACCCCTGAGTACAAGCCCACCCCTGAGTACAAACCCACCCCTGAGTATAATAAACTATAGCTCTCTATGTGCATTGTACCAATTTTGGCCCAAGGGCTTATAAGAACTGAAGGTGTTGACTTGCATTTGAGAAGCAAGTATACAGCAGTTACGTTCATAACAACAGAAAGAACCCCTACACAGAGCAAAGCTGCTCAGTCTATAGCTACTGTCCTAATTCACAGTTCACACTCCTGATTCCCAATTCACAGTCCTGATTCCCAATTCACACTCCTGATTCACAGTTCATAGTCCAAACACTCACTACCTAGCTAGCTAGCTAGCTAGCTAGCAGTAGCCATTGACCACAGCTGCACAAGACACAACAGATACCTGCTAACCCTTCCACTCATCACTCTACTCACAAGTGTGCACAAATGGCTAGGAGAATCTGAGGCCATAGTTTCTAAGAAACACTGTCCGATGAAGTCACAACTTGCCAAAGACCTATTACAACACACAGCTGTACTGTACTCTGACTCAAGAGCTTTTATCTACAGTGTTTTAGGCCACCACCCAAACAGTGTAGTTTGCAGGTCCAAGCAAATGTTTTGCCAACTCTGATAACAGATCAGCACTATTAGGCAGCATCTGTGTCAACGCTAACTGTTTATTTACACATAATATCTATACTCTTTGTCAGCAGAGAGTGATACCTTACAGGGTTAAAATGGGATTATAATATTATGCATACTTGGCTTGGGAATGTGACACAGTGTATGTAAGGAATGAGAAATGGACTCACTTTTTCGACATTCTGGTAGAAGGACACCATGCCAGTGAGGGACTTCTGTCTGGACTGGATTCGGGACTGGAAGTTGCTATGGAGATTTCTGAGGGCCCAGGCTCTCTCTCTCAACTCGGACGAGGCAAAGTGGCCACCAGCAAGCATCTCATCAGAGTCAGCGAGCAGGGAGGCAACTTCATCCGCTGTACGCTGTATGAATGTGTGAGAGACATTCTTTCAATATCTAGAGGTTTTGTAGGAATCAGGCATTACCTAACACAGTAGATACACCCATTTGGCCCTCCATATGACACATTGTGTGTGTATAGCTGCAGTATATGTAACTATGGTAACCACACTTCCTAGGCAGCTGAAATTAGGCCTAGCCCAATTCCCCTCGTTATGCTATTCCCTATTTCACAGCAACCAGTGCCCACTATGCTCAGCCAAATTTCTGATCCCCGTGTTCAAAGCGCTATATCTATGAACTTCCGTTAAGGGTGGAGCTCATACGCGCTGCGTAGAAGCCTCACATATTGACGCTACTATGTAGCACGTATGAGCCCCGCCCTTAACGGAAGTTTAGAGATACAGTGCTTTGAATGCGCGGATGCAATCAAAATATATTACCTGTGACTGCCACATATGAATATTGTTATTATAATTTATGTAATGGTGAAATATTATGCCCAAAACACTATACTTATTATACTGGCATAATTATAATTCCCGTTTACACTTGAAATTACACTAGCACAATTGGGGTATATAGGCCTAGTTGAGATATGAGTCAGCAGATGGAAATACTAAGCTATTATCATATGAGTCAGCAGGTGGCACTTTTTATAACCAACTAGAAATACTAAGCTATTGTTATAAAGTTATAGTTACTTACTTCAAAAGTTGCACTTGGTATCTCTGAAATCTCAGGCACCTTGTACAGCAAGCTCTTCAGTAGCAGTGCCTAGCTAGCTTGGTATCTAACCTACAGCTATACACAACACCTTGCAAACAAAACTATACTGCTTGAGAAATCTTCACACTATTATTTCACACCAATTTACAACACCTTGCAAACAAAACTATACTGCTTGAGAAATCTTCACACTATTATTTCACACCAATTTACGGGTTGCTACAAGAATGTCACTAGTTAGCTCGCTAATTAAAAGGTTACATTCCAATACACCAACCACATGACCTGCCACCTGCTAATCACATAGCAACTACACCATACTCATCACATGACAGTCACATGATAACCTTTGCTCTGATTTGGAACTCTTGGAGCTCCATGAGTAGGTCCTCGGCCGTTTCCAACGATGATCCAAGATCCACTCGACTTTGGAGAAACACTTCTGCCGAGTCCTTCAGCCATGTTGATATCTGACAGAAGAAGTAAAATAGTAGCTTGAGTCACTTTACCCACGAGTCAATGAAGAGGTTGGGACTTATGTCATCATTATGTAACACTAAATCTAGGCAACAGCATTCGATATTGAGCACTACACTGCAACTAAAGAACACTTCATATATAGCTCCCCAGTCTGTGAGGGTACATCCCCTAAAGAACTTGGGCTCTTTTTTTAACAGGTGCATCCATTACTCTAGTTACTGTGCACTTTAGCATGTTGGGCCTTAGTCCATAGACATGGCCTTCCAAAAATTATTTGGGACACAGCAAAATCATTGGTTTTGGCTGTGCAGCTGCTTTTATAGTTGATTTTGTTCAACTTACTTGTGGGTTTGGTACTACTGACAGTATTCATTTACAAATGGTCACATAATTAGCTATGAATAATATCATAAGGCAATTTCAGTCACTTGAGCTATATTACAGTACCTGAGCAAATGTACTGGTAGAGGTCAAAACACTAAATCTAGGCAACAACATTCCATACATTGAGCAGAACATGAAAGCCCCAACATATATAGCTCCACAGACTGTGAGGGTACACAGTCGGTAGTCTCATGCCCAGACGTTCACCCCCTCCACCCCCCGGTGAAAAAACGTCTGGTGTTCTAAGCAAACTTTCTTGTCACAGACTCCATATTTGTTGAAAATAAATCTTGTATGTGATTGCTCACTGTATATGTGGTACATTTTAAATTTCATTCTAATTCATCTAACTGACCAATAGTATATCAAACTAACGTCATAGCAACTTTACGGAAGGACTAAAAGCTGCAATCTGATTGGACCCTTTGGAATTCACAAGCGGAAAGGTGTCTGTGACAAGAAACTTCATTTAGAACACCAGACGTTCTTTCACCGGGGGGCGTGAACGGTTGCATGCATGGGCACGGGACTATATAGTGGGTACCATGCAATGCCATGCTAGGATTAGCTACATGTAAACACAAGAGCTAGTCAGTTACTGATATACATTGCCCTTTCAGAGATACAAATGGAGTCCATCTTTGATCGCAGAGATTGATGATAGTGATGCCTATCTCACATGACAGCTCACATACCTACCCCCCTCCCCTTTCTCTAAAGTCAGTCACACACACACATACACACACACACAAAGACACACACTTTAGGCCTATATAGTCCAAGGACAGGCCTTCCAAAAATTGTCAGGCATACTACGGATGGACGCCACTTCACACAGGGGGCGGGGTGGCTGCTTGATTTATACCCAGGCTTTGTTCAACTTACTTGTGGGTACTGCTGACATTATTCATTGCTATATGGCTACATAATTAGCTATGAATATGCTGTCTAATTTCCAGTGACTGTGATGAGCATTAGTGTGTGTACATGTGACATCGAAGATATGTCTCATTCTCAGGCTCCGAGTGGTCTGGGGATGAGTCTCGACCTCTCTCCCTTCTGTTTTGAAGGAAGTTTCCATTGAAG
This sequence comes from Phakellia ventilabrum, assembly GCA_963921505.1. NCBI lineage: Eukaryota > Metazoa > Porifera > Demospongiae > Axinellida > Axinellidae > Phakellia > Phakellia ventilabrum. The sequence continues at coordinate 6,194,220 of OY997393.1, read as the reverse complement.
TTGAGTCGTCATGACAACTACGAGGCAGCTGGCAGACTGAAGCTATGCTATGGCTGCCAAGGCCATGCTAAACACATGGGCAAACCTGTTACCACAATGCACTTTTGTATGTATATCGTATAAAATTAATGGCAAGGTTGCATGAAGTGATGACTACCTGATGTGCCAGGCTCCCACACACACACACACACACACACACACACACACACACACACACAGACACACACCTGGTCACAGTGGACTCTGAAGCCATGCCACCCAATGTTCTGCTTTAGCTCTTTTTCTCTCTCCGCCCATCTCTCGATGACATCAGGGGATTTCCCCTCCAGTTCACCCATCGCCACAGCAACCGAAGTGCAAGCATTACCTATAGCCAATCGGGGACCTGGTCGCTCTGAGAGCATCTTGGTAGTGGCTTCGAGAAACTTCTCACCTGTGAAAGGATGCACATATAACTTAGCCTTGATCTTAGGTCAAAGTGCACAGGTTAAAGTGCGCATTCACTTTGGCTAGGTGTGGGCCTGGTACATTTTCTCAGGGTGGTAGAAGGGTGAATTTTTTGCGTGGGTGAGGACCGCTGGAGTTCTCAGACAACGAAGAAAGGCAACGAATCTATACTTCTTGTAGCTACTCTTCGGAGTCCGTCTGTACCACAGACTGAGCGCTGAAACAATGTCACCAGCAAAAGGTAGAGAAGTGCAACAGTCTTTCGAGTGGTCCCTGCCCACGCACAATTACGTATGTTAAGTCACGCTCAGTCTGTGGCACCAGATTAGCTACAGAGAAGGATTGCTTCACTGCCTTGCCTCAGTGTCTGAGAACTACAACTGTGCTCACCTACATGTACATGCGATTAAGTCCTTACTACTCCCTTTCTACCCTAAACGTCACTCACGTGAGGAAGGGTACCAGGCTCTTCCCTAGGGCCTAGCCTGGCGACGAGGCTACACTTTTGGGGCTACTGTACACTAACCGAGTGCCTTTGAACTGGGGTAGACATTGTTCAAGCTCTCAGCTGCAGGATGGTACTTGTCAAGCAGGTCTTGAGCAGTATCCATGGCGATGTCTTTAGCCAGCGGCTGACAGAGGAAGTCATCTAGAGATTGGATGTTAGAATCGGCCTGTGAGAAGAGGGAAAGATCAGGTGACATCATGTGATAGTCACATGAACAGAATATCCTCTTGCACAATAAATATAAATCCTCATTGAATTCGCCTGGAATTCACACAGGTGAAGGACTTGATTCACCAGACTTTTACATGAGGGGGAGGAGACAAGCATAAGGAGGAGGAGCCAAGCACAAGGGGGAGGAGCCAAGCACAAAGGGGAGGAGCTAAAGTGCTACACATTAAAATACATTACACACCTCTTCGGCAAGGGCCATGAAGGTGACAAACATCTGCAGGACCTCCCAGCTGTTCTGAATGGCAGCCCTTCTCCCCTCCACTCTTCCCCTCACCACCTCACACAGTCTGTCGATGGGTGTGGCAAGGGGCGGAGCCTCAGGCTTGAGAGCCAGCAGCTGCTTGACAACGGTATCCAACTTCGAACATGTTGGCTGCAGGAAGAAACGTGTGAGCTCATGTAAACGCATAGGTTAAGTCACCTGACTTCAATAACTCATCTGATTGGACACTTACCTCAATGGCCTCCTGGAATTTCTCATACTGAGACTTGAGTGTTTCTGCCGACTCCAAACTGTCTCCCATTTGAGTGTGTTTGGCCAGGAAGCTGTCACATTCCGACTCCAGCCACTCCAAGTGCTGTGGAACAGAATTCAGACTTAGAGACGTTGTATAGTAGCCTCGTTCCCAGGCCTCCCCGCGAAGCGAGTGAGAGGAAAAGCCACTTGCTCGGGGAGGCCTGGGAACAAGGCTAACTGTATAGTGGGTTAGTCTGTTCAAATGTCTAGCTTCGGACCTGGTAAGCCGCTTCTTCCAACTCTCCATACTTGTCTGACTCCTTCCTCCTAGCCGTCATCTTCCTCTCAGGAGCCTTTCCGATAGGCTCCGGTCTCTTGGGGGCCTTGAAGGGTTCTTGCTGAGTTTGGCGAGGTTTCTGACGGAAAGTGAACGTGATAAACGTGTTTAGTGTCTTGAGAGTATCCAAACAGTGTGTGAATAGTATGCAATGAGTATGCAAGTAACGTAAATGTAGTATACCAAGAGTGTGCAAATAGTGTGCAAAATATACTGTTGCAAAATATACTGGTTGTACCTGTTTTCCCTGCTCTGCCAGCTGCCAAGCATTCTGCCATAGCTCCTCAATGTGTGACTTGTGAACCTCAAGCGTGCTCAACTGGTTATCAATTCTACTGCCCTTCTCTGGGTCAGTTGAATCAATTGGGGGTCTTCGGAAAAAAGCAGCCAACGACCCCGCCTCTTTGAAAACTACTTCAAATAAGGTGGTCGTCTGTTTCTTTCTAGGAGTCAGGTCGTCTAGGTACGGCTTCCCTCGGGAAATGATGATCTCCGGCCTCAGGCTAGCCTCCAGTTCGGAGCAGACATCATGCAGCTGTGTATCATTGAGCAGAGTACAGAATTCCTTGAATAGTAAGGACATTGCTCAGGGCCATTGCCTACTTTGATCGTGTCACTGTGTTCAAAGCACTGTATCTCTGAACTTCCATTAAGGGTGGGGCTCATCATATGCGCTGCGTAGAAGCCTCACATATTGATGCTACTAAATATGTAGCACGTATGAGCCCCGTCTTCAACGAAAGTTCAGTGATACAGTGCTTTGAACGCAGTAATACAATTGAAATACACAATGGCCATTTCTACCCAGGACTGCCACAAATAGTCTTCCTATCTCATGCATGCATGTGTACATTTCATTACCGTCTACATGTACACGTACATATGTATATGCCTTGTTACCTTGGTAACGTTGTCATAGAAACTGGTGGCCAAGGTGAGCACCTCCCTCCTGTTCTCCACCCTCTGCAGAAACTTCTCCCACACAGCATAGAGACTGGCAGTCTTGCGGCCCAACTCTGACTTGAAGCCCTTGATCTGCGCCTCCACATGAGGGGCCTCTGAGTGCAGACGCTCCACCGTATGGGTGTGCTCCTATTTGAAGAACAGAATATGCACTAGAAATCGACGCTAGACTATAAGCACTAAGGAAAGAAGAGACTTAAAAACTCATGTTTGTTCAATTATGGGTCTTAGCTGACCTTGCAGCTGATGTCAAAGGCTTGGAATTCTCCCATTTGTGGTTGGAGGGAGCTTTTAGATTCCCCGACTTGAGAGAATGTCTGAATCATCTTCAGCCCTTTGTCCTGTAGCCACATGAGAACCTGTTGTATGTGTGTGTGTGTGTGTGTGCGTGTGTGTGTGTGTGTAGTAGTAGTAGTAGTAGTGGTAAATCATGTCACATGCTCACATGTAACTTACATGTATTTTAGTAATCACCATGGAAATACATGTACTACATGTGCCTTCCCAATGGAGATCATATTCCTAAGTATGACTGACATACACACACCTATACGTACACGTACATACATACATACATACATGCAAACGCTAGCTCAGATTCCAGCCAAAACGACAAAATTACTTGCCTTGCGCTAAGGCGCTCGGCAATTACATCCCACCTGTTCGATGGTCTGCTCAAACTCGCAGTAGGTGAGGAAGTCCCTGATTAATGTCTCCTGCTGGGAGAGGGCGGGGCCAAGCTCCACCCTCTTCCTCTCCAGGTCCTCTAGACGCCCTCTGATAAAGGCCAGAGTCCTCTTCGTGTTCTCATTCAGGCTGCGAAAGGCGGGGTCAGTCGTGAGGGGACGACAGAGGCGGTCTAATAGGGCACCTCCAGAGCCTAAGAGAGAGAGAGAGAGAGAGTGTGTGTGTGTGTGTGTGTGTGTGTGTGTGTAGAGAAATAATTCCAGACAAATTAGATGTTTTTATAAGATCAGATATACACCATGTATGTACAAAGTGAAGCCTCCAATTTGGAGGCCATACTTTACCATAATCAGCATGGGTAATGCTAAAAGCGATAATTTGATATCACCTGTGAATTATCACAATCAGAAGGAAAAACATCGCTTCCTAGCTGGTAAGCTGCTAGCCAATTGTACACTCCTCTAAAAAAAACTGTAAACCCCACAAGTGAAATGGTGCAACAAAGGAACGGCTTTGCTGTCCATTTTAGGACTCGAAAAACCTGTCCACAAAAACAGGCTTGACACTAAAATGTTTCAAACTTGACTCACTAATGCAGCTGTCAATCTTCTGCCCCAGGGCGTCCTTGTTGTCTGCGATGTCTCTCAGCCTTTCCTCGATGGCCTGGGGGGATTTGGGAAGCTGGTGGACGGGCGTGGTCCATAGCATAATGCAGGAGAAAATCTGTGTGTGTGTGTGTGTGTGTGTGTGTGTGTGTGAGTATGAGAGTGTGTGCGTGTGTGTGTGAGAGTGTGCATGTGTGTGTGTTAACGGAACAGTCAAGCTATGTATACTCTCAATACCCTGATGAAAACCTTTTGGACAAAAAGATATCCAGTCTTCATACACGTACAACACCTAAATCTTACAGACAGTAGTTTCTGTCCGGTACCGCATGAAGCATCAGAACATAAAACTGACCTTCGTTTAGACTGTGGCTCACAACCATTCCCCCATTACATCACCATCCCCATACACTCACTGTAGGTAACAATACCCATTACATCACTCAGCTACCATCCTAACCTCGTCCACCAGCAACCCTTCCAGATTACATCACCTTCCCCATACACTCACTGTAGGTAACAATACCCATTACATCACTCAGCTACCATCCTAACCTCGTCCACCAGCAACCCTTCCAGATTACATCACCTTCCCCATACACTCACTGTAGGTAACAATACCCATTACATCACTCAGCTACCATCCTAACCTCGTCCACCAGCAACTCTTCCAGATTACATCACCTTCCCCATACACTCACTGTAGGTAACAATACCCATTACATCACTCAGCTACCATCCTAACCTCGTCCACCAAGAGATGAAACTGCTGTGACACCTCCAGCCTGGACCGGTTCTCAAGCATCCCCCCCGACAGCTTCTCCCAGGCTCCATTTAGCTCTCCCAAGAAGATGGTGTTGGGTCTGAGGTCGAGATGGCAGGCCTTGCGGGTTCTCAGAGCGGCCGACAGCAGATCACAACCATACTTGTAGGTTTTCTAGGGGGAGATAAAATGGCAGACAGAGAGCTCAAGTAACAGGCTTCGTTCTGAGTGAAGACTCTCTCTCCCCCTCTCCCTCCATGCCAAAAAATGAGAGAGCTAGGGGCTTGGTACGTGACGGGAGGACAGGGTAGCTCCTCCCCCCCCCCCCCCCCACATGCAAACTGGTGCATACATTGTATTCCATGCAGAGAGCCTCACGGGAATCGAGTTGCATTTAACGCACTGCTCAGCTGACCATTCAGCTAGTCCGAGGCTTTGAGAATGGTGGTCATCACTTTCCTACTGCCGAATCAGCCTTACCCGCTGTCGATGATCCTCCTGCCAATGTTCCCTCCTCTCCTCGCTACTGTGTTGCTGCGCATGTAGCCTCCCTACTCACTGCCACCTCTCTACAGACGATTCCATCGCAATGCAGTACTCTTCAGTTGTTTGGTACTACACATGCAGCAATGCCGCACCCACAGAAAATATGTTTGCAATAATTGCATTCCTGTAGCGTTACTTACATATATACATACGCGAGTCTCAATGCAACATGATTAGTTGCCTTGCTTCCCGCTCGGCAATAAACCAAAGAGGAACTAGCCTGACATTGTGACAGGGGACAAGAGTACCAAGGCATCGATACTTCCAAACATGAGTCTTATTCTGATTTTATTTTGATACCATACCACTCTCTACCGATGTGATACACAGCTGCTCTGCAGACACACACACACACACGTACACACAGCTATAGCAGTGCCAGCTGTTAAGCCACATCACACACACAACTACAGCAGGCATTAGGCCTTCGGTTGTGACCAGGCCCCCAAAAATTCAATTTTGCATTCTCTAGATTTTTATAACAACACGTTTGCCTCTATCTACTCCTGTTTATATAGGCTGTCTGTGAACATTTCACTTGTGGGTTTTACAGTTTAACAATATTCATAACCTTAATGACCACTCAATAGATAATGAATATCATTATCTGCACTGCCTAACCAAGTTACCTTGGATGGCCACAAGTACACATAGAGGCTGGAGAGAGACATGTACAGTGGAACCTCTGTGTTGTAGTCACCCTCAGGCCAACATTTTATGGCTGTATTATAGAGGGTGGCTGTATTATAGAGGTCCATAATACAATATGTACATTGGGGCCCAACAAGGTGGCCTCAATAGAGAGGTTGGCTGCTATAGAGTGACCACATTATAGAGGTTCCACTGTACAAGAATTTACCGTATAGCAAAACTCTAAAGCTAAAACTCCTTTAAGAGCTTCGTTTTGCTTAATGGCCACAGTGTTAGTGTCCCTAAGCTGAAGAAAATATCTCTGGGGGTAGGCTGAATCTGTTTCTGGTGGTAAGGTTGGCAAGGGCAATACATCTCTGAACCTGGCATGCTATGTTCACCCCTGTGCCTCACAAACTTGCCATTAGAAGGTAAGCAAATTGTGTCCCCACTGTTGTACTGAGATACAGCTGTTTCTTTCTAGCTAACTCCGTGTTGTGGCTGCACAACTCTGCATTTTTGTTCTTATGTGGCAATGATATGCAATTATCGACATACGTGTGCACACGAAGCATATCTGACCTTCCTGAGTTGACTATATATGGAGATAGTGGACATGTACCTTGGCATTTTCAGAAAACTTTTCCTGTTCGTTCAGCAGATGATCTATAGCCAGAGGAGAGTCTCCGATGGTGCCATGGTTTGAGGCCATCTGCTGGAGCATGTCCTGGAGCCACTGGGTCACCTGAAAATGACAAAGACGTTATGCGATCAAATACAAGACATAGGCCATGCATCCGGAAAATGACACAACATCACATGACAATCACACGAAGGTCACATGAGCTCCCACTGACCTGGTTGGCATCTTTCTCACAGGAGTACAGCTGTTTGAACTGCTCCAGCCGCAGCTTTCTAGCCTCCGCCAGCTGCTCAACCCTCTTCCTTGTGTGCTCCATTTCGCTGACCACCCTCCGGACGTGGTCCAGGCCAGAGCTGTAGTCTGGGCCGCTGCGGCCTCCTATGGGCGGAGAGGGAAAGGGGAAGAGGCATGTGACGATCATGTGACTGGTACAGCGGTATATGACTTGATTCACATGGATTACAGAATGAAGAGATGAGCATTATGTAATGCTAATTAGAGAGCGCCAAAACACAACCGTTGCTTCTAGCAACCCAATTTTCAGTACTGGTAGTATTCACAAGTTTGGGGACAGGAACGTATAATGACAATAGAAGCCAAAAAAAAGAGCTTCTCGTATCATTATACACTCCTATTGGGGGTCATATATAGCTGCTGAAATATACAGGGTAGAAGCGGCGGGCGGGGGGGGCATTGGACATGGCAAGTCCTGAGACACAGGAGAAATCATACCCCAGTAAATACAGTGATGAGCCTTGCATGCCAGGTTCAGAATGCATGCCCTCAGAAACAGCTCCCGGAGACTATTTTTAGTTATCACATCAAAATAAAGCTCTTGAAGAGAGTTAGCAGTGTACCAGTGATGGCTTGCCTGCACATGTGACCTCGTCCTACCCCAACCCCCCCCCCCCCCCGGAGTAGAAGTTGGAAGCATTCCCGTACGCATTTTCAACCACTACCTTGAGCCATCTCCATGCTCCTTCTGGTGATGGACTCCATGATCTCCAGGATCCCGTGGCCCTCCCTCGTGACCACCTCCCCCATCTGCAACAGCTGCCCCACCCTCTCATTGTGGTCGCTCAGCAACTGCTCTGCCATTGCTAGGTCACCGGCTGACGCCTCCTGTTTTAGCAGTACGGTCGTTTCTTCATACTGGTGCCACCACTCGGTGTTGCAGGTGTGCAGTCGTACAGAGCCGTGAATGATGCTGCTTCGCTCACCAAGGTAGCTTTCAAACTTGCTGAACCTGGCGCTCAACTTAGAGACCTGCCGCTGGAGGCTGTCCGCTGCAAAGTGGTTTGCCCCTGCGAACCGGTCAGCCATCCTACGAAGTTGTGTGAGGCTGTTGTACATATTCTGTGGGGCATTGAATCGGAGTACGATGACTACACTCACTATACAGTCATGTGATCTTGTTACTCAGTCATGTGATTTTGTTACTTAGACATGTGACCATTATAACAAGATTACGTAATCATGCCAACCAGACTGTCATGTGACCAGTTGGCTCCACCCATCACCACTTACCCGGGCCTTTGCTTCAAATTTCTCATGCTGCTCCAGTAATCCCTGAGAGCTCTCCATAGTGTCGCCGATGTCGGATCGTGTGGCGATAATCTCCTCTGCTCGTCCCTTCAACCAGCTACGGACCTGAGGAAAAGGGAGATAAGAGTACCACGGGCACAAGATAACTTCTTTCCCAGGCTCTTCCCGGGTTCTTCCCAGGCTCTTCCCAGGTTCTTCCCAGGTTCTTCCCAGGCTCTTCCCAGGGTTCTTCCCAGGTTCTTCCCAGGCTCCCGGGTTCTTCCCAGGTTCTTCCCAGGGAGAACCTGGAAATGAGGTTAGCCCATTTCATCTGCACTAGCATGTACAGTAGTTTTTTTGTGGGAGAGAAATTGGCTATATATTCATAATTAAATCAAAATTTAGTACTCAAAATATTTTTGCCTCGGTCCCAAATAATATATCACTGCCTCTCTGAACCTTGATTCTAAATTTTTGCTATACACGTAGCTCAGAGCTGTAGAATTTCATAAAATATATGTCCCAGGCTAAAAAGCCTGTATCTATATGGTGCAGAAGTTGTTTAATTCATGCTAAGAATCCGGACTACTACATAATAGTTAGACGCCGAGACCAAGGGATCTACGCGATTTAGAAACCCGAAGGCCCGAGGCTGTAGCGTCCCGAGCGAAGCGAGGGCGCTACTAAGGGCCTGAGGGTTTCTAAATCGCGTAGATCCCATTGGTCGAGGCGTCTAACTGATTTAGAGTAGCATTAGCAACGGACTTGCTATATATGAATATTCAGTGTTGCATAATTATTGTAGACAGAATAGCCTCAAGGGTGGATCCTATATGTAGAAACCCTCAGAAGCAGGGGTTCTAAGTGATTTAGAACCCCTCCTTGAACCAATCAAATTGCAGGATATTGTGTCAATGTACTCTAAATGTACTTGTGGCCAACAGCTGTCAGCAATTGCTTTCCATGTTACTAAATCCCACATGGAACCAGGACTAATAATATTACTTGTATGAATATGAATCCAGGATACTTCGTGCTTGGAACCAGGACTGTTACCTTGTGTACGGCCTTCTCAAACACTCTCAGCTGCAGTGTCTGCTCGAGGTGGGTCTTCCTCTCCCGCCAGAGGTCCTCCAGCTGCACCTGCCTCCGTCTGATGTTGTCAAGGAGACGGCGAATGATGGCCACCGCGTTGATCTTATCTGGAGTCATACTGGAAGTCCCAGCTTCATCATGGCCCTAGGAGGAGCGAAGAGGAGGAGGGGGGAGTGGAGGAAGGGGGGAGGGGAAGGGGGAAAGGGGGAGTGGAGTAGGGAAGGGAAGGAGGGGAGGGGGAAAGGGGGAGTAGAGGACAGGGGGAGGGAAGGGCAAGAGCAAAGGGGAGGGGGAAGGGAAGGAGGGGAAAGGGGGAGGAGAGGAGGGGAGGGGAAGAGGGAAGGGGAGAAGGAAAGGGAAGGAGGGGAAAGGGGGAGGAGGGGAGGGGAGGGGAAGGGGGGGACCAAGGGGTACTTGGTATTGGTATTGGTATTGAATTGAGCCCAGCCCTAGCCTGTTTCGGATAACAGGCTTTCCAAAAAAATTTCAAGCAAGAGCTTAAGGAAGTAATATTTACACATCACAAATTATCTCTTCAACATGGGCTGACGCTGGCCAGCTGCTTTTATAAGCAGACTAGTATCATTTCACTTGTGGGTTTGGCAATTTAATGATATTCATCTCAGAATGGGCACATGATTAGTTATAAATATTACCAATCAACATACTATGTGAAACGCCTCCCACTCTCTCTTACACACACACAGACACTCACACATACACACACACACACACACACACACACACACACACACACACACACACACAAACACACACACAGACAGACACACACACACACCTGCTCAATCTGTCTCAGAAACTCCCCGCCCTCCCTGAGTGTGTTCTGAGGAGCCTTCCATAGCTGGTCCTGCATCTGGATGTGCCTGGCCAGCAGTTCCTCTGAGGACTCCACGTTCTCCGGCTCCTGGTCCAGACGCAGCTGCTGCTCCACGTGAGCCGTGTGCTCCATCAGAGCATTGAAGGAGGAGATGAAGTGCTCGAGGTCCTGAGGGAGAGGGGAGGGGAGGGGAGGGGAGGGGAGGGGGAGAGTTGGTGGTGTGAGTGAGTGAGTGAAGTGAATAAGTGTATGTACATGTATGCGTGTGTGTATGTGTGTGTGTGCAACCCCTCCAATGTTTATCTATAGCTCAATATTGGTGTGAGTGAGTGAGGTGAATAGTGTACGTATGCATGTGTGTATGTGTGTGTGTACGTGTGTGTGTGTGTGTGTGTGTGTGTGTGTGCATGCAACCCCTCCAATGTTTATCTATAGCTCAATATTGGTGTGAGTGAGTGAGGTGAATAGTGTACATATGCATGTGTGTATGTGTGTGTGTACGTGTGTGTGTGTGTGTGTGTGTGTGTGTGTGTGTGCATGCAACCCCTCCAATGTTTATCTATAGCTCAATATCTAAGAGTGAAGACTTTCAAAAAAGGACATGTATGGTGGCACTACAGTTACTGATAAATAGCAGTAACATAAAATATCATTACTGAAACGTGCCAATTTCAAACACACAGAGATGACAGCTGGAGCAGGCAAAGTGTTGAGAATTGATTAGACTACAGCATTAGAAAGCCCCTTTTCACCATTTTTGGCCTTATTTGAGCTGCCCCCATCCATTAGTGCCGCGGCAACGGTGTCACAACTGTTCTGTCTAGGTAACTCCACTATAAAGCATTTTGTGGTGCTAAAGAGATTTTGCAGTTTTTCCGCAGCTTTGCCTGCCAGAAAACTGTGTGATGTTACTTGTTGATTATATATTCTCTGCATTACATACCAATCTTAGTTTTATCCACTCTGTGTGGTTGTATGGGAGGAAGCCACCAACGTCAGACGTGAGCTGACTCAGCTCAACATGGCGGACCAGCTTGTCTAGAGCAGAGAGCATCACAGTCTAAGATGGAGGGAGGGAGAGAGGGAGGGAGAGACAGAGAGAGGGAGGGAAGCAGGAATGGAGGGAGGGAGGAAAGGAGGGAGGGAGGGAGGGAGAGACAGAGAGAGAGAGGGAGGGAGGGAGGGAGGGAGGGAGGGAGAGACAGAGAGAGGGAGGAATGGAGGGAGGGAGGAAAGGAGGGAGGGAGGGAGGGAGAGGGTTGGAAAGGATAGTATTTCACAATACCTCCCAAGCCAAAACATGATCCCTTATCTGATGCTGATACCCCTGAGGGTGAAACAATAGCCAACCTGGAATGGGGATTCATGAACCTGGAATAAAATTCATGAATGGTGACAGGACTAGAATTTCAGATACAAGCTGTTCTTGAAAGCTGACCATCTGTCAAAGTTACAGCTAGGGTTTTTTTTACTCTCGCTACATTAGCCTCAAATCTTTCACTAGAATAGAGGGCTGAAGGTAGCTTATATTGCACCATTTTGATGACAAGGTTGGCCTTGCCAGACTCAGTTGTTGGTGATCGATCAAAGCCCCGATCACCAACTACATCTGTTAACGCACAAGTCTAGACGCAAGACTGTTTTTCTGCATGCAGACAACAGTACAGTTGATCAGGCAATCTTGTCACAATAGCACTGTATACAGAACATGGCCTATAGAGTATATATCATAGTAGACCCTTTACCGTTATGATGTAATGGGAGGTAAATGCCATGCCATGCGCATGCATGATATGCCAGGAGCAAAGAAATTACAAGCAAACAGCATGTTCTTATATTTTCATACTACATCAGAGCACACATTATTTTTCCATTTAGTGCTCTCCCCCATTGGAATATATCTCTGCATCTCATATGTAATGGCTGATGACCAGCTAACAGCTGACTGTCAGAAGCATTACCAGATCAACAACACCTAGATTTCTGTCTGTCAGAGCGCATTTTCTAGAGGGGTCAAAGGCACCCCCCTAAACATTTTGTGCCCCCTTGGAAATCTTAACAGCACACCACACAACTCTTTCCCACTTATTACTGTTCTCCATTCATCTCTCCCAATACAATAACTCTTGTGAGTCTCGTTACTTTGCACACTGCAGTCCACGTCGTGGAATACTTACAGAGAATTCGAGCTTCGACTTCTCCCGGTTGTGTCCTCTCTTGGTTCCCGTCTTCTGCCAAAAGTGTCCCGGCTGGATGATGTACACCACGTGGATCTGACCCGGCAGAGCCTCCTGTGGGGGTGGGTAGGTCATGTGATAGTCATGTGAGGTGGCTAAACAGTACATTCTGCCTCAATACGTATTACTTGCTTTATCTCATTCGCCTTCCCAATGCGTTACTGGGAGCAGTTGAAAATGGGAGTGAGACTACAACATGGCTGGTCTGGAAATGGGTTCACGTATGTTTTCATCATTCGCCACAAAAAAGGCATCAATAATGGCCCCAATACTCTGGTTTGTTACACTACACGTAATATTACCAAATACTATAGAACACTACTGAACATCATCACAAACTACTGGCCAGAGGATATACAGTGCCTCAGTCGGGACAGCCAATTCTGTCACATGACTTACCTGCAGTGAGCGAAGAATGAGTTTGGTGTTGTTCCAGGTGGAGTTCCTGGCGTCCACCACCACGCTGAAGCCATGCTCACGCACGTCTTCCCTGAGAGGGGAGGACCACTTGGTAAGGTTTCAGTCTTCTAGTGCTGAACACGAAATACTATGGGGCACTACAAAACACTACCAAACACTATGAAACACTGTAGTATACTATCAATACTCTACCGGATATTGCCACTGAATAATATTACTGAAAACTAACGTTGGTATACTAGCGAGGTACTGCACCAGCCTCCGGACATCCTCCCTGACATAAATGTAGCTCTTGGGTTTGGCCGGGAAGGTGATGAGAGACTGTCCCTGTCGGTCTCGTCCACCAGACAGGATGGCTAGGTGGTCATGGAGGAGGCGGAGGATCTCTGCTGCCGAAGTGGGGTAGTTGACTGGGGGTGCTGGTGAGGGGGAGTGTGGGTGTGACAGTGTAGAGGTAATGCATACACACACACTTCAGTTATTGATCATAGACTCATGCCAAGATTCCAGTCCCCAGATTTACATGGAATCGAGACTTTTTTGATGTACTCTTACATAATCATTTTAAGGCTATGTATATGTCTATGCACATACCCCACTACAGTGGAACCTCTGTACTGCGGGCAACATTTCATGGCTGTATTATACTGGTTGCATATAGAGGTCCATATATAACACATTAGCAATACGCCAACAAGGTGGCCTTAAAAGCGAGGTGACCATAGCTCTATAGGGTGACCAAGTTCCACTGTATTTTTTCGTCGTGACAATCTTTGTCCCAAAAGCTATTCCTCAATCGTCCATTAAACACATAAAAGCTTAAAAGGTTAGAGAGCATCTACATATACTAACTTTCTACAAGACTACTACACAGTTGCTGGCACTATACTGCACCCACACACTGTTACCATGGCAGCATGAAATGCCATTCATAAAGCGAGTCAGCTGCCAAGCGACATGGGTTTCAAATCCAGCACATACACACTCCAAGAGATAATGGCAGGTTAATTAGTACGCCTGTATATCTACTATTATATTCAGCAGTAGATAAACACATGCCACTTAAATAAGTTAAGATTGTATTACTTATAATTAGTACCCAATTAACTGCGACAGGATACCTATGCACATTCCTGGCATAGTGAACCACGCAAAACAAGCGGCAAACACAACTGCCTGCTAACAGCTTGCTAGCCAAAATACTGACTCCTGAGATGCCTGGCAAACAACTTGAGATATACCAGCCAGACGATACACATGACACGGCCATTTTTGGCTATAGCCGCCTCATCCATGCACTTCAATCTAGGCTTGGCTGGACAACAGCTCTGGCAGAGTCTCGGGCAGATGCCGTGATGTCATGCAACTTTTTCTGGCAGCTGTAAAATGGTACGCAGTTGCCAAGCAACCAAGCAAAACATCTCACATAAATGGCCAAACAGCTGCTTAGGGTTAACTAACAGTAACATAATAACTACCTACATGTAGTTGTTAAGAGGTTTAGGAGCCATGGCCTTTTATGGAATAGTACACAGCAGAGCTAGAGAGGGAGTGTCACAGCTATGTCTGAGCCCACTCAGTTTAGAGGAGCAATTATAGTATTGTGATAGCTAATTGTAAGTGGCAGCAACTCATGCAAATTAAGTTAGTACTGTAGCAACAACTGCATACACAGTGACAGGAGTAAGCTTGTCAAGAGACACAAAGCGAATAGAAGGTGCCAGCTGTTTGGCTAACAACAGACTCAGCAACCTGGGCAAACTATTGAAACATGACAGGCTATGATGACTCCCACATCACGATAGACCAGATTAGCTAATGATATTTTGAATACCCCTCGTCTTTCATCTGTCACAATATATCAATATGGCTATATATCTTGGCAGCACAGCGCTTTGAATGCAGTGACACCGTCAAAATACGCAATTGAATAATCTTTGTTTTCTGCCACCTATACTCCATACCAGTACAAGGTTGCTGGGGCCCATTCCCAAACTTTTTTTCCCCAGTTTTTGCAGGTTTACTCTACTATCTATAAAACTTGTGCTACTCACACTGGCCGGCAGTGATTGGACCGGACTACATCTTAGCTTTGCTGACCACACCTCAGGCATTTCGGGCCCCTGGACAGAACATCGAGACATCTTATAAATATACAGGGTTCTCTTTTGTTTGCAAGAGCGTAGCCCTCTAAGAGGCGTTGACACAAATCCGGCCATAAACACACTACAATTCTCACCTTCTCCATTACTGTAACACATTTACCCACAAATTGTGTAACTGGTTGCAAACAGTAGGGCCACGAAAGGAAGCTGCTAACCATTTGGAGAGAGGCTGAAGTAATAATGCCCCAGGCCAAGCCTGAGCAAGTCAAGCCTTTACTGGAGAGCAGCCTTAGTCAGATTTCTGAATTCTTTGTAGCTGCATGCCACATTGATAAGTGCTAATAGGCGGTATTTACTGCATGGTATAAGTGAACTTAGCATACATGTACATGTAGCTATGTTGTAGGCATGAAGATCGCTATGTGTTGGTACTAGTAGAATAAGTCCTTTTCACGTAAAATGCCATTACAGATTTCAGTAGCTATGGCAACGACACTCCTCGCCTTTCCTGTCCAACAGGCACAGACGATCTCTTTCAAGTTTGAAATAAATTTGGAGAAGGAATGGAGAAGATACACTGTATGACCTCACAAACTTATACACATTTTACATGGGCTCATATGGGAGATTCGGTCTGGAGGCGCCTCCAGTACAAATTTCTTATACGGACTAATATGAAATGTGTTTGTGTGGTCACAGCTATTCCGTACAAACTTGAATAAAATCCTCCACACCCAGTGGACATAAAATGCAAAGAGTATCGTTGCCATAGCTACGGAAATCCCTAGCCCATTGGCATTTTTCATGGAAAGAAAGGGTCTATATTACAGCTGGACAAGGTCAGCCATATCCCACTGCTATCCAGCGTGCCATGGAAGGTCCCCATCTCTCCTTGTACCCGATGAGGGCTGGTAATGCATCTAACATATTGGTGTCATATAGGTGACATCAATCACGGGCAGAGGAGATGTGGTTCGTCATGCAATTCTATAAGTGACAAAGGAAACAGGTCTAAACCAAGTCAGCAGCTGAGCTGTATGTGGGGTGAGCCAGACTCACAGGCACTTGGTTGTAGTCACTCAAATAGAATACAGCTGTCCTTGCCCACTCAAAAATTCACCTGTTACTGTACCTATGCATGACAAACTGCGCCAGGCCAACGAGTAGCCAAAGTGAAATGGCGGTGGGTGCAGAGAGGGTCTAGCTCGATAGACTAGTGGGCCTGGGAATGAGGCCACTACAGGTGTTGCTATGAGACAGCGAGAGGTGCATACTTTCAGTGTTATTACTGTTAGTTTGTCGCCATAGCAGCCAGTGCAATGACATCACACCACAGCATACACAATTATTTCTAATCTCATTATTATTTTTTCAGGGGTCAAAGGACAATAGAGAAAATGCAGATTTGAGATTGACATGTGAAATATTGGGAACAAAAAAATGGACTGGTCTAACTGTGGCTCTGTGCTGGGTGGACTTCATGGTATTGCTGATGCTATATGTAGCCTTGTTCCCAGGCCACGCAGTCGCCCTGGAAACGAGGCTATGCTAGACGTGGAGTGAAGTGGACGCCTAGGAGTATTGAGGTCTAAGGCACACAAAACCCTAAAATCTCATTACGGTCAAGCTCCCTCTAAAATGGCTTTTGGCATTACTCCCACAAAAGGCCATTACAAAGTCAGCAGCATTCAAACAGCTGTACAGGCAGTAGTACAAGTCTCAACAGCCAGCCAGCCAGCCAGCAAAGGAGGACCTATACCATAGCAGTTCTGTTTTAATTTGATAATAGCGTGCAAATTTCATTGCAAATAAATACCTCAAATGGTGTGAGCAATATTGACACCAGCACGGAGATACACCCTGTCTACAGAAGTTACTCTTAACAAACTCAAGAATACACACATGCAGCTGCTTAGGCTCTCTCGTGGGGCCCAACTGAAAGATTTCACATAGAATTTTTCGGTGGGGGCTGGAAAATAATGCACAGGGAGCCACGAACCCTAGGGGTGTATGGGGGCATGCTCCCCCAGGAAATTTTAGAAACTTACATGTTCTGAGGGTTGCTTTTAGTGGCACCAGAAAGGCTGAAAATGAAAAAATAATATCAATGTCTAAGTTCTGGGGGGGGGACTCTTGCTGAAATCCCAGTCTTCCCCCCCTCAGTATGAAGCTCTTGACTTTGGGCCTCCTCAAATGCTCAAACCTCAGCTACTCTTTGATGCCGATCTTGAGATCAGGAAAGTAGATATTATTTGTTTACGACAGCTGTAATACAACAGTGTGATCTCAGCCGCTACTAAGTTGGTGACCAGTTGGTGACCGGTACCTGCCTTCTCTCCTAAACGGCTTCCCAGCTTATTGAATACACTGCCAATCATTAGTTAAAAGGTTTCTTGAACACTTTAGGCCTCCCACAGCGGAGTGCTGTAATACAGCTACGGATAGTTGCTATGAGGTTGGAATTTCTCCAGTCAAATTTTAGATGAGAGTTTTACGATGTGCATGTACATATTTCAAGTTGTACATTCCTAGGGCTGAGCAATAAACGGAACCTCATACCACCGCCTCCACACGTTTGATGTTAGATAATATAAGTGTATGGACGTCTGGGTATGGGATGCATGGCTACATCGGTATGGATGTCTGGGAATGGGATGCATGTTTACACCGGTATGGACATCTGGGAACGGTATGCATGGCTACACTGGTATGGATGTCTGGGAACGGGATGCATGTCTACACTGGAAACAATTTATGGGCAGCTTAACGCACATATGTAAATCATCAAAGATGGAAAAACTTTGAGAGAGTAAAGATGGGAGCCCAGCTGGGCACTGAACCTAGGACATTCTGGTTACTAGTCAGATGTTCTTACCCACTGAGCTACTGGAGCTCCTGAGCAGAGGAGCAGGAGGCAAGCTTTGTATAGCTACTAAACCTGCTGGTAGTATTTGCCAGTAGGACCCAGCCAATTCCAACTCTCTCTTAAGATGTTATTCATCACCCTTACACACGGTTAAACGTACTACACACAAACTTAGTATGGCAAGAGTTTACACGAGTGCCCATGTCAATAACATTTATTATTTTTTTGTAGCACTCGAAATCCTTCCCAACATGTAACTAGCATTACCCCATATGCGGTTACCATGGTACAGCAGTCTTGTTTCTCTACATGTCGAAGATAAGCCAGGGAAGTGGTGGGAAAGATTGGGGAGTTCTGTTCACTCAAGCATGCATAACTGGTGCTAGGGCAAAGTTCACTGATAACGTATATCACATTATACTACTACACAATACTACTAAATATTGCCAGACAGGAGCATATAATGACGTAGGAGGTTTCTCACATCATTATGTGCTCCTGAAATTTGATTTCATAAAAAAAAACTATCAAGAAGGTTGGAGCAACGGCAATAATGACAATATTATTGCCTTCACAATAATTGGGCATGTTGACTTTCAAGTATATCGAAATATTGCCCTGTACTTTAGTACCTTCCTCCTCTGAACCGACTGCAGGGATGTTGGCCCAGCTGGTAGACACGATGTTCCCACTTGTTTCATACCCTCCTCCCGACGGAGGTAAGTGCCTGGGGCTAGAATGGGCGGGACTTGAGTGGGTAGGACGGTGGGAGTGCGGGGAACGTTGCGGAGATGAGACGGCTGCAGTAACGTGCGCAGGACGTGAGGGGTGAGGGGAACGGTGGGGTGAAGGCATCCCGGACGACAGATTCTGGGATCCGGCAGACTTGGGAGTGGCAGGTCCTGGCCCGATGCTGCCCTGACTGAGCGACACCGCGCCATACTGGGCCAGTAAGTCATCTACATGGTCGCCCTGGCTATTGGAGACTGGCTCGGGGACAGGAGAAGCACTGTCCTCCCCATTACCTACTGTTGCCATTCCGGACAGCTCTTGTAGGTTTACAAGTTCCCTTTTGTTGATTGCTGGTAATTTATAGCCTGGGGCTATGATATCATGTAGTGCAAGATTCGCACATGATATGGACGTCCGTTCCTGAGATCCACGGTAGATCGCTTGAGATTGACGCGGTGTAAGTTACGGACACCCGGGTCTTTTATAAATTCGGCCGAGCATGCACTTCAACCCCGTTTCCAGTTAATGCATCGCTTCGGTTCATGAAGCAGCGGCGCCGGAACTTCGATTTTGATAACAGCTGGAACTGTGTCGGAAGGTTAGGACACTTGCTCTTTCGTCCGCTTCCAGATCTCTGAATCAGCGAGTTTGTACGTGGGAGATCGACTACTCTTCCATGCCTTCCGGTAAATAGGTGTGGCCCAGATCTATACGGGATGGGGCGGGGCCGGGACGCATGCGCTCATCGCGTGATCATGCCGGGGTGGGGCTCGTGCAGCAAGAATGGCAGACTTGAAAAGCAACTTGGAGCAACAAATAGACGAATTGGAGCTTCTACAGTCCATGTTTTCAGCACCTGGAGAGTTTCAAATTGAAGACCAATCCACTTTTGACCAGGCTTCCGCCTTCATAAGGGACCTGACTCCGGCTACTCCGGGAAGACTCAGCTGTAGTCTGCATATTCCAATAGACGCACACCAGCCTGCTGCACCTGGGGCCAGCGCTAGCGGAGGAGACAGCCATACAGATCAGCACATCCTAAATATTTCCATCAGGCTACCACATAGGTAGGTCTAATGAAGCAGCTATACATGCTGAGTTGTATTCTCGTGCCCAGACACCATACGAATGTAATCATGCGTAGCCTGACCATCCTCTGTGTGAATAATCAGGCTAGGCGTGACTAATACAAAGGTAGTCACGCATACCCTGACCAAAGATACTTAATTACTAAAGTATCCTTGGCCTGACCATTAGCACGGAGGGAGTGCAGTTCCTCCGTGCAAATGGTCGCCTTGCTGCCTGGTCCACACGAGATTTCATCCTTTGCCCCATACTAGCAGACTTAGCACTCATCTATTTTCGTGGTCGGTGAGTTTGGATATGAGACTGGGGGATCTGGGTATGAGACTAGGGTGTCAGCAGTGATTTGGGTATGAGACTAGGGGGGGTCAGCCGTAGTATGGGTACGAGACTAGGGGGTCAGCAGTGGTCTGGGTATGAGACTAGGGGTCAGCAGTGGTCTGTGTATGAGAATACAGGGACGGCAGTGGTCGCTCTTACTACAGTATTATGTAGTGAGCCAGAATGTCATAAAAGGTTCCAAAGAGTACGCTAAACCAAGTATTTTTTCTCTCTCATGGCAGCTATCCAGAAATCCTTCCTGAGGTCTACATCAGTTCTGATGACCTGTCCCGAACTGGTCAGGATGACCTGAATACTGACCTACAAGGCTATATGTCCAGTTCCATCCTGCTGGGGGAGGTATGCCTGCTTACTATTACGGAATGGATCCGGGACAATGCTGCAGGTTATTTTCCTACTCAAACCGCTTCGGAACTGAATTCCGAAGGCATGGATGTGGATGAGACTTCCAGCCATTTCTGTCGAATGTGGCTCTACATGCATCACATCTATAGCAAGACCAAGCGCAGAGACATCTTGTCTCTTGCCAGTGAACTGGATTTAACTGGTTTCATGTTGGCAGGGAAACCAGGAGTCGTCTGTGTGGAGGGAGATGTTAGAAACACGAAGCAGTTCTACAGCATTCTGAGGCGCTGGAACTGGAAATCCATCACTTGTCGAAAGAAAGAGATAGTAGCGGATAGAGACATCGGCGTGCAGAGAAAAATAACTGGTTTTCAGGAACTGGGTTTGGATACCCACGGCCCCAGGCAGAACCACATGGACATGGGCCAGTTTCTGGACTACCTGAGAAGGCATGGACTCGAGTACATGTTCAAGACACTATTTGGGGTCGAGGGTCACACGATGAGTCCTCCAGTGAATGACACCAAAATAACTTGATCTTTTTTTTGCTACATGTATATCTGAATTTATAACAAGCCCAAAATCAGTGGGTCGCCTTTTAATTAATTGCGTCATTATATAAATTTGGGTGTGGCTGAGATATTTTACATTCCAGCTCAGCACAGAATTCTGGAATGAAACCGGAACTGCCTCCGTCCTAATTTTGAAAGGCGTGGTTCAGAAAACAGTAGCGGGGCTACGTCTACGCCTTTACCATGGCTAAGAAGGTCTCAGCGAATGGCACAGATGACACAGCGCCATGTAACAAAGAGGAACGGCTCCACGAAAGTCTGGTACGTGATTTAGGAGGCCTCTACCGTGACCGCGCTACTGCAGACCTCGAGTTCTCTGTCGGCCCCAGGGGAGACAGAATAAAA
Source organism: Phakellia ventilabrum (assembly GCA_963921505.1). Lineage (NCBI taxonomy): Eukaryota > Metazoa > Porifera > Demospongiae > Axinellida > Axinellidae > Phakellia > Phakellia ventilabrum. The sequence goes on along the minus strand of OY997393.1, from coordinate 6,172,899 downwards.
GCACATCGGTTGATAGTGCAGTGTAGGTGCGAGAAGTACAGAAACAAGTGGGCAGGGGAGCAAGGGACGGTATCTGTGAGGCTGGAGAGAACGGACGTGAGGTCGTTTAAGAGCGTGCTGAGATACATCTACACTGGGAAGGTAATGATTATGGCTGAACTGCCACATGAACTCGTTATCTTTGCAGACGACGTTAATGCTGAAAGCAAACTTCTCAGCAAAGATAAGGGGATAAAGATCGAAGGTGTGAATCTAGGTTAGCTTACAATTTGGGCTGGCTTGGCATAGTAAATAACTTTATTTTGTGTATACTTTGATCCTATTTCAACACCCATGATTGATGTTTGTAGTTCCAGATATTCATGAGAAGGGAATATTTTTGCTGGCAGGTAAATGGATTCCAGATTTATTTAAGCATCCTTTTATTCCACTCCTTCAAAAGCGCATGAAGGAAAGCATAATAAACACTAAATAACAACCGTGCTGTGGTTGCCTCGTTTCCAGGCCCCGTTTCAGTCGGTTGCACGAAGCTATGCTGTGGTTGCCTCGTCAGCTTTCATGCTGAGAATTTTAAAAATATGTAAAATATGCAGATAGCAGTAGTAGCAGTATACCATAATTATAGAAGCTGCATCACCTTCCCCATGCTATTGTCATGGATGGACACGACTTGCTTTCGTAGTTGTGTTCATTCTTACTCGGAGTTACGGAGTTCTAAAAATAATAGAATCAATCGAGGGCGTGTGAATTTACAAGCTAATTACAGAGTTGGCTCCAATTCTCTTGTCTTCTTTTTCGACTATCCCTTTCAGATTGATCTACGAAAGGAAGAGCTGCTTCAAGTTCTCTCCCTCTGTATGGAATTTGGTCTTCCGATGCTCCGAGTTCATTGTATCGAGCACCTATCGGAAACGCTAAATACCGAGAAGGTCTGCTCCATTCTAATTGGAGCACAGTCTGCTCTGATGGAATCGGAATCCAAGGGTGATGGAATGGAATCCACCTTTCAGGAGATTGTCCAGAAGTGTTTGGGATTCATTGAAGCCAACACGAAGGCTGTCTTCCAGTCCCCTGGCTTTCTGCAGCTGTCCAAGGAGCAGCTCACTGCGATCATCTCCAGCAATAAGGTACCCTGTTTGCTTTGTTTTGTTAATGCTTCCATTCAAGGAGCTGTTCGCATTTTGGCACATTTTCGATAATTACTGAGTGTAGGTGGGACTGCGAAAAAGGCAATTCTATTTTTAACAATAGCACTTAAGCTTGCGTATTTATGTAGCTATAGGGCATAGAATGGTACCCTAGCGACGTGGTTGTTAGAATGGTACAGCTGAATCTTCCATAGAAGGCTAAATCTTCTGTTATAGGTCTCAGCAATAACAGGAATTAAGCTGTTGGTGGGCGTATAGGCGAGCAATCAAGGCTGGCAGTGATGTGTGTTGCTATTAGCTACAGAACACTACCTTTCTAGAAAGTAAACACTAGCAATGTATTTGGATAAGTAATTGTAGTTCTTAAGACAGCTAGCCTGGTTCCCAGGCCACGCCCAGCGGCCTGGGAACAAGGCTAAACAACAGCTTGTGTACATATTGCTCTACAGCTGGGGTGTGTGTACATGTATGTGTAACAAGCTATATGACCCTGTGAATTAACCTTTTTTCTACATGTACATCTAAAACCACTCTGGCCAAATGGTGTTGCCCCGTTTTAGCTAATTAACCCTTTTATGCCTGATGCAGTTAATTAACCTCTTTATGATTAACCCCTTTCCTACATGCTAGCTGACACTCCAAGAAGAGGATGTGTGGCGAGCGGTGATCCGGTGGGGTGGTCATGTGACCGGGGTGGAGCAGACCGTGGTACTGTGGACAGAGAAGGAAAGACAGCGGATGAAAGAGGCACTTGCAGGGGTTCTGGAGTGCGTGAGGGTCATGGAGATTAGCAGTGAGGTTTTCGCAAATGAGGTGGAGCCGACGGGTCTGTTGCCCATGGAGATGACCCTGGCTAGGTGGGTGCTGTTAATTGCTGGAGGCAACTAATCGTGTTGCGTGGAGACTAATTAACCATCTTAGCTCCACCCTGATTCTTGTAGATATCGCCATGCTGTCGTCCATGGGAGAGGGCGTGCCAATTCGGAGCACTCCCGTCCCCGGAGTGGAGTGACGGAACCCTTTTTGGGATCAGATATCCTAGAAGGGCGGGCCGACCTACAGGTGCAAATTAACGAATGGTGAGTCCCCAATTTACTTCTCTAAGTACACAAGTGAACCAGGAAATTTGAAACAAGTTAACGTGATTCTTCATTACAAGAACAAGGAAATTGTTTCCTTAGCCTGCGATATTTCTCTCTGCGCTTCTTTTTCACTCTGTACCCAGGCCTTCCAAATCCCAGATTATCTCACAGAAAATCCAGTCCAGGGTATTGATAGATTCTGTGATAGTGTTGTATTGGACATTGCCGATGGCAACCAGTCATGTGACTACCTTGAATCCAGTGCTGTCTACCTGGAAACCCTTTCCTTACTTTGTAGCGACAATTCCATTGGGAATGAGGCTAGTCTCGTACCCAAGCACCCCTTCACAGCTTTTTCGCAGCCATGAAAAGGAATATTTTACAGCTGTGAGAAAGCTGCAAGGGGTGGCCTGGGTACGAGACTAGAATGAGGCTCACTAAAAGCAATAGCTATTTGAGTGTTGCATTGAAGAATCTTATTTTTATCGATTCTCCGTTCCATTCCGCTACTCTCATGCAGGTCTGAGCTTCCCTCTCAGGAATGGGTTCTGCTATACCGTGGATCTCGGGACGGATTCCATGCACGGGACTTCCACTCACACTGTGACGAGAAGGGAGCGACTGTGGTCATAGTGAGGGTAAGGGAGGTGGATGGGTCCAGTTCCAAACAGTCTGGGAATGAGTCTTTAATGTACTATAAAACCAAATAGTCTGGGAATGAGGCTTTAATGTACAATAATACCAAACAGTCTGAGAGTGAGACTGTAATGTGCATCATTTGGATTTTTGGTGGCTTTGGTCTTTGAATTTGAAGGGGGGAGGAATGGGTTTGCTAATGGCCGTCATTAGCATGCCACTATCAATTTACGTAGGGGGGTGCTGACAGCCTGTTTGTCTGCTGCCCTTACTCCACCGACGGAGATGATGTAGTTTACTTTGATGATCAGCCATTGTTCTTGGAATGCTTTGTAGTTGGGAGTGCTGGCACGACCCACTCCATAGCTGAATCTCGGTGCACAGCCTCACACACTCTCCCTCCTTCCCACCCTCATCGTGGCTTCCCCGAGGTCCTCGCTGACTTCAGTCAGCGTCTTGGGATAGATGTAGTGGGTGACTGTGAACTTTGCCCTCTTCTCAACGTTGGGCCACTCCATAGCTGAACCTCAATAGGGGGAAGTTCTATCTAGCATTCTGCTAGTTTGTGTACATGTTAGCCTTGTCCCAAGCTCTCCCCTTCAAAAATCAGAACAACGGGAAGACCCTGGTTAATTTTCTCGTGTGATTTAACAAAGCGTGGGCTGCATTTCTCTCGTCTATTCTAGCATGAGACATTGCTTCATCATACTGGTCGCTTACGACACCAACAAGCCCTAAAGACTAGCTACAAGAAGTGTAGATTTGCTGCCTTTCCTCGGTGTCTGAGAACCGCAACTGTGCTTGCCTGCCTCCTTTCAACCCGAATGTCACTCATGTGAGAAAGGTTCTCCCCCGTTTTGGGGAAACCTGGGGATGAGGGTAGCCCTCCCCACACACACGAAGAGACTAAAACTGGGGTGGAAGGTCTGGGAACGGGGCTGGCTCACTGCTAGGTGTATATGAGGGAGTTAAGGCTTGACTCGTTCCCATGTCTCCCTTGTGGAAGAAAGCTGTTTGTACTGCAAATGACAAAAGCTTGAGCGAAGGCCTGGGAACGAGGTTATACTTCCTGCACATTATTTGTAACTGACAAAGCTCCATGAACTGAAACCTTTTGCCATCTATTGACAGTGAACACAGCGTTGGAGTTCTAAGAACTACAGTTGTGTCAATTGTTGGCATGCTAATTCTGTGACTCCTGCACCATATAGACTGTTCATACAATATCCATCGTGCAATTATTGCCTATCATTTCCATTAGCTATTGAGACACATGTGAATGCATGTATATTTGCTCTGTTATAGACACCCAGTGGATGTGTATTTGGTGGCTATACTGACGTGTCTTGGAGCAGTCGATTTAAGAGGGGAAAGTTCGCTAGTTCTCAGGGGTCCTTCCTCTTTTCTCTTGTGAACCCCACCAACTCTCCACCTGCCAAATTTGAAATAAAGCAGCCAGCTTATGCCATCAACAACCATCCAAGGTTAGCCTCCTTTGGAGTCATTCCCAGGCGAATGCGAGGCCTGTAAGAGGTTCAGCACCTTCTAACGTTTTGTGCATTGCAATTACAGCTGTTTCCCCTCATAAGATATGTTTCCCTGCAATCTCGTTCCCAGGCAACACTTTATTTGACTGCATGAAGAGAAAGCGTAGATTTATCCTCATGCAACCGGGAACAAAAAAAGGATTGTAGTATGCTATTGCATAAATTTATAGTTAAAACGCTATCTGGCGGCTTCTGAATCTGTTCCACCGACCCTGAAGGGAAGTGTTGGGGTAGGCAGATGAGGTTAGAACCTGACATTAACGTTACTCCATTGAGCAGCAAATTATTTGGCAAGCCTTTTCTTTTCTACCGTCAGTGAGAACCTGCTAACATAAGAACCTAACCACCCAGATTATTGTCACCCCTATCTTCTCTTCCTGCAGTAATGGTCCCATATTCGGATCAGGTGCTGATCTCTGCATAAGCAGCGAAAGTAATCGCAACAAGGACTCCTACTCGCAGCTGCCCTACACCTATGGCGACAGCTCACTGCCGCAGCACTTACTGACAGGTGTTTGTCATATGGAGTATAATTATGTCATAGAGTCAAATAGCAACTCTCAGTGATTGAACACACAGTTGAAAGTGCCTATTTCATAGTATGTGGGAGGGGAAGCTGGTAACAGGACAACTACTGTAGGGCTGATTTTAATTGTGAGATTCTAATAATTCCAAATAGCCAGGTCACAAAGTTTAAATTGTTGAGTCCTGTAGCAGTGTAAACATGGGCTATTCTATTACCCTTCCCATGTGCAGGTGGGTTCAGTAATTGGTCTGTCTGTCTGTCATGCAAAGCATTTTGCTAAACAGGAAACTTAGGAAGTTCGTAAGCAGTACAAACAATAAAAGCGGCAAGCATTTTGTGTACCGGATAAAAGTCAGGCTTTCTTTAATGGTCATCATGGCAACATTCGTGTAGATACCTGTGTACGAATGTTAGCAGAAATGGTATTAAATGCTTGCGTTTCTCTCCTCTGCAGGTGAGCAGTACTTTACAGTGGAGGAGTACGAAGTGTTTGGCCTCGCTAGTTAGCGAGAATCCGTAGCCTGCAGTGTCAAATTTCTTGTTTGCTTAGCTCTCTGGGTGATTCTTATGCTGTACTGACACTGGTGTCTGAAGTATTATGCCTAGCCTTTTTCTTTGCTTTTCTCTTTATTATACCACATATACTGTTTCAGTATTCAATGCCATATCTTTTAATGCCATGTATATATATATATATAATCAAATTTGCATGATAATATGTATACCGCCTCTTGCCACATGACAGACCGTGCCACTTGCAGAACGTTTTGCAAGGGGAGGAGCCAAGCTCCAATAAAAGGAAAATACTTTAGTCTCGTGCCCAGACCTTGGCTCCTCCCCCTCGCCGGACATATTTTATTATATATATTTAATCGTGCCCAGACCTTGGCTTCTCCCCCTCGCAGGACGTCCGGCGGGGGGGAGGAGCCAAGATCTGGGCACGAGACTAAAGTACCCTATATGGGGTGGGCCTAAAACGAGGAACAGAAATGGAGAAATAGGAGATTTAATGAGAAATGCACTTTGGCAGGCTAGTAGTAGTGATCGATAGATGGCTATTTGTGGTATTTCTGTAAAAACCAACTTCACTTGGAGGAGAAAAAAAGAAGCCTATACCTCCTGGACGGTCAAACAATTCTTTCCAGGCTAGGCTTACCCACTGATAGTATTTGTGAAAAGAAAAAGTTGGAGCCTAGCAGCCTCCCTCCCTTCTGGACAGTCGAACTTATAAAAATTCCACCAGGGAGTCCTATACAAGCATACACAACACAAACAAGAAATACATACAAACTACAGTACTATTAAACACAGAATGTAGATAAAAAAATACAAAAAAATTTTTTTAATTAATTTTGTGCCATTTTTATAAAGACAAACTACTTAACTTAAGGGGAAAGAAAGAGAGAAAAAAAGAAACTTGGAGAAAAAAAGAAAAAAGTTGGAGAAAAAAAAACTTGAGAAGAAAAAAAAACAAAAGCCTAGGGAGCCTCCCATCCCTCCTGGAGTGTTAGACACCCGGAGCGCTGGATAGGCGATGGCTGGGAATTACAGGAGCCGCTGCTGTAACGTACCCAGTCATCCTTTTAGCTTCGGAGTTCTTCCGGAGAAGAAAGTTACCGGCATATTGGCTGTAGGCTTAGAAAGTCAAGAATCAGATGTGTACGCGGGCGGCATTCGAACCCGCGACCCGATTAATGGGGAGGCCACGTTCCGACCCCAGTCTGAAACGAACGCGCCACCTTGACTTCCCGTCAGATGGGTGGAAAATTTAGGCTTATATACTTGTAACGGTGATGTGCGTTAAATGGAATTGTTCCTAGAATGGCACTGAGTGTCAGCAGCAGGATGGCTAGAGCGTCCCGCTATAGTAAAAGCACCAAGGATAAAGGTTAGGTAGCTACAGATACATATAGCGCTAGTTGTAACTATGAGCCTGACTCATACAGGCCGCATAGCTACACACATCCTACCATGTAGTATCTATGATCCTACTTCGGATACTTGTCACTTGTGGCTCAAAATAGGGATGTTAAGCTGGTCAGGCTGTATCTAGCTAGCTTTCTAGCTAGTGCATATCTCTATCCGATTATGGCTGTGTCAGACAGTGTGTGGAGATGGATGGTGTGTATTGCGTGATAGCGAGAGGGTGAAGATATAGGACAAATTTAATATGTGAGCAGTTTATGTGGAGGAGAAGGCAGTTGATCAGGAGGATTGAGAGGATGGATGGAGCTGAGATTGATTGAGGAAGATGAAAGCGGAAATAAGAGCGGCATACTGTTGGTGAAGAGGTTGGAAGACAGATGAAGAGGTGATGGACAGGATTGATGGGTATTTGTTGCTGGAGTTACTAGATTGGTGGAAGAGATGGAAAGAATTATGGATTGAGTGTAGCTAGACCATGCCTGGAACCCAATCCTCCCTGTATGCCCCCCCCCCCCCCCCCCCCCATCATGCATGCACGGCACAATCACTGTATAGCTGCTGTATAATTTATGCTATTGTATTAGCTACTGTACTGTATGTCTTGTACGTGATGGCCCAGCGGGGTTCAGACATGAAAATTTTTAATAACCATCAAGCAACACGACACTCTATCAGAGTCACTGTTCAGTGTGAGATCTGGATGTTTTGATCATGATAATAACTTGTTTTCCCATTTCCCGTTTCTCCAGTTCCTATTTCCATTCCTCCATTTCTCGTTCCTCCAACCCCTCTATATCAATCAATCAATCAAAACTTTAATGTCACCTGTATGAAAGGTACAGCCAGCTCATGAGAGCTTATGAGACAGTATAGGATAAAAAATAAATAAAAAACACAGTACATGAACACTTATTAACTAGAAATATTATACATTAAGTTCTGATGATACACATACAAACCAAAAGCGATACAGTGGATGTGTTGTTGTGGTTGGAGTAAATAAAGACATTTATGGCCTAAGTATTATAGGGTAGCAGGAACGCCCACGCAATAGTCTCGTACGCGTGAGAACAGCTGCACGTGACAGCCATACTGAATAATATTCGCGGACCAGTTTGCCTCCTGCGGAGTTTCCTTATATTTTTTTTTCTAGCCGACGAGCGCTTCAAGATGGCATCCCCGGATGGCGCAGTTGGCAGACTACCACCAGATGTTGTCGAAAAAATAAGAGCTTTGGAGGAAGAGTTGCAAGATGGTGAGATTTCGAAAACTATCTTTCTGCTAGGATGTTTTGGTAAAGTACTTCACTAGTCTTCATTAGGCCTGCAATACAGTGCCTATACTAATCATCCCGAGTGTAGGCTCTACAGTGTTCATTTGAACGCTATTAAATGCGGGATTTGAAGTCTCGTGCAGCTGCAAATGTCTGTAGGGAGTGGTCACGGTTTCCCATTTCTGTGGCTGCTTGATGAGCTGTTCGGTAGAGATGATATAGCTTCTAGGGGAAGCTATAAAGGAAGCTAAGGTTTCAGGTATTGAGCCAGCTGTTAAGGCAGGCTGCCACCATTTTGTCATCAGTTTAATAGCTGTCTCATTTCAAAGAGCCCGCCCTTTTTTTGCTGGTAGACATGCTATGATTTCAAAGGATGACCATTAATTGCTATGCAGTGCAATAGGTTTTGCCATGGTGAATTTGTCAGACTATCTTCTAGCCCGCCACTGAACACAACAACAAGCTACACACTGGGGAATAGTGTCGGGGTGCTGAAATTGGAGAAAGGTTTATGACTCGTGCTGTTGCAGACTAGTCTCGTGGCCAGCCTCAATGCGAATGAGGCTGCCCACGAGACTAGTTGCAGATTTACACATTGGACTGACATAGTGAATCGACCCTTGCTCAGTTTATTAGTCCTCACCATTGGGAATGAGCTACAGGAAGCTGTAACTCTATCTGGAGAGTCTAGACCATGTTGACTACTGCTGAGCAGGATAACGCAAAAATACAACTTGATTAGTCAAAAACAATAACTTTATAGGAAAGTTATTGTCACAGGAGAACGAAAAGGGGGACGGTATAAAGTTGTGCAGGATATGCTATTAACCCTCTACGACTTTGGTATTGGGGGCACTAGTAGTCTCATTCTCATACCACCCCCACCCCCCACCCCTCCCCCAGCATGAAGGCTATATGCCACTTGCCTCAGTTCAATGCACTATTGACTATTTTACTATAGCTTATGAGGTATCCTAGCAACGGACCTTTTGATAATAGTAATATTCTGAAACAGTGTGGTGTACCTAGATGTAGATTATGTAGTGATGACCACGCCAGATAAAGAAAGACGTAGCCGACGATGAGCTGCATCGTCCCTTCGTAGTGTCCCAATATCGTTACTCTACATGTATTTATCTTTCCAGGTGACATAACAGAGAAAGGATTTGAGAAGAAGAAAGCCAAGCTCCTGGGTCCGTACCTCAACCCAGCAGGTAAGGGAGACAGCCCATGCGAGTATTCCCTCTTCTGTGATGTTTGTAACGTTTATTATGCTTTGGTGTTACGTACATCACATGCACACACACACACGGGGCATACAATGCCGGTACATCTTTTGTAAAGCAGGGTTTTAGTGTGAGCATTATACTATACAATAAAGCGATTACTTTGCGGACGTGTTACAATAGTTTTTATAGCTGCAAATTATGATGAGTATAGTCAATTTGGTAACTAGCTACGTATGCATAGGAGCCCCGTTGTGATGACCACAGAGGGGATATGCTTTTTGTTAGTTCTAGCAATGGTGTGCTGAAGTGAATGAGCTCGAATCCGTATGTCTTACTTTTAAGGAGTGTTTGTTAGCAGGTGTTTCCATGGTCTAGTCTCCATCCAAGAGTTATTGTTTATTGGCTACTAATTGTTTAGGAGGCTGCTAATGCTCATTGACGCTCCCCACATTTGGCTGTGTGTGTCGAGACATCTGTGTACTGGTGTAGTGTGATCTCAGAAGCGTGTTTACATAGTCCGTGCTTTGTGAGGTGGTCTGCATTGCAGGATGTCCTCATGACAGGAGGCCTATACATGCAGTAATGAAGCCATCCTCTTTTGGTGTGCATACTTCTTAGTTGCTTCTAGAAGGGAGCAGACAATGCCAGGGCATAGCTTGCTGGCCACGGGTGGTTTGGGACACCTTTCTGTGGTGTGTATAGTTGTCGTGGGGGTGTTGTGTGTGTATAGTGCCACACACGGAAGAGAGGTACAGGAAGGGGGTTTGTTCTTATTTAGTACACACCCTCACATCTGTGTCTGTGTTAATTGTGTGTGCGCGTGTGTGTGTGTGTACATGTGTGTGTATGTGTGTGTCAGTCTGATGTGTGTGTGTATGCATGTGTGTATGTGTGTGTGTTGACAAAGGAAACTACAGAATACAGTGATTATTCCTTATTAGTTACCTGACAGCTCTATAAGCTAAAACAGACATACCCTTGGCCAAGGAATCTTTGTAACTGTTTCTCTCCTCTATTTATCAGATCTGGATCCGGAGCGTTCTGCTTCCCCAGCCCCAGGGTACGTGAGGACGCCCTCCGCGGCCGCTGGGACCTACATACAGCAGCATGCTGATTCTCGTGAGTGGCTGAGTGTGTGGATGCTTGGCTTCTGTGTTGGCTTGCCATTTTTCCACGTGGTTCTTAGAGCAAACAAACAGATAGAAATTTGTATGTCCTCTTACTACAAGTGTTGGCTGGCCTACATTTGAATGGACCCTTTTTTGCTTTGATATAATGGGGGTAAAGTAGGTACTAAACAGTACTAGCATGTAGGCACTAAACGGTGCTAACATGTATTTTCCACTATGATGTAATTAGGGGAAGAGTAGGCACTAAATGGAAACAAATACATGAAAACATGCATGTTTTGTGCTTTCATGTATAAAAGTTACATGAAAGCACAAAAACATGCTGTATTTTCTCCATTTAGTGCTTACTTTTATCCCCATTACATCATAGCAGACGAGGCTCCATTCATGCAGTAACATCCGCCTTATTTCAGTCCTGAAGTAGTGTGTGTATGTGTGTATTTGTGTGCACATGTGTATGTGCATGTGTGAGTATGTAATGATGTGTAGGATAGTATTCCATATATGGTGTGGTTGATATCATACACCCCCTTCTTTGGTGATGCACATGGTAAGGTTGTCTTCCCCAATTTGTCCCTGTTGCTTAACCTCTCCCGATGATGTCATGTGTGTCAGTTCCAAGATCCTGCCTTTGATTGGCTGAGTAGTTTGTTTACTTGCTCTTAGCTGTCACATGTCAGTCACATCACTTAACTGCTGACTACTATTTCTAAAGCTTCTTATTCCTGTATGCAGGTATAGGAAGGAATTGCCCGTTTGGTATGTTGATTAGCTTAAGGTTTCAGTTTCAGTTGAAAGGTATAACTCAATCATATTCTAATTGCATTTGGAATTCGAAACCAGATTCCTGTATTGGTTAGAGTATAGCATTAAGCGATTCCTATAACTGGTGTCGGCTTCAGGAATGGCAACACAGACTTAGAACTCCGTACTTCCATACTGGTACTGATATTCGGTATAGCAGCACAGACTGTGCTTTTTTTAACTACATGTATGAGATTATCGATCAATCAGCCAAATTTGGAGGCTTAGGCTCTTACAAGTACCTCCTTATCGCCTCACGTCTGTTGCAGGGGGGGGGGGGGCACTCCCATAGAGTGTATAGTCACAACTGTAATTGGTGGTCAAAACCTTGACTGGCTCTTTTCAGCAGTTTGACTGTTGACTGTGCTGACTTTCAGCCTTTGACCTCACGTGTAACCCCGCCCAGATTTGCTGTTTTGCAGTCTTCTGAGCACACTTTGGCCACTGACTGCACCCTTTTGAACGGCTTTGATCGTTAACCGTTGACTGACTGCGGTCACAGTTGTACCTATGGAGTCTATGGGAGTGACGCCACCTAGCCTCGGATGGGGTAGTCCTTGCACTTTTTGACCTCTGAGAATAATCATGTCCACCAGACTAACCACCACTACAGAAGGAGAGGAGACTATATCTATCAGCTTTCATTTATACCTACTAAAGCAGCTGCTAGCCCATTGAGGCGTAACAGGATACCAGTGTAAATTAACTCCTGATTAATCAGGGGCCAGGCCTGGGCTTCAGTTGATGCCACACCAATCCAGTCAGCTATTTTCCTTTCAAAGGAGCACAAAAGGCCTCTTTTATTTTCTCATTAGTAATGGCATGTCCACATAATTACACAAAAGATGTAAAAAAATGCCCTCTGGGCAGGGTCCATCTCGGGTTAGGGATCGAGTTACCATGGTTATATCAGGAGCCCATAACGTTGGGGTATGGGCTCCTGGTTATATATAGGCTTGGGTAGTCCAAGGTTGGGATTTAGGGCTATAGCTTTATGTAGGCTAGGGGCTAGCTAGCTAGATTCTAGGCCTGCAATTCATTAATATTTAGGGACTTGAAATATTGACTTCACCAAATTTGGTGTATAGTGTGCTTCTACCAAGGGAGTTATAATTATGGTTATTGTAATAGCAAGGACAGGAAATTGCTCAGACGATTATTGATCTGTGACCACTGGTTTAGTCTGTGGACTGCTGGCGTGGCCTCTGCAGGGGCTCTATCTGCTGTAGAGTGGGTTGCACTAAATGGAGTAATAGTGTTTGTGAGAGAAGACGAAAGTGTTTTGGCAGTGTGCTATAGGTGGCATTAAATGGAGTGTTTCTTCTTGCATGTGGCTTGGCAGCTTGTGTCGGCTTGTGTGTTTAAAATTAGTGATTAGATACGCTCCATTGGTAGCTAGCAAAATACCCTTGACGGTTCACTAAACATTTCAGCTTTTATCTTACCATTTCATCTTATAACGCATGCATACATGCACACACACACACACATGCACACATGCGCACACACACACACAGGTGCTCGTGCGGCCGCAGTCCAGGCTGCCCTGGCGCAGAGGGTAGAACAAAATGAAGATGCCCCCATGTCATCCCGGAGGGTCACCTCTCAGGTACGATGGGTATAATAGACCTTTATCCATTGGGGGCCATTGGGGGGGGGGGGGGAGAATATACAAGAAAACATATGTTTTGGTGTATTTTCTTGCATGAGAACATAAGAATAATACTTGTTTTCTTGTAATTTCTTCTGCTTTAAGCACTTTTACCTCCCATTACTACCAGTACTGTGTTCATCCCAGTATAGTATGATGTAGCCTCGTACCCAGGCCTCCTCTCACAGCTTTTGTTTGCAGCCATGGAAAAACACACATTTTTCCACGGCTGCAAAAAAAGCTGCAAGGGGAGGCCTGGGTACGAGGCTAAGTGCGAAGTCTGTGTATCAGTGTTTCTTTGCCAGCGGTATGCTACCACCACTGCTGTTACATGCATGTGGTGTAGAGTTTACAGCTATGATGTAATGGGGGAAATGTAGGCACTTAACTCAGTGGAGAAAATGCATAAAACAAGCATGTTTTTGTGTTACATCATAATTTTTACATGAAAGCACAAAGACGTATGTTTTTATGTATTTTCTCCATTTAATGCCTACTTTTTTCCAATTACATCATAATGGACAAGGATTCATTAGGGTCAATGCCTATTATACAACTTTACTATTACGTCATTACTTTTTTCCTAGTTTCCAGAGCCGATCATTTCTCCTTCAAATAGTTTCGTAGAGTCAGAGGAGAACAGTGTCGTCTTCAACACTAGTATCGGGAGCAACGGAAGTAGGAGCACCACCCCGCAGCAGGCACAGCAGGTGGGTGTCATGTGACCACAGGGGGTTATCATGTGACCACAGGGGGTTGTCAGGTGACCACAGGGAGTTATCAGGTGGCCACAGGGGGTTCTCATGTGACCATAGGGGGTAATCATGTGACCACTTTGCACTAGTGGTACAACTACTGTAGCTAGTCATGTGACCACATCATGTGTCTATAATACGCAGTTAGTCACTTCTGTTTAGGCAGATTCTTTCCATATCGCTCCTTAAAAGTGATTGGTTGACGACATTCTGGATAGTCTAGCTTAAGACTCACGTGCGGGGTACATGTACATGTACAGTACATGTACATGTATCAGTGTATGAACAGCTGCCAGTCATTTGTAGGGCTCTTTCAGCCACTTCCACCTAGCATGCAACTAACTGTGACCGTCCAGGGTAGACAGTGAACATTATTCTGTCGTGTATTTCAATCGCATTGCTGCATTCAAAGTGCTACGTGTATCTCAGAACTTCTGTTAAAGGTAGGGTTCATACGCACTGCGTAGAAGCCTCACATATTGAGGCTTCTACACAGCACGTATGAGCACCAACCTTAAAAGGAAGTCCAGAGATACAGTGCTTTGAATGCAATGATGCAATCTGCGAATGTAAGGCTTCTATGCAGCAGCCTTAACCCCTTTAAACAACCCCTTTAAACACAGTGATGTAATGAAAATACGCGGCAGAATAATGTTCGTTCTCTACCTGAGACTGCTGCAACTGCTCTCTTCTGGAATGTAGCCATTCCCACCCGATTTCAAATTTTCGAGGCCATGAATGCAAGCACTAGCTCGTGGCGAGGCCATGATTACAGCTCGCTGAGGCAGAGGGCAGGTGGCGGGTCGTGAATGCCAGTGCCTCCACCATTAATGGGAGTCATAGCAAGTCCCCCCACCTGGCTCCGGGCCAGTGTTTATTGTCAGCCAAGACAAGACAGCATTCACGATCCCCTGTTGCTCACCTCAGTGACACCCCTTTTCCTTTCTAGCTGTATACTTGTGTGTGGGGGGTGTGTATGCGTGTACATGTGCACTAGGGATCAAATTTCTTGATCCCCCCCCCCCCTCCTCTACTCTTGAAAACAGGTTAGGGAGGAGGTTCGGCATTGTTGCTGGGTAAACTGTGTACATATGTACATGTACTCTAGCAGTGCATGAAGTCTGATGATGCTAAGTGCAGATTGCAGAAGTGAGTAGGTACTACATGTAGGTAGATGAGGTTCTTGCCCCAAGGAGGGGACATGCCCACAGACTATAGTCACAATTGAGAACGCAGTCAGTTAGACTGCAGTCAGTCAGCGGTCAAAGCCATTCAAAAGGGTGCAGTCAACGGTCAAAGTACGCTTAGAAACACGGAGAATCGCCAAGGAATGGCAAATCTGGGTGGGGTTATGTGTGAGGTCAAAGGCTGCAGGCTTTTCATTACGTTGCAAGTATAAGCTGTATTTTTGGAATCATCGAAGCACCCCCCAATAACATGCATGGAAACTTTGTGCCCCCCCCCCCCCCCCTTGGGGATTTTAACCCTTCAAAATTGAATACTGCTTACTATATGACACACCCCCCCCCCCCCCCCCCAATAACGTCTTTCGACGTGCTTTTGCCCCCCCTTAGGGATTTTCTAAATGAACCCCTGCTTACTATCCAATAAACCTCAAACACCTTAGTTACTGCTGGATGCCTGACCTTGAGAATCAGGAATGGTGGGTTTAAAAGATTTTTGATGGCACTTACATGTGTACCTCTCTTTCTCGCTCCCTGTGTTTTCGTGTGTCTGTCTGTCCCCCAGCCTTCGCTCACTCCAGCCTCCATCGTGTCTCCCCCGACAACAGCTCCGAAACCTCGCCACAAACCCCAGCAGCACTCGTCAGTGCGGGGGGCCCTGGGGCTTGCGGCTCTGGACGAGGCTCAGGGAGGACCCGAGTCCATCATCGATGACTACTCCCGTGAGTTTGTAGACACTTACATGCTATATGTAAAACCCTTGGGCCTGTAGTAAAATTCAAATTTCATCGCAAGTGTTCATGTATGACTACTGGAAAGACAGCTGCACTTCTCTACCTTTTGCTCTCTCCCCCTATCCAGCCGCTGCCATGGCTCCTACCCACGGAGCTAAAGGGGGCGTGTCCCACAAGATCCAGCAGCTGTTGAACACCCTCAAGAGACCCAGGAAGACCCGCCGACCCATTGAGGAGTATTACCTTGACGACGAGCACACAGGTAGGCCATGTACAATGTAGGAGGAAATATGGTGGGTATGTGTAAATGAAGCAATGGCAGAATAACTAAACTCAGGACCTTCTGTTGGTTACTCAGGGTTTCATACGGGGGGGGGGGGGCTGGGATTTCAAGCAACCTCAGAGCATATACATGTGAATTTCCTGGGCTCCTATGGAGCGTGGCTCCATGCACATCATTTTTCTCATCCCCTACCGAAATATTCCGTATGAAACCTCACTGGAGTCCCTGGGAATAGGTGTAGGCAAGCCAGCTAATAGCATTCGTTCCATTCTCATTACCCCATTCTCCATACTCCCTTCCCCATACCTTTATTTTATGTCTATGTCGATTCGTGCTATCTCTCTTTCTTTGCTCCTCCTTCCTCCGCTATCTCCCTTCATCCTCCCCTCCTTCAGATGCCGAGGATGACCCCTCCGCCCCCCGTCCAGTCGGCCCCACCATGCAGCCGGCAGTGGGCGTGCCCCTGGAGAGCCGGCAGGACTGGCACCGCAATCTGGAGGCGGCCATCCAACACCACAGCTCTACCCTAGCCAAGCAACCCGCCATTTCAGTGGTCGACCAGCACGGCAAGGTCTCCGTTGTCGCCAACTACAGTAAGCCATGGCTTTGTAATAAGTACCTGTGTTGTAAATGTGGCAGTCCTGGGTAGAAAGCATACATTATTCTGTTATGTATTCTGTTATGTCTTTAGATTGCGTTACTGCGTTCAAAGCACTGTTTCTTTGAGCTTCTTTAGGGGTGGGGCTCACGTGCTGCATAGATGTGTCGATATGTGAGGCTTTGCAGCACATATGAGCCCCACCCTTAATGGAAGTTCAGGGATACAATGCTTTGAACGCAGTGGTGCACTCGACAAATGTGACAGAAAAATGTTTATTTCCTACCTATTGAGAGGGTTAGAAGGAATGAGCTACGAAGGACTCACCAACTTCCCTCCCTCCTTCCCTCCCTCCCTCCCTTCCTCTCTCCCTCCCTCCATTCCTGCTTCCCTCCCCTCCCTCCCCAGACAAGTTGGCCGCTCGCTCTCAGAAGGTGGCCTACTACATGCTGCACAAGCTGGGAGGCGGCAAGTTGGTGCAGGCGGGAGACAGAGTTGCCCTCGTCTTTCGCCCTGATGAGGCCTCACAGTTTGCCACCGCTTTCTACGGATGCATTTTTGCAGCTGTTATCCCCGTGGCAATAGAGCCACCAGTCACCAGAGACGTACGTTGAAGCACAATAGTAAATTTCCTACAAGTTCATAGAAACATAGCGTATAGCTTATCGATAATAACCTTGTTCTCAGGCTCTGCTCCGCAGCCTTTTGCACACCGTGTAGAAAAATGGGGCATGGGGAGTGGAGCCTGGGAACGAGGATAATCGATGACACTTCACTTCAATATTACATGTATGCTTAATTATTACTCACTTTGTTGCCTATGACAGACAGTTGTTGCTAAGGTAACTAAGTAACAGCTGTTTCCGTGGAAATATATCATGTGACCAAGGCTCCCCCCCATCCCATACAGGACCCTGGAGGCCAGCAGGTTGGCTTCCTCCTAGGTAGCCTGGGCATCAGTGTGGCCCTCACCAGCGAGACAACGGCCAGGAGTCTCCCCAAGGAGGAGGGGAAGGACCACATCGTACACTTCAAGGTAACGATCGGCATTTGTAGGGTGGGATTAATTAGAGGTAAAAAAATATTACAGCTGTAAGTGACCTATGTGGTGTATGTGTCTCCCCCTAAGGGCTGGCCCAAGCTGACCTGGTTTGTGACGGAGCACCTTCCCAAGCCCCCCAAGGACTGGACTCCGCCCCAGAGGCCTCAGCCCGACACCCCGGCCTACATCGAGGTGAGACTGCCAGCTGTAGCGCTATAAGCAAGAATAAGAATCAGGGTTCAGTTGGGCCAATAACTCGGGGCCTTCTGAACACTAGTCAGATGCTCTTACCTCCGGAGTTACTGGAGGCCCTGGGCAGAGGGGCAGTAGGCAGGTTTTACGTAGCTACTAGTGCCATACTCACAGTAGAGTAGATAGACTCCACATTGAGTTAGCTGTCTGTCTTTGACGACATGACTCCCTACTGTCTTCTACAGTACTCCTCTGCAAAGGACGGCTCCGCCTTGGGTGTGGCCGTGACCCGCTCCGCCCTCCTCACGCACTGTCGCTCCCTCACCACCGCCTGCCTCTACAGAGAGGGTGAGTCTGTAAACTACTGCACACCTTTGGATACCATAAAGGTCTTGGTTTTGTTGGTGCCCGGGCTTTGAGTAGCTACATTTACAGGCTTTCATACAGGATTGGTTTGCTGGAGGTGGGGGAAAATTTTTGTATGCAGAGTCATGCCCCCTAGGGGGCTGGAAATAACTTGTGAGTGAGTTTTACTGCTTCTCTCCCCTTTCCTCTCCTCCCCTCTCCCGCCGCTCCCCTCCCCTCCCCTCCCCTCCCCTAGGAGAGGCATTGGTCTGCACCGAGGACCCTAAGCGCTCCATTGGTCTGTGGCATGGGGTGATGGCAGCCGCCTACAACGGGATGCATGTGATCTATGTCCCGCCAAACGTCATGGCAACGCTACCCACAGCATGGCTGCACATGATACAGAAACACAGAGGTCAGCTCTCCTATCGCGTTTCTCCATAGAATTTGCATTGCGTAGTCCAGGCAAACGAGTAGTCCGGATATGACGTTACGATTAATTAACACATTCATTAACATTCCTTAGCTTACCTGCCCTAGAGCACAATAGACCCTTTACCATTATGATGTAATGGGGGGTAAAAGTGAGCACTAAATGGAGTAAATACATGAGAACATGTGCTTTGATGTAGTTTTCTTGTACGAAAACATAAGAACATGCTTGTTTACATATTATTTTCTCCATTTAGTGCTCACTTTTACCCCCCCATTACATCGTAATGGATATTGACAAGTAGCATGTGAGGTGTGGCATGCTAACTCCTCCCTTCAGCTCTCCAGCTCCTCCACATTGACAACTGAGGGTATTCATAGCTAATTATGTCCAGACTGAATTGTCACAGTGCAAAACCCACAAGTGAAATGCTGCATGGCTGGGTATAAAAAGCCCTGGTACCCCACCAATCAGTGTCCACTTATTTGTACTATCTGTAAAAAACTAATTTTTGGGAGGCTGAAAGGCCTTTTGAGCTCATGGATTGAACCTATACTCTTTCTTTCTTGCTCTCTCTCTCTCTCTTCCCCTCCCTCTCCCTTTCTCTCTCACCCTCTCCCTCTATCCCTGAACCCCTCTCCCTCCCCAGCCACCTGCGCTGTGGCCTCCTCCAGAGCCCTGAGCGGCTGCATCTCTCTGTCAGGTCACAAGGAGCTAAAGGACCTCAGTCTCGACTCCTTGCGCATGCTACTGCTCGATGATGGCGCCAACCCATGTGAGTGAACACCTGCATTTCTTATTTACATCATCTACTAAACACACAATAATGTAAAGTGAAATAGTCTGGTGATAGTTCTCGAGTTATAGGGACCTGTTACTAGTTTTCCTTATTCCCATTCTCTCTCCTACTCATAACTGCTTCCCTTCCCTGGTCCCTCCTCCTGCCCCTCCCCTTACAGGGTCCCTCGCCTCCAGTGACCTGTTCTATGATGCCTACGCCCCCAAGGGATTGGCCAGGGAGGCTCTCTGTCCGTGTGCCGGCTCACCTGAGACGCTCACCGTCTCCCTCAGGAGGTGAGAGGTGCTACAGTCCCTACCTAGCCTCGCCCCTAGGCCCACGCATGCACTTTATTTTAGCTACTTGTGAGCCTATAGTACTGAAATATGGGTCTAACTCCCAGGTGCTAATTTCATTGCATGTCATGGAGAAATGATGTAAGTCAGTCATGTGACTGGGGTCTGAATATCTGATTGGCTAAAGGTCATGTGACCAACCAGAGCTTCTGCCTAAAACAAGTGACTTAATAGGCATGTGAGGTTACTCTTCCCCTCCCCCTCTCCTTTTTCTCCTCCTTCCCAGACCTACGGCCTCTACCACCACTGGCCGAGGGGTGATGTCCATTTCCGGTCTGAGCTATGGAGTGGTTCGGGTCGAGGAGCCTGGCAGCATCACTTCCCTGACCCTCCAGGACGTCGGGCTGGTCATGCCGGGAGGTGAGCCCATGGGCGCCACTAGTTGTGTTGCTAGCTGCCTTTACTACACATACATACATACACGCACACATACACACACACGCCACATACACACACACACACACACACACACACATACACACACGCCACATACACACACACACACACACACACACACACACACACACACACACAGCTCGTATCGTGGTAGTAAAGATCAGCGGACTCCCAATCTTGTGTAAAACTGACGAGATTGGGGAGATCTGTGTCCAGAGCACGGCCACTGGCTCCTGCTACTGGGGACTGCAGGGGAAGACCGCACACACTTTCAGGGTGGGCACTATGTCATTATTACATCATGTAGATGTGATCATTAGGTCATCATTGCATCATTGCCACTGGGAGGAAGGTTAAGACTGCACATATTTTTAGGGTGGACACTGTCATTATTGCATCTTATTATTACATCATATTATCACGATCATTAGGCGATCATTACATCATCAGTACATCACTGCCTGGGGCTGCAGTTAGTTTCAGAATCAAGAAAATTAATGAAGTCCAAAGTTTTGTACTGCCATAATTACTTATGTCATCATTATGTCATTATTCTTATGTCATTGCTGCTAATGGCATCATTCTGTCGGTAGTGCAGGTTTATGTCTAGGATTGTCCTGGAGAGCCTCCATATGACATCACCACGTGCTCACATGATCCCCTGCAGGTCCAGCCTTTGGATGAGCGAGAGATGCCAGTGACCACCGGGGTGTACGTCAGGAGTGGCTTGCTCGGGTTTGTGGGAAATGTAAGTCCCTGCTAGCCGTGTTCCCACTCCCAGCCTTACTGGAAGTTCAAGGATATAGTACTCCAAACACAGCAACACGAAGTACACGTACACGATGGAGTAATATAGTGTTCGTTTCTACCCAGGACTGCCATGTATAGTATTCACATACATGTAGCTGCAGTAAGTGTACATTATTGCACCACCCTCGCAGGGCGGCCTGGTGTTCATCTGTGGTACTCTGGATGGACTGATCCAGATGTCGGGTCGCAGGCACAACACGGAGGATCTCATCGCCACTGTCCTGGCTGTCGAGCCTCACTCCTTCGTCTACAAGAGCAGGTGTGTATCGCATTAGGGGGGTAAAGTAGGCACTAAATGGAATAAATACACGAGAACATGTGCTTTGATGTAGTTAAGCATAAGAACATGTTTACTGGTAATTTATTGTGTTTCCAGCACTATAACAGGTGTTTAGGTTTTGTCACTCTTTGGCTTGTTGCCATCTGTTGGGGTAGAGTTTATTTTGATGTTCAGTGCGCATGCTCGGTTGAATTCACAGGAACGTGATGCTGTGGCTCAGTGAGGAGCTAAGATGATGTCCTTGTTATTCAAGGAATAGACCCTCGTCTGTTATGATGTCATTGGGGGGAAGCGTAGCACGTAGGCATGGCATGCACTAAATGGAGAAAATACATGAAAACATATGTTTTAGTGCTTTCATGTAACTTTTATACATGAAAGCACAAAATGTACATATTTGCACATATTTTCTCCATTTAGTGCCTACTTTTCCTCCTAATGACATCATAGCGGAAAAGGATATTAAGGACTGTTTCCCTCATGTTATAAAGTCTCTCCTTCTACCACCCCCCCCCACACACACCCTACCACCCTCCCCCATCCCCCCACACACACCTCCCCCACACACACCCTACCACCCTCCCCCCCCCCCACACACACACCCTACCACCCCCCCCCCCCCCCCACACCCCCACACAGGATTGCCATCTTCTCCCTCACGGTACTCCGGGAGGAGAGAGTGGTGGTTGTGGCTGAGCAGAAGCCGAACTGCACCGACGAGGAAGCCTTCACTTGGATGAACAGCGTGGTCCCCGCAGTGGAGAGCATCCATGCCGTTAACCTGTACGGGATTGTGCTGGTGACGTCTGGAAGACTACCGAAGGTAAGTCCCATTCCTAGATTGCCGTTCTGGTATACTGGGTGAGTTCCATTCCCAGACAGTGCTCAGTGTGTCTGATTCCTAGACTCATTTTGACATACATAGTTGTGTCCCATTCCCAGCACCCATATATTGGTGATTCCCATTCTTCAATTAGTCTCGTGCCCAGACGTTCACGCCCTCCCGGCGAAAGAACGTCTGGTGTTCTAAGCGAACTTTCTTGTCACAGACCCCACGATTGCTGATAATAAATCTCGAATGTGATTGGTCACTGTATATACGGTATATTTCAAATTTTCATTCTAATTTATCAAACTGACCAATAGTATTAAAGATTTATCGAATAACGTCATGGCAACTTTGCGGAAGGTCTGAAAGCTGCAATCCCTTTGGAATTCCAAAGGGGAAAGGCGTCTGTGACAAGAAAGTTCGTTTAGAACACCAGACGGTCTTTCGCCGGGAGGGCGTGAACGTCTGGGCACGAGATTATTCTTCAATGTCGTTTCTAATATATGCATGTCCAATTTCCAGACTTACATTCCTTCAGTACTGCTTTAGAAGTATAGTAGTGGGTTAGCCTCGTCCCCAGGCCATGACTGGGTGGCCTGGGAACGAGGCCAGGTAGTGGGTGTATTTTTCTCTTTGGATATCCTTGTAAAAGTCAGTATTTTCCTGTCCCAGGGAGCCAATGGGCTAGTGCAGGTGCATGAGACGAAACAGCGTTTCCTGGACGGCCAGCTCCACCCGGTGAACCTCCTCATGTGTCCCTACCAGTGTGTCACCAACCTTCCTGTGCCCAAGCCACACACAGGTGAGACCAGCTCTGAGCTCCCCCATTGGTTACTTTCAGTCATGTGACTGGTTGCCACGTTACCACTACTTTCAGTCATGTGACTGGTTGCCACGTTACCACTACTTTCAGTCATGTGACTGGTTGCCACGTTACTACTATGACTGGTTGCCACGTTACCACTACTTTCAGTCATGTGACTGGTTGCCACGTTACCACTACTTTCAGTCATGTGACTGGTTGCCACGTTACTACTACTTTGACTGGTTGCGATGTTGCTGCTACTTTCAGTCATGTGACTGGTTGCCATGTTACTACTACTTGGTCTTGTCCCTAGCCGTATCTGGAGCAGCCCAGATCATTGGCGATCTGGTGACCGGACGTGTCGCCGAGACCACCGGCCAGGCGTATAACATCCCGTATGACGAGGGAGACGGAGCGGGCAAGTTCCAGTTTCTGGCAGAGGTGCTTCGCTGGAGAGCCCAGACCCAGCCTGACAACCTGCTGTTCAGTCTGATGGATGCTAGGGTGAGTGGCAGCATTCCTTCATAGCTAGTAGCCTCCTCCTCCCCCCTCCCAGCGTTCTCGCCAGGATATTGAGTCCAAAGGGCACAATTAATGGGTAGTTCAAGTGTATTGTACTCCGTTCCATTGTATACTTCTACAATGTAAACTGTTACTCCTGACAGCTGTTCTAAGTGAAAGTTTATAGTTGCTGAAAGTGCAGTATTGTCAGCTTCAGCTATGACCAGTGCTGTAAGACACAAATGTGACATATACACATGTATACGCAATAGCACACTTCCACACATGCACACACACACACACATACACACACACACACACACACATACACACACACATACAGGGTCACACTTTCCGCACGCTAAACTGCAGCCAGCTGCACAAGAGGGCGGAACGTGTTGCAGCCTACATCGCCGAGAAGCTGAAGGTGAACTCTGGGGACCACATCGCCCTCCTCTATCCCCCGGGGGTGGAGCTCATCGTGTCCTTCTATGGCTGCCTCTACGCCGGTGAGTCATGGATGGAATGGTGTTCTCGCCGGTATTGGCATGAAGGCTCCTAGTGTGCTGCCTATAGGGAGGAGGTGTTCATCCATAGATGATAGCTAGCTCAAGAAATTTGCCTCCAGAAACCAAGTTTGAGGAGTCTCTCTCTCCTTCCCTCCCCCCTCCTTCCCTCCCTCCCTCCCTCCCTCCCTCCCTCCCCCCCCCCCCCCGTACCTCCCTCCCTCCCTTCCTCCCTCCCTTCCTTCCCCTCCTTCCCCTCCCTCCCCCCCATACCTCCCTCCCTCTCCTCCAGGTGTGGTTCCCGTGGTGATCCGCCCTCCTCTGCTGACCAATCTCCCGGCCAGCCTCCCCACCATCAAGCTGACCCTGGAGATCAGTAACTCCCGAGCAATTCTGACCACCCACTCCGTGATCAGGGTGCTTAAGACCAAGGTCAGTGCCCAGTGCATTACATTACATCGTGCTGCCTGCATAGTGCCTGTACTGAGTGATTAGCTATTGCATCATTGACCACGCCCACTAGACTCACCGCTAATTTAGTGATTAGTGTGGTTAAGTCCAAGATTAGAATCAAATGTCACTCACATGAGAAAACTCTCCCCCAGCCTGGGGATAAGGCTCACTATCTATATTAGTATGTATACTCTGTCATCACATGATCCCTACTCGCCATCACATGACTTTCACCTGACCATCACATGACTCAATTTACCATCACATGATCCACTTAGCTACCACATTGATTGTTACTAATATGAGTCTACTACCCCTCACATAACTATCATATGACTATCACCTGATCCGTCCAGGAGGCAGTGACGCTACTGGACCCCAGGTCCATTCCTCCGATGCTAGACACGGACGACATCCCTAAGAGGAAACTGGAGAAGTACTACCGTGCACCCACGGCTGAACTCATTGCCTACCTGGACTTTAGCGTCTCTACCACCGGCGTGCTCTCAGGGGTCAAGGTACAGTGGTTGTACCACCATAAACTTCGGTGTATCTTGCTTGTACATGTAGCTTCCTCCCCAGGTTCTCTGCGTGTTTCACACTGGAGAGCCTGGTACTTTTTCTCACATGATTTAACTTACATAATTGTGCGTGGGCAGGACCGCTCGAAAGACCGTCGCACTTCTCTACCTTTTGCTGGTGACGGTGTTTCAGCGCTCAGTCTGTGGTACAGACGGGCTCTGAAGAGTAGCTGCAAGAAGTGTAGATTCACTGCCTTCCTTCGTTGTCTGAGAACAGCTGTCTTTGCCCACACAAAAATTCACCCTTCTACCACCCTTCTACCCTCCGCGTCACACACATGAGAAAAAGTACCAGGCCCACAGCTGCGCTAAGGTGAAACACACACGTGGGCCTGGGACCGAGGCTGCTTGCATGTGTCTGCTGAGACTTAGGTATTACTCAAGGCGTTGTCATCCTCTGCCATGTATCCCTAGGTCTCACATGCTGCCATCATGAGTACATGTCGGGCACACAAGCACGTCTCGGAGCTGTACCCCTCGCGAGAGATCTGTCTCTGTTTGGATCCGTATTCTGGTCTTGGACTCGTCCTCTGGATGCTTACAGGGTGAGTCTCTGTGTGTGTGTGTGTGCCACATGCAGGGTGTAGGTTCAATATTCATAGCTAATTCTCTGTCCAATCTAAAAATGAATATCATTAAATTGCAAAACCCACAAGTGAACTTATACAAACCTGGGTATAAAAGCCGTAGTACAAAAACGTTTTGGAAAGCTTTTGGCGTACTGAAATCACATATCTTTATATAATTTTTGGATGGCTTGGTAGGACGAGCCAACTGTATCAGCCTCCTCCCTGGCTTTCGCCCAGCTTTTGTTCACCCCTCCTTCTCCTTCCCTCCCTAACAGAGTGTACTCTGGCCACCATAGCTTTCTACTTAGTCCCTATGACTTGGATGCCAACCCTTCCCTCTGGCTGCAGGTCGTCAGTAGCAACAAAAGTGAGTCGGTTGCAGCTGCAACTACAATTATATGAATTTTACTAGTTACCTTAAAATATTTCCTTCCCTCCCTCCCTCCCTCCCTCCCTCCCTCCCTCCCTTAGTTCGTGACACCTACTGCTCCTATGCCACCATTGACATGTGCTGTCGTGATCTAGGCAGTAACACAGATATCCTCAAGGTACGTATGACCTTTATGAGCTGATCGTTGCAGCTGCCACTCCACACCTTAAAAAAAAGAAGAAATATCACAACCACTCATTTTTAGTGGCATAGTAACGGAATGATGTAACTTAGCGCATGTGATAATTGCGGACGAACACACACACACGGGCGCGAAAACGTAAAGCAATCTTACTATCAGCCGTGGTAGGTAGGCCTCGGTATGTGGACTGGAGATTGGAAATGAAAATACAGTATGCATGATATATGGAGGGGAATTTGGGAATGAAGTTGTATCTTACATGAATATGAAGGTATATCACATGACACCCCTCATGACATGCATGCATAAGACGTGAATCACATGACATCCATGTGACTAGCACTATGCTATTTTCTCGGTCTCCTGCAGTCGAAAGGAATGGACCTCTCCTGTGTGCGGACGTGTGTGGTAGTGAGTGAGGAGCGACCTCGGACAGCCCTCCTGGCCTCCTTCTCCGCCCTCTTCAACCCCCTCGGCCTCGCATCCCACAGCGTCTCTACCTCTTTTGGCTGCAGGGTCAACTCTGTCATCTGCCTGCAGGTAAGGGGATCACATGGCCGTCATGTGTGTATCACATGACATCACATGATCATTTACTAGTATGTAACTTGAAATCGACTACAGTGGTTTTCTGTACTCTTGCAACATCTGGTTACCTGAGCACCAACCAATAAAACTGCAGAATTCTGTTTATTTACTGATTGGCTCACACTGTTGACGCTCTGTAAATCGGATGTTACAAGAACACTGCAAACGCTGTATATCGACTCCCTGTGATTGTCACATGGCTGATGCCCCTCCCCAGGGTCCCCAACACCCCGAGCCTGCCTGCGTGTACGTGGATCAGCGTGCCCTTCGAGTGGACAGAGTGACGGTGCTGGAGAGAGGAGCCCCCCACAGCGTCTGCCTCAACGAGTGTGGGAAGGTATGGCTACCTAGCCTCGTCCCAAGGTCCTCCCTAACACAGGGGAGGGCCTTTTTAGATGTGAAAATTATATCAGTCTTGTTCCAGTGAAGCCTATTTTCCAGATCTTCCTTGTGATTTTCTGAGGGTCTGAGTACACGAAACTACCCAAATATGAGACTGTTCTAATTATAACCCACACCTGAGTGTAAGCTCAGATTATCATGGCTCTCTACTTTGCTCTTCCAGATCCTTCCCGATGTGAAGGTGGCCATCGTCCACCCAGACACCAAGGTGTCCTGTGCTCACACCGACCTTGGAGAGGTATGCCATCTTAATTGTTCTGTGAGTGTGGTACCACTGAATTGGGAAACGTGTCTTCGAAATTCCGTGTCTCTCATATGATGTAGCTATGCTTGCGGCAGAAGCCATAAAATAACCTCCCAAAGGTTGATTTAGCGTCTTGCCAGAATTTTGCCCCCCCTTGGAACTTAGTTGCCATTTTTTTGGCATGGTTAGCCGAGTGTATTGGTAAATGCTAATGTAACACAGCTTGTATAAATTCCCTTGAAACTGCATCAGAAGTGATTTTGGAGGGTCTAAAATCAGGGGGTTTACCCCCATACAGACCCCCCTAGCATGAGGTATGCCCCCCCCTTGACAATTTTCTAAATGCACCCCTGCCTGCCCCCATAGATCTGGGTGAGCAGCCCTCACAACGGCAGCGGCTACTATGGCCTCAGGGACGAGATCAACGACGCTCTCTCCAAGGAACATTTTAAGGTTTGATTGTTATTGCATTGTTGTTGTATTAGGCGTATTGAAGCTAGGATTGCATATAGTGGACGTCTGCACTCATCACGTCTTTATCTCTCAGGATTTAAGGTTTAACCTGCTCCAGTACACTACTGTCGCATGGTCATACCTCTGTTTTGGATACTTGAGAGACGCTTTACCATTATGATGTAATGGAGGTAAAAGTGAGCACTAAATGGAGAAAATACAGGAAAACATATGTAAACAAGCGTATTATGTTTTCGTACAAGACAACTACATCAAAGCACACGTTCTCATGTATTTTCTCCAATTAGTGCTCACTTTTACCCCCCCCCCATTACATCATAATGGTAAAGGGTCTATATGGTCATTGTAGTTGCGTCTACTGTCACAGAATTTCTCCTCCTCTGTAGGCTACTCTAGCGGGGGCTGGAGACACGTCTGTGCGCTACGCCAGGACTGGCTACCTCGGGTTCATGATGAAGTCAGACAAGACTGACAGGACGGGAGGTGTGTGTGTGTGTGTGTTTGTGTGTGTGTATGTGTGTATGCATGTATGAGTACATGTGTATTGTGTGTATGCGTGTTGTGTATGTGTGTATGCATGTATGAGAGTGTGCTGTGTAGATGATGTGCACGTGTTTGCAAATTATGTGTGTATTCATTGTGTGGGTAATTGTTGATTGACAATATTCATAGCCAATTAGGATCCTAATTAAGTAATGAATATTATTAAGTGCAAAACCCACAAGTGAAAGAAACAAGTCTCACTATAAAACCAGCCAGCTGGGATGCGGATGTAATAATCAACTCCTTATAAAATCTTTTTCATACCAAATGAAAATTTTTGGAAAGCCTGTCCCTGTGACAGGCTAAAGCAGTGTTGTTACGGCAAGATCGGTTTGAGCTGTGGCACTTGGGGGGGGGGGGGGCTAAATTTCATGTCTGGGTATATGTACGAAGATTACCACCTCCTTACTCTCTCTCTCTCTCTCTAGCTGCCCTAGACTGTGTGTACGTGGTTGGCTCACTGGATGAGGCCCTGAACATCCGAGGGTTCCGCTACCACCCGGCAGACATCGAGGCTACGGTGGTTCGCTGTCACAAGAACATCGTTTCCAGGTAACGGGAGCAATCGCTTTATCAGTCATCCTCCCCCCTCCATTGTCAGTGTAAATCCTTCTGTCCTCCCTCCCTATCCATTGCTAGAGCAGTCCTTCCCCGCCTCCCGATCAAAGTAGTCCTTTCCCTGTCCCTCTCCAGGTACTCTCACCTCCCTCCCCCCTCCATTGTCAGACTAGTCCTTTCATTATTGTACTAGTTGCCCTCCCTTCCCCTCCAGTATAAATGACATTAATTACCAACTTCCCTGTGTATATTATATCATCGTATTTTGACTGAATTTAAGTGGGAAACGCTAGCTGAGGTGAACCCCCCTCCCACCACACACACACTTTAGCAATAGTTTGATGTACTAGTACATGTACATGTATGTGCATGTTTCTAAGTACATGTGTGCATGTGAGTACACTGATGTGCCACCCCACATACCCTTCCACACATACTCACACCCACACATTCACACCTTCCACCCACACACACACACATACACACACTCACGCAGTGCCATCTTCACTTCCAACAAGCTGCTAGTGGTAGTTGCTGAGCTGAACGGCGATGAGCGGGAAGCCCTAGATGTTGTTCCAGTGATCACCACGGCATTGATAGATGAGCATCAGCTGATTACTGGAATCGTGGTTGTCATAGACCCCGGCACGATTCCCATCAACTCCAGGGGCGAGAAACAGCGTGTGCACTTGCGAGACTCTTTCCTTGCCGATGAGGTCGATCCCATTTACGTTGCATATAACTTGTAAAGAGAAAGAGGTCCATTTTTGTCATATTTGCTTTTGTTGTCGTTTTGAAAATATTAGCCGTGTCGGGGAGCTGATAGCTTCCGATTACACACCTGTATGTTCGGCTGTGTCAGAATTGCGATACGGTACTCTGACACAGTAGTTATGTCTAGACTTTCCTGTTGCTATTGACGTTGACTTATTTATGTGTATTTTATTGTATGTATTAGTGCAGTAACGGTTCTTGGCCACTCATAACTCCCATAGTATTTTAGTACAATGCATGTGATTATTTTTTTGTGTGTCTGCCGTCAACTTTTGAGCTAAGCTGCTGCTTTAGTGCACACCCTTTCCGAAGCCAGGAGCTCATGAGCACCTTTTGCCATACTAGTGTGTGAATGAGACATATACACCTGCATGAACTGGTACCACACCAC
This sequence comes from Phakellia ventilabrum, assembly GCA_963921505.1. NCBI lineage: Eukaryota > Metazoa > Porifera > Demospongiae > Axinellida > Axinellidae > Phakellia > Phakellia ventilabrum. The sequence goes on along the minus strand of OY997393.1, from coordinate 6,142,971 downwards.
ATCAGTCACTTCTGCATGGCTTCTCAGTATACATACCGGTATGTTGGCAGAAGTTTGAAATAAAGTTGCGTTTTGCTTATGGGTTTAATTAACGTAGATCCTCAGACCTCGACGTGGGAGAATCAGACGTCGACGTGAGAGACTCAGACGTCGACGTGAGACTCGGACGTCGACGTGAGAGACTCGGACGTCGACATGAGACTCAGACGTCGACGTGAGAGAATCAGACGTCGACATGAGACTCAGACGTCGACGTGAGACTTGGGCGTGTATTATCCATGCTTGGACGTCGACGTGAAACATACCAGTATGGTAGCATAATTTTTATTAAGTTTGAAAAAAGGTGGTGTTTTCCTTATGGGTTTAATTCACGTAACGCAAATCAATGCTTGAGCCCTAAAGGGACATCACAACTCTCTTTCCTCCTCTTCCACCACCCCAACAACTCCTTCAACAACCATCCATCTATCACATCCATCACTTCCCTGTCCACATCCTCTACTCTCTTTCTAATAGTGCCACCTTCTCTCGTTCATCTCCTTCAAATTCTTTACTCCAAATGATGCCGGTCACACAATTCAGATTAACTGCCTTCTCCACATAATAATAATAATATACTCATGTTGCTGCCGTAGCGCTTACACCATTGACCACGCACCCACAGACGCAGGCGGAGCTTGTAAGACCTCCAGTCAGAGGACAAGAGCAAGAACAACCAGAGACCACACAATCCTGATCACCATACAATTCCTTCTTCCTAGTCTCCCATATCAGTAATACAAAGCTCTTAACTAGCTTTAATAATGCTTTAATAAACTCCTCACATAATTTGTCCTAGATCTTCACCCTCTCACTATCACACAATACACACCATCCCACACACAGCCATAATTGGATAGAGATATGTACTAGCTAGATACAGCCTGACCAGCTAACATCCCTATTTGAGCCACAGCAAGGGGTGGTCACTCCCATAGGCTCTGTAGTCACAGCAACCGGGGTCAAAAAGTGGTCAACAGGTCAAGGGGTATTTTTGCCATTGGTCAAGCACAATTTTTACCAGCCCTCATTCTGTAGTTACTGTATAACGGTGTTTATATAAACGCACAGGGCTAGGATTGGATTGGGTTCCCGAGACATCAGAATGGCAGGCTACGGTTTCTGGTGCCCAGACTGGCTGGCAATTTTCTGGCGGGCTTACATTCACTTTTCATTGGTCAGAACTGCAGATTTGAACAGCGTTTCACAAAAATTCGCGCGTACAAAACCAGTGACGAGCTGCATTTTACTTCAGTGCTGAGTTTCTTGGCTGTGCGGAATGTGAGTGTTTTACTGATGCAGTTTCGAATTGTAACTTTGCATTGCGTGTGGCAACCAAGCTAGCATAGTGTATTCCGCTTGGTCTGCAGAACTAGCCTCGCCGACTGCGTGGCCTGGGAACGAGGAGGCTGTGCAGAAACTAGAGCTGTAGCTAATAATGCTGTAAATTGTGTTACCAGTTTTTATTTATGTGCCTGCTTCTCTCAGCCCCGTCCAGTCATTGCAAGACTGCAAGAATTCCCACGGTCGCCGCCCTACCGCCGGAGCACAGCTTATCCCAGCCACAAGCACAGCTCATCCCACATCCCAGCCACAACCACAGCCACCATCCTACCAAGCACAGGTCAGCACAACAGGAAAATGTGAGAGAATGTGCATGTATGTGTGTATAAAAGATTAAGTACAGGTGCACGGTGCCATGCGTGGCACGTGAGCAAATGAAACACCGCATCATTCTGGGTCCTGGCAGGAGCAGTCTCTGACTGAGGCTCTTAATCGAGGCTTGTACATGCAATGTGTGTTATGCTCAGCTAGTGAGTGTTGAGGCTTGCACGAACATGTACACACACACATACACAGACAATAGAAACACAGCTAAAAACATACACCATATTATATAGCAGTTCATGACCACTCACCAAGATCATATTATATACATGTACACTGTATATTACTACTGCAATTTAATACCATTATACATAATAATAATAATACCACCCAATTTGATGAGTACTCATCTTACCGCATACTGGCACTGGTCAGCCACGTCCCGCGCGTCACCTTCTAATGTGCGGATCGCTCATGCACAATGTCAAACATTTATTATAATAACACAATATATTATACCAGGCCCACCTTGTGGGACGTCCCTGCATAACTGACTGTCCGTTTTTTGTTTTTCTTTGCATTTTCTTTGTAGTATAGTTTCCAGTAAACGTAATACTAGCTGTTAATATAGTATAGTATAATATAGTATAGTATAGAACAGTATACCCATTCTAGCCCTATTAAATTTTGCGCATCGCTCATGCACAATGTCAAACATGTGCACATCATGCACAATATTGTACATTGTCAGCATGTATACACCTCAATCTATAGCTAATGGTGAGTTGTTGCAAATGTATTTGTTTGATCTCTCTTCTAGGTATTGTAACAAGGTGGCTTTGCTTTGGTCTGAGAATCAAACGTACTCAAATCAATTCAAGCCTGGTACTGTGACAATCTTTAAAGCTGAGCCTTAGGTTTGATTTGAGTTTGGTAGCTACTACTGCGACAATCCTTAAAGCTTGGTGTTAGCTGAACCTTACGTTTGATTCAAGCCTGCGACAAGTAAGTTTTTTTCTTTATAGAAATACCACAAAGAGCCATCTATCTATCACTACTACAAGCCTGCCAAAGCTGCATTTCTCATTTCCATTTCCCGTTCCTCGCTTTAGGCCCACCCTCACCCTAGGCCCTATTGAGGTTCATCACGTGAGATCACCGTCCTAAAACGCACCAACTGAGATTCACCACGTGAGGCACATGGCCCAGCTTTCCCAATGCTTGTTGGGTCATATACCAATGCCACATTGGTATTGCTATGCAAAAAAAACATGAGTACTATAGTCTTGGTAAAACCTATGGAGGTTAGCAGTACAGAAGTAATCACTGCACTGTTTCACTATTGACTAGCTAACCGCATTATGTAAGTGAGATTCATTCAAAATCTCAATGCTTTGATGGAATGACAAATGGCACTTCCCTTACTGTCATTCCACCTGCCCCAGGCTGTCAAATGTCACTGCCACCTGTACACTGTCAGAATCCGATGCATAGAGTGCTGCAGATATAATATACTAGGTCAAATTGACAATGTCATGTGTTCCAAACTCAACATTACTCATCTACAGATGTTCTCAGATCCACACTACAAGAGACAGTATGACTGACAGTATCTGTTGCTGCTGGCTAAACCTAAAATCGAGTGAGCTTTTTGCTCCTGCTAAACTACTTTGTGGTGACTAGAGGTAGTGTCTCACGGCCTCAGACAGCTGTGCTTGGGTTGCCCTGCCCTAACAATGGAGCAGCCAGCAAGCCCAGTGCTGCAAAGAGCAACTGCAGGGGTACACCAAGATTCCAGCTAGGCTCATCAAAGCAGAATGGAGTGGTCAGGTTGGAGTTCTTTGCTGCAGTATCAGTTAAGAGAGAGTTATTAGCTCCGTTGTTGCAGTAGTGGTCAGGATTCTTTGCTCGCTCACCAGAACAGTGATTTGAATGATTAGGACAGGACCCCATTCCAAGAGAATTCAGTTCCATTCCAAGGTCAGCTACCCCATTGCTTTCCGCTTTAGCAGTAGTAACATGATCAAAGATTTGTTCCATTTCTTTTCTCATGGTCAACGAACAGTTCTTATTTCTACAGTCACCACAAATCCAAAGCCATCCGCGATCCATCAGTCGTGTATGAGCAATAGCTCCTTTCCTGCCACAGCCGAAATCTGGTCCACAGTTTCTATGGTTACAGTGTGTGCAACAAGACGTGTTAGTTCCTTGTAGCTGTAAGTCTTTGAGCCACGAGCGAGCTTCTGAGTGGTCGTGCTGCCATTGAGTGCCCACAAAAACCGAAGGCGGAAAGTAGGAAGTATTCTCTGGGGGGTTATGCATCGTATCCTGAAACAGAACACTGGACTCTGACCCACAGAAGTGTGATGGAATAGAGACCCCAGTGTTGGCTGCACTCCACGTCTCAGAGACTACCTGCACAGAGTGGCAAGCTGCAAAAAGCGTTGCAATACATACCAAGTACATAGCCGCTCCAGCAAACGTCACCTAGAGAGTGAAAAACAAAACCTGTAGAGTCAATTGTCTAAATTTAAAGAATCCAGTGGTATTAGAATACCTTGCCAGCCTGCACCGAAGCTTCCAGCATCGTCTCCCTCATGTTGGAAGCCTCCCAGATGGTTGCCATGTCAGAATACGTCATCCATCCTCGCATCATAGCCTGGCTCAGCGCAATTCTGTAGTAGTGCACAATATGCAGTACAATCATAATACATGGACTTTGCAACTTCTGAACGGTGCATCAGAGGGTTACTTGGTCAATAAATAATTTGGTTGAAATGGAAGCCCAGCAGGTTACCTATGCCCTATCACACCCAATGGATTGATAGCTGAGTTGGTGTTGTAATAGGAGGTGTATATTTCATAGCAGTGACAGTGAGTATCCTACCTTCCTTCGATTCCTGTCACAAATGAGTAGTATTCTTCCATAGAGACATATAATCGCCAGTCCTGTGTGGAGGCGGGGAAAAGGGTGCTGAAATATCATATCACTATTGTGAAATCTTTGTTGATGTATTATTTACCAGCCAGTATGCAATTACATAGCTGTCGTTTTTATACACACAGAGCATAGCTACTTCAATACAGATATCAGCTTATGCTAGGGGTTTTCGTAGCCCCAAAAAATCGAATTTTATGTGAACAGTACAGCATTCAATTCCAGGGCAAGAATGGGAAACGCTCTATTGAGACGAGAGATAACACGTTAATAAGAAGTTTACCAACTAGCATAATTAGTCAACAAACACTTTCTCCATAAACCCATTAGGGAAGCCCTCGCCTCAAAAGCCTCAAGAGTATCAAGTCTGCGAACAAACACAAACACCCAAACGTTTCTTCCATTCATAGCCACCAGCAGGTCACAGAAACACAGAAGCTCTGCTGCCATTAAAATACCGCAAATGTTTTTGCCATAATGGACATCACGAACACCATTGAGACATTGCAGGGGAGCCAAGACGACCACCAGCCTGTAAAAAAAATACCAACAGCATGGTAGCTGGCCTCCCCCGTGTTTACGGCGACAGGTATCAGTTACAGAGGCAATTGAAATTCCATTCGAGATGTGTGTAGCGAAAATGATGACGCTGCACAGTGAGGACTCCTTTTGAATCTTTCCACCAGGTTTCGGTAGCCCCCCTTCCCAAATACAGCGATGCTACAGTTGGTATGACTATCTTCACACCGGCAATTCTCATGTTTGCAAGGGCATCACATCACTAATAATCAATTCTTGTGCTTGCAAGAAGGCCGTGAGATCACTATTCAAATGCTGTAAGAATCGTGCGTCAGCATTAGAAGCAATTGCTTCCGTAGTCACTGAAACCTGTAAGAATCGTGCGTCAGCATTAGAAGCAATTGCTTCCGTAGTCACTGAAACCTGTAAGATCATGTGCCAGCATTAGAAAATAATTCTGTCCTCAGTACAGTTGATTAAAAAGCGTAAGACAAGTGTTCTGTCAGCATTAGGAGGAATTCCTTCTCGGTAAAGTAGATTGAAAATTGTAAGCCGAGCTACTTCTCAAGTTCTTATTTAGAAAGCGATATCCTGAAACAGCGTGCTCACATGTATTGTATGACAGGCTGACGTCCTTGGTGCTAATTTACTTGTATACATACATGTAGACAAATGCAACATAGATACACAAATGGAACACTTCTAGAGCAAAGCATTTGATTTGGAAGGTTACCTAACATTTGTGGCTTTCCAAAACCATGCCCCCATCAGTAAAAATTTACTCATCCCAAGTTGTGAAATTAAACTTCATACCATGCTTTATTTACTAGATATGTATGTTTAAAGTTTGGGGCCAGATTTGGTCCTTGCTGTTGGAAAGTTGAAATCTGAGTGTGCGTATCTCAAAACATACTAACAAGCTCAAATTTACAATTTAGTCTCTTCCGAATTAAGTACTAAGTCTTATCTAAAAATCAGGACAATTGCCTAACATGGGCGTGGTTTTGGAAGCCCGTCCTGCAGAAACATTAGCTGTTTCTTTCCACAAGGGTTGTATGGGTTAGCATTTCATACATCCCATATCCCACCGCCAAGGAGTGAGTAATCACTTATGCTAGCAGAGGCCCACATGCAATACCACACTTACAGTCCCACCATCTTCATACAAAGGTTTGCATAGCTACTGTCACTTGATAAAGCTCAGATGGCAGAGTTCCTAGTAGGAGGCGATAGGTTTTAATCGGTACAATGAAATTTGCATTACTGAAGGATTATGGAGAACAATGAACGATGACTCTATTAGGAAACGCTGTGGAGCTGACTGTTGGAAGTTCAGATAGCATGTGTCATCCTAGCAAGCTCAGGTAGCCCGCTTCCTCGTAGGATAAACGCAGGTGGCATTTGCAGACAAGGATTGATGCCGAAACACCCGAGAAGCTTCCAATAATGGTTAATTCAATGTATTTTAATTATTACCAATAGAACGCAAGACATTTTGAGGACACCTGCGTATGTGTATGCCCTCGTACAGGCAGCACTCTGACCGCAAGGTCATACTCCATTCTGGAATGACACCCCATCTGTGACCACACACACACACACACACACACACACGCACACACCTACGAAAGACTGCCGCATTGTCACATTGCTAATCCTGCTAATCTGTGTCATTGAAATCCCAGACTCTATTGTATTAGCAATTAGCATGTTGGTGCTAGTCATAGGTAATGGCTTGAGATACAGACGGCTAATGAGACCACAGTGACATCAGCTGCTAGCTAAGTATCATACCAATACATAGCAACTGCTGACCAAAGCCATGGGATATAGTCTGTGGTTTGAATACCTAAAATGCACTTTGTAGCCACAACAATGTTTAAATGCAGCACTTTTAATGTCGTTTTCTCAGTGAAAAAGAATGCATTTTCGAAAGGAAATTCTTACAATAGACCCTTTACCATTATGATGTAATGGGGGGGTAAAAGTGAGCACTAAATGGAGAAAATACATGAGAACGTGTGCTTTGATGTAGTTTTCTTGTACGAAAAAACAAAACATGCTTGTTTACATGTTTTCCTGTATTTTCTCCATTTAGTGCTCACTTTTACCCCCCATTACATCATAATGGTAAAGGGTCTATTACACCAAAGCTTTCTAGCTCTACCACTTCCAATTTTTCAAATGCGTGTCTGGTAGCGCCATGGCGACTGACTACGAAGCCTTTTGCATGCATCTCCCCCACAGCCTTGGCTGAATCTTTGCATGATCAATAGCAGCATCAATGAGGCTAATATTACCATGAGGACCCGTGCTGTACTCTCTGACGAACCTGAACTGTTCTAGTTAAACAATATTTTGATATTAGACAAGCTTCAAGTAGAGAATGTGTAGCTCGCTATGAACACGAATGCCACGTTGCACATGCTACAAAATTCGGAATGTTAATTCATGCAACTGCAGAGTAAGATACTAATAATTCGGAAATATTTCACAGCTGAAGTCGGCTTCTGTTTCGCCCAAGGGGAGGGCAATCCTCAGGATGGGTTCTTATGCTAAGTAACGAATTGCACCTGTAAAAAATCGTCTCTAGCATGCTCGCAAACTGGCTTCTGTTTACTGGTAACAGCGTGGGGTTAACAGGTTAATGTGACATAATGAGCGCATACTTTGCACCTCATAGAGTGCTTAACCAGAGGCAACAGAATACCTTGGCCCGCAGTCCTTTCCAGACTCCTCCACCACCTCAGAAGGGAATGCAGTAACAAGCTATCACTTAATCGCCATGGAGATGGCAGTTATGTACTTTCGAAGTAAACAAACACAACACAAGTGGCTGACTTCCTATGTAAGGCTTCGCAGAGAAGCCAAGGGAGTGCACATAGATATCAGGTAGACAAGAAAAGGGGTATAAAATAATTTTCCGACGTGGTTGGAAGATTCCTGGTACAATTCGACCCAACAGGATTTTGCGGTTGCTATCCTTCCTAGAGACTCATGTTACAGTCACACTAACTACTATACAGCACACAGTGAAATACACTAATAGATACAGTTAGCCCCACTCCCAGTCTCTCCCCCCAGCTTTTCCATCGCTTGCAGCAATCCACTTTTCATACTATAAGTGCTGAAAAGCTGGAGGCAGAGACTGGGAATGAGGCACTTATACATTCCATACGGGGACACATACATACAACTGTACTGCTTAGTAACACATCAAGCCCTGACCATGATAATGAGCAGAAAGCAGCTGGGGAGACCAAGTATGTAAAATGGGAGTGTAGAGCAGGCCACAAAGCCAACAATACAGGCAGCTCATCTGCATTGTCGTAAGCCATGAGCAACTAGTCTGGTCCATAATAATGCAGTATCCAAGCGTGTACTTGCATAAATTATGTAAAGCCATCTTCAATGCCAGTGGAGTAGCTGTTGAAAAAGCTACTGTTGGCTGAAAATAGCCGTGGTGCTGGATGAACTACCAAGACTGTCACAGGGTCTTTTCTGACACATGTCTGATAACCAGCAATGCCTGCCAAGTGCCAAGGGAGAACAGGAAAACAAGTCACTGAGCTACACTTCATCCATGTCATGTACATGTACATGTACATGTAAGTTGCAGCATATTTAAGAAACACTACATGGGAAGATACTAGGTATCTCCCATCATCAGGAGACACCACTCAGACTCCAGCACAAGTGTCTCCATCCTCCAGTGAATAGCTTCCCAAGGAGGTCAAAGCAATGGCGATATCTCGGATACCATCAGAATAGCAGAGCAATGCACGGAACTCCAAAGGATCTTCAATTCCCAAAACTCTCAATACCTCCACCCACCAGGTCTAACCGCCAGTGTTCATAGTTACATTAAACAGGAATTGGTGTACATAACATTGTAGTACAGTGGAGATACGCCTAATTATTCTCAAACTCCCCCTCGTTATACAAGTCCCTAATTTGCCCCTGCATGTATTACCAGTGCCCATTACATTTGGTCAAATTAATGTATCAATTTTGGCCCTCTCTAATAATACGGAAAATATCTATATTCCACAAGAGTATAAGTACAGGTAATAATAGCATCAGTTTCACCAAAATGTCCTCACGTGGGCTGAGAGTCTCGGCCCAACACGTGATCCGCACATGACTACGTTAGCAACAACTAGTTAATAACTACATTCCAACCCCGCCCATACCTGGTTAAACGGTAATTACCTGTGCAGATATATAGTAGCTAGCTTAGGCATCCTTCTTATCGGCCTAGGCCTTGAACGTTATCGCTTTTAGGTACCGAATTTTGATGGCAAGCTATGTGCAGTGAAACTGGAAATTAAATAACTATTAATAATTGCATTTTTCAACATTTCTCGTTGCTATGCGTACTTCGCGTTCGGATATTTTGGTGAAACTGGCATGGGTAGCTGTGATAGCCTCCACTCCCAGGTTTTTTTTCCGCATGTGTAAAAAAAAAGCTGGGAGTGGAGGCTGGGAACGAGGCTCTAGCTGTGGTATTTAGGATCAATAGCACATTCAGGAAGGAAGTGAAGTAACATGAGGTGAGGCTGAATCTTCCTGAGGGCATACTAGTGTTATTATCCTAAATACCACAGCAATGAGGCAACTAATTGTGTTGTATTGAGACTCACTATATATATGTATATATGTATGTATGTATGTATGTATGTAAGTAACGCTACAGGAATGCACTTATTGCAAACATATTTCCTGTGGGCGTGACATTGCTGCACGTGTAGTACCAAATAAATGAAGAGTACTGCACTACGATGGAATCATCTATAAAGTGAGTAGGGAGGCTACGTACGCAGCAACACAGAAGCAAGGAGAGGAGGGAACATCGGCAGGAGGTTCATCGACAGCGGGTAAGGCTGATTCGGCAACAGGAAAGTGATGACCGCCATTCTGCCTCAGAAGCCTCAGACTGGCTGAATGGTCAGCTGAGCAGTGCAACTCGATTCCGGCAAGGCTCTCTGCATGGAATGCCATGTATGCACTAGTCCAACAAGCATCTCTACCAGTATTCATGGTATTACAGAATACTACCATAGTAACTTTAAACAGTAACTGTTTAGTTATAAGAATAGTACACATATCTCTTGGAAGATGCAATATTGCAGTTAAATTAGAACTGTCACTTCACTTATAAGACAGCTGGGCAAATACATGTAATTGGCACAGGTATGACACCAACGATAACTGTAAACAGGAAAGAGACAATTTCCTCCATTAAGTGGGAAAGTTTATGGCAGTCAGTGCAACAAAGTATGGGACTCCAGTGGGGGATAAACCCACATGACATCTCTCATACCAATTGGAACACAACAATGTCGTTAGCAAGCCTACCAAGGCATACTAAAACCGAAGCAGTCCATAATTGAGTTAATAGCATCCGACATTGTTAGTTGTCAGCTGACTTGAAATTATATGAGGCACTCGTACACTATAATTAGCCGCATCCCCTCACCTTAATTCTATGACATAATCCGTAAAGTCGTACACAGCAATCCTGTGCTTATTAGCCACATGATATGATGATGTAATGCCTTTCAGGAACAATATGACACATACCACCAATAATGCATAACATAAGTGGTTATTATGAATAACCATGCCATTTATAATTTCAGGAAGGTTTTATGCGATCCTCCCCACATGGCTTTTGTTGTGTCTGCAATGAAAAAAGGGGGGCTTGAAAGGCATAAAGAGCATAATCTCCCACAGAGGTTTCACTCCTGGCGTGACCTCCCACTGGGGTTTCACAGCCCAAATTTGATCGAGCACATAGTTTTCTTGATGTAGAAAACCCTTACTGATGCTCCAGTTCCCAGGCTCACTCATCTGCAGTAGAGACTAAGTTAGTCCCGGGTACTTTTTTCTTCCCAAGAATTAAAGGGTAGGGGGATAGTTGTATCGTGAAACCGGCCGCGTCCCCAGGCTCGTGTGTGTTCCACTTGCTACCGCAGAGCCTGGTACTTTTTCTCAAGTGATTTAAAAGCACACGGGGAGGGACCGCTTGCAAGATGGTTGCACTTCTCTACCTTCTGCTGGTGACATCGTTTCAGTGCTCAGTCTGTGGTACAAACGGGCTCCAAAGAGTAGCCACAAGAAGTATAAATTCGCTGCCTTCCTTCGTTGTCTGAGAACTGCACCTATCCTCACCCACGCAAAGATTCACCCTTAAGCCCACCCCTGAGTATGAGCCCACCTCCAAGTATAAGCCCATTCCTGAGTATGAGCCCACCTCCAAGTATAAGCCCATTCCTGAGAACAAGCCCAGCCCCGAGTATAAGCCCACCCCTGAGTGTAAGCCCATCTCTCGGCTCTTAATGGCAAAAGAATGCTATTCAGTATTGTTCCTGCATACATGCAGTAATGAATGAGGACCCTCCCACAGAATATCGTGTTAGTGTCACACCATAGAAGGAGACAAATGTTGCGCGTAGGCAACGGCAACTCCACAGCAAAATAACAATAGTATGCAGTTGAGAAAGCCTCATTACAAGTCAGTAGCTTGTGTATTACCGTCACCTATATATTGAATAGCATTGCAATTATCTAATAAAAGCCTCGCTGTCCTGCCCGGGCAACGGAGTAACCCAGTTATGCCGCTCCTCAAGGCAATCTCGACACCCTTTGGACCGCTTCTGGAACCAATTAGTCCACTCTTCCGATACTTGAAGCTATTAGTCAAATCCACTTAGCACGCTAATTAGATCTCGGCTGAAAACATTGCGAATTTTCTCAACAATGGAGGTATACATGTTGCATATGTAACCAGGATATCAAGGACAACAGTCGCGGCAATGCGGCTTCCTAGGGGCCTGGGAAAGGCAATGTGTACGCTTTCTTTTGAATGAGAAAACGGTTCCATGGCCAGGAAGCAGGTCATGGTGTGTAAGCAAAGGAAATTGTATGGCATAACAGGAGTGCCAAATAAGGGCTCATGTCCTTGAATAGAAGCTCGTGGACTGTACTCCAGTTGCTTCATAAAGTGGATGAGCTTACAATAACGTCATCAGCACACGTTAATTTGTTGTCATTTCGGAATTTGGCCAACTTTCACCCAAAAAGTCTTTATTTATAATTATTTCCATTTTGATCGCAATAGTTTGATCTGTCTTGAAGATGTTGATTTTCCAAAGAGAATGTACTGGGGGCAGAATCCCCCCCCCCCATACATTCTCTATGGCTGCATACCTCAAGAGATGGAATAAATTACTGCATAATGGAGCACAGCAGACATTAAAAATCTGGCTACTTTCAGCTAGTCTATAGTCAGGAGGTAGGCTAGACACGTAATCTAATATGGTGTTAGACTTAGATTAACTACACTCAGGGACATGTGGGGTCCAGGGTGGGCTTGTACTCTGCCAGCGATCGATGGTTACTACGGGTTGCCTCTCCCATCCAGTGGTGTAATGGAGAAGCAATCAAAATGCAATTGAAGGCTGGCAACAAGGCAGTGACCACAACCTTTACCGCAGAGCTAATACCCCGAGGCACACAAGGTAAAGGAATGTCTCCTCACTTTAGTTACAATGTGCGGTTTCGGCCGCAATTGGGATACGTGCTCGGCAGCGATGAGATCTAGATTGCTCCATAATGGGAGGCCACAAAGGCGTCTGAGCGCAGCTGCGACCCTTGGGAAAGAATTACCACCTCAATGCAGTCACATGAGAGAAGGATAATGTGAGTTTTATTGAGCAGTCACGCATAGGATGCCTATGCACACAACCAGCGGCAGCAGCAACAAAGCTGACATCAGCGAACATAATACGAAAATACTGCGTCTAACCACACGGCAGAGTTGAAGGAGCCGAGACATAGCAACTGACATGAGTACACGTGTAAACATAACTTAACCTCAGAGTACCAATTAATAAACATATGGCAGGGTTGAAGGTGATGAAACATAGCAAAGAGACATGATTATACGTATATACACCAAACAAACCATCAAGTACTTAAAAGTGCAATTAATAACATTTGTATGTAGCTGTTGTGAACAAATCAATGACCTAATAAAACACTCAAATACCCGGTACATCAGGGTTCTGCTCACTGGTCGGGGCTGACCACCTCTCAGATTTTTTGACCACCTCTCGGCTATTTTTACCACCACTTACAGTACTATATATTAATATAGGGAAAAAGTCAGTTTAGCACAAAATAAGTATCAGGAGATCGATTTTTGACCACCACTCAGAGTGACCTCTGAACACTAGCTACTGTATTACTCAAAACGTCACCAGCTGGACACCAAACGGAACGATTAGAAGCTGTCACTACTAAGATGTGCATAGCACCCTCACCAAGGTATGAACTGTCTGAGGTATGCATCACACAGCCCTTGGTGTACACATTGCAGTGAATAAAAATCGATTTGCAACTCTAATTTTCCGCAAGCAGTCAGTTTTGATTCGAACACATCATACTTAGCTTCCTCCCCGGGCTCTCCCTATTTCATATATTCGGTATTTCGAAGCGTGTACGTATACAGTAAAAACGTACAGTGACTAATACAGCCCGTGGAGTTACTGCTGAGACTATCAGCTACAAACACAAGTAGTAACTTTATGAAACCCCCTCCCTCTTTGAAAAGGGACGTATGGGTCAAGGATTCCGTTTAAAATCGGTACTGAAATCTCGTGTTCAAGGAATTCATACCATCTTGATGACATCACTAGCATGTTATAGTTTAGCAGCAGGAAATTCCGCAGTTTATCCCTAATGGCCCAGGCCGGGTTACATGTGGCAAAACACTCAATGATCCAGTTTCAGGGCTCCTACGTATAAACGTATAAAGAAAACTGTAGCAATGGAATAAACACACCTGTGCATTTTTGCAGGCATGCTGCATATTTGCGAGTTACGAGCCGACTACGGATCGTGAGGCATCCAGACACAGTAATCTGTGTTAATGGCGACCACTACACTAATACGACAGCAGGGACTAGGGCGACCACACTAGCACATGGGAACTATGTACGAGATAATTGGGCCGTTTATTAAAAATGTACTGCTAGGAAATGGGATATGAGGCTCCTTAATTCCTGCTACCATTTTAATGGCATTTTAATACTCTTCATCAGCCGTTCATGGAGAAGCACGATACTAACATGGCTGAAACCGTTTTCACGTACACGTATGTTTTGGTAGAGTTGTTTGATTGTTGGAAGAACTACAGAGCAGAAGTGAAGAATTAATTAACCCTTTAGTGATTCACCAATGCGGGATAGTCTTGCCTCTGATAGTGCCAGTATCACTCCTCTTACGCTGGCTGCAAAGAACGCCGAGTTACAACTCTTGTGACTGCTCAGGATGCAGACGCTGCAGAGTATCAATTAATTTGCATACTGCTGGCATCAGGTAGGTGATTATCATAACCTAATTTGGCCACAACTAATGCACTTATCAACACGTGTGTGCAGATGAGTGGACATCCTCAGCAACCCACTGATGGGTTGGATGTGGTGGAGTATCATAACTTCATTTGCACATCGTTACTCTATTAACGACCCACACATAAACAGAGGAAGACATAACCAGCATTGATCAAGCCCTGAGAGTGGCTACGATTCATCGCTTTTCATTGTTACCTGAGAACCTGAGAACCGTAGATGTCCTTGGCCCATGCAAAATCCACCCTTCTACCACCTACCCTACAAGTCAAGCACATGATAAGGAAAAATACCAGGCCCACAGCTAACTAAAGTGAAACATGCACGTGGGCCGGGGAGCAAGGCTACTACAATTACGTATCTTACCAAAGCATCCAGAAAGTCCAGTTCTTGGGTATCCAACACAGCCTTGGGCTTGCAGCCTACCAGATGGAATGGAATAGGGTATTAGAATGGAATAGTCATGATACTTTTCATGCGTGGCAATTTTATCAAGTATCCGAATTTTTATTTTGGAATTTCTGAGAACAGACTTGTCTAAGCCCATTATAGTGGGAGGGACAGACTATCTGAGCCCACTGTGGGTAACGGACCTATCTGAGCCCACTGTGGGTAACGGACCTATCTGAGCCCAGTCGGTGTTCGTCAGTGCTTCTGATTCTCCCTCATCGTTCATGTACTTGGAGGCAATCACCTTTAGAGGTGGAGGACAGAGGAGGAATGGGAGGGAGGAGCAGACGGAGAAGGAGGGAGGGAGGGAGGGAGGGGAAGAGGGAAGGAGGGAGGGAGGTAGGGGAGGGAGGGAAGGAGGGAGGGAGGGAGGGAAGGAGGGAGGGAGGGGGGGAGAGGGACGGAAGCGAGGGGAAGGGGAAGGGAGAGAGAGGAAGGGAGTAAACTAACTAAAACTACAGAGATTATGGTACTAATGGATGACTAAGGAAAGTATCTCGGCACTGAGTTTGATTCTAAGAAACACCCCCTCCCAGCTGCTCTCATTATACAGATGAACAGCAGCAATTAAACTAATTAACTCTTAAACTACCGTAGTCTTATGCACTTCCCAGGGAACAAACAACTATCCGTCTTTGATGGGTGACCTTCTCTTCAGAGTATATCACACACATTCCAGGAAAGAGACCAAAATATATTTCACGTAATATCAGGTTTGTACCAGAATAACTCTTAGATAAAAATTTCATGCCTTGGTAATTAAGTCGACATTCTAGACAATATTCATACTGTAGAGGGCATATGAATATGAATACGCACACGCACACACATGTGCACATACACATGCACACACGACATACAGACACACACATGCACACATACATACACATAGACATACACACACACACACACACCCACAGACATGCACACATACACACACACACGCACACACACACCCACACACACGCTATAGCACCACCGTTACAGTAGCAACTCCTTGAAAACTAAAATCCTACATATGGTGTGCAGACAACTTATAAGACCACACACATGTGAACAATAATCATCGTTACGACCATTCCTCTACAAGTTTAGCAAATAGAATTATCATCCTGGGGCGTCAGGTTGTCTTTGCTCGAGGTCAGTTGCTGCACTGTAACATGACACACATGTGGATAAGGGTAATATTTCACATACTGTGCGGTGTCGCTTGACAACGTCGACTAGATACTACGGCTTCACAAGGCAGTATCGATAAAGGTTGAAGGCTGTGCCATATCTTCACACAAGTTGTGCACATCGGCCTTCATATCACATGAAACGTGTATGGCCAGAGCGCAAACATTATTATACATTCGGGACATGCACATGGGTTGGTTTTCAAACAGTAGATCTTGTTAATGCATTCGGTTCTTCATGCAGAGAACATGGAGCAGTTTGTCCCGTATGTCTTTTGCCGATGACATACTGATCAGTATACCAGCTATAATACAGCAATCAAGTGACGTACTGTACCCCCTCTCCTGCCACTAACATATGAGAGGAGGAGGGCATGTACTATGTGAGACAAAATCTACATTAGTGCATTAGTGCAGTGTGACACTAAGCCAACCAGCAGCATTGAACAGGCTGGCTTACAGAACCTACAATACATGTAATGATCTAATGTTTACTTCCTAAGTTATTCTGCACAGAGGAACTATACACGACTCATTCTCAGAATAGAGCAAACCTACACACTGAATGTGGCGCAGTGACTTCATTCCTAAGAATTGTAGTTAAGCGGAATGGCAACAGATACTGGCCATACAGTGCAGAGTTTTCATAAGGCTTGTGTCACTGAGATAATATTCCATTAATTCTCATAATTGTTATTATTATGCTCGTTTTAATTCTCCGGTAGGTGTCAGCATGGAATGGAACTGGATGCAATTTACACCACCTGCGTAAATCAGACATGAGATGGAATAACGGCTCTATTCGATTATCACCACTGCACCTCGTTAGTAAATTTGGGGACATCTCTCTATGGCACTAGAGACAGGTGGTGTAGAATTTAAACCTACCGTGCACCATTAAGATCTGGTAATTTTTCCTGCACGTTTGATTGGCTAGCGCTACGGAACTGGTAATCTGTAGAGTGTCACAGCAAGCAGTAGACGGTTTTACCAAACTGTCTCGAGCACCCAATACATGGCAAAAGAAAAAATGCTGTCCTCCACACTTTGCACGCCCATGATGAATACATGAGTCGATAGCATAAACGCATTGGTATCAAAGCTGGTACTTTAGGCTAGCCTCAGCATCGAGGTCAGTGTGAAGTGTAGCCTTCTTTAATGAGCTATGCCCATAGGTGAATCACAATAGCCGAGGTGACTACCACTGAAAAAGCTAGCTAACGTACCGTTGGTATTCCAATTAAAGCCCACCAAACGTTTACGGCCTAGGAAAATCACCAGACCCACAGTAGCACGGTATAACATAACATGCACGAGGGCCCGGGAGCGAGGACACCATAATCAAGACACAGCTAACGGTTCTTCTATGTAGGAGTGCGTTGTATGGCAATCGCCTAACAATCATTAGCAGCGAAGCTCATTCACGAGAAAATGTCTAGCTTACTAAACTCGAGAAGCTTCATGGAGCCCCACAAGACACAAACAATCACTGTGTGATGCAGTGGGAAACAGTACCCATGGCATTCGTGGGTCATGGAACCCTACAAGACACACAGTCACTGTGTGATGCAGTGGGAAACAGTACCCATGGCATTCGTGGGTCTTTGTCTGCTGATTACGCTCGTTAGCATACTTAACCCCCATTACTGTGGCCATTAGGGGTTAACTCGATCAATAGGCTGCATAGCTTGATTGTTTATTCTGGGAACGTACCCCTACTGTTGCCCAGCACCCCCCCCCCCCCCCCCCCCCAGCTCTTCCAGCCATCCCGAGGGCTCCTACGGGCATAGCGCTGATAATAAACATCATCTAGGCATAATGAGATCACTGCTGCAATTAGTATCTCATCTGTAGCACAATTCGACTATTATTTATTTCACCAAATGCTAATAAACTCAACTGGTATTTCTCAGAGACGAAGAATGCTGATGATTATCCCATTATCCTATTATGCTCATGTTGTGCTCTAGTTCTCCAGTAATGATATCCTCTGGTATGCATGCTGACGCTTATGCAGACTTGAAATAATCCTCCAATGCCAATAACGGTACATGTAACTATATACCAGGTGAGGTTTTGTGCACAAAACTTGACCCAATACCATCACCCACGCATGTATAGGACAGATCATCGTCACAAGACACATTGCTCACAGATCCAGCAACTCTCGTGAGAATGACTTAGGCATAGGTAGATGACTGTGTGGTGAGATGTGAGGCACGTGGGAAATGTGAGGAAGCCTCATACATAAATATAGGGTGAAGCTCCACTACCTGCAGGAACTCCAGAAGCCTCCTAGCTACCTCAGGAAAACCTTCATGAAGTATTGAGAACTACAGAGCTTGGTACAAAGGTCAGTAGAAGCTTGATGCCTTCTGTCTCTTATTATACAAAAGTACAATGAATGGCCAATCAGGTGCGTTTTTCTTTAATTCCTGGCGAACATACGTCTGTTTGTCAGGAAGTAACTAATTAGTGTAACTGATATACGTTTTGCAGCTTATTCAAAGCAGAATCTGAGCAGTAAAACCACTACCATACCCTCGATAGCATAGCTCAAAAAACTATTTTGCAAGCTCACTAAGAATCCCCTATGTACGCGATGCCTTCCAACCTCCTCTACCTGCATACCAAATACACAGAGCAATAATAGACACTATACCATCAATGTGCACCCATACACGGACTTATATAGGGCTTGCATGATTGCAATTCCAGTCTCGGAGAACCACAATTGACATATATCCCTTAACTCCCGTAATCCTAAAAATGACGATAAACAGTTCTAACAACAGCCCAAGGTCTTCCAATTTGCACAACCCAGAACAAAGGCTGCTTGGCAGGAATCACACAACCTACTAAATCGTAATATCTAAGGAATGAGACAGATGTTGACTTATCTTCCCAGCCCTGAAATAGCACCATTTCTCTCACCATGGATACGAGGAACAGGTCTCGGGAGGAGAGCTTCTTGAGGTACTTGGGGTTTGCATGGGACAGCCTCTGGATGTACAGCAGTCCCAGCATCAGGGAACAGGGAGAAATTCCACCCTCACTGGGGGGAGGGGCAAGGAAAGAGAACATGACGTAATTATGGCCATTGGGTAAGGGAAAAACATGAATACATGATGTAATGGTAAGACAGCTGTATACCGCACAAGTACATTCCATATTTGGTATAACCTGCCTACTGAGTATAAGCCAACTTTTCTGAAGTCAAGCTACAGAGTGTTCCCACGTGAACCCCACATAACAGGACAAAGCCAGGGAGCACGATCCAAGTGGCATTATTAACACACAACAGTCAAGTTGTACCAACTGAGCAGGGCAAAGGTCCAGAGAGAAGAGGACAAAGGTCATAAGATGACCTCTAGCTAGTTACCAGGCTTCTTTCCAGGGGGTACTGCACCCCTGGAGTTGTGGTGCACCCCTGAAGTCTGCTCAAGCTAGTTCTGTAACCCCTGGATTCCAGGGGGTCTCTATAACCCCTGGATCCCAAGGGGTCTCTTTACCCCCTGGACCCCAGGGGGTCTCTGTAACCCCTGGATCCCAAGGGGTCTCTTTACCCCCTGGACCCCAGGGGGTCTCTATAACCCCTCAATCCCAAGGGGTCTCTTTACCCCCTGGACCCCAGGGGGGGTTTACTGAGTGCAGCCAAATTATCGTGGCACTAGCGGTTATTATGTGAATAGCCAGCACCTGCCCAAGAAAAGTCTCACCCAACGAATTCTAGTGCACCTCTGGAGACTAAATAACCCACGTAAGACGTTTACCACCATATATGGTAGCAGTTGCTGCCTGACAAGCCAAATTCATGCTCCCACAAACTGAATAACAGTACATGCTGCGTCACGAGTAGGACAGTCTGACAAGCCAACCAACACCTACATTTTATTAATTGTCACAAATGGGTTTTAATGGTTTTACCCACTTATGTCTTATCTGGCAACAGAACTTTACTGTAACATGAGCTTAAAGTGGGTCTGGATGCCATCACAAAGAACGAGTCATTTTGCTGAGCTGAGTGGGAACACCCAGTGCTGTGCTGGGAGTTTGTGTGGGGTCACTGCTGGAGCAAAACACGAGGTGCGGCCGTAATCAGGAAACTTCAAACTTATACGAATGTTATTCGACCTGCGAAAACGTTTTTAGAGATTTACTTGCGGGTGTTCTGTGGTCTACTTCTGGAGTACTTACTTTGTGCACGTGTTTTCATACTACAAATGATGACTAAAAGCTGGGGTAGGGTAGCAGTACGAGAATCAGCTAATAACTATAACAGACCCTTTTCAGTAATATGGTCTGTGGGGACAAAGGTGTTAGTCAATACCTTATGCTGCCCCCCAAAGAGTTAGTATACTATAGTACACAGCTAGTATATCACTCTCCAAAAAGTTAGTATACTACTGCTCCCCAAAAAGTAAAGTATACAGCCAGCACAACTATAGATTTAGAAAGGTCGTGATTTGGGAGGGGGGGGGGGGGGGGAATCTCTCAAGCAGCATATATTCAGCCCAATATGCATGCAGATAAGGTCTTGGCATTGGAAAAGGGGCTGGGTGAAACAAGAGAGTGTTGTGTTTTCGAAAAGGTGGAGAGGTGGAATGAATGGCACTCACTCAGAAATGCAGGTATTTTGGTTATGTCGAAAATCTCGTTATGGCTGAAAGGAATAATTTGGGAGATTGGATGAGTTCACAGCCGAGTTGAGGTAGTGAGTCAGATTAGATGGCTTTACCGACTTGATGTTGACTTGCTTAAGAATTCCCATACGGCAGAAAAAATCAATCAGCCTAATTGGTTAACTGGGCAACATCAGGTATATATCCCTTAGTCCATCAGCAGGCACTTCGCATTATAGAGCATTCCCAGCTGTAATTAATACACACAAATTTGGCTGTGAATTGAATTGAATTATATAATGCCACAAAAAATATAGGTTTTGTTGTTGCTCTGTATGAGCGTTTTTCTGTACTGGGCTTAACCTCCATATATGGCATATATATGCGTGTGACTGGCCTGCAGGCATTTATTTTGTGCCTGTGGCTTAAGGTGACAGCTGCTGTTAATTAGAGGTTCACAAAATGGCAGCTATTTAGCGTTAAATAGTTTGAATGTAGAGTAATAAAGAGAAATTAGAGCAAAGTGTCAGGTGGTGAAAGGAATCCCTAAAACAATTGGCTTCTCAGAAACAGAAGCTACTCCGTCATGTTGGGCGGGTCAGGGATGCAGCTACTATGCTCCATCATGTTGGGTGGGTCAGGGATGCGGCTATTATGCTCAGAAATCTGCCATTCCTCGATGCTCCAGACTACGCCCGATTATACTCTTGATGATTCCTATTATGCACACAAGAATGGACACTTACTTGGCCCAGGATCCGAAGTAGCGCTCTCTCGACACTGTCATTTACCGACGGGAGGTGGATTTGTCTTAGTTTGGCGCTTTCAGGAGATATCTACAGCCCTTGGGTCTCTCCAACCGTGAGACAACAGACCTAGAAGAAGCCACACTCTATCAGAGTCTAGTCCGACAGATACTTAGCTCAGTGGCTACTGACATCGCTGCTGTTGGTAGCCATTTTCTTCGCGTACGAAAGGTCAGTTATGCCCTGTATCATCAGTTATTCCCGCATTATGCTAACTCTATGGAACTACCTATTATGTCAGAAACTATAATAGGGAGGGTGTCTGCTTAATTAGATCTAATTACCTTAACCAAGAATGGTTTACTGGATCGGTACGCAATACAGCATTTGCGGGTAGGCAGCTATGTTGCCACTCCACACCCTAAAAGCGATAATAAATCTAGTGAGGTCGTGGCATGTTCAGGAATTTGCAACATCTGTTTCTGAAGAGAAGGGGTCTGTTTTGAAGTCGTCGGTCGCCATAGGTCATCTAGATGAAACGCAGGTGGATATCTACACAGTTCAAATGTACACTGCAAAATGTACACTGCCTCTCATCCTGATTGGGCAGGTGTCACGTACGGACAGACTTATTATGCATTCATAGAAATTTCCGAAATTCCTCACACTTCTAAGAAGGGGAATGAGGAAGTTTCAGATTTCCATACCGCAGTGGGCATGGGCCATTTTCCCCACCCCCACAGTAGATCATCCAAGACAGAACATCCCACGCTTTAAGGGAAGTTTTTAGCAGCCGGAAGCATTAGGCACATCCCTGCCCATGTGAAATTAAGTACGTTAAATCACGTGACAATATCAGGCTCTCCAGTGTGAAACTCGCAGAGAGCCCGAGGACGAGGCTAATTCTACTGTATGCAGACGTCTTGGCGTCCTTGACATGGCAATGCCACATGGTTGGGAAGAGGAAGCTGACTATTCAGGGACAGAAAATTTTGATATATAGCTCCCAGGTTCTTCCGGCAAGAGGCTAGAAACGAGGGTAGAAATTTGAGTGATAAGACACATAGATATAATGTTTTGAGATAGCATCATTGCCAGGCTACACAGTCGAACGAGGCTATCTCGAAACGTTACATCTAAGTGTCTTAGTACTCAAATTTCCAGCCTTGTTACCAGCCTCTTACCGTAAAAGAGTGTGTGCTCCAGACACAACAATCAGCTAGAAAGTCCCCACAATTAGTGACGTGGCTCACCGAGTGAGATCAGCGATGTATCCATGCTTCAGTGTCTTGGATTTAGAGGATGTTACCGCAAGAACGTCTTGTAGCGCCACGTCTGGAGAGAGACAAGAATCAAATAAGGCTATATGCTCAGAGATAGGGTAATACTCTAGTGTGGGCTTGTATTCAGGAAGGAGCCTATGGGCATAGACTAATGCTCTTGGGAGACTTGCTTATACGGGTGTTCAGGATGGGCTAAATACTAGGGTGGGCTTATAGTCAGGGGTGAGCTTATACTTAGGGGTGGGCTTATAGTCAGGGGTGAGCTTATACTTAGGGGTGGGCTTATAGTCAGGGGTGAGCTCATACTTAGGGGTGGGCTTATAGTCAGGGGTGAGCTCATACTTAGGGGTGGGCTTATAGTCAGGGGTGAGCTTATACTTAGGGGTGGGCTTATAGTCAGGGGTGAGCTTATACTTAGGGGTGGGCTTATAGTCAAGGGTGAGCTTATACTTAGGGGTGGGCTTATAGTCAAGGGTGGGCTTATACATAGGGGTGGGCTTATACTCAGGGGTGAGCTTATAGTTAGGGGTGGGCTTATAGTCAGGGTGGGCTTATACATAGGGTGGGCTTATAGTTAGGGGTGGGCTTATATTCAAGGGTGAGCTTATACTTAGGGGTGGCCTTATATTCAGGGGTGAGCTTATAGTTAGGGGTGGGCTTATAGTCAGGGGTGAGCTTATACTTAGGGGTGGCCTTATATTCAAGGGTGAGCTTATACTTAGGGGTGGCCTTATATTCAAGGGTGAGCTTATACATAGGGGTGGGCTTATATTCAGGGGTGAGCTTATAGTTAGGGGTGGGCTTATATTCAAGGGTGAGCTTATACTTAGGGGTGGCCTTATATTCAGGGGTGAGCTTATACTTAGGGGTGGCCTTATATTCAAGGGTGAGCTTATACTTAGGGGTGGCCTTATATTCAAGGGTGAGCTTATACTTAGGGGTGGCCTTATATTCAGGGGTGAGCTTATACTTAGGGGTGGGCTTATATTCAGGGGTGAGCTTATACTTAGGGGTGGCCTTATAGTCAGGGGTGAGCTTATAGTTAGGGGTCTCCCTCAATAGATACTCCATTGTGCTACTAAACTGCTGGCATCATAGCATCGCATGTGGCCGGGAAGATTACATAGTTGGGCCGATTACAGGACAGTGGCGAGGAATGCTATCACATTTCAGTCTCACAGATGAAATGTGTAGAAAAAGTACTGCAGTGGGAGACCAGGGGGCCTGGCAACCAATTTGTCGCTGTTTAGCCCATGCCCACACTGCTTGCTTTCGTGCATACACCATGTATACAACAGGGTAGTTTGCAGGGAGCTAGTTTCCACAACCTACACCAGGTGGGCTGGAGACTTGGTGTCTCAGGACTACTAACTAATTGGCATGTGGAGTATTTGTAGCCCCTGGAGACTGGCTGGGAGAGTTTAGGGCAGGCGACGTCTGGCTTCGTCACCAGGTGGGCAAACTGGGGGGCTTGGGCTAGGTCTTCATTACCAGGTGGGCAAATTACTGTAGTTGTCCAGCACTGCAGTGTAGTGCGTGCTAAATATAGGCCTACCCCTCATACACACATTGCACACACACACACACACATACACACCACCCTCATGCACATACAAACTACAAAACAAGCCTGATATAGACCCTTTACCATTATGATGTAATGGGGGGTAAAAGTGAGCACTAATTGGAGAAAATACATGAAAACACGTGTAAACAAGCATGTTCTTATGTTTTCAAACAAGAAAAGTACATCAAAGCACATGTTCTCATGTATTTTCTCTAATTAGTGCTCACGTTTACCCCCCATTACATCATAATGGTAAAGGATCTATTGCATATGCCAGGCATGTTGCATATAACTTATCCAACTGAAGGCTGTGCTCAGCGACCGGTCAGAAATGCAGCTATAGAACGGTTAGGCTGTCTAATCTCGCACAGCATAGCATGCTTCCAGTTAGCAGTGCACTGCATAGCCGTGGGAGACAGCCATCAGTAAGCAAGCTCTCAACTCATAACAATGGCAAAAGTGCGTAGGGACCAATGATATATGTATGGTACATACCGTGTAATTATATATCTAATTTGTAGCCATCATGCACTACCACATCTGTGCAACTCCCCCCTAGCAATTAATAGACTAGAGTAAATTGGGAGTCAAAGGGGTATATATCCCTCTCCCCCCCCAAAAAAAAACGGCCAAAAATATTATAATCATAGTTTTTTTGGTACTCAGTAATTCATTAGCAGCCCTTTTAGGCAGCAAACTACAAAATTTGGCAGGGAGGGGAGGGAAGTAGAGTCCCAGGGGGCGTGGTTCTCCACATTGTGGGATATGGTATGCCCTCTAGCAAGTACTGATTGATGTACCAGGGTTTCAGACTTCCCCCCCCCCCCCCCTTCCCATATGAAACCCTGTGTAATTTGCCGGCTGAGAATGTAAGGACACTGCATGCATACTGTGTGTAAGTACGGTATACCCTTCAGGGTTTCATACAGAATTTTTTATAGTTGAGATAGATGTGTGATACACAGACGTAGCACTTAAATCATCCAATAACAGCCTTCAAAACAGCCAATTACTCGTATATCACCTAGTTCCAGCAGGTGGCAGATAACGAACCACAACAAAAGTCTGCAGTTGACAGGTTCGGAATGCAGCTACCACTAAGGTCAGATACATGCACAACGTAATCCTTCTGATGTGGCTGCACATGCAAAGGAACAATAATTGCCTCAAGCCGCACCACTTCTACAATACCGATAACAGCGCGCAACAGGCCCTTTACCAAGAACGATCGTGCGTGCCTCCACACTTAGTCTATCTGAAAAGATGGGCTGTCGCACAACAATATGCATTGGAGCCAACCAATTGCATTTTTGGTACAGTTACTTCGAATACACAAATCAGTGGTGGGCCTTAAACTCAAGATGGCGATGGATAAATCTTAGCCATGGTATGATGTATTTGAGAGGAATTAGTGGAGTTTGCTAAGGGATTCTGTAACTGAACATAACTGCAGAATGATTACAGAGCACTGCACTAAACCTTGCCATGCAGACCAATTAAGTAACACAGCCTACATGTACATGTATGTCTCAACAATGCTACATGTAGCTTACTCTACATGTGTGATAACATCACGCCCCTGATGTCTTCTCGGAAGCGTTATCTTGTACACAAATTGGATTTTGGCTACATAGGTGGAACACTTATGGCTTCCCACTTTAGATAGTAGTAGGGAAAGTCCCTAAAAACTTCCTGCCCTTACATCACCAGTCACAAGAGATGTGACTACATCGTATACTCAGGGAAACAGTTTGTCACATATTATGTCAATATAGATCTGTGCTGTGACAAAATGGTTAACTTTATTCATGTGAGAACATAGCATTGTTAAAACGTTGGAGTAAAGGATCACATGACATCTGGTCACACCTGCTGGAATATTATGTGATAGACTGGACGACAGGATAGTTCTCATTGCCAAGCCTGTTGATCCTAATCAATAGGTTACGAAACAACCCCACACATAGCTCATTATGGAATATAATGAGTTAAGCTGTTTGGGAATAATTGTATCTGCAGCACAAAGGCATCAGTAATTTCAGCAATTTTCCCTAACAAGGACGAAGGTCCATCTGGTCTTTGCATACCACTTCTGATCGCTGCCTGGCAACTGCTATAATTACATTTTAGGACCTGGGGCAGTGAAATCCTACATGTGCTGGATGTGTTCTTTGACTGTTACAACCACTGCGCAATAATTTATGAAGCTAAGTAGGGTAATCACATGAATTTGGGTGCAATTTGGGAATAACTGCACGAGCCATATAAGGCAATTGCAAGAGCGAAGTAGGCCTTTACCATTATGATGTAATGGGGGGGTAAAAGTGAGCACTAAACAAGCAAACATGTGCTATGATGTAGGTTTCTTGTACGAAAACATCAGTTTCACCAAAATGTCCTCACGTGGGCCGAGAGTCTCGGCCCAACACGTGATCCACACATGACTACGTTAGCAACAACTAGTTAATAACTACATTCCGCCCCCGCCCACACTTGGTTAAACGGTAATTACCTGTGCAGATATATAGTAGCTAGCTTAGGCATCCTTCTTATCGGCCTAGGCCTTGAGCGTTATCGCTTTTAGGAACCGAAATTCAATGGCAAGCTATGTGTGATTCCATGCAGTAGCCTCGTACCCAGGCCTTCGTCACCCAGACTTTATCTCACGGCTGCGAGATAAAATCAGTCGTGAGACGAAATCTGGGTGAGGAAGGCCTGGAAACGAGGCTAAGTAAAGCACCCGCATTCAACCGAGCTGAAAATACATGACACTCCATGTGAAATTGTGTCACATGATCACAGGGCTCACACCAGCCAACCCCGGAAGCCAGCAACATCAATTCTATGGATTGAACGGCGAAACAAAGGGACTGCGGTAATTGCTTGCGGTGGCCTGGTGCCAAACTTGTTGAGAGGCTTGCTATGAGAATGGCCTCAAATGGGGATAAGTGAAAAAGAAGAAAGTGATAGAGAAACGGAAATCCAGATTCTGTAATCACCCCATGACCACTAGATCCCATGGATGGCTGCATACTTAAACCCAAACACTACTGGAAGTAGAAAATTCCATGAATATGGCTTCTTTCTTGGAGCTTATACCTACCAGTATCGCTCAGTCCCCGCCCACGTGCAATTAATTATGCACCAGGCTCCCCAGTAACAAAGTGAAATAAAAGCCTGGGAATGAGATTACATACAAACCATGTTTCCATGGAGACAGCACATCCATACCACCTGTACATAATATTTGCATCATAACCATGTGACTTCCTAATTAGGAATGTGCAACCTTGCCACTGTAAATATCAGCAGAGAGAATACCATATATAGCTTATAAGGTTGCTGCTGGCTGGCTGACCTTGAGAATCAGGAATGGAACTTCTCCCCTCATCTAAGGTCATGAGGAAGTTATAATTTGAAATCACTATCCCTTACTAGGCCAAAACAGCTGTCAGCGGTTTGCATTAGCAGGCTCTACATCAAATCCCTCATGTACACATGTATATTAAGCTGCCTGAGCTTGAGAATCAGGAATGGTAGGTTAAAAAGCTTTTAATGACATGCCAACTCTCCCCACCCATCCAGCAGGTACCCAACCTCATTTTATCATCTAGGCTGTAGAAGTCCTTTGAGACCCACTTTTGAAGCTCATCCATATAACATTATGGTACTGGTCACTAGGCTACCTTCCAAGGTGCAAGTAGTCCAAGATTGCAGATGGGATTACAAAACTTATAGTGGCATCCTCTTAGCTGTGTATACTGTTAATGGATGGAAAGTAGTGTGTAGGTATATAAGCTAAACAATCAGTGTGTCAATTATGTACCACAGTAGCATTTTATAAGCGTAGACTCCAACTCAGAGATGTTACTGTCAGAAAGTATTATGAATCTCCAGTAAGCAGTTCGTACCACAAACACCAATTTTTGGGTGATGCATAATTAGCACTATCATCTCACCAGTAATAGTCTCCACCTCACTGCATAACATGCATGTACATGGGCACATAAAGGAGCCATGAAAATGTGACATTTAAGTTTTCAGTTCAAATTGAGTGGCCAATTACCTCATTTGTGACTTATTCACATCTGGGGGCCAACATCATAACAGAATAATGTGTGAGCATGATAAGGCATATGCCTGGGCAGTTTTGAGTCAAAGTTAAAGTCATATTTATATTTAAGGCAGTTTATAAGGCTTCTAGCCATGTCTGGAGCTGAACACTGGTTCTCTGGTGTCTTACCGGTGAGTGCTTGAGAGGAGGAGTGGTATTCATCCACGTTTGGTAGGTATGCCCTCTTCTTTATCCGCTCACAGCGGTCCCGTTCCACTAGAGACCTAGGCATGTTCGTGCCACCACACCAGCGACTCTTTCTCGACTTGACAAACAGCTGAAACGCACTCTCCACCGAGTCTGTACGTTTACTCAGTCTTTGCGCCTTCCTCTGGACTCCCCTGTAGTGCTTGGAAACTGCTTTTACTTCTCAATTCACAGGCTGATGCATAGAATACACAGCCGCCATTTTCCGTCCCAGACGTCCACGCCCTCCGGCCTCCGCGCGTGCGCGCGCGTATTGCCGAGCCTAGCCTGAGGCATACAATATACAGCCGCCATTTTCCGTTGCCCAGACGACGCCAGACGTCTGGCGTGCGTGGCAGCATATATTGCGTAAGGCGGTCACATGCCCAAACCTTAGCATCCCACGCATGCGCAGTCGTGCGTCAGTGTCGCACAGAAACCTGCTTGCTAACTACAAGGCATTCTGTGACATAACAAGTCCTATACAACGTATTGCAGCATGCACACACTTGCTAAATACATTTGACAATTCTTTGAGGGATGTTTTTCACTTTGTAATAAATCTGTGATGAGACAGAGGCATGCTGATGAAAACATGCCTCACAGGCACAAGTACATAGGCAACATGACTGATGGAGATATGACTGGAAACGCTCTACAAAAATATAAATATAATATTATTACTAACGACAGACAAGCAAATGAAGTTGCACCCGTGCCAGCAGACATGAATTCATTTCATATAATAAATAAAGGATGCTCATGTAAATTGATTTGGGATATAACTGAAAACGTCACAGTATCACAGTCACATAGTATAGTCATTGTAGGGAGGGAGGGGATATACAGCTTGAATACTTGAAGTGATAGGTCTGTAATAAATACTATATTTCGGTTTTGAACAAAGTGACTGTCTGTCTATTTCTAAAAATATCCTATAGAGTGTTCTGTGCTATGAGCAGGTATAGTAAGTCCTTGTTTCTCGACAGGTGTCACAGCGAATTTCACAGCAAAAGTGGAAATGACACTGGCACTGTTCTTGAGTTGTTTCCTCATGTACATTAGTATCATGTCCACAGTCCCCACACAGACTGGCACAGCTGTTTGGCCCGTCAGACTGGGGATCGCACTCTCGATTTTCCACGCCCACTATTCCCAAGTCTGGATCTCTTCTACAGAAATCGGGGGAGTTACTGTTATAAAGAAGATCCCTGTCGGTGTGGACCCGACCGCATTCGGAAATCCATGCAAAGTTTGCGCCAGTCTTTGCATTGCTCTGAACTAGGCAGGCATCATCGTAGAGCTGCTTTATTCTGGTGCCAACGACACTGAAAGCTGGTAATTGATTCCAGCATGTCTTCACTGTGCAGGATCCAGACACTCCGCTGCAAGTGCATGTCATTTCGGAATTGTCCATTAGCTCTCGAACAAGCTGTCGGAGAGATCATAGAAGAAATTGAATTAATTTGTTTGAAACTCTGCTTGATTAATTAAAAGGTGGAAATTATGGTTGCAACAGCCAGCAATTGATGGTTTAAGTAAGCATACCACTTCACATGCACCCTGATTGTCTCCCATTGGCTCCAAAAGTGGGTAATGCTTACACAACATGGAGACACTTAGCTCAAACAATAGGCGAGGAAATTCAATAAGACCTACCAGGCAAACAATAGCTTCTAAAGCATGCAGACAAATTTTGGCACTTATGAACTGTGAATCATGATCAATACATGAAGCAACCTTAAAGGAATCACATTTGTAAACTAGGTTAGAATGCATTCCTGGCACGTCTTAGCAACTGTCTGCTTTGCTCCAATTTGGGAATTAGCTAACTACACAGTTTTCCCTTTACATGGCAAAGATTCTCCACTTTTACAAGATAGACACTGCCTATGGTCACGCTCATGTTCTGCCCTCCAGTTGTCATAGTTAATGTGTCAATTCGCACCAGTTAGTTTCGACACAAATCACAACTCATACACTGTCCCTTTGAAACATCCAACTGATTATGAAGCTAAACTTAAGGCGTGCTGAGTTCCTGCTCACCATTTTTCCTGCCATAAAGTTGTGAATGTCTAGATCTTCTTTTCTGTTTGTTGAGCCAACTCCTTCTCTCAGGACTCTGTCAGCAAATTGCAGACCGAAATCGACATCATCTGAGCATGCGACGGTGTCCCCTCCAGTTTGAACAGTCGGTTCATCACAGCTACAGGAGCGTAGCAAGCCATCCTTACCCAGCTCCCTGCACGCTTTTGCAACAGTATGTGCTATTGCCGCAAAGCGTAGGGCGTGCACATACGCTGCTTCCCTATTTGCTGCAAGAAAAGCAAAACACATACTTATTAACAAAAGGAGAACATAGAAAATTGAGAAACAGCAAGTGGGCTGTGACTCTTCCACCCCCACCCCCCCCACCCTACCTCCCCCCCCCCCCCCCATAGCTCCAACAACATAAACAATGCCATCTGGGCTAGTACTGCATGGATGCTAGCAACAGGTGTGCATTGGAATTGCTGTATTAGGCAAGTAATACGGCTTCCTACAGTGGCATGCTATCTCCATGGCTTCAGTATATACAATCTCATTCCAAGGATATCAAGTGACTGATTCAATTTGGAAAGCATATAAACTGGAAAGTATGACCCATAAATTGGGAGCAATTCAAGAAAATGGCCAATTGGATTTTTACGAGGTATTTTCCCAAGTAAAAAAAAAGTCGATACATGTTTGGCTGGCTCTGCAATATAACAAAGGTAGAGCTAAACTCCTGAATGCATGGGCCTGTGAAAGTACTACTGCAGCCTAGATACAAGCATATTCACAGAGGCAGTTAAGGCCATCTGTTTGCAGAATGCATCATTCTCCCTAGCGACCACTATGGTATGAAACTGGAATTCAACTAGCCCTACAGCAGGCACTCACCAAGTAAGACAACAGATCCCTTATATGGTTTTAGCTCCACCTTTTAGTCAATAGGTACTTGGGTCTTTGATAAGTGTGTTTTGGTAAGGGAGGGCTTACAAGAGGTTTCTAAGTGCTCAGCAAATGTAAACTGTTAAATACAGCCCGGCAAGCATGTCAGCAATGTCAATCACAGAGCAAGCCATCGTACAACTATGTTGTCCACCGTTTTCACAGCAATGAATGGGGAATGTTAGCTATTCAGGTCTAATATGTACATGCTATGGAGTGCTTTCTTGTATGACAAGTGTCTAGCTGCCCATCTACTTATACAGTTAGTGGTATACACAGTACAAGGCAATGAGACTTAAATAGTAAACTATAGCTACCTTTTCTTGTAATATTTGGAGCTTTCAATAAGGAGAAGCCATCACACTTCCACTTTTGATCGCTGAAAGTTCTTTCACACTCATCCTTCGCCAGGGCCTCAGCATATTTCAGTATTGGAAATAAATCTGGATGTGAACCACACACATATACCCACTGGCCTTGGCTATCAAATGCTACCCTACACTCGTAAGGGTTGTAAGGAGGAACAGTCGCTGCAATTTCGACTTCTGTTGCTTGCGCTCTGACACTGTTGCTTGCTGCAGCCAGGATTATTAATAAAACATACCTGCAAACAAGAGATCATTGAATAAAACTATTATCCTATGCCCCTGGCATATTATACTGACTGATGCATAGGCTGGGTATAGTGTAGCTATCACAGCAGTATATTCATGGCTACAATGCCTGGCTCAACATTTCTTCTGTGTTTGTCTAGAGTAGAACTTCATGGCAATTAATCCAGTTCTACCATAAGATATATAATAGGGGAGTGATGCTAGATATGGTGTACTATGGAAATCTTGTTATATTTTTATACCGAATGTGTGTGTGGATGCATACACCGAGAGTGCAGTTTTTACCTATCAGCTAGATACTGCAGCTCTGCAAGAAACATGTGGTTCATATACGGCTGAATTAACGTACTTGCACGTGTGCCAAAGAGTGTTTAGTCTACCCATCTAATAACATACAAGACGCACGCTTACCATAACGATGCTAACGTTGAACAGTAAGAACTTCTGTTGTAGGCAACAATCCTTTGTATTGGAGATAGTATAGTTTCCGCCGTGACGTCTCCGCAGTAACGTTTAAGAACATCACTGCACTCCGGGAGTTGTCTTGGCCTGCAATTCCAGCTGGCTCTCCAAGGTAGGATTGCATAAGAATACATACTGACGAGAGATTTTCGCAGTGATAATGCGAATTGATCGAGTAGTAACTCCGGAGGCATTCCCATGCACGACCTGTTTATATCACAGTACGGGAACAGCCCAACTGAGTGGAAAGCTATAATAATAACAACAACAGAATAGAGGATTTCAACGATAGACTTTTAGTCTCACACATTCAGCAATAGCTGTAGCTGGCATTCTTTGCATTATATATTTTGAAGCAGCGCCCAATACCTTATATACACGTGAGCAATTTCACAATAATTCACTTATGTAATAGTATTTACCGGTCCCCCATGTTCTGTAATATAACAGCTGCACGGATTCCCCAAGGCACTGTTCATACTTACTGTATGCTCACTATTAAAGGTACTGAACTACGCCTATACTTCAGAATCTACTGTAGCATGCACAAAGTGTATAGGAAATTACCGTTTGTAGCCGGGTATTTTTTGAGTGATGAATACCGAATTAATAGTCTCGAGTACTCCACAAATCAGAATCTTCTTCTCCCTTGAAGACAGCCACATCTGTGACTGTGTGTACCTCCGGGTGGCTAGGCTAGTGTCTAGTAGTTACGGCGCCGCGGTCTCCTAGCAGCAGTACTAGTATAGCCAATGAACAGCAAGTACCTACGTTTTGCAACTGAAAGGCGGGTGTAACACATGTGGAGCCTCGGCATACACTTCACCTGAAGCCATCTTAGCTACACCTGCTAAAACCAGCTAGTTGAGGCCCTAGGCAGTGCCAAGTGAATAGTGCCATGATAGACTACACGCGCGAGCACCGGTATTTTAAAAAATTACCGCCAAAGTTCAAAAGTTCAACGTAAAGGCCTCTCTGGTAACGCCTTCGACCACGAAAAGGCTGCTTAATCAAAACTAGCTAATACTTGACACGGAAAAAAGAGGAACCTAAACTCAGATTGCCGTGTGTCATGACATAAACATGCATGCTGAAGCCAGAAATTACTGTACACAACGTCCAATATTTGTCGTCAAAGACACCCCACCCCATTGACGATGAAGAAACTTAGGGGGGCCATCCACATACTCATATGATTGAGTGGCCTCCACGTGTAGGAATAAGGAACTGTAAACAATTTCTTACATAATATTTTCAATTCAAAAACAGCTCATACAAGCAGGTAGGGAATTCATGCTTTTAAAGTGATTGTCAAAACAGATGATATGGTTCCTTTTATCTCTTCCCGATGCGACGTAGCCAGCGACGCAGCCAGATGCCGACTTCAAGTGAAGTACACAACGACGAGTACCATAACGGTAATGGAGATGGCAATCCCACCCCAAAATATCCATTTGTCCTGGAAGAGAGAATACACAGAAGATAAGGATAAATGCACTAAGTCTTCCAGTATCATGCTTCGTACATACGTACGTAACTGCATAAGGCCACCGTAGCCTCGTTCCTAGTCAAGTTTTTACATTGCTTGCAGTACAAAAAAAATGTTTTTTTTGCGTACAAAAAGTGACGTAAAAACTTGAGACTGGGAACGAGGCCAAGGCCATCACACTACGGATGCTTCACCTCCTAGCTATAACACCAAAAATGGGGCCACATAAGTACCAAGAAACATAATCTAGTATCAGTCCTCTAATGGCCATATCGGGTGTCAATCTCCCAGCTAAGTATATCCCTCGGATAAACAGTGAATTCGATACCATCGTCGGATCAAATTCTATCATCATCAACGAAGTGGAAATGAATGGCGAATCCTGGCTGGTACGTACGTGTGTGTTTCTTTACAAGCAGGCAAAAAAATCTTCTACAACACGCGTTTCTCTGCCCCAGCCCCAAGGGTTCCAATATTTGCCACAGGGGTTCCAATATTTGCCATAGGGGTTCCGAATTCTCGGAAAGAAACCGAACTAAAACCCTTCCTCACTCGAGAAATGTGTTTGTGTTTATCATCCTCCACTGTTTACGATATCAGTATACACCAGTAATGTCATATACAAAATTAATCCCAAGAATGCAATACTTCTACTCAGGCCTTTCTAGCAAACATCTTGTTAAGGAAACTATCACTTCCCACCCCATGCCTCCCTTTCTCTCTCATCCCCCCCCCCCCCCTCAACAACAGGAGTGGCCTAATCTATGGAGCATTTCCTAATATGTGAGAGTAACCATATAATGGTCCTTTATACAAACTGTATACTATAATATACAAACTGTATACTCTAATATACAAACTGTATACTATAGTATACTAACTGAGAGCATTGACTAACACTTTGCCCCCAAGGGGCTAATATACTAACAGTATACAGTTCACTAGGAGACTAGGTCAGATAGCTATGCTGCTCTACGCACCCTCAAGGGACAGGCCCCATTTTTCCCCCTCATCTTTGGAACCTCAAAACAATGAGATTGGCATCTTACTCCAAGTGATCGCATTACCACCATTACCACTAATGCTGCATGAATACCGTCAGTCTATACCGCCACACGTGCACCTGATATCCTTCTCAAAACAGTGGCTACAAGCGTAGGCCTAGCAACGTGCAGAGAGCCTGGGGACGAGGCTGATAATTTACAGCTGTGCAGTTGATGAACATTCTAGTGGAGCAATTAAAGGAGTGTCTACGACAAAACCTCAATTAGCCAACGCAGAAAAAAACTCAAAGCCATAGCATAGTAGAATCTCATCAGCACTTTTTACAATGGCGGGATTTCACTAGTTTGCCCTGGGGGGGTTCCCGCTCACTGGCGAGCGCTAGCCCGGCATTTTTTTTAGATACACTGTTTTGATCACGGTGTGGCGATCTGACCACGATGGCTTTATTCATGGGAGGACATTTTTGCATAGAAGATTCCATAAAGTATTGACTAATTGGAATGACATCAGCCAAACTGTCTACCCTAAATTGGGTACACTGTTGGTAAACTTTATGCCTCAAAGTTGTGAGTTACAGTTCTAAAAATATACTTCATCACGCCACAGTATGAGTTGCTGACGACACTGGCACTGCAAATTTTCTGATAGCGGGCCGACATCATGCCATTAGTGGGGAATACCATGGCCCTGGTGTGAGCCAGAACGAGCTCCAAACGATACTCAGGCCTCGAAGAGCACCTGGAAAGCACTCCAAAGGTTCGCAAAGGAAGCTGAAATGAAGCTCACTCGTATTAGATGTTTTGTTGCAGGTCTAGAAATACATGCCACAGTGAAGTACTGATGCTGCACACGTAATGCACAGTATTCTGGCACAGAGAAGCAATAGAGCCACTCCATGAGTGATATCGGTAAGTACAATCTATGCGGTAAAACCACTTCCATATTTGGTGGGGTGTACTTCAGCTTAACTTTCCTATTTTCAGAGTTTGGATGAAAGCTAAAATGTATTCACTAAAATAGTACCTGTATTAGGTAGCAGCTGCAAATTTCTCTGTTTCAGTATTTACAGCTACCAAGAAAAAGATTACATAACACCAATACCTGACATAGCAATACCACTAACTCTTTTAAACTAGTCCTTCCCTTCTTCCTCCCCCCCTCCCTCCCCCCTCCCTCCCCCCCCCCCTCCCTCCCTCCCCCTCCCTCACCTGTTCAGTTCTTCTCTCAATAAGTCTCATTACCGTATTCGAGAGCCCCAGGGTGTTCATAATGTCCAGTACCTTCCGACGGGCAGCCTGGAGGGAAAACAAAAAGTGGCAGCATGACTGCTACTCAGGCAGCTGTCAAATCAACGAATAAATGGCTGCCTAAATAACTATGGTAAGTCTAGTACTACTAATACCTTGCCCCCCCCCAAAAATTCTGGGATACTCATTCCAGTAATTAGTCTTAGCTGGCTTGTCTAATTACTTCCTGAAACCCAACACTATCTTTCCCACATCGAAGCTCATCAGTAGCATGGATACAGTAATGAAATCATCGATGATTCATACCATAACCGAAGATACAGGGAGGAAAGTAGAATAGAAACTGAGTATGAGTAATTTACGTAGAGGGAGGGTTCTCAGTCGGCACTATAATAATTCGTAAAGGATTTCTCTGATTACCGACTACAAGGGCTATCAATGCTAGTTTCTTGCAGAGCGAGGGCGCATCAACCTCCATAGATGGTAGAGTGACAAACAAATTATTCTGCATGACAGCTGTTTCGGCCTTACGGCCTCATCAGGTACAGATTGTATGATGATGCTAAGGATAGAGCCTTGAGGCAATGTTAATGATAGAGCCTCGAGGCGATCCTAAGGATAGAGCCTCGAGGCGATTCTAAGGATAGAGCCTCGAGGCGATGCTAA
Organism: Phakellia ventilabrum; assembly: GCA_963921505.1. Taxonomy (NCBI): domain Eukaryota; kingdom Metazoa; phylum Porifera; class Demospongiae; order Axinellida; family Axinellidae; genus Phakellia; species Phakellia ventilabrum. Next base: position 6,105,849 of record OY997393.1, on the reverse strand, counting down.
GGATAGAGCCTTGAGGCAATGTTAACGATAGAGCCCCGAGACGATCCTAAGGATAGAGCCTCGAGGCGATGCTAAGGACAGTGTGCATATCAATAAACAATTATTAGAGAATTAATTATAATTGCGGAGGATGCCATCAAAAATGTACACCTCAGACTAACTTGAAATATCTGGTAGACAAAACTTTGTATACTAACGAGCTTAACTGGTGATGCAGTAATCCACATGCACTCCCACAGTCTACGCAAATTATTTTCCACAAAGTGGGTTTATTAAACTTTTGACTTAGAGAAGAGAAATGATGATTCACGATTCTCAGTTACATGACGACTCTTTAATAGCCCAAATGTTTACCCCTCTATAGGATGCACCTGTCTATCACGGTCACACACATAGGCATGTACAACCGACCAATACCAGCTGCAAACCATGGGTTGCATGGCAACCGGTAATTACTACAGTCCATCACATGACTCTTACTTCATAAGGTGTTTCTAAGAGCTTCAGGACAAACAATGCTCTGTGTGCAAATACAGCTGCATTCGACGAATGTACAAGACGTACTGTTTCCAGAAATACTGATGCAGAATAAGGCTCCTACCATCCCCGTCGCCAGGCTCTCCGCTTTCACACAGGAAGAGCTTGGGAACAAGTACTTTCCTCACTAAAACACAAATTTTATCGAAACCTGCTTTCATGGCAGAATTTAGAGAACCTTATAGGAGAGTCTTTTGAAGAGATTAGTACATTTGACAATTTTAATAGAGCAGGCAGCTGGGCCCAACTGGAAGTGTTAACTCCACCCACTTTTCCGGTAGTCATGGTAACATCGAAGGAAATTGTGTGAAAATCTGCTGCTGGAAACTTCAAGACTCTCAAGTTACTTGCAAGGCTGATTTACAGTTGTACAAAAAATGTTTTTCAAGGGGAGTGCAGTTCTAGACATTGAGAATGGAGACATGTTGGCTGCCTCGTGTGCACAGCCTCAGGGTGGAAGTAGTAAATACAGTTTCAATACTATCGGCTTCGAGAATTTACAGCAAGCATCTTTTGAGCAGTGATAGATTTCTTGTGTCTATGCCTTCTCCAGTCTCTATGCCGTATACATCTTTTGGCCATATATACATGTACATACATCGCAGTATCGTAGTAAGGATAAAGGCCTTACCAGGTCAGGAATTTTCCAATTTTTCTGGGGCCTAACCTTAAGTTTCCACCAGAATCACTTCTTGTCAGTGTGCACATGTAACCATGGAAACATAATAACTACTAATAAACTACTAGTTTAAAACTTCTAAAAATGGTATAATGTGTCTGAGATGATGGCTGGCTGAGTAATAACTGTCAATGGTGGCTGTCAGGTAAGTTTAAACTTCCTGTAAGCATAATATGTCTGACTTCCTATATCTCAAACTACTCCTAAAATGGCATTGAACCCACCTCTAGAATGGGTCTGTATCTAGCAAGGGCCCACCTCTAGCAAGGGCCCACTTCTAGCAAGGGCTCACCTCTAGCAAGGGCCCACCTCTAGCAAGGGTCCACCTCTAGCAAGGGTCCACCTCTAGCAAGGGTCCACCTCTAGCAAGGGTCCACCTCTAGCAAGGGCCCACTTCTAGCAAGAGCCCACCTCTAGCAAGCACCCACCTCTAGCAAGAGCCCACCTCTAGCAAGGACCCACCTCTAGCAAGCGCCCACCTCTAGCAAGAGCCCACCTCTAGCAAGGATCTTGCAGATAAAAAAAAATACCAAGTTATTTGCTGCACAGGTTACAGAAAAATGTGGTGGTTAAAATGTGTCCAGATGTTGCCCCACGCCCACCTTGAACACTACGGATTCTACTCAACAGCTGAGAGAAATAAGAATATCAAGAGCAGAAATTGCTGTCTCTAGCAGAAATGTGGCAAGAACGCTGGCCACATGGTGGTCAGCAATCGCCCATTAATTGCCCTGCAAATCTAAGGATTCACTTCCAGTGTCAAAGTTTAAAGAGGGTTTGAAATTTCACGTATTGCAGCTACACTTTGTAATCAGCTTGTGGGAGACAAATATTTGAGTAACGCAATTAGAATCAAGCCGATAACCGCTTTGAAATTGTTTTATTGCTCACTGCTAGAGCCCTTAAATTCGTGGTACTGCTGCTTAAGGTCCTCCGTGTGTCCTCCGTGTGTATGTCCTCCGTGTGTATCTCAGGCTTCCTAGGACACAAAGCTGTTTGCAGTAACCAAGGCTCCGGGCCTAAGAGGCCACTTCTTCAGAGCATATCAGGAACTCTTTGAGGTTGCATTTATTTACGTACATGTACACTTTGTGCAGCAATGGAAATGACATGCAGTGGGTTTCCAGGGGTAACTGGGCAATGGAATTTTAGGGAACCCTCGCGATGATGTCTAATTCAATTTTTTAATTATTTAGTTTCCTTTGAAGGTGATATGAGACGTTATCACCCAGCTCTCCTGCGATGCTTTTGGGAAGAGAAATGGAATATTAAGCTCTGAGACTCGATTCCCTGGGTGTTGCCTCGGTTACTAAGGCAACCGTTTTCCTCACTCAGCTGCACAGACAGAGGGGGGCCAAGGTCTTGAGATAAGCAACGTTGTGTACGTGGTTATGGAACTGCATTAAGGCCAGCCTCACCAATTAACTAGTGCATACGTGGTATTCCATACAGAGGGCTCCGTGGGAAACAAGTTGCATTATGCTGCTCAGTTGACCGTTCAGCCTGGGCCTTGAGAATGGCGGTCATCTCTTTCCAGCCGCCGAATCAGCCTTACCCGCTGTCAATGAACCTCCCACCGATGTTCCCTTCCTCTCCTCGCTATCGCTGCTTTTGTGATGCTGCACACGTAGCCTCCCTAATCACCACCGCCTCTCAGCAGGCGGGTCCATCGTAGTACATGGCCTCCTTTCACTGCGCTGCACTGCACATGCAAGGAATGCCACACCCACAGGAAATACACCTGCAATAATTGCATTCCTGTAGCGTTACTCACATACATACCTACAAACCCGGTGCCTCCCACTCAGCAATTATCAATCTATAAAACCGTAGCTAGGTTAGGCTACCCCAAGGATATTCCCTACTACAGTCCTAATTTCAACCCCCAAACACAATCTTGAGGGCTTATTTTTTCGCACAGATACGGCAGATCGATCTTCCGATCAGGTTGAGCTCTCATCACATCGCTGCATCCCTCCTCAATACCATATGCATTCCATCGGACAGTGCCCCCAAATTCCAACTAGCCTGGCCGTGGTGGTTTTTACAAGACCGTTCGCTGCACTTCATTATTGTAGGTACAGATAATTAATTAGATAAACAAACAGTGGCTTTGGCTAAGCATCAGATCTTTCCGAAGCTTCCGCCCACTTCTACAGTAACACAATACTACCATCAATTAAGCTGATTGGATAATCACCACTATACTACCACTACAACAATCTAGCCCTTATGCCTTAAAAGAGCCAATACTTATGTCTATCATTAACAGCTGCACGCACTAAGGAAAATAATTAAATAAAACATAACAATGCTCAAAAGTGAGGTACTTCCATCCGCTGGTTCTATGATTTAATTGACTTAATTAGATAAAGAGATATTTAATGGTCTTTTGAAAAAGTACTCAAGAAACAAGTGGTATGTTGCACATGCCCACAGAACAGATCAAAAAAACCTCAGCTGTATTTAAAACTTCGGCGGAAGAGTTGCTTCGCTTTTCTTCCGACCACGGAACACCCCTTCAAAGAGTGCCAAAGAACACACGAACACCTGCCACTAATCTGCAAACGAAACTAGCCTTTGTTTGTCCTGTTCGCTTGAGACTCTGACGGCCATTTCTGAAAGGTTTTGACAACTCTTCACCTCTCAGCAACACGTGCAGGAATGTCGCAGGAATGTAGCCACAGATGTACGACTGCTCACCGACAAGCATCAGACATGTAGGCCTTTAAGATTTACTGTACCCAACGAAGCAAGAGAAGCGGGTAGCCCTGGGCAGAGCTGCTGTAGAATAGCAGTTATAGCGTACGCAGACATCGCCGATTCATTACATCATACTGTCCCATAACACTGTAATATTATGATACACGTCTGTTCCTTTGTTGCCATGGCAATGAGTACACCCATATTGCATGCAGTACATGTACCTCCTACGCATGTCATTCATATGCTTGAGGCTGCTGGCTGTGGCTGTACTCACATATAGGTGTCGGTGAACTATCATGCTTTAACCCAGCAGTCTATTCAATTTAGGTTACAGTGGATTTCAAAATCGTATGTTCCATAAGTGGCTATGCAGTGTACGTCACATTCACAACACACTACGATTCAGTGTAATATGCTGATCATTGATCCACCAGTAAAGGGTTGCTGCTTGTTCAGCATGCATGGCTAACTCAAAGAAAATGGCTGTCTGCACATGCTGAGGAAGCATTTTTGAATGGAACTAAAATCCACTGTAGCTGTACTGTGGTAAATGACACACACACACACACACACACACACACACACACACGCACCTTCAGAGTAAACCCCTGGTTCTTGAGGTTGGAAATGACCCCAGTTGCATTGGCGATGATATTGTCTAATCCTCTGTTGGCGTTCTGCAGCTGTTGATGGTGGTGAAGGGCGTGGTCCAGGGCTATGCTGGTGTCAGCACTGTCGGCACTCTGTGTAAGTACAGAGGGAGGAGGGGAGTGAGGGGAGGGGGGGGGGGGGAGAGGGAGGGGAGGGGAGGGGAGGGGGAGGGAAGGGGAGGGAGAGGAGGAGGGGTGTGTGTGTGTGTGTGTGTGAGTGTGTGTGTATTTATGGAGTGAGTGTAAGTATAAATTGGCAATGAAGGTTTGTAGACTGGGTGCAAGCTACAGGCAGCCCTAAACTGTGAGTTACCATGGTAATTGCATAATATTTATGTACTGTTTCAAGTGGGCCTGTGGTTTTGCAAGGGTAGCATTCAGGTCAGTCTACTGCCGGGCTTCCGATTGTCCCTTTATTGGATGAGGATACAACTGCAGCCAAGAGCCAGGGAAGAGACCAGGGTGTAGACCAGGGTGTAGCGGTAGCCATAGCACTCTAGAGATCTAAGAAGAAACCTGGGCTTCCCTATTTAACCCCTTCTACTCATAACCCCTCCCACTTGTAAACTCCTCCCACTGGCAATCCCTCCCACCCGTAAACCCCTTGAACCCGTAAACCCCACCCACTCGACCACTTGATACGATACATTGTGGGCATAGTCTTGAAATACACTGACTGCATAATACACAAAATAAAAGCTGGGGAGGGTGGTCTGCAACTCAGCCATCCCTCGTTACTACAACCACTCCTACTATCCCTTACTATACAATAAACTTCAAACACCCCAGTTACTGCTGGATGCCTGACCTTGAGAATCAGGAATGGTGGGTTTAAAAGCTTTTTAATGGCATGTACGTGAGCATGCTAGTGTGAGGCAAACTTGAACGTGATGTTTATTCCATCGAGGATATCTTCATGCTCAATACATCCGTGTTACCATACATTGTGAATAGCCAGATATTTGCAAAGCAGTTGATGTTTGTATACAGGGTGATTGGTGATATCACAAGGTTTACACCCGAGCAAGTTCTTTACAAGTAAACACACGTCCAGCGAAGAACATAATAACATGACACGTGTTCAGGTGTGGTCAGTTAACTAGATAGGTTCACATTCCACTCAGCGAGTTCCTCAATCAAGTTACATCAGGAAGGAACACATTCAGTTTGTGTAGGGATATGGCAGTAGGGATTTGACAGTAGGGATACAATGTAGGGCCTCGTAACAACATCCTGTAACCCAGGCAGGTAACAACAAACATCCTGTAACCCAGGCAGGTAACGCTTAATTGCTGAGCACAGCAAAACAGAGTGAAGCCAATTTTGAATGTGTTTTATGCACTGGAGATCTCGCCCAGCGCTAATTTTATTGTGTGTCCGTCACATTCTCAGCTGAATGTGCATGCTGAAATTTATATTCTCAACTAAGAATTCTGCTTACTTTTAGAGACGTATCACAACCTACATCCTTGACAAGACCCTCTGTTGAGCCTTCAGTCTTCGTGAAAAGCCTTCATATTCGTAGAAAATTGCTGCTTTCTGCCTGGACTGTCCTCCAAATGATGTCACGAACATCGCATGTGATAGTTCTGAAATAAGCTATTCACACACAGATGTTTATCACAATTTCGTATAGAAAGTGCCGAGCACGACTGAATTTTCTAACATAAAAAAAACAACCAGTTATTCCCACCGCATCTTTCCTTTTCGTTTTGCATACTCAGCCTGGGACCCTGTGTTACACGCCCTCAGGGGAATCTGCCCAGCGTGCTGCAGACAGACACAGATACTGATGCACACAAAAAAAAAATCCCTTAAAGTCGAGTTTCGTTGCATCTGTGGTAGCCCTTCTTTGGATAGCGACCACAAAAAATGAGGACACTCACTAAATACACGACGGAAACGGAAAACACATTACATCATAATAACTATTAAAATTTACTACTTTAAATCTAAACACATACTTAATACACCCTTTTCCACTATGATGTAATGGGAGGGGGAGTGGGCAATAAATACAGAAAATACATAAAAACACACTTTTTGTCCTTTCATGTAGCTGTTTTCACAAAAGCACAAATTATGTGTTTTTATGTATTTCTCCTCTTTTTCCCCATTACATCATAGCAAAAAAATTATGTAGTCAAGAGCTGCGATGCTAATATACATGTAGTCCTCATGGCTGTAAGATATCCACGCTTATGTAATTACCACTAGTTAGTGATGTAATACTGGGCGTAATGTACATATGTACAGAGAGGCATTACAAGTTATGATGTAATGCGGAATGGAGTCCAACACTCGAGATACCCACCTGCCATATACGGTGAAGAGGTAAGTCCAAAATCCTACTGAATTTGAAGTAAGTGTCAAGAAATGTCAACTTCCTCCTCCAGGATATTAAAGTTTGCTGAGGTTAGTTAGTTAACTGTCAACAAGACTATATAAGACGCCAAGTGTTAGAAAAATCTTGGCTGATATACATCCTGGAAATGCCAATGATGCCACTGCAATGGGGGAAATCCCCCTGTAAAGGACCATCTGGAATTAGGGCTAGCTCAGTTCTGCCAAAAAGACGAAAACAACCATTATTGTCATCAAAGTAGCGGCACCATAAAAATATGCGATTTACGGCTTCCCAGTTAAAATCAGTGAAATATGAGACGCACATTAGATACATGACCATGTGATAGATCCCTTGAGCCCACTAAATAACATTCTATATATAGTAAGCAAGTCCCGTAAATAAAAAAACACATCACTTAATTCTTTACTTACGAAGACTGACTGTCGGTTTGTCCCCCAAATTCTTGGTTGGATCCAAGAATGCTTCAGTTGATAGTCCTCTGGCCAAGTCCCCTTCCCTTCCATCCTGCCTACCAATCCCCTCATCCTACGGCGTAGTTTCATTCCCAGGCCACACCTGGGAATGAGGCTGCCTATGGTGTTGAAACAGATGCAAATTTCTCATCGTTTCCAGGGTAGTAAAACTTTCGCCGTGGGGAAAACAAACGTGGATTCTGTGAGCGAGACAGTACAAGAAAAAGCGAAAATGTCACATCCAATTTCCACTGCTACAGAAGTGACCCTGGAGCACATAATGACAAACCCTGAATGATTATCTCTGGTAGTTAAATGTTGTTCCTTTTGTCTGTCTATCTGTCTGTCTGTCTGTCTGTCTGTCTGTCTATCTGTCTGTCTGTCTGTCCATCCATACCTGCCTAGCTGTCTGATCACCTGTACATATGTTAGGTCTGTTTTTCTGTCTGACATACTTTCACATCTCCACCCCCATCCCCCCCCCCCCCTTCGCACATACCAGCAGAGGTAAACAAGAAGCAGGGAAAGAAGATGGAAATGGGGGATCTTACAGTAACACTTTTAGATACAGTTCTGCTTTAGCCACCCCCCCAACTACCTCCAGCTATTTCTTCAGTTGCAATTTACACCCCTGGCAGCTGCTACACTGGGCAGTGGAACTTCCCAACTTGCTATGTACCTGTACATTGCTACTCCTCCTAAGACAATTAATGGCTATGAGTAAGACCCACTGCAGAGCCTAACAGTCCACGTAGGCATCGATCCTGTTACATCATTACATCACCACGACTTGGGGGGGGGACTAGGATCCCCCCCCCCCTCCCCCCCACACACTCAGAAATCTGACAAATTGACAATGTCATAATTGCCTTAACGCCTAATTTAGCATTAATAATTCCAATTTAGTTAATGTTCTGAAGTTTTGGGTACAAGTGTTGGAACAGGTGCCAAAACCCACCAGCTGCAATATCTCAGAGCAGCAACCTTCCAAAAAAATCCTGGGAAGACATGCACACCTTAAGTGTGTGCGATTCTGTTTGCTCTACCAAAATTCAAAATTTCCCCCCTCCAGCAAAAAATCCTGTGCAGGTGGCCACATTTCTGAACACACAAGCAGCAATCACAACAAGCTTGTTTACGTGATACATTATTCTATATATAGCGTTTAGTGTTCATGAAGAAAGGTGATGTAATGGTGATGTAATGGTTAATAGCATGCCTACGTGGACTGTGCAACACAGTCTGAGTCAGGCTCCACTAACGGCATTTCCATAACAACCGCTGTACCAAAAACTGCTGACTAGCTGCGACGTTAAATAAACACATTCTTTACTGAAATGTAAAACAAGAAAAGGGAGAGAAAATGGCAAAGGGGAAACATTTTCGGTCTTGGGACATCCACGCCTCAATGTGTTTCCATAACCCACATTCCTCTAGCCACGTAAATGGAGGGGTTCTGCACGTGAAACTGTGAACTAAAGGTGATCCACTAATTAAGCAGCCACAGACCCCATGGCATCCCAACTCAGCAGCAACAGTGTGCGAAAACAACAACAAAAATTGAACAATGAGCAGGTTTGCTTCATTTTTATGGTGCATGCAGCCTTATTTAGGGCCATTTTCCGCATTTCTGGGGTGAATTCTGCACTGGCTATTGTCTCATTCCCACCATGTGTCAAGTGGGCATGGTCAGCTGTGCGTAGGAGCCCTTAGCCTGGAGTAGCAGCCTCAGACGGTCAGAGAGCAATTCTTCTGTGTCTAGCTAGGATCAGCGCCTTGACTGTGTCTAAAAAGCTTAAAAATGGTCAGAATTTTAATTCAGCAGTTCTTAATTAATGCTCCTATGAATACTACACGGGATGAAATTCTTCTTAATTCGTTATGTGCGGTCATGCATGGCAATTAGCGAGATCCAAAATTATAATACACACCCACAGAAGAACTCCTCCGTGCAAGCACTAGCAAAAATATATAAAAATATGCATGCAGCCTTATTTAGGGCCATTTTCTGCATTTCTGGGGTGAATTCTGCACTGGCTGTTGTCTCATTCCCACCATGTGTCAAGTGGGCATGGTCAGCTGTGCGTAGGAGCCCTTAGCCTGGAGTAGCAGCCTCAGACGGTCAGAGAGCAATACTTGTGTCTAGCTAGGATCAGCGCCTTGACTGTGTCTAAAAAGCTTAAAAATGGTCAGAATTTTAATTCAGCAGTTCTTAATTAATTACTAAAAGTCCATGCTCCTATGAATACTACACGGGATGAAATTCTTGATGTTATGTGCGGTCATGCATGGCAATTAGCGAGATCCAAAATTATAATACACACCCACAGAAGAACTCCTCCATGCATGCACATGCGTGCAAGCACTAGCAAAAATATGTGATGTAGATAATTCAATATTAAAACCACAATTCGAGTCTTTAAAACATAATTATGTTCAATTTCGATACACAAGACATCTAAGATACCAGAGACTGAGTCGCGCTTCGGTCACTAGAGACGCTGTGAGCTCTACGTAGCACTCTGCAGCCTTGCAAGGAGAAAACAGTCCAGAAATTGTGGCCCTTGAGAAAGCAGTGGTTAACACTGCTAACGTAAAACTTGCAACAAAAAGTTATGCAAAAAAACAAAAAGTGAAAAGCGTAAAGCTGTCGGTATAAATCACTTAGCAACTCTTTGCTCTCCCAGTCAGGAAGACCTACTGTGGTTAATTAATTAATTAATTAATCACCTGGGTATTATTCAATTAGCTTTGGGACACTCCCAGCACCAGGCAGTGCAGGTCTTACTACCAAGCTCATATAGCGTAGCCCCCGGCGGTATCTAGGGAGAGCCTGACAGTGGCAGTGATGAGGGCTCCTAGATAATCGCTAGCCATCCATGGACTCTGGGTTGGACCTCTGTAGAATGCTGCTCTGAAAGAGGAGAAGGGTTGCGGTTTCTCCGCGATTATTTTTCGAGATTACCCCCAAAAAATGACTGGCTTTCAGCAATTACAATTTGTACTGGTCGTAATTTTTTTTGCATCAACTACTTCATTGCTTGAGAATATAACTCTCCAGGCCTCGCTTGCGTTCACCTCACTACCCTCGGTTTTACATGGTACACACGGGTGACCCATGTGTGCCTCGAAGCACAGGGAGGTCCGGAGGCATGCCCTCCTCCCAGAAAATGTTTGATTTTACATCCTCTGAGATTGATTCTAATGCCATTTTGGAGTCAAATTTACGGTCCGCGAAATTCTGTTGACTAAGTAGAAGTACCCCTTTGAAAGAGAAATTATAAAGAGAAAATATACATATTGAGTTTTAATTAATATCTGTATTAACACTTTATTTATTTTGGTTTTGTTGTGCTTGAGATCCAGAGTTATACTCAAACAAAATAAGAATGCCTCTGAGCACTCGAATATCCTCCACTATTTTTGTCATTCTGCTACGCTCTGCGATTTTAATTTCCTGATACAAAGACAACAGCTTGTAAGGCTTGCACAAACATCAGAGCGGGAGGGAACAGCTGTGAGAGGTATTGCAAAACTGCCGGCAAGCAAACAGACGCTGGTTGAGTCATAGCATCAAACATAGTCCCGTATTGCTATGCTACACATACGGGGACGTGTTTTGGAAACGGGTTATTTTAGGTATGATGTATTCGAAGCCTCCGTGCATGGTGAAGCTATGGGAACAATTATGTAATGCATAAATGCTAGTCCGTGTTGCATCAAATGACTTCTCAGTCTGTTTGTAACAACCGTCTATTCATCTCCACCCAAACTGCTTTCAATTGCAAAAACGAAGGCTGATTCAAGCCTCGCAGTGCCCAGGTAAACTCCCCAATCTTTCCCGTCACTTCCCTGGCTTATCTTCGATATGTAGAGAAACAAGACTCTTGTAGCCATCACCTCACCTTACCATGGTAACCACATATGGGGTAATGCTAGTTACATGTTGGGAAGGCTACAGTGCTATGATAAATGTTATTGAAATGTCCTAAAAACTTGCCATACTAAGTTTGGGTGTGGCACATTAATCATGTGTAAGGGTGATGAATAACATCTCAAGAGAGTAATCACAGTTGGAATTGGCTAGGTCAACAGGTTTAGTAGCTATATAAAGCTTGCCTCCTGCTCCTCTGCTCATGAGCTCCAGTAGCTCAGTGGGTAAGAGCATCTGATTAGTAATCAGGAAGACCTGGATTCATCTCTAAACTTTCGTTAAAGGCGGGGCTCATATGCACTGAATAGAAGCCTCAATTATATTGTGTATTCTGATTGCATTACTGTGTTCAAAGCACTGTATCTCTGAACTTCCGTTGAGGGTGAGGCTCATACATAATGCATGGACCTCACATATGAGGCTTCTACACAGCACATATGAGCCCCACCCTTAACAGAAGTTCAGAGATACTTTGAATGCAGTGACACGAATGAAATGTGCGACAGAATAATGTTCACTACCCGACACTGCCACAGCTGGTATAATTACAGCAGTTAATTCTACAGCTTAGTCATAGTTTCACTTTCAATTTCACAATAGGGGGCACTGGATTACCCTGGCCATTTCTGTAACTGACAGTCTCATTGGAGCTGGTGGAACCTAATTAATGTAGTGTTAGTTTCGGGGATTAGGGCTAATTACATCAATTAAAAGCCTAGGACAAAACCCATACTCACTTTGAGTGTTTGGTTCCTAGCTACATAAGCAAATCAGGTCATGCTGCAGGACCATCTGGCCCAGTATGTATTTCAACCACCAACGAAGCTATTTCATCCAATCAGCTACCAATGACAGTCTCCACTCTTCGTAACTAGACAAATTTGACAAATAGGGTCATTAGAAATTCAGCTGCCGAGCAATCTGATTTCATGAGGTAAATATTGACACACGTGTTAACTCAGGGATGGACTTTGCAGTTGCAGCCCACCCCTGAGTGTACGCCCACCCCTGAGTATAAGCCCACCCCTTATACTCAGGGATGAGCTCATACTCAGGGGTGGGCTTATATACAGGGATGAGCTCATACTCAGGGGTGGGCTTATATACAGGGGTGGGCTCATACTCAAGGGTGGGCTTATATACAGGGGTGGGCTCATACTCAAGGGTGGGCTTATATACAGGGGTGGGCTCATACTCAGGGGTGGGCTTATATACAGGGGTGGGCTCATACTCAGGGGTGGGCTTATACTCAAGGGTGGGCTTATACTCATCCCTACCAGAGTATAAGCTCACTCCTTATACTCATAACCACAGGGTGGGCTTCTAATCAGGTGTGTGCTTCTAATCCAGTGTGGGCTTCTAATCAGGTGTGGGCTTCTAATCAGGTGTGGGCTTCATAATCAGGCGTGGGCTTCTAGCCAGGGGGGAAGCCTCAGGCACTAGGAGGACCACTCCATAGACTACAAGGCTCTCAAATAATTAATAAATATGCAAACACATCCGATAATTATCGCCAATTACTCATCAGTACAGACATTTCTGGTTTCCAGCAAATTATCACTTAATTTAATTTGACTATATCAGAGACCTGTTTGCTGACAATTACAACAGTTAGAGTGCCATACACACAAGCCTAGGAAAGTCAGTCACATCAACAATGGACCCTAAATACCCCACTCCGAAATATGGCTGTATTTACAGGCCAACAAGGAAAGGTAGCCATGGCATATGCATGCACAATACAGCTGGTAGTTACTATTGGACTTCTAAAAAAAGGATTTTTACCAGAGGGTGTGTGAGTAGTCTCATTCCCAGTCTCCATTCCATTTGTTCTAGATCTGAAACCTTAGCATGTAGCCTCGTTCCCAGTCTCCACTTAGTATCTCAGTAGTCTCATTCCCAGTCTCCATTCCATTTGTTCTAGATCTGAAACCTTAGCACGTAGCCTCGTTCCCAGTCTCCACTTAGTATCTCAGTAGTCTCATTCCCAGTCTCCATTCCATTTGTTCTAGATCTGAAACCTTAGTACGTAGCCTCGTTCCCAGTCTCCACTTAGTATCTTAGTAGTCTCATTCCCAATCTCCGTTGAAGTTACTATAGTAAGTAGTAACTTGTTTAGTAAATACATTCCCAGTCTCCGTTCCATGCGCAGCTTTTCTCATAATGTCGAGGTAAATGTCTTCCAGCACAATGTCAAAATATTGTAGAATGGAGAATGGAGATTGGGAATGAGACAATGCTAGACTAGGAGAAGGGGCCTACCAAAGGAACACTGTTGTGTGTGTGTGTGTGTGAGTGTGTGTATATGTGTGTGTGTGTATGTGTGTGTGTGTGCGTGTGTGTATGTGTGTGTGTGTGTATGTGTGTGTGTGTGTGTGTGTGTGTGTGTGCACACGTGAACTTTGATCCATTATCTTACATTTGCTGTATATCTCCTCGACAGCAATTCTTCTCTCTGCCTCTGTTCTTGTTCCTATGGCAACAAGACAGCACAATAGCTACCAGTGCACTCCAGCCATCCCCACACACAGAACACGTACATAAACAGCACTGAAAACAGAACAGACTGGTCCCAGGGCAAGCTCACATGCAGAGGGCCCTGGGACCAGTGTTCTTAACAACAGTGGAGAAAACATAAAAATTATGATATCATTATGACACTATTATGGCATCATTTGGACGTGATGTATTTAATGAGATAACATTTAAATTAGGCATTTAATATTAATTTATGCCAAATGGAGGGGAATACATATTAACGTAGGCCCCATAAAGTATGCAGTGAGGTTTTCCTTGAGATTCCTTTCCCCCTAGCTTTCCAATAGCCATCACTTCCAGGGGAGAAACCACCCAGCCTCAGAGCCAGCTAAATTTCACGGGGTCTGTATCAGATGCATTGGTGGAGGGGACCCCAGTGGTATCCAGAGGCATCGCTTAGGCCCTTGGGCACAGTCACTACACATAGCTTTAATAATTACGTCCCCAGAACTTGTCTCCCATCCCCAAGGCAGGTTTCACAGAAATGCATTCAAAGTGTGCGACAGTTATCATGGATACTGTCACAAGGGACAGCTGTAACTCACAGTCGCTGATTTCCTCTGCTGATAAGAGCGATAGGCGCTCTGGACCACACGAAAGTCAGCCAAGAGCTGGTCAACGCGACTGCAGGGAAGTGGACAACGGAGGGGAAAGAAGTGACATTATTACCTAGCCTCAACCCCAGGCCTCCCCTCGCAGCTTTATTCCCAGCTGTGTAGCAGGCCTGAGCCTAATCTGCCAGCAAAAATCTGAGCAAATAGGTAGGGTTTAGCAGGAAGCATAGTGCTGGCAAAATAGGGACATTCCCTAGCAGAATAATTATTAGGCAACAGCGTTGGCGTAAAACAGGCAGGGTTTGTCTAGTCAGTCTGCTTTGTATAACCAGGTGAGAGGCTTTGAGCGGATTCAGCACAGCAGAGACTAGTAGCAGTGGAAATGCTTGTAGCCTGCGCTGATATTGTTCCATTCTGGAGCAATTGCAAGCGGTTAATCAGTGATATGGTAAAAAGAAATTGATCGCATATGCGTCGTATTAATCGAGCATAAACGAGAAAAATAGGCTCTGCTCGGAAGCAAAACAGGCTTAGATTAGATGGAAAGAAAAACAGGAATGTGTCTGAGCTAGTGTTGTTTTAGTATGGCTTCATATCATTTAGTTCTAGTTTTAGTTAAAACTCTGTTTAGAGTGCAAAATTAAGTTTAGTTATTGTTAGTTAACTAAAATTTCTAAGCTATTACTAAACTACCTTTTAGTTTCAGTTAACTAACTAATATGGTACATTTTGGGGACAAAAAAAAATTAGTTTGGTTATAGTTTATTCCTCAGGGGGAACTTTTAGTTTTAGTATGCTAATTAAATCTGTTTTGGCCTCTACTAAATTTGTTTTAACTAATACTTTTGATTAATTAACACTAGTCTGAGCATATTAGGCTCAGGGCTACTGTGTAGGAGACTATCTCTATCTACGGCTGGTGTTTAGTTAGCCATGAAAAGTACTTAATAGGCGAAAATATGTAGCACACAAGGGTACTAATTGGTGAAGGCTTCCACGTTACAAATACTGACAGCTGGTAAGTAATGGGGGTGCATACCCCAGACATCTGTTTGATGATGTAATATGATAATCAACCAATCACATCACTGGTAAAGAACCGTTTACATTATGTTGATAGGAGGCCAGACTACTCCTTGTGGGAGGGAAGTCTGGGCACTAATTAGAAATTGGAACACTCGTGGTACTGCAGTTATACTGCGTTTGCAAGCATGGAGGAGTACCTACACTGGTCTAATGGCAGGGTGAGTAATTAGTTAGCCATGACGTCCCTCTAGCGAGGATAATGTTCTCTTCTGGCAATCAGTGGCTTTATGCATTTAGTGTTAAGGTTTATAAAAAAACTGAGGTATATATGGCAGATATTACACCGGTATACCAACCCTATGGAGGTTCAGATAAATGCTTGTCGTAGACCAGCTAAGAGCCTGGGCCGAGGCTAAGCCACACCTCTGTCGTGTTGGGTCATTTCCTCTCGCCACTTCCTGTGTTTTGATCTCACGTACCATACTCACACATTGTTAAGCGCATGCGTTTATATTTCCACAGGAAGGAAATGAGCGCCTAACAGCAAGGTGCGCCTAACAACGAGGTGCGCTTAATTACGAATATTAAATTGGAGTGCGCTTTATTTGAAGTACGTACGGTCCTTGTCAGAGATCAGCTGAAACAGGAGTTTTCTTTTCGATGCGAGAGTATCGTTCGAAGGCACCATGTCTATAAAGGTGCACTTATAAAAAAATATATTTTGATAACAGCATCAAACCAGCATCTAACAGCGAATATGCGCTTATAAGCGAAGTGCGCTCAACAACGCTTGAGTACGGTATGTAATAGACCCTTTACCATTATGATGTAATGGGGGGGTAAAAGTGAGCATTAAATGGAGAAAATACATGAGAACATGTGCTTTGATGTAGTTTTCTTGTATGAAAACATACGAACATGCTTGTTTACATATGTTTTCCTGTATTTTCTCCATTTAGTGCTCACTTTCCCCCCCCCCCCCCCCCATTACATCATAATGGTAAAGGGTCTATTGGCAGACTCTTGGTAGACAAGAGGAATATAAGAGCATGAGAGCCCTAGGGGGACAGGGTTGCTTGATAATTACTTGTTGGTCTGGCACATTTTCTCATGCGTGTGAAGCATAGGGTAGAAGGGTGATAACAGGGTAAGTATTTTTCGTGGGCAAGGCCAGTTGTATTTCTCAGGATCCAAGGTTGTTGTAGCTGCTCTTCAAAGGCTGTCTGTAGCTTGAGACAGAGGACTGAAGGTGCAGCTCAGAGAAGAAAACACACTACTAGTTCCTCACTGGCTCTTGCATAAACAAAGAAAGGTTCTCTCAATTTCAAATTTAAATTTCACTCTGAAAATGTGAATGGAGTGGTTTCATACACAAGGGGGAGGGATGCCCTGGGACCCCCCCCCCCCCCCCCCCCCTTCCCCAATTAAGCTTTTTTTTTGATACTCAGCAGTTTATTGGTGGCTATTTTCCAGCCTTTTTGGGCTCAGGAGCCACCAGAAGCAACCTCAGAGCAACCAATTTGCAACTTTTTCCTGGGGGGCGTGCCTCCAGACCCCCCTAGGTGGTGTGACCCCACATTTCCCACCCCCAGCAAAAAAACTCTGCTCTTCCTGCCTCCCTCCTCAAAGAGCAAAACACTCACTATTTTGCTTCTTGTCTTCGTGTGGGCGGCTCCTTTCTTGCCATGTTCTCGAGACGATAGCAGTCCTGTTCCAGCTGTTGCAGGTTCTCCCACACTCGGGACTCAAGAGCTGAAGAGGGAGAGAGGAAGGAAGGGAGGGAGGGAGGGAGGGAGGGAGGGAGGGAGGGAGGGAGGGAGGGAGGGAGGGAAGGAGGGAGGGAGGGATGAAAGTGAGGAAGTGAGGCTAGTTTGGCAGAACATAGAATCAGCTGCAGGTTGTGGGATGATGTGACTCAAACTCAACGTATTGTCAGAGGAGGGAACAATTCTTCTCTAGGAGTTAGCCACTTCATTCGACGATATCAGACTAAACCGCAAACACAGGCAGCCAATACCACTTTACATAGTTTGTCTCATTAGCTAAGAACTTAAGCCTGCATGTATGTTAACTCACCCATGGGTACCACCCTGAGTATGAGCCCACCCCTGAGTATAAGCCCACTCCTGAGTATAAGCCCACTCCTGAGTATAAGCCCACCCTGAGTATAAGCCCACCCTGATTATGAGCCTACGCCTGAGTATAAGCCCACCCTTGAGTATGAGCCTACCCCTGAGTATAAGCCCACCCCTGAGTATGAGCCTACCCCTGAGTATAAGCCCACCCTGAGTATAAGCCCACCCTAAGTATAAGCCCACTGCTGAGCCCACCCTAAGTATAAGCTCACCCTAAGTATAAGCCCACCCTAAGTATAAGCCCACCCCTGAGTATAAGCCCACCCCTGAGTATGAGTACACCCTGGTATAAGCCCACCTTGAGTATAGGCCCACCCCTGAGTATGAGCCCACCCTGAGTATTAGCCTATCCCTGAATATAAACCCACCCCTAAGTATAAGCCCACTCTGAGTGTATTAGCCTATCCCTGAATATAAGCCCACCCCTAAGTATAAGCCCACTCTGAGTATAAGCCCACCCCTAAGTATAAGCCCACCCCTAAGTATAAGGTTTATGCTCAGAGGTGATTATCTCTCCACACAAGAATGCAGCTGACTCCAATTCGCAGCCTAATTACAATGGTGACAACGAAAACAAGATCCCAGTGCATGTCTAAAAGAAATCTTCTCTCTCTGTTGTATGCCAACTGTGGCAGACAAAGTGGCTATAGTTTCCAGTGGCCATTGAATGGCTGGCAGCAGACTGGCGCTCATTGCCGAGAATGTTGTCTGTGCGTGGGTCTCTCGCTTAGACATGCACTGGCGTCTTGTTTTCGTTGTCAGGGTAATCACCATTGTAGTTAGGCTGCAGAATGGGGTCAGCCGCATTCTTGAATGAAGAGATAGAAGCCTTCCTCCGAGCGTAAACTTTATACTTAGGGGCGGGCTTATACTCAAGGTGAATCAGGGGTGTGCTTATACTCAGGGGGGGCTTATACTCAGGGGTGTGATTATACTCAGGGGGGGCTTATACTCAGGGTGGGCTTATACTCAGAGTGGGCTTATACTCAGGGTGGGCTTCTATCTCTATCCAGTGAGATCTTTGTAGCAATGTAACATCTGGGTCTTTTTACAGGTCCTCAACACATACATACACACACACACACACACACACAACAAACACACATACGTACACACACACACACACACACACACACACACACACACACAGACACACTCTCTTAGCAGTGCTAGTGGCAACAGAGGTCTAGCTTAATGCACCAGTTACCAACCTTGCTCATTGCCAGCAACGAGGGTTGACAGCTCATGCATCTGTCGCTGTGTCTCCGTCAACAGCCTGGGGGCAAATGTGCATGCAAGAAGACATCAACAGGCAGAAGATGTCTACACATGATCGGCTAACACTTCGACAGCCTCGAACCCAGGCCTTCCACGGCTGCGCGATAAAATCTGGGCGAGGAAGGCCTGGGTTCGAGGCTAACACTTCGGCAGCCTCGGTCCCAGGCCTACGCCTCAGCTTTTGTTGCCCGGGAACGAGGCTAACATTTTGGTACATGTACCGTGCACGTACAAAAGGGTCAGCTTTCTTCGCACGAAGAAAAGCTACTAGGGGTGGAGCCTGAAAAACACGGACTACACCCACCCTATGCAAAGGTCAATGGATCATGCGATGTTGTTTTTATGCTGACCTGCTGGGTCACTTCCAGGGCCTAGAATTACCCAGTGACAATTAATTAATTTTGAAATGGTCTAATCAGGGCAAATGAAGTCATATGCAAGACTGAATGGGAACCACCTCTGACACACCCACTCATTTGTACTCTGTATGCCTTGATTCTTACTTACTGTACACTTACCTGAAGGTCTGCTGGTAGTGACTCTCCATGACTTACTCTGTCAGCGGCTACGCAGACTCTAAAGGAACACTTGAACTCGAACTCACGTATACTACTACTAGCCGGACGTCATAAACCTGTAATTAAGGGGTTAAACGTGAAACTGCGAAGAAGACGGACACGCTATGTGAATGCTCTGCTTTTTGCGGAGCCAGCGCCTCCAACTCAAGAAATTTTATTCAGAGTTGAAGGCTTGCTGCTTATCATTCGATCTGAAAGTCTTTTCTCTTCGCAATAGAAGGTAAAAATCGTGCATCTGTATGTTAGATTAATTAACTCTTGCGCGCGCAGTTCGCGCACTTTTTTTTGTTCGCGCGATGCTCTGCCCACCGTCTAGTACAGTACATGCGCAGTAGCGACCTATTGTTTTTCAACAATGTACGCTTTGTAGTTATTGTTCTGTACAGCGGGACGGAACAGTTCCAGCTTTAATAGCGGTTAGGGAAAAACGATTTTTGCTTCTCTGATTGCAAACTTTGTGTCAATATTTCTGCAAACGATGACGCTGCCGCGAGGTTGCTGAAATTTGATGCGTTGCTGTTGGGCGAATTACGTTATCTTCATCGTATCAGGTACTCCAGTTAACTTTACACGCAGCTACTGCAGACGCTCAGAGTTGCAGAAGTATGTCGGAGAGCAAAGGTGAACCGTAGATATTTTTTCCTATGGATGAACACTGAAGTTACCTGTTGAGATTTCAACTTGCATATTTTACTGTAGCAGTAATTACGCACTATATGCAATAGTAATACAGGTTACAGAGGGTACTGTGTGTCTGTGTGTGTGCATATTCAGTGTTTCCAAGATGGAATTATTAATTATCTTAGCCCCACCCCTTTATGTCATTAGCTTGGTACAAATTCAATATCCATGTCAATACTAGCCTCGTACTCATGCCCGCCCTTGCAGCGTTTTCTTTTCCCTTGCAGCTTTTTTTCACTGTCGCAAAAAAGCCGCGAGGGGAGGCCTGGGTATGAGGCTATATCAGTGCTACAGTGGATTTCAGTTTTGTGTCTTAGAAGTGGTTTATACGCAACCAGTTTTGGCAGCATCCTATAGTTCATTGTTCTGCAATATGCCGACACACAATCCTCTAGCGCGGATCTCTTGCTGGCACTTTGCCTCGGAAAGGGCTCAGTAAATTAGAACCAGCTGCCCTTGAGTTATTGCATAAACGCTTGCAGAATACAAAGCTTTTTTTGAAATCCACTGGTAGTTTTAGTTGAGGAGAGCCTGGGGATGAGACGAGATATCGCCTGCAGATATAATTAGGGTTGGTCATTACTGCAAAATTGTGTAAAGACTACTGTAGATCGATAAGCAGCACCATATGTTTGTGTGTATAGAACAGTTCCTCCCTTGATAACATGCCATATGTTCCTGACCTTATTTGTGAGGCTCCTCCCCTGATAGGGAGCCATATTTATGGTGTGCCTAGTGGTGGTAATCTCATTAGTTTCCATGGCAACCTAACCTATTTCCTATTGCTAAAGCAATTTGCAGTCCTTTGAACTTATTGTCTCTTTCACTGACAGATGGTGCCCAGAACAATGTGGCTATAACTTCAAGATTGGTAAGGAACTATCTCACCAGAATTAGTGTCGGTAGTGACTCTCTTGTTGTTACAATCCTCCTTGTGCCCATCTGGTGCCATGTGTGATTAGAAACCTTCTGCGATCTTCAGCCACCCACCTCTGTACTCTCCAGTTACCACAGTACAGATGGTGGTTTAAGTAGGTAAACATTGGGCATTGTGAGACTGAGGAGTGTGTACACACCAAACAGTCAAATTAGATCATATATGGGAATATTTGCACAAGAACAGCTTGTACAAAACAAATTTGTATAGCAAGAGTCAGTTTAACTCAGTTGTCAAACAAGTTTTACTAGCATACGCTACTTCGCCAGGTGACTTGCCATTCACAGCACGGCTACATATTTTTATATTAATGCTTCTACACCTGATGGCATCATGTGCTTTTGCAGCAAACAGTGAGTGTTAATCTGCTCTCTCTGTCTATTGTCTTTTTTATTTTTTATTTCCGCAGTGTCTTTGCTAATGTATAAAATTTACCAGGTCCTAGCCCTCATTGCAGACTTTTTTTTTTCCCTCTCACCACCTTCAGGGCTCTGAAACGTCAAGCGACCAGCTTTCCCCCTTGCCACAGAGGATTAAAACTAAGAAACGAGGACCGAGGGGACCCCTGCAGATAAACGAGAAAACCCTCCCAAATGCCTCCCAATGGTGCTCGCTGCAGAGAGACTCAAAAGCGGATGAGAGCAATGCTGCGCATCATCAGAATCCAACTCTGTCGCTTAGCAGCGAGAGTACAGAGGGGTCACAGGGCGTGAAGAAGCAAAAGCCGTCCAAGAGAGCGAGAAAAAGGATGAGAAAACGGCTGGAGAAGATGAGATTCGTGGAAGAAGAGTTTCACGAAGCGAATGTGATTGCCTCTGAGAGTGGGTATGAGACCACTGGAGATTATCGGGCCTCTGCCGCTAACACCCCCATGCAATCTCCGCTCAAATCGACCACGTTGGGTGAAGGGTCTGAGAACTTCGATAGCAAGGGCCAGGCAAAGCTTGGACAGCAAATTGAGCCTGTCAAAACAATTTTGACAGGAGATGGTGGGTAGGCTTCCAGATATTTAATTTACTGACCCACCCATTCATACTGTCGCCGTGGCTCCATGCACAGCACCTTTCCACCCCAACCCTAATGTCCTGTACGATATCCTGATAGCGTAATTATATTATGTTAAGAATTTGCTACATGGGCAATACCCTTAACATTATGGGGAGTCTATCATACCCAATCCTCGTTAGATCTCCCTCCCTTCCCCTTCCCCCCTCCCCCCTCCTCCTCCCCTCCTCCCTCCCCCCATCCCCTGCTCCCCCTTTCCTTCCCCTCTTCCTCCTACCTTCCTCCCTCCCCCTCCTCTCCCCCTCCCTCCTTCCACCCTCCCTTCTCAATCTCCTATGTTTCTTCACCACCACAGCAGCGTGCAGTGATAGAATACACTCCAGGTCGGACTCGGCAAGTAGTGCCAACAGCATCAACACCAGTGAAATCTCCCTCAAGAAACTACTGAAGGACTTGCATCGCTGTGACGTCTCCATTGCCAGATACCAAGCCATGCTCACTGAGGTAAAATAACTCTTGTTGCCGGTCTCATACCAATACCTTTATGGGATACAAAAACATGGGTATGAGATTTGATACACAGCTGTGAAACATGTGACAATTATCTCTCTCTCTAGAACTGCGAAGTTGGTTTGAAGCAGTTACACCGGATGTTCAGCACTCTCAGGAGTGGCTTAAATGCCCGAGAGGAGGACCTCATTCAAGAACTGAATGCCACTCGACAAGCTGCAGGTATGCTCCTAGGGTCACTTTGCTGCGCCAGGTAATGAGTCACTTATCAGAGGGTGGGGCTAATGATGACTTTCACAAAACCTTGTTGGCAACGTTCAATTACACTTTACGCTTTAGCAATGATGCCTGAAGAAGATTACAATATACTGATGTGGTACCTGCATCTTTGCCTAGGGCAGCTAGTCAGATAATACAACTCTCTGGAGATTTAACAAGCCTCGTAGAGCAAAAACAGTGACAATTGCTGGTAGTTTACACCCCTTTACATCTATTTTCAAATCTACACAGGTGTTGGAATTGTATATTTGGATAGTAGAAGCTTTCCCGTTCCCATACTACAGTATAGAGCTGAGGTTGCCAGCTAGTCAGATAATACCTGGTATTGCAACTCCCCGGGAAATTTAACAAGCCTCCTAGAGCAGAAACAGTAATAATATACTTTTTACAATATACTGATGTGGTACCTGCATCTTTGCCTAGGGCTATTTTTCAAAACCTACAAACTTTATTTGCAATGTTACAATAATTACATGCCCTTCAGCTTTGTCTAGACTTTATAGACTTAGATAAAATATTATGACGGAAAACATTTTAGACGCGGAATTTTATTAGTTAGCTACTTAGATGTCAAAACAGCTATTCTAAAAGGCAGTTTCTTCTCGTTAGTGTAATATTTTGCCTCTCTCCCGTCTAGCTACAATCTTACAAAGAAGGAAGGAGACGGCCTCATACATCAGACAAGTGGCCGAGAAAGTGAATTCGCTGGAAGAGGTGCAAGTTCTGGAGCTAAAGCAACAGATCAAGGTATGTGTAGTTCTGTGCACAGCAGGCAGATCTAGAAATGAGGAGAGAATGTGAATAACGTAGTTATGGACATGTTATTTCCATAGCAATTTGTGATGGATCGGAAGGTGGATGAAGAAATAGGAACCGTTGCTCGGTTCCAGGCCGATCCCGATGACCTTCTACCTCAAGTCATGGGATTTGGGAAAGGTACATACATGTACATACGGGGAAATTCACTGCTTGTGGATAGCATGCCAAAACACACACAGTAAGGAGCCTTTCATACTCTGCTCTTAGCCTTGTTTTCAGGCCCAAGCACATGATTCATTTTTAAATTAGCTACTTGAGGGCCTGCTGATACATATTTTTACATCTGTGATGTTAAAGGTAGGAGAGTGAAATTAAAAGAAAGATAAAATGTGTTGAAAATGCATAACCCACCATTCCTGATTCTCAAGGTCAGGCATCCAGCAGTAACTGGGGTTTATTGTATAGTAATTGATAGTAGGAGTGGTTGTAGTAATGATTTCATATGAAAACTATTTCAGGTTAGACTTGAGGATACATAGTCAACTGAGAACATTTGAGGATGTACGTCATCTGGCATTCTTTCACTCCTGCAGTGATGAACGTGCAGTATCTGTACACGTCTTGGGAGGAAAACCCTGAAGAGAGGATTGAGAGAAGCAAACACAGGAGCACGTTGTTCCCTTCTCTCTCCTCTCCCACCTGCTCTGGTGCCGAAATTGATGGTGCGCTGAAACCAGAGCAAGATTCTGCTTTTATCGAAAGCTCAGATGAATTCCAAAAGAAAGAACCATCTCCACCTAGTACCGAAGCTATGGTGGTAGAAGATTCTGCCAATCGTGACACACCCATTTCCCAATCAAGTAGTGTGGTCGAAAAAAGCACTCAGACAGAAGTTAGAACTGAGCTAAACAGAAATAAACGAGTCCCTTCTAATTCTCAGCCGGCACCCATGTTCAGACATGGCTACAGGAGTAATGCCAGCCGCAAACCTTTTGTACCCTTCATCCCTCGCCTAGCAGCTGCACGTGCTCACACACAGAAGTATTTACCAGAGACACGACCATCTCTAAAGTCTAGTTCAGCTACGAAAGCAAAAGAAACAAAGTCACTAAAATCAGTGAAGACGATGAATGAGCCAGAAAATACGGTATCTCCGAGCTCGAAATCAGAGGCTAAATCTGCTTCAGTCCCAGTAGAATTAGACGTAAGCAAGGCTAGCAATAAGCAAACCACACAAGAGAGTCTGTTACCCCCAGACAGAGAGTCATCTGATCAATTACAGTCTGAGTCACTAAAATCAGTGAAGACGAATGAGCCAGAAAATACGGTATCTCCGAGCTCGAAATCAGAGGCTAAATCTGCTTCAGTCCCAGTAGAATTAGACGTAAGCAAGGCTAGCAATAAGCAAACCACACAAGAGAGTCTGTTACCCCCAGACAGAGAGTCATCTGATCAATTACAGTCTGAGTCACTAAAATCAGCGAAGACGAATGAGCCAGAAAATACGGTATCTCCGAGCTCGAAATCAGAGGCTAAATCTGCTTCAGTCCCAGTAGAATTACACGTAAGCAAGGCTAGCAATAAGCAAACCACACAAGAGAGTCTGTTACCCCCGGACAGAGAGTCATCTGATCAATTACAGTCCGAGAAACAGAGAGAGTTAACCTCTGAAGAGCAGTACGGTCGATCAAAGTACTCTCTTGAAGAGCTTGTCACGATCCAAGACAGAGTGAGAGCTTCCCTGCAACGACAAGGAGTGGTGAGTTCATCTCCATGGAAACTTCTAGCATAGTAAAATATACACCAACTGAATGCTGTTATTACCTCTCGCCCACACAGTGGGGAGGGCTATTGTAATTGGGTTTATTGCAATTGTTTTTCTCTGTTTCTCTACAGTATCTCTATGACCCTCTTACTGGAGAAGGTAAGGCTTTTTCGCTACTAGTTATGTGATTTTAGCCCTATATAAATGATATGTATGCTAAATTACTGTAAGCATCAGTAAATGCTCAGTTGGAAAGAGACAATCAGCTGCAGTCAGCTATGGCCTATAGATAACATTTTCCGTTCCTCTGCCATGGGTAATCCAGTGGCTTAGTGGTGGTGGAACCACTGCAAGATTTGGGGGGGGGGGGGAGGGGGGACAGGTTTCTGAAAGTGTGCACGCGAAGCATGGCAAACATTTTACCTAATTAATTATTCATAAGGTGATACAGGTTTTAGCCTCGTACCCAAGTGGCCAAGCCTTCACATTTCGGAGATAAAGCTTTAATTAACTGCTGTTTCCTGCACGGTGTAGGCCCATCGATACAACCCCAGGTGGAAGGTGAAGAGTGCGTCGATCTAACTCTGAGAAAGAAGAAAACTCCGACTCAGCTGCGGAGGGAACGAAAGAAACGGCAGAAGGAGAGAGAAAGGATACAGCGAGACCTAGAAAAGAAAGTGAGGGAAGAGTCTGAGAACACTGCCTCACAAATGGGCAGCCATGCATCGGAGGAGCCCGTGCCGTCTGCTAGCAATGCACAGATCACTACAGGCAAAAGCACTAATGACTCCAGCTCGGATTCGATCCAAAATTCACCGCTGCTTGAGGCCCATGGAGCCTCCGGTGAGCAGAGAACGAAGAAGAAAAGGAAGAAATCGAAGTTAAAGTCCACCACGAGTGATCCAGACTTCACCAGCCTAGACGGAACCCTCTCAAACGAAAGCTGTAGTCCTGTCAGCACAGATTCTGAAAATGAACCTGATGCTAGCGATGAGCACCCTACTCCAGACATCTCATTGGCCACCAAAGAGCCAGCAAACGAAGATGAAAAGACCGCCAAGGGAGTTCCTGAAATGGATACCAACGACCAAGAAAGAACTGCTGCTTCACCCCCTCGTTTTGATGATACAGAAACGAAACCAGTGTTTGATGTAAACCATGAGATTCAAGGAGACGAGGAAACTGGGATAAAAGGAAGCAGTCTCGGGGAACCAACAGAAGTAGTCGTATCAGAGCAAGCTGCAAATGTACCAGACCCAAGCGTCCAATCTGAAGGAAAAACTTCAGATACTCAGGAGCACAAAGAGAATCCTACAGAAGATAGTAATACACACGGCACCAGCACTGAGAGTCCATCAGGGGAGGTTGATTCAAACGACACCCAGGAGCACGAGGAGAGTCCGGCAGAAGATAGTAGTGTGCAAGGTACCAACACTGAGAGTCCATCAGGAGAAATTGATTCAAAAGACATCCAGGAGCATGAGGAGAATCCTACAGAAGATAGTAATACACACAGCACCAACACTGAGAGTCTATCAGGGGAAATTGATTCAAACGACACCCAGGAGCACGAGGAGAGTCCGGCAGAAGATAGTAGTGCGCAAGGCACCGACAGTGAGAGTCCATCCGGGGAAATTGATTCAAAAGACATCCAGGAGCACGAGGAGAGTCCTGCAGAAGATAGTAGTGTGCAAGGCACCAACACTGAGAGTCCATCAGGAGAAATTGATTCAAAAGACATCCAGGAGCATGAGGAGAATCCTACAGAAGATAGTAATACACACGGCACCAACACTGAGAGTCTATCAGGGGAAATTGATTCAAAAGACATCCAGGAGCACGAGGAGAGTCCGGCAGAAGATAGTAATACACACGGCACCAACACTGAGAGTCTATCAGGGGAAATTGATTCAAACGACACCCAGGAGCACGAGGAGAGTCCGGCAGAAGATAGTAGTGCACAAGGCACCAACACTGAGAGTCCATCCAGGGAAATTGATTCAAAAGACATCCAGGAGCACGAGGAGAGTCCTGCAGAAGATAGTAGTGTGCAAGGCACCAACACTGAGAGTCCATCAGGAGAAATTGATTCAAAAGACATCCAGGAGCATGAGGAGAATCCTACAGAAGATAGTAATACACACGGCACCAACACTGAGAGTCTATCAGGGGAAATTGATTCAAAAGACATCCAGGAGCACGAGGAGAGTCCGGCAGAAGATAGTAATACACACAGCACCAACACTGAGAGTCTATCAGGGGAAATTGATTCAAACGACACCCAGGAGCACGAGGAGAGTCCGGCAGAAGATAGTAGTGCACAAGGCACCAACACTGAGAGTCCATCCAGGGAAATTGATTCAAAAGACATCCAGGAGCACAAGGAGAGTCCTGGTAGTGTGCAAGGCACCCAAATTGAGAGTCCATCCGGGGAAATTGACATCCAGGAGCACGAGGAGAGTCCTGCAGAAGATAGTAGTGCACAAGGCACCCAAATTGAGAGTCCATCAGATGAAACCGATTCAGCACTTGTTCCCAATGCACCAACCAAGGACACGACAGAAGAAGACATAGTCACGACCCAGCAAAGTGCAGAGCGTAGTTCTCGTCCTGCCTCACAAAGCACAATGTTACCACCATGTAGTGACACTACAGATGACGTGGTGACGATCCGGGAAGACGGAGAAGCCAAACCCAGCCCACCGGAGGATACTACTCAAGTACCCACAGTACCACATGACACCAACAGCCAAAATACCCACAACATCGAAAGTGAAGATGCCTTGGCCGAACCGCTTGAAAATCAACTCGACATTGCTGTGACTAACCATTCACCGATGCAGACAGATGACACCTCCACATTAGAAATGCAGCCGATACATGTTCTCTCCAATAGCGCACCACCCGAGGATCTCCCCCCAGAAGTTTCAGCGAATGAAACAGACACACGGGATAGTGCAATACCACCGCAGGAGGACACGCCAGACTGTGCCAGTGAGGGCAAGGAAAGTAGCAGCATTAGAGAGGTACAAGAAGCCGGTGAACCCACAATTACCTCAGAGCTGCCACTCGAAAAAGAGGAACTTGCCGAAAGTGATACCAGACCAGTTGCATCAGAAACGGTCGAAAAGAAGTCACTTAAAACTGAAGCTACAGCTGGTATTCAAACCACCTTCACCGATACGTTATCTATTCAACAGCAAGCTGATACTGAAGCTGCAACACTTGTAGAACAAGACGTGATACCATCTGACAAGCCTGAAAGTTTAAGTGAAGAAACTGAGAGCCAACCACAAGACACAGAATCTTCACCCCCAGATTCATCACAACCTCCACCTGCCCCAAGCACTGCCCCAAGCACTGCCTCAGTACCACACCTCGATAAAACAAAAGCATTCATAAATGAACAAGAGCAGCCTGCGGAACAAGCCATGGACGAAACACAAGCTAAATTTACTCAATCACCGGCAGAAAACTGTACGCCAGAGAAAGAACTGAAAGAGACCCTACAAACAGCTCTGCAACACGAAGAATAGACTCGCCCTCTGGACTAAAGTATATTACACAGCTCCTATCTACAGTACTTAGCTACTCAGAAAATGAATTGCTTGACATGGACTGACATATCTATAGCTATAAACACAGCTTTGAACAGAAACAATAGCTATTCAGCTACACGCAGGTACATTCCTATAAATGGACGCTGTTTAACTTATGACGGATCCAATACTTAGACTACGGTTTGTATTATGGAATAACTTAGTTGTGTAAATATGATATTACTATATTATGTCCATTAATGTGTTTGAAGTCACAGCAAATTGATTATTCTATGACATGACGTTGCCCATCCAAGCCTGAAAAACGTGATAAGTAAAATAACACTTCTCATTCCCAGCATAAAACCCTCCCATATCTTTATACTGTGCAAGAAATGCTGGGCAGTGAACCTGGGGCACCTGGCTGCCTGAAATTGAATGTGCTAGCTAAGGATCACTGATAAGTGGTTCCGACTCTCTTTAGGAGCTCCCTCAGTTCCTGCCACGTGCACGTGCTGACGTGGACGTCTGGGCACGAGACTAGCCATGTAGAGGAACGGGAAATGGAGGAATGGAAATAGGAATGGGAGAAATGGGAAATGGGAAAACAAGTTATTATCACGATCAAAACACCCAGATCTCACACTGAACTGTGACTGTAATAGAGTGTCGTGTTGCTTGATGGTTATTAAAATCTTTCATGTCTGAACCCCGCTGGGCCATCACGTACGAGACATACAGTACAGTAGCTAATACAATAGCATAACTTATACAGCAGCTATACAGTGATTGTGCCGTGTATGCATGATAATGGGGGGGGGAGGACTGGGTTCCAGGTATTTCACCCAATCCATAATTCTTTCCGTCTCTTCCACCAATCCAGTAACTCCAGCAACAAATACCCATCAATCCTGTCCATCACCTCCTCATCTGTCTTCCAACCTCTTCCCCAACAGTATGCCACCTTCACTTCCTTATCTCTGCTTTCATCCTCCTCAATCAATCTCCGCTCCATCCATCCTCTCAATCTTCCTGATCAACTGCCTTCTCCTCATAATTTGTCCTACATACCTTCACCTCTCACTATCACGCAATACACACCGTCCATGTCCACACACAGCCATAATCGGATAGAGATATGCACTAGCTAGAAAGCTAGCTAGATACAGCGTGACCAGCTTAACATCCCTATTTTGAGCCACAAGTGTCAAGTATCCGAAGTAGGATCATAGATACTAAATGGTAGGATGTGTGTAGCTATGCGGCCTGTATGAGTCAGGCTCATAGCGCTACATGTATCTGTAGCTACCTAACCTTTATCCTTGGTGCTTTTACTATAGCGGGACGCTCTAGCCATCCTGCTGTTGACACTCAGTGCCAGTTTTGCCATTCTAGGAACAATTCCATTTAACGCACATCACCGTTACAGGTTTAAAAGACTAAATTGTGCCAACATCTGACGGGAAGTCAAGGTGGCGCGTTCGTTTCAGACTGGGGTCGGAACGTGGCCTCCCCATTAATCGGGTCGCGGGTTCGAATGCCGCCCGCGTACACATCTGATTCTTGACTTTCTAAGCCTATAGCCAATATGCCGGTAACTTTCTTCTCCGGAAGAACTCCGAAGCTAAAAGGATGACTGGGTACGTTACAGCAGCGGCTCCTGTAATTCCCAGCCATCGCCTATCCAGCGCTCCGGGTGTCTAACACTCCAGGAGGGATGGGAGGCTCCCTAGGCTTTTGTTTGTTTTTTCTTCTCTTTTTTTTCTCCACCTTTTTCTTTTTTTCTCCAAGTTTCTTTTTTTTTCCTCTCTTTTTTCCCCTCAAGATAAGTAGTTTGTCTTTATAAAAATGGCACAAAATTAATTTAAAAAATTTATTTATATATTTTATCTAGATTCTGTGTTTAATAGTACTGTAGTTTGTATGTATTGCTTGTGTTGTGTTGTGTTATGCTTGTACAGGACTCCCTGGTGGACCATGCCAGAGGCTGAAGGGACATTTAATTTCCTGTCCAAATTAAAACTCATCAGATTCTCTATCTATTTAATAGTCATCTATCTGTCATTCAGATAAGTTTGACCCTCCAGAAAGGAGGGAGGCTGCTAGGTTTTTTTTCACCAACTTTATCTTTGCACAAATACTATCAGTGCAAAGCCTGGGAAGAATTATTTGACCTTCCAGGAGCTATTGGCTTCTTTTGTTCTCCTCCAAGTGAATTTTATAGAAATACCACAAATAGCCATCTACATGTATCCCTGCCAAAGTGCATTTCTCATTTCCTATTTCTGGAAAAATGAATTCTATGGCACAGTTTAGCCTCGTTCTCAGTATCTCTGCTATACTGGGAACGAGGCTACATGTAGATCTTGCTCGACTCTGTCTAGTACTGGAGGTCTTACAAGCTCCGCCTGCGTCTGTGGGTGCGTGGTCAATGGCGTAAGCGCTACGGCAGCAACATAACTATGAAATTAAAAATATCACTACAGCAGTTTCGGTTCTACGTACATACGTAATTTGTGTACAAAGCATTAAAAAGAGTCCATGTGAGGAACATGTAAGTCCATGTGAGGAACATGTAAGGTATATGATAATAACAGAACACATACAAAAAAAAAGAAGCAAAGACTAACTAAATGAAACAGAAAATAAATCATGCATTTATTACACTAAATACTGCTACCGGTGATATCACCAGATTATATACGTACCAAACTTCAGCCAAAAAAAGCCAACATGTTGCTATAATATACGTACAATAGGAAAAAAAAAATTACCGAGATAATAGTTCATTACATTTGTGCACTGTGGACACGTGAGAAAAAAAATGCAACCCACATAAATCTGTGCAAGGTAGTCATGTGACCTAGGTTTTACATCATGTGACATCACATGATCCAGTTGGCAGGCACCCAGTGCTTCCCAGAGGAGAAGACTCTGATGGTTGCCAGCAATTCCTCATAAGCAACATCAATATTCTCGTTCACGATAGTAGCATCGAAGTAGTGGCCGTAGAGGCTCTCGATACGACCTGACTCTTCTGCACACTTGGCAAAGTCTTCGTCCTATGGAAGGAAGATGTGTAGCATTGTGTGGCGGACTGTGCACTCTACTACCTGAATTCTGCAATGCATGAATAACACATCTCTTGCAGGGCTTCATTTAGGGGGGTGGGGGTGGGAGGGGGCATTTGCCCGCCCCCCCTAAAAACTTTGTGCCCCCCTTGGGAATTTTAGTAATGCGGCCCACCTCTACAATACGCATCATGGCTACATCGTGAGCAGTCTCACAGACTAATTAATTAACATTTATCAGTCTCACCAATTAGTGGCATATTTGCTTTTGGCTGTAAACATTCGGCCCAAACAACTAAAACTTGGGGGATGGACGGCGGCTCTCTCTCAGAGTCACTTATAAGAGATGACTTACTGTGAGCATGGAGTGGCCAGCTGGGTTGTCCACCTTGGCTGACTGGTGGAGTCTCCTCACTCCTTCTGGAGTGGCCGCCTTCACGTATACCACCAGCGGGCGGAACTGAGGTGTGCGGAGTAGCTTTAGGGCCTGTGTGTGTATGTGTGGACGTGTGAGTGTGCATGTGTGTGTGTGTGCACAAAAGAATTTAGTCTCCCCCCCCCGCCATCTTTGACAAACAACACAATGATCACAGAAGACATATATACTAGGGGTATCATGGGATACAAGGGGCGAGCGTGAGCTTGGATGAGTGAAAGTGAAGTGGTTTGTGTCCGTAGCTTCAGCCATTTCATCAGATACCGTTAGCCTCGTACGAGGCTACAGATACCCTAAGTTGTCGCAGTTCTCGGCGACGCTCCAGCCGCCCCTCCCTAGCTTCTGCCAACTCACCAGATACCCTAAGCCGTTGCAGTTCTCGGTGACGCTCCAGCCTTCTCAATATTACTTTCGGCCTCATGCATTCAGTCGCGACGCGCGCATGCACGTGAAATAGGAAAGTCAGCATATTTGCGGTATGGGGCAGCCCCGGTCCACGACAAAAATTTGCAACTGACTACACTAAAAGGCTCGCTCACGCTCGCCAATAAATGGTGGGCCTCAACCCAACTGGAAAGGCCTTCTTAACCATTTGAGAGAATAAAATGTACTGACTGGTACCCAGGCGTGAGCCTGTCTGGCTCCACTATGTTCAAAGCACTTGTGGGTTTTGCACTCATCACAGTATTCATTGCTTAATGGGAATATAATTAGTTATGAATAATGTAGTGAGCGAGCTCTCACATGTAGATACACTTTTGCTGGAGGCAGGAACGCATAATGCATTATGTGCTCCTACTAGAGGCGATGACTGCTAATTAGCTCAGAGGCGCTATAAATTATGAAATTACTGTGCCATTGCAAGCTATACAGATTTTGTGGTGCTATTGTGTGGGTGTATTATTAGATACAGTACACACAGACATACCCACACACCTACGCGCGCACACACACATACCCACACACCTACGCGCGCGCACACACATACCCACACACACCTACGCGCGCACACAGACATACCCACACACACATACACACACACATACCCACACACCTACGCGCGCACACACACATACCCACACACCTACGCGCGCGCACACACATACCCACACACACATACACATGCACACACACGCACACAACCACACAAGCCTATTATGTGGGTATATTATTAGATAAAGTACACACACACACATACACATGCACATACATACATATACACACACACTCACGCACACACACACGCACACATACAGACACACACACACCTGAGGGTGGACATCCAGGATACACATCTTGCCCGTTTGGATTACATCAGCGACGGAGTCCGACTTGATACCATACAGGTGGTGCTGGTGTTTCCCAAACTCGATAAATTTATGAGCCATGATGTCTGCCCGCATGTGCTCTTCGGAGACGAAGTAGAACCCAGAGCGATCCTCATCAGGGCGAACTTCACGGGTCGTATCTGCGGTAGGAAGGAGAGACCCGCCTTGTAATACATGCTTGTAAATGTGCTTTCATGTTGCCCTAAACACAGTGTTGACTGATCAAGAGCTGGAGCAATGTCTCTGGCAAAAGGTATACAGTGAAATTGGGGTCAGCCGTGCACGATTAATTAAGTTAAATCACATACTATATTAGCATTTACCCCTATAGATAAGGGTGCGATTATTTCCATAATCGCACACTTTTGTAATCACACACTTTTTTAGTTCAACAAAGGCTATACCTATAGGAACTGTAATGGTATGTGATTAACGTGGAATCACATGGATACTCGTGCCATTTGGGAATAATTGCATTTGCAATAGGTAAAATAGCACTCGCTTTGCTCGTGCAATTACCTTACCTATAGCTCATGCAATTTTTCCCAAATCGCACTCAAATCCATGTGATTACCCATACAAATCATGTGAGAAAAGATACCAGACTCTCCCGTTTTATGCATATTTCAAGGGAGAGCCTGTGGACGATACTAGCACAGTGTGGTACATGTACATCTGGCAAGCTTTACGGAGATAATACAGGAGAACATGTGTAAACAAGCATGTTCTTATGTTGTTTTTGTACAAGTAAAGCACAATCATGTTTGCTTGTATTTTCTCCATTTAGTGCTCACTTTACCCCCCCCCCCCCCCCCCCCGGCATTATATCATAATTGGTGGGTAGATCTATAGAAGATCATGAGGCCTTACATGTACAGCAATTTTGTTGCATTGGACTATATATAAATCCATGTACATGTATATGTAGCCTAGAGTGTGGCAGCTTCTAAATCTGGTGACACGTATTCATTCTCTACCTCAAAGGAGGCCCCATCCTCCTTCAAAACTGGCAAATTGCCATTTGGCCCATGGGCACATATTTGGGAGAGCCTTGAAAATGTTTTCCCACAGCTGGCACTACAGGGAAATTACTACACGGAAATCAGCTGACATAACGGTTAACATGTAAACAAGCCATTACCAGCCCACAGCTACACATGTAGCTACATGTACACACACAAACAGATGAGGCAATCACTTACGTGCTCTGACTTCGGCAAACTTCGAGCCGTACTCACTCAGCAGTCGGGTCTTCAGACTCCGTCGTCCAATATTGGGGGCCCCTGAGGAGAGATAAGAATACATGTATACAGATGAAGGTTTATTAATGGATCTAGCCTGTGGGAGAATGGGAGCATGTGCATTGTGGACCCCAACATAGCCAGAAAGGAATCAGGTCCCCAAAGGCTGCACAAACATTCCAACAGACAGACAGACAGACACAAACACTGCAACAGACAGACACACACAATAACAAGTACACACAAAACACTCCAACACACACCAACAAGTACCACCAGTACACACACCAACACTCCAACAGACAGACAGACAGACACACAAACACTCCAACAGACAGACCAACAAGTACCACCAGTACACACACCAACACTCCAACAGACAGATACATACACACCGACAAGTACCACCAGTACACACACCAACACTCCAACAGACAGATACACACACACCGACAAGTACCACCAGTACACACACCAACACTCCAACAGACAGATACATACACACCGACAAGTACCGCTATAGCACTACACAAACACTCCAACAGACACACACACACACACACGCACACCAACAGGTACCACCACTACATACACAAGCACTCCAACAGACAGACAGACACACACTCACCAATGAGGACCAGCGTCCTAAACTGGAAGTTCTCCCTGAGGATGACCGGCTCATACAACACCATGTTGTAGTTCTCAAACTCTCCGCTGTGGTGAGAGGAGTACATCACCTTCTTTTTCTGTTTCTTCTTGGGCAAGCAGCCGGCAAACGCCCGGCCCTCGATATTGTTGTAGGCCTTGCGTCTGAGGAACGGGAGGAAACATAAGCTACAGTTGTAAGTTAGCCAGTGGCTACTACATTATACAGACACAGAATCTGTTTTGCTAGCCTCGTTCGCAGGCTCTCCCCTCGTGAAATGGAGGAGAGCCTGGGAACGAGGCTAATTGGCTAGCTACATGTACATGTACATGCAGTGCCGTATTTCTGGCTGTTTTTCTTTGCCAATAATATCACAATAATATTGCCTAAATATTGCCTATATATCACAATAATATCACAATAATATTGCCTAAATATTGCCTATATATCACAATATTATTGCCACTGGCCACTCTACATGTATGCAATAACGGACCTCTCCTCCAGCATCTGACTGGGAATCAGACCGGCTGTCTCATGCTCACCAAAGCGCACCGCCTGGAGGAAGGAAAAAGACACAAGACATAGACATTAACTTTCAGCTGCAGGGGGAATTAAAAATGTAATTTATGTGTACAACGTAAATACTTAGAGGGTTACCAAGGTAACTGCACAGCAGTCACTATCAGATGGGGCCAGATAATGAGGGAGGGCACTCTCAAGTGATAAGATCAGGTTGTGTAGACACAGAAAAGCCAATGACTCAATGACCTATAATTTGAACCGCTCTCCCACTGCCAAACTACACGACCCCTATATATAGTTTCACCAAAATGTCTTCACGTGACCTGATAGTCTCGGGGAAAACGTGATCCTCACATGACTACGTTAGCAACTACTAATTAATAATTACATACCGACTCCGCCCCTAGCTGTTTAAACAACGCTTATGTGTGTAGCTACTGTAGTAGCATCCTTAGCATCGTTCTTCCCGACCTAGGCCTTGAACGTCATCACTTTTGAGCATTGAATTTCGACGGCAGGCTGCGTACAGTGAAACTGATGAAGTTAAGTAACTATTAATAATTGCATTTTTCTTAATTTTCTCATTGCTATGCGTACCTGACGTTCCAATATTTTGGTGAAACTGATATATGCTTGCATCTTCTACACGTGTAACATTTTAATAAACCACAATACTCGATCCCTGCGTAAAATTAAATCTAAACGTCTTGTCTGGGCAGCAAAGAGTGTACCCCTACACTCGATCTAGAATGAATGCAGTCGTAAATGTACGTGCACCCAATTCTAAATATTGCTCACCTGCCACCAGAAGCTATCCTCTTGATTGAGAACCTTAATGATGTCACCCTTCTTGAATGTCATCCCAGCGTCTTGGGCCGGGATGAGCCTGTCTTGGCGAGGGCTGTAATCGAAGTGTGCTCGAACAAAGAGTTCCGTCACCCCAGCAGCGTCGTGGTAACCGGGCTCGACTTTAATCACCAGGGATCCAGAACTGTTTTTCTATAGGCAGAACAGAACATGTGCAATGGGAATGGCGTGTGCAATATTCACCCAGAGAATCCAAGCTCTGGCGGACATTTCATTTTGCTATACAGGTACATTTTCTCAGGGTTTCATACAGGGGGGGGGGGGGGGGGCACTGGGATTCCACCCCTGCCCCCCCCCAGAATTTTGAAGTTGACATTTTTTTTTGATACTCAGTAGTTCATTAGTAGCTGTTTTTCAGCCTTTTTGGAGCCCCAGAAGCCACCAGAAGCAACCTCAGAGCATGTAAATTTCAGCAGCCCTAAGGGGGCATGGTTCTAAGTGCATCGTTTTTTCCCACCCCCACCGAAAAATTCTGTATGAAACCCTACAGCTGCACTAGCTTCTGCACGTGTGCCTTTTGCTGGAGACACTGTTTCAGTGCTCAGTCTTTGCTGCAAAATGGAAATTGAACCACGTTAGTCTCATACCCAGGCCTCCCCTCGTACATGTGTGTAGCTTTTTTCGCAGCTGTGAGGGGAGGCCTGGGCACGAGGCTACACAGGACCACTAGTATGCATGTATGTGAAACACGCACGTGGGTCTGGGGGAATGAGGCAGGATGGAGAGCTCTAGAGAATGGAGCAACCTCCAAAAAATCAGGGCCTAGCTGGAACTGGACGCAAGACTTTGTGCTGTTCCTAAACTACTGGAGCCTAACCTCGTACCAAGGTCCCCCTCGCAGGTTTTTTTGCAACCGTTTGCGAAAAAAGCTACGAGGGGAGGCTTGGGCACGAGGCTAACTGGAGCCCCTAGCAACCGTACATGTATCGGTTCAGAAATAGGTCAGACTCTACAGTGGCAGTGTTCTCCTCAGTCCTGTTCCTGGGCTCCGCCGTGCGTGCCACAGGAGAACCTGGGAATGAGACTATCTCCATTAGTTTTCTATTCCATTCCACTCACCAGCATGGCTTGCAGGTCGCTTGGACTCATGGTATCGGAAGACTCTCCGTTTACATCCACAATACGGTCCCCTACTTGCAGAAAACCTACAGCAACAAAAAAGTTTTTCTGTCTACACCCCGTACATGTAACCCACAACACGAAATTTGCTAAGTTCCACTAATCTCTATCCCCTATTAACAAACACTCAATGGCACTTCAGTAACTTAGTGTCTCTAATAATAGGTAGGAAATTATTCTATTACCTTGTCGGTGAATGAGACCACCGTAGAGGATGCGAGCGATGATCAATTTCCCGTTTACCAGCTTCAGTGTGATGCCCTGGGGGTACGTGTGAGCAACGGGAGTGAGCACGTGATAGAAGTGCATGGAAGAGTGTGTGAAAGACGAGAGTGGGGGGTAAGGGGGAGGGTCTACCTACCAGACGAGAGTGGGGGGTAAGGGGGAGGGTCTACCTACCAGACGAGAGTGGGAGGTAAGGGGGAGGTCTACCTACCAGACGAGAGTGGGGGGTAAGGGGGAGGGTCTACCTACCAGACGAGAGTGGGAGGTAAGGGGGAGGTCTACCTACCAGACGAGAGTGGGGGTTAAGGGGGAGGGTCTACCTACCAGACGAGAGTGGGAGGTAAGGGGGAGGTCTACCTACCAGACGAGAGTGGAAGGTAAGGGGGAGGGCCTACCTACCAGACAAGAGTGGGAGGTAAGGGGGAGGCTCTACCTACCAGACGAGGGTGGGAGGTAAGGGGGAGGCTCTACCTACCAGACGAGAGTGGGAGGTAAGGGGGAGGGTCTACCTACCAGACGAGAGTGGGAGGCAAGGGGGAGGCTCTACCTACCAGACGAGAGTGGGGGGTAAGGGGGAGGGTCTACCTGAGAGTGGGAGGCAAGGGGGAGGGTCTACCTACCAATGACTCATTGGCGCTCTTGTGTAGCCCGATGGTACGGTATTCTGGGCCTGAGGATTTCTTGTGGTGGTGACGGTGGTAGTTGGTCTGAGGGTGGAAATTCGGGTCGAAGGCTGGAAGGGGGGTTTCGTAGCTGCGGGCACGAACTGTGTCGTGGACAGAAAGTAAGGTCTGCAGTGTGTGTGTGTGAGAGAGGTGTGTGTGTGTGAGAGGTGTGTGGGTGTGCAGTGTAGTTTGTGTGTGTGTGTGAGAGGTGTGTGTGTGTGTGTGTGTGCAGTGTGGTTGGTGTGAGAGGTGTGTGTGTGTGGTTTGTGTGTGTGAGAGGTGTGTGTGTGTGCAGTATGGTTTGTGTGAGGTGTGTGTGTGTGAGTGTGTGTGCAGTGTTGAATTGAGAGCATTAATAATTTGAAGGGGTCTACACTTACATGTATGGGTCAACATGTAGTAACCTCATGATTACATCATTATATTCATAGGCATACTATTACTATTACATCATTGTTCACCTTGATGTAAGGTTTCTTAAGCAGGTCCTGTAGCTCCACTGCTTCCCCTACACTGCTGGAACCCAAAGTCTGGAGCTGTGTGTGTGTGTGTGTGTGTGTGTGTGTGTGTGTGGTGTGTGGTATAATTTATTATGTGTGATGCTGTGCTAATAGATATTTGTGACCCATTAAGTGCAAAATTTTACAAATTTGTAGTTTTAACACTTTTTTGATGGTCTCTTAGCAACTAGTAGCGAGAATAGAATAATTCATGGCTTCAAGCCACGCTAGAAGTCTGCAGCTCTCTCCTCTCCAGAGAAAGACAGCATCGATATGAC
Organism: Phakellia ventilabrum; assembly: GCA_963921505.1. NCBI lineage: Eukaryota > Metazoa > Porifera > Demospongiae > Axinellida > Axinellidae > Phakellia > Phakellia ventilabrum. The sequence continues at coordinate 6,066,038 of OY997393.1, read as the reverse complement.
TGCCATTACTGTGTGACTGCACGAGAATGCCGCCCTGCAGCCCCCTTGCAACCCGTCTGATCAACCAGTCTGATCACTTCCACATACCGGTTCAGCTGGTTCTTCAGCGCTTCCCTCCGGTTGCTCAAGGCCCTGGGACATGGCGACCCCATCGTTGACTTCACACAGGGAGACAAAGTGGGGATCGCGGAATGTGGACTGCAGGAAGTTGACGTCCTCGTCCCACGTGAATTCCTCTGTTCTCAGACGCTCCAGCACAGAATTGAGCTGAGAGAAGATTTCTGTGTGTGTGTGCACATGTACAATGTATGTGTGTGTGTGTGTGAGTTTATGTGTGTGTACATGTGTGTGCATGTGTGTGTGTGTGTGTGTGTGTGTAGGGTGTGAAGCATTGTAAGCAGTCAGCCAATGCTATTGACGTCACACTAGGAGGTTTCTGACATCGGCCCCATGGCAGTACAAGTATCCCTTCACAACCACATAAGCTACTGTATAGTGCTACAAATATTCATTCAGTGGCTGCCAAAGAACTGGCTTTACCTTTTGTGTTTTCCACATTCTCTTCCTCTTGCACTATACCATTGGAAGCCATGGCTGGGCTCTAAATGGAGTAAGAAAGCACTCAGTATAAGCATAGATGGTCTTTAAATAGAATCAAAATTGGAAGCCAAGGCTGGGTCCTAAAAAAGCACTCAGTAAGCACAGATGGGCTTTAAATAGAATCAAAACCTCTCCTCTTGCATATTAGGTGGAATCATGCATATGCATGCCTTTATATACATCACTGAAAGACATGCACAATGCACTGTTCATAACCATTAATGGGCACTAACTTTGCTCACTACAACAATACTAATCGACTCTAGGGACATAAGTGGACATACTTCAAAGCCAGACCCCCCAAATTCTACAACACACAAACAACAGAAGCCAGAGGAGTGACTGTATCGGGCTCAACACCATTCCCTACATGCAATCCCTACACCACAAGAATGTGAACCTCTAAAGTATGCATAGCCAAGGGAGCATACCTTTGCTAGCCAGATCAATTTGAATCCCAACAACTGAATGTACAAGTACATGTACTTGTCGCGCATTCCTGAGTACAAAGGTCAGGCATAGCCCCATTCCCAGGGTCTCCCTTCTACATGTAGCTTTACGTTGTCCATAATGCCAAACGATGCAAAACTTTAAAGGAGGTACCCAGCTGTAATTAATGGTCCGTACACCATAAAAAGTGATATCCACTGCTTTATAGCCAGTTTAGCGACTGATTATTTTGCTACCACAAATTATGTTCTTCCTGCACGTTACCACATGTACTTGTATAAACATATTCCCCGCACTTGTATGTAATGTACATGTAAACATGTATGAATGTATGTATGTATGTTAATGCTTGTATACATGTATCTACATGTACACATACACTGTGTATGTCTGTATTACAAGAGTACTGGAGTGAGGTCAGCTACTGACACTGGCTAGGCTCACTCCTAGTACGGATCCTATGTGAGTAGGTCCAATACAACTAGAGGCCCCACAGTACAAGTTCAAAGGTCAATAATCCAGTGTCGTACAAGTTCAAAGGTCAACAATCCTATGGATCCAGTGACAATGAACACATCTGTCCGTCCACTCGTGCATGCCCTGGAATGTATCCAGATTACTCAAGCACACCTCAAGTGCAGCTCTGATCTACATAGTCCACGACAGTACATGTTCCACGTGTGTTGTCTTCAAAGCCAATTCGTAAGGTGATCAGAAGTGTTTAGCGATCATTGGACCGTCTGGCACCCAATTTTTCAAGGACACACCCAGCGGCTCACAGCTCAAGCAAAGGCCACTACACCACGCATTAACAGAGCCTAATCAATGGGGCTATGAACAGAGTAGCAGTCAAAAGAGTTTGGCCGAAAAGGCTACAAAAGCAGTGATGACACCTTAGATGTGGTTGTAATGTAACATGCCTGCCTCTATTCACTAAAAATGTGAATCAGGTAACAATACACCTCTAGCCAATCAGACACTGTGAAATACATGTATTATACGGTTCGGCGGTTCTTCGCTTTACAGTAGATACATGTAATTCAAGGGTCCAAATTCGACACTAAAGTCGACTTATATTCAGGAGTGGACTGTTACTTAGGATGGAGTCAATGGTCAAGGGAATCGGCTGATGTTAGAAAGGCTAACGTTTACAGCACAAAGCTGAAGACTATGGTATGCATAGTATCTACAAACCCAACCGGAGTTCCTTGAGCACAAATTCATTCGCGACTATACGCCCAGGCCACCTGAGTATAAGCCCACCTCTGAGTATAAAGGGACCAGACATACATGTATACTCAAACCACCCAGCCACTCCCCCTTTCTTGGTCAAAGTACATGTACATGTACAATACCTTTCATGCAAAACTCTGAACTGAAAGACTGTGAGTGGATAGCGAGATGACATGAGAGAAGAAATGCTGGGTGAAGCGGTACAGCTAAAGTTTGTGGTGCTACTGTGGACACAACAATTCCAGGGCATTAGGAAAGGATATAATTACTGTAACCCAATTTCCAAATGCTTGTCAAAGCCAATTGCAGCTAAGCAGCAACAAACTCATTGCAAATAAAGTTAACGTGGTCACTTACGTTTCGCCCACTTGGCAAAGTGAAAACAGAGAGATTTGTAGCGTTCTCATTCAGACTGGTCGTTTGTAAGCTGCAAAGCACATCCTTGCTCAGCAACGTCAATGCTCCTTGAAACCTCAGGGAATGGTCACTGGGCTTAGCACTATTTGTCAATGTACTTCCCAATTGTATACAAAACAAAGAAGCAAGCTATATAGCAATTTAGCTTTCGAAGTGGCTTTATAAATGATACACATCTTTTCAGACATACTGTCTACAGCAATACTATCCCCTCATCATCCTTACAGGCAGCAACTGCTTGCAATACTTCTCCCGGCAAAGAATGTTCCTCACTGCGGGGAGTTAGTAGTGCATCTGTGAAGGCTGCCTAGCCAAGTGCTGATGTGTGTGTATGTGTAGCTAAATCCACAGTGACCCATTTGATTTATCACTTCTAAAGAAGTGTAAATTCTCATTTAAAAGGGATCACTGCATCATACCCACTAGATCAACAAGTGGTAAACCTAACGAGGCGCTACCCAACCATAAAAATAACCCGCTACCACTCTCGGGCACTCCTCCATCTATTAAAACCACACGAGAAATTTCTTAATAAGCCACCCTCGCATAACTCCCCTATTTTCGTCTCTCCCTCCACGCTCTCAGCCTCACGCAACCCTCACCTGCAAAGCCAAAGGATCTAATCCACCTCTTCTGGACTGAAATCTTCGCTAAGATGTCGCCTTTCAGCTTTATCTCCCACGATATCTGTACCCCACCCAGCTCAATGAATTTCGTACAATTAATTACGCGCACGTGAACTCGTTAATTATACGCATTCTTTTACGTATCCGTAGAAACGTATTTTTCGCACAAAAGTGGGCGGGTGCAAGCTGTTGCCGCCTCGAGCTCGTCTTTTCTCTTGTTTGCTCCACAGAGCTCCTGATCGCCTGGTCCCGCTGCGAAAATGGCTTCAAGAGATGCGGAAGAAAGTGAGTAGGTGATGAGGGGGCGTGGTTGGTAGTGCCGGCATTTTGCAGATGGACTGTCTTTACTATCTATTGTGCTGGGCAGTGGGCATGGATCCAGAGCTTAAATGAAGATTTATGCGTACAGGCACCCAACCCGCCATTTAGATGAAGGATCAAAAAATAGATAGTCCGCTATTAAATGCAAACCGCAGACAACGGTTCTGGCCTATTTGGGCCTCTTCAGTATGGTGTAGCACCTGGAATTCACCAACAGCTCCTAGCTGACCTAGTAGCTAACCACACTCTGTACCCGAAGTTGACCAGCAGCTACAGCTTTTGTTTTGGCTTACACCAGGCAGGCCTCCAGGCTTATATTTAACCTCGAACCCAGGCCTTCCTCACCCAGATTTTATCTCGCAGCCATGGGGAAAAAAAAGATTTTTCTCCACGGCTGCGAGATAAAGTCTGGGCGAGGAAGGCCTGGGTTCGAGGCTAGCTTATATTGCCCAAAATGCTTATGTGTTCTATCTTATTCCATGGTAGCCAGTTGGGAATGATTAAGTTACAGGAAGGTTTTATAAGTGGGCTAGTTGTTACCATAAGTACATCATGACCACAAAATGTTGCTAAGTGTCTCATAAACTATAGCGGTTACACTACAACTATTCCCTAACCTGGGCACTAAGTAATCACTGCAAGATAGCAGTCCTTTACTATAACCAATTCCCTGTTGCAGTCCAGTTTACGCAGGAGTAGAGCAGCACTAGAGATAGAACAAAGTGGTTCAGCAAGAGAACACGGAAGTTCCTTGGCTGTCATAAGCGCTAAGGAAACGTAGTATCAACCAAGTTCGGTACTTTTGTTGTAATATATATAATTAATAACAGTTGCCTCGCAAGCCAACCTTAATCAACCCAGCATCAATTGCTTCCAGTATTTTATGGTGGGGGGGAAACCAGACTACGATGTAACTGCTGGCTACTGATATCAGTTCCTTCTTCGGTGGCACTCACACAGGTATCCAGGCACTGCTGACGTCGGTACAGAAGCTATTACCCCGTTTGAAAGGCAGGGAAGATGACCTTTCCTTCCTCAGCAACGTGCTGCAGAGCAACGAGTTCCACTCACTCATGAAGGCAAGTAGGCTGAGAATCGGATTTTGTATTCCAAGACGTTATTCAGCAATGTGAAGTCTTACATTAAACTTCAGGACCAGCATGAGTACCACCATTCTTTCCTCTTGCTCACTCCTCTTCCTCGATCCCTCTCCATCTCCCCCTCCCTTCCTCTTCGTCTCTCTCTCCCTCCCTCCTTTCCTCCCTCCCTTTTTCTTCCCTCCCTCCCTCTCCTTCCCTCTCTCTCCCTCTCTCCCTCCCTCCCTTCCTCCCTTCCTCCCTCCTTCTCTCTCCAGGTCCACCAAGAGGTGAGGACTGCCACAAGTGTCACTCCCTCCCCTGTCACCCCTTCAGCCCTCACACTGGCACACATGGTGGCCTATGACCTCGAGGGCTGTGCCTCCCCAGAAGCACAGGAGCTTTTTGACCTTGTTACATCCTCTCATGTAGACGTAAGCAATTAGTGGTACTCAAACAAGTGCACATGTGCGTTTATTTAAGGGAACACCTTATAGTACCTTATGTGGCTGTACTTAAGTACATGTTATAATAAATATACAGTGAAAGTCTCCTCATGCCACACACACACACATACATAAACACATGCACACACACACACACACACGCACACACACGACACATTACAGGCTGTAATTTCTAGTCATGATCGTATTGCCAACAAGGAATATCCCATCCAATCTGTTGCCATGGAAACATCTGGGAGCATAATCGACGATAAACCCATTAAGTTTGTTCGTATTGAAAAGAGACGTGACCCTCTCGGCGCGACGGTGAAGACAGCAAAAGATGGAACTGTACTCATATCTCGAGTGTTGTGCGGAGGAGCAGCCGATAGAAGTGGTAATTAGTATATTAGTTTCTTTAGTTTATCAAACAGCTAGAGGTTATCTGTGAGTGTAGAGGTGTGTGTGTGTGTGGATGCACATGTACACACGCATACACGCACAAACACACACACATACACAAACACCCAAACACACACATACCACACACACACACACACACTTCTTGGAAAAAAGCTGGTAATTTTACAATGTGGAGTGTCCACATTGTAAAATTATCAGGAAAAACACGTGGTAAAACATAAAAATAAGCTATTAAGTTGAGACTGGGAATGAGACTACATGTACATGTGTATACGAAATATACGTATCTTATTTGTGCATCAGGTCTGCTGTACCCTGGTGACATCATTCATGAGATAAACGGCAAGGATATCAAAGGCTTCACCGTAGACGATGTGGCAGATTTGATGGTAAATTTTTCACAGCAATAGTAGCTCATACCTATTGAACACACTCACATTGAACCTTCAAACACCAATCTGTTTGCGTATTGATGTTATGTTGTACATATATTCCGTATAGAGACTAAATTTAATTATACATGAGTACTAATAGTTCAGCACCATGGTTACCCCTGCTGCAGTACTGTGATTGCTGCTGTTCACACCATCAAGTCTTGCCCTGTTATAACTCCTCCACTGCAGAAAGGCCTCACGGGGACGGTGGTGTTCAAAATCACTCCGGCCATGAGCCAGCACCCACTGAGGAGGAAGAACCAGGTGAGGGGACGTCCCTGGATGATGTGATTAATTATTTTGTAATGGTGGCTCGTTAAAGTCTCTAGAGAGTGGATACGTCTCCTGTGACTGTCACTTCTTGTTCCTACTTCTGTGTGCACACACACACACAACACACACACACACACACACACACGCACACACATACATACACCTGCACACACACACACACACTCACATGCACACACACACACACACACACACAAACACACTCACATGACACACATACACATACATACATCACACTCACATGCACACACTCATACACACACACACACACGCATGCACGCACACACACATGCATACAAACACACACACACACACACACATAGGCCCCAGTATATATGCGTACATTCTTCCCCTACAATCCTCTGGAGGACAGCCATAACCCTTGCCCTGAGGCCGGCCTCGAGTTCAAGAGGGGTACGATCCTCCAGGTGGTCAATCAGGATGATCCGGATTGGTGGCAGGCGGTGAAGGAGGGTGACAGGCGGAAGAGGGCGGGGCTCATTCCGAGCAGGAAGCAGAGGGAGAGGTGAGCGTGGTGCAAAGTCATGTGATCTGAGTTGGAGATCATGTGATATGCATGTGACAGTTAGGGTAAGTGAATGAGAGTTTGCACAGCAGGTCAGGTGACATACTTGGCTTGATGGGAATTTAATTTCAAAATTCTGTGAGAAGTCAGTCAGTGTTCGCCTCATCACTTCCAGTATGCTTTATAGTCTCATTCCCATACCAAACTCCAGTTCCGTTACAGTATACTTTGTAGCCTCATTCCCAGATCAAACTCCACCCACTTCTCTAATTGCTTACAGTATGCAAAATGAACAGTGTAGTCAAGTGCAAATAGCTATTGCATTTTAGATAAGTTCCGCAGTAGCCATACAAAATGAGGCTGTAATTATAAAGTGCAGTCAATCCCGGGGCAAAAAATCTGCAATGCTTACCTATGGTAAGCAACTGGAACTGGAGATGTGACCTGGGAATGAGGCTACCGACTCTGGAGCTGTGGCCTGGGAATGAGACTACTGATCTCAGTGCTTGATTGGGGCTGTGATCTGGGAATGAGCCTGCTGACGTCAAGCCCTTTGCACTGCCCCCCCAGGCTGGAGTACTATGAGCTCTACGGCAGCCAGAAGCAGCGGCAGCAGAGAAGAAGGGGAAAGACAAAGAAAATGATGTACTCCTCTTATAAGAGCGAAGGTACATAACTATAGCCCTCTTCGCCAGCCTCATACCCAGGCCTACCCTCGCAGGCTTTTTTGCAACCATAGAAACAACCACGATTGCGGGAAAAAAACTGTGAGGGAGGCCTGGATACGAGGCTAACTCTGCACTCTAATGGGGACTCCTCCAACCCCACCCCCCTACTTCCCACATGTGGCTATTTAAGCTGTTCCTTGTAACTCTTCCTCATACCCAGGCTTCCCCTCCCAGCCATTTTCGCAACCATGGAAACAACCACGATTGTGAAAAAAAGCTGTGAGGGGAGACCTCTATAATACAGCCACCTCTTATATTGCAGCCATTAAATGTTGGCCTGAGGGTGATCACAGTATAGCAATCCCACTGTAGTATCACTGTAGTATCACTGCAGTATCACTATAGTATCACTGTAGTATCACTTTTTGCATTCTCTGCAGCATTTGGCAATGAAGTAGTGACGTATGAGGAGGTGGTAAAGGTTGAGCCGCAGGTCCACAGACCGAGACCCATCTTTCTAATCTGTAAGTTGGATGTAGAGCTCCAGAGAGGAGAGTACCTATCGTGAAGTAACGAATACAGAATACCATATCATTCTTTAACTGTGGAATTGAGATACTCAAGATACTAAAAAATTGATATAAATTTTTGTAGTTGAAATTTTGTTTCTGTGATGAACACTGCATTAAGATATATGGTCCTTACGGGCTAACAGACACTGCCATGTGTTTCCTCAGCTCCCAGAGGAGGTCCATTCGATGTTGATGCCCTTAAGGAGAGACTGACCTCAGAGAAGCCACAGAACTTTGCAGCACCCGTCCCACGTGAGTAGCTGCAGCTGTAGAGCCATTCACCATGTGTACTGTAAAGTTACCATTGGCCCACTCGTGCGTAGCAGCTCTTAGGAGAAGCGTTTTCATTTCCACAGTGTCTTCTGTGTACTGTAGACTGGAGGGTCCCCCCCCCCCATTGGTGATTAAGGCTATTGGCCAGATTATAGGATTCAGTCCAAACTCATGCTGTGGGGGGAGGGAGGGGAAGGAGGGGAGGGGGGAGGGGGCAGTAGGTTATGTACGCCCTACCACTCCCACTGGATTCGTGTATAGCTGCATTTGGTGGGAGAAGCTCCGTGAGGAGTACATTTTTTTATGAGCTTGTGGCACTAGCATCAAACCAAAACCTCTCTGTATGCTCCTCCAGATACCTCTCGCCCACCTCGTGCTAGTGAGGCGAACGGACAACACTATTTCTTTGTCAGCAAACAGCAAATGGAGCGGGACATCCAGAACAACCAGTTTGTCGAACACGGTTTTCACGATGGCAACTATTACGGCACCAGCATCAACTCCGTTCGAAGCGTCATCAACTCGGGAAGAATCTGCATATTAACACTCGCCCCTCAAGTTAGTACACAAGTGGGACTAGTTAGTGGAGTAGGCGGAGCTTGCATTACCTAACTCACTGATAAGGGTATGCTATACGTTCCTTGCAGGCTCTGAAGCTTGTTCGAACCCCAGAGTTGAAGCCATTCATCATCTACTTCAGGCCACCCACTGCAGACTACATGAGACAGAATTGGGTGGCAAAAGGAACAGCTAGGGTGAGTAAGTACTCGTGTTGAGGATATTAGGTTGGGTAGCCATTCACAGAAGGGCAGATCGAGTTAGCAGAGTGGAATGGTAAGCAGCGACACAACTCAATTTTGCGTGAGTAGCTACGTAGTACTGCATAGCCTCTCTCCCAATCCCATTGCACACACAACGTGGTAAAACGTTATGGAGTGGAACCCATGAACTTTTCCTGCATCAAAACCCGGCCCCGTTCCGGTGTCTTGGTTTGTATACACGACTTTCATTGTTGGCTGTAGGTAATTTTTATACTGTATGAAAGTTCAGCCCCACCCACCTTTGTGCAGCGTTCAGCCCCACCCACTATTGTGCTGAGTTCAGCTCCACTTAACGTTTTATGTATAGTTCAGCCCCACCCACTTTTGTGCAGAGTTCAGCCTCACTCACTATTGTGCAAAGTTTAGTCCCACCCAGCTTTATGCAGAGTTAAGCCCCACCCACCTTTATGCAGAGTTCGGCCTGAACCACTATATTGTGCATTTTGCACATTGCCCACTGGAGCCAGGGGGGGTTGGGGGTTGGGGCATGCTACCTGAAAATTTAGGGATTTTGGGCCTTCTGAGATTGTTTCTGATGCAATTTTGGAGAAAAGTAGCAACAGTTGGATGACCTGCTGCCAAAGTGCTTCCTCGTGCTCAGCGCTCGCAGAACTTGAGAAGGCATGGCTCCACAAAAAAATGTCTCGCGTACATGTATGAACGCGCATAATGCATTGTGCTTTCACGCAGCCTGCCAATGGTCGAAAGAATTTTTTTAGTGTCCCAGAAAGTGGTTGAAACCGGGCCAACCACACCAGTGGCTGTGGCCCTGAACATGTGGTACCTTTCTGTGTTAATCACTGGGTTAGTTTCAGTCACGATTGTAGATCTACTGCACAGGAAATGGAGATGCACCTTTGCACTATGTGGTTAGCTTCTTTGGCCACAAGCAGGTGCAATGCATGCACATTTGTATTGCAAGTCAAACAGTTTCTGCTAATCGGATATATACAAGGGTGTGCATGGAAACCGTGCTTGTCACTTCCTGCTAGTAGATATTTATTTTTTTCGTTTGCACGGGGTCAAGCACACATCAAATCAATTAACTGGGTGTGGATGGATAGTTAGTGACAACATACACAGAAGCCACTAATTAATAAAACGTTTTATTGCTATGCATTTGGGAACTCGAGATATTTTGCTGCAGCTTCAGCCATGGGTGGGTAAAGAGAAGTTTTGCATGGGCAAGGGCAGTTGCAGCTCTGAAGCACCAAGGGATGGCAGCAAATTTAAGTATTTTATTTTAACAGGGCCTAACTTTGAATTTGTGTGCGGAGGAACTAATCCTGGGCTGTGCAGTGTGAATTTTTTTAATTTTATTAGTGTTTTCAGGAAGCATTTATTTATCATTGTTATTCAGCTCTCGAGAAGACTCCTACCTCCATCAAATACTGTGGCTCTGCTTGGCCTGGTTTCACTTTCTGGGGCACAAATTTTTTTTTCCAACCATTGGCAGGCCGCGTGAAGCACAATGCATTGTGCGCATTCATACGCAAGACACTTAACGTTTTTTTTGTGGAGCCACGCCTTCTCAAGTTCGGTGAGTGCTGAGCACGAGGAAGTACTTTGGCAGCTGGTCATCTGACTCTTCTGTCTGTGATTGTTTCTGGCAGCTTTTGGTTCATTATATGCGGAGGTGTACTCATCTTATACTAGTAAGATGAATGGACTCAAGCCTATGTGCAGTGCATCTTGGAGGTGTATCTATTATAACAGTGCCTTCAGCTATATATTCTAATCTAACGCTGTATTAATTACTAGACTGTCGTGTACACTGCAGTGAAATTAAGGCTTAACTGTTGGATGGTTAATAGTAAGCTTTTTCTGAGAACTATAGTGTTATGATATTGACTCACGCAAGCTACCATAACATGCTCAGCATTCATATTGTTCTCAAATTCTTCTCCTACAAATAACAGCAGCAGCAGCAATATACAATCATGCGGCAGTAGCAGTAAGAAATAACTAAGAAATCAGTCCAGTTCCAATACAGTACAAACCAACTTGATCTTGGCTACCAATATTCTCTTGCCTGTCACACACAATGGCATGCGGAAACAGTAAGACCTTGGAGTTCCCCTATCACGAAAGTATCATTAATTCGTAGGAGTACTTGTAGTGACTGATAACCGGAAGGAGCACAGCAACCGTCACGTATAGGTAGCTGTATGAGTCGAAGAAAACCTTTGCGTAGTGCTGATGGAGGAGGACAGACACCATTACAATAACCGAGATCGAAATTCAATGGTGCAAGGATGAAATCAAACCCGAGATCTTCCTGAAAGTTAATGACTAGGGATCGACGGAGACACTGTTGTGTGCTCCCGTCAGCAGACCCATCTTCTTCCTCTTCTCCTGCGTGTGGGCTAGGTTGTAGTCGCGTTTGGCGTTTTTCAATCCCTCCAAAACTTAGTTTGTCGATTGGAACATCCATTCCGGTGTCTGTAAAAAGAACGAGTAAGGGGTTTGCAAGGTAGACAGTTTCTGTTCCTTGGTCTTTGCAGTCCAGCTTGGCCTGGAGCGTTACTTCGAGGTGGCTAGCACCTGCGTTAGAGCTAAAGAGTGTTTGAAGTCCATCGGTGACTGATATTTCTACCCAGTCATTTGAACCTCCAGTTGCAGTGACTTGGTGAGTCCCTACTGGCAAGCTGTCAGAAATTGCATCGTTGGGAGTATTTTGAAGTACTTTTGCCGATACCGCTATTTCAATTTTGCTAGGTGATGACAAACTGGGATCCACTCGCATGTGGAAACGCAGGAGAGCTTGCTGAATGCGAATCGGGTCAAAGGGCCGCTTTACCTCTGCCAGAGCCCCCAGGTTGAAGATATACTTGGTTAGAGTTGTGCACCTCTCTTCCGTTTCGTCACTCTGCATGGCTGCAAGAAGAAGATACTCATAAGACTGAAGTCTGGCTCCTGAAATGCTATGCGCAATTACTCAAGTATTTAAAGAGTGTCCGGTTAAAAGGGGTGGGGGAGTCACAAAATCATTAGCTAACACTACATGTAAATGTTGGACGATATGAACAAATTTGAAATACTTATTAAAAGCAGAAGAATATTAACTTGCCTTCCCCCGTCAGACACCAGGCAGAAGAAGATTCCTCGCTGAGAGAGAGTCCGTCTTCGTCCACCATTTCCCGGTAGAGTTTCTGCATGTATCCTATCGCAGGGGCGTTAGCTTGGCGGCCGTTGTTCGGATTCTGTCGATTCGGGAAACTTGCAGCGCAGCATTGCCTTGCTACGGAGCAAGCGAGTAGGAATGCAAAGATGCTGGAGACTCGATTTTTCATAGCTGAAACTGGGTTGGTTCGTCCAACGATACGTTGACTGTACAGGCGCTAGGCTCGATCGACAGTTTTTATGTAACGTGCGATCTCAGCCCCGCCCACGTTCGTGCGCGCGCGGTTTGCAGCTGCAACATCGTGTGGTCGCAGTACAACACCCTCTATACATCCACCTTTCCGCTTTGTGCTTTTATCTTTTTCTAAATTGCGCTTAACGTCACCGGTTACGTGGGTGGAATTTCCATTTTCAGCACCAGGTGTTCCTTGTTATTGCCACTTGAAATGTATAATCGCGTAGCTCCAATTAGCCAATGAAAGCTGTGTGGCTAAAGGTCGGGTTCACATATGACAATAGAATATTCTTTTCACATGGAACAACTTGTCATACAGGTTTGGATGTGCATGGGTGTACATGTGTACAACCACACACATCAAACAGGCTAATAATCTGATCAACTGACGTGGGTGTATGTGCGACCCTTATCGAAAGCTTCACCATCTCCATAGGAACGAACCAGATGTGAATGTCTGCAATCGGCAGCCACAGTGCCGCTATTACATCAAACAAGGTTATAATCTGATCAACTGACATGGGCGTATGCATGTATGACTCTTATCGCAAGCTTCACCATCTGCAGAGGAACGAAGCAGATGTGAATGTTTATTTTGTTCAGCTGTCGGCAGCCACCGTGCCGCCTTTCTACTGCATCCATAGGATTGTGTAATTAGATCAAATGGATGTGGGTGCTTGTGGGACAGTTCCTTTTTGTGTCCTTTGCATTGTCATAGCAACAAGCAGAATCCGTAACCTGTGGTGCTACTTATTTATTCCACAAGGATAAACAAATTGCCTATAGTACTACATTTATGGCATGTCAAATTTCTTGAGAAACTCCTCATTTCTTACTTATTAAATTTTCGGTATGTCGAGTCATTTGTATATGTAATAGCATGGTTTGGAGTGAAATTTGGGATAAATCATACGAGTAATGTACCAAGGATGGGGTTAAATTACACGAGGCGAAGCCGAGTGCAATTTACCATCCTAGGTACATTACGAGTATGATTTATCCCAAATTTCACGCCAAACCATGCTATCACATGTTAATCTTATAGCTCCCAACAACAGTGAAATTTCACATAACAACAGTGAAATTTCACATAGCAACAGTGAAATTTCACATAGCAACAGTGAAATATCAAGAAGAGTGAAATATCCAAATAATTTCATTGTTTCAAATAGGAGTTTACCATTAGCTCTACAATAGCTATGAGATTAGTAAACAAAAAACAACAACAGACTTCATAATTGTCTGGAAGGTAGGTAGAAGCTCAGGTAATTCGCTGCATACTACAGATTTGGTGTTCCAAAATTCAGGTAATCACATAGCGTTACTCACAAGACAAAATGTTCCTGCAGCAATATGCATGAGAGTCTGTGAATGAGCCTGGGGCTATAAAAGAAAAGAAAAAATAGCATATACCAGTTGGAGTCTAACAATGATCCTATACAGAGGGGGGGAGGGGGGCTGGAATTTCTCCCCCAGCAAGAGTTCCCCCTGCAGAATTTTGAAGTTGATATACTCAGTAGTTTATTAGTAGCTACTTTTCAGCATTTTTGGGGACCCAGAAGCCACCAGAAGCAACCCCAGAGCATGGAAATTTAAATTTTCCCCTGGGGCAGCATACCCCCCCCCCAGGGGATGTGGCTCCATGTGCATTATTTTCCCGCTCCCAAGCACTGAAAAATCCAGTATGAGACCTGTCACGGCAAAAATGGTCCTACCCAAATGTGGTCCGGGGACCAGTTTTGGCAGCCAAAAGCGGTCCCCCCAGACCAGTTTTGGCAACCAAAAGTGGTCCCCCCCAGACCACTTTTGGCAGCCAAAAGTGGTCCCACTTGCCAAAAATGGCCCCCCCCTTCAAAATTTACTGAACACGCATTATATCACTGTAAGACAACTTCTGGCAGCCAAAATGGGGGCAGGCAGCCCCCATCCAAAATGACTATCAAAGTAGTCCCCCTTCACAAAGAATACCCCCTCCCCTCCAAGGCATATATGTTGTATCAATGTAAGTCACAATAATATTGAAACTGTTAGTCCAAGTTCCATAATATTCGTACACCAACAAAATGTGTACTCGTATAGTTCACGTACATATTACCATACATGACCTAAGTGCAACTAGTACAATACCACGGACTCCCCCTGTTCCTGGCTTCCTGTGGTACGGACACACACAAGGGAAAATGAAACCACCTACTGCATCCACTACATTCGATCATGTCCACCTCTGGGATTTCTGGCATGCGGCAGGAACAATGTATTTCGATGATGTCTTCACTCTTGATCCGACCTGCACTTCGTCTGGTCTTCTTAACTGGGAACATTGCCACCAAGCTCCAGGCACCTCACCAGATGACGTCTCATGGAATCCTGGTCAAACAAGAATCTACCAGGGAGTTCCCCATGGACAAGAGTTGTTGCGAACGCAATAGCGAAGAGACCGCAGTCATATGTTCCAGATTGCATCTGTACATCCATGTGCTTCAGTGTGATCTTGTCGTGATCTGTTGCTAAGAGAGCTGCTATCTGCCTCTTCACACAGGAGGAGACACTGGGGTACAGACTGTCGTAAACAAGTACCTCTCCTTCTTGGGCCCCAATAGTGCTAATTGTAATCCAGTGGCCATGTCCATTGTGCAAAACCTGGGAAAACTCACTCGCTTCAACATTAAATGCATACGTTCGCCCGCAGCAAACATCCTGGAACCCATTTCTCAATGGAACCTTCTGGCTCAAAAGCTTCTGTGCAGCATTTATGATTGTGTCGGTTAGCCAAGCGGTTTGGCTATAAAGGATTGATTTGTCTTCTTCTGTTAGAGTAAACAAACCATTCTGAATCCACATTTTGCTTGCCTTCTGTGTTGTCTTGGGTGTGTAGGCGTCAAGATCCATGGAATCCAATGGTGGGCGATCCTTGCATTTCTGTTGGCGGTTTCTGAACATTAACTTTTTTGCTTTGACTTTCTGCTGTCGCTTGGCTGGTTGAAGGTGTGTTTTTGCCTTGTGCTGAGGACTGCTGGATGGCGGCTTTTTCTGGGGTTTGCTGGATGGTTGCTTTTCCGGTTGACGGTGCTGAGGACTGCTGGATGGTGGCATTTTCTGGGGTTTGCTAGATGGTTGTTTTTCCGGTCGACGGTGCTGAGGACTGCTGGATGGCGACTTTGTATCACTGACGACTGGTGATGGAGCAATCCCTGGACAGAATTCTGGAAAGAAACCTCCTTGAGAAATAGGGGTACTTGAGGTAATGCCTGGGACATGGATGGATGAAAAGTTACTGTCAGCAGGAGTATAAATGGGTGCAGTAGTCATCCGGTCCAATGCACTGAGAGAAGGCATAGGAGGAGGTAGAGGAGGAATGGTCTCGTCATGGAAATTTGTAGAGAGGCTAGTATCTGAAGAATGTTCATGATCAGACGAGTGAATACCGTCAGGAGGATGCTCATCGCCTGGAGAGTGAGTGGAGTCTAGAGAGCCATGGTCTGGTGAATGGGTGTGATCCAGGTCTTTATGTGATGGACTTGGAGGTGGAGTGAGATAGGGCTTGAGGTGCATCCCATTGACTCGGTCAAGAACTAGACCTGGGTTGTCAGTTGACTGAAGTGCATACAACTCTTTCCCAAGGCTCTTCGTAATGACGAATGGTCCCACATACTTTGCATCCATTTTACCTCCTTTTCTTTTCTTTCGTGTGAAATCCTTCTTCAGGACCTTGCTGCCTACCAGGTAGGCTTTGGGGTTGGCATGTTTGCGATCATACAGTTCTTTCTGCTTTTCTTGAGCCAACTTGATATTGGCTTTCGCTTTGTCAAGCCGTTGGAGCCGTTCAGCTGCCATTCTTTCCACCTCGGATGGTGGTAGCTCACTGGTATCCAGGACTCTTTTCAGGCAATCGTCAGCTTTATCCTTGCGCATTTCAATGTCGATGGCGAGGGTGGCTTGCCTGCCAAACATAAGTTCAAATGGGGTGAAACATGTCGATTCATGTCGAGATGTATTGTACGCGAAGACACACGTATCCAAAAACTCATCCCACTCTTCTCTCTTGTTTGCAGCAAACTTGACCAGCATGGTTTGGAGTGTCTGGTTGTACCTCTCATCCAGACCATTTGCCTATAGAAATAAGTGCCTCATGTTAGTCTTCAAATCAGAAACAATATCGGTAAGTACAGTAGTACACTTTAATGATGGTTATTAAACGGTTACTACCGTTTCAAGTGTATGTACCAAGCCTTCCCTTAG
Organism: Phakellia ventilabrum; assembly: GCA_963921505.1. Lineage (NCBI taxonomy): Eukaryota > Metazoa > Porifera > Demospongiae > Axinellida > Axinellidae > Phakellia > Phakellia ventilabrum. The sequence goes on along the minus strand of OY997393.1, from coordinate 6,049,264 downwards.
AATACTGCAGGTAGCAAATACCTGGGGATGGTATGCAGTGGTGAGTCTGTGTTGTATTCCAAGGAGCTGCATCAGGTCTTCATTCAGCTGATTTTTGAACTCCGTCCCCTGGTCTGTGGTCAGCACTTGCGGTAGCCCCATGCGCATAAATATCTAAAAACACAATACATGGACATAAGTCATACATGTGTACAGTATGGCATAGATGTAAGTCATTGCGGTAATAGGGACAATCCTGAGTGCTTCAATTATCACAGTACGTACATCGTTCCACATATTCTATTATACCAACCTAGTGCATTGCAATCTAAACACATACACACCTTGAAGAGGGCAGCAGCAACTCCAGAAGCACACTTTGTCCGGAGAGCAACAGCATCAACCCACTTAGTGCAATAATCACTCAGTGTGAGGATGTATTTGTTCCCGTTTGCAGACTCAGGCAGGGGTCCCACAAAGTCGATACCAAGATGGTACCATGGGGACTTGACCGGAATGGGATGCAGTTCCGGTGCAGTGGATGCCAATTTACGGTTGGCTCGCTGGCATGTGTCACACCTAGCAACCTATAGGTATAAACAAAGAAAGTTTTGCATCAGACAGTAGTATTATTGAACGGTATTAATGACTACTTACCATATCAAGCACATCTTTCACCATGCCAGGCCACTTGAAACGCTCACTGATCCGATTTAGTGTGCGCTTGACACCCATGTGTCCCGAAGTTGGGTCAACATGGCAGGCAGAAAGGATTTTATGCTGCTCATCTGGACTGCACACATACCTGACCTCCACAACCTGAAATTTTTTGACAGACCCCGATGATGTATAGTGGTTTCATTTCATTCAACATAGCTGCCATTTATTTAGTATGTGGCGTAATTTTGTTGTCTTGGGTCTCCTTCATGTTTCATTCATTCTGTGGCGTATGTTTGGTGTGTCTGTACTTCTCCATCTAACACGGTATTAATCTGTAGCTTACTGCAGTGCTAATGGATACTTTGTAGATGTGGACATCTACACTGTAACGGACACTTACCAAAGTTGAGATAGGCTTAGGTTTATATCAGTATTCAGTAGCTACAAGCTCAGCTTCGAAGTGGGTATGTACTAGAAATTTGATGCTCCACAATTCAGGTAATCACTAACTCACAAGATAAAATATTCCTATAGCAACACGCATGAGAGTCTGTGAATGAAGCCCGGGGATACAAAGAAAACAACAAAAACAGCATGTATGCCAGTCAGATAGGCCGGAGTATAGTAATTTCATTTCAGTCAACATGCACAGTTGCCATTATAATTTTAATAGCTATGTGGTTTTATTGTCGCCTTCTCTTTGCACTCCACCATACTTTTCCTTTATCATTCTTTCTACTCATCCTGTCCCTTATGTTTTGTGTGCCTACACTCCTCCGTCTAACACTGTGTCAATCTGTAACTTACTACAGTACCTTCAAGATGCAGACATCTATACACTGTAATTGGTGGGTGATAATGTGAGAACCTAATTATTGAATGATGTTTTATCCTCCTCCTCTTACATAGGAGTCCTCCATAGCAGACATACTCCGGCAAGCTGCTTACTTGGAAAGGACCTACAGCCACTACTTCGACCATACTCTCCTGTTCACTGACTCAGAGGCAGCACACGCTGAGCTACTAGGGGTGACGGAAAGGCTGCTCCAGGATCAGCAGTGGGTGCCCGCCATATGGGCCAATAAGTAGCCATGGCAACTTTTCACACACTTCAGACTAGACATTATGTGTATACAGTCTGCTCAATGCATGTCATGATGATATTTAAAAGTTCGATCTGCCACTTTGCTGTATGTATGCATGCAAAGAGTTCTATCACATAGAATGTTATGCACTCGTGAAAACTGCAAGGCAAAGAGCCTATAATTAGGGCAATACTTATGAACATGCTCATTCCCAGACCAGTGTGCACATTTCATTGTGGGCCTGGTACATTTTCTCATTAAATTTTGTATGCTGCATAGAGGTCTAGATCAATACAAACTCGTAGCTAACTTTTATAGTTACGTGTATTTTATAGGCATACAAAATATTAAGCAACATCAATTAAGTTCAGGATAGTCATGAATTGTTGCTGTATCAAGCCTTTAACACATTTCATTGGTATGTAGACTCACAGAGTCTGTCACAAAGTAACATACCCCCCGACACGTTACTTCAAAGTAAGTAGCCCTCCGGGGTCCAGACACCTTACTTGAAAAGTAACTTGTCCCCAACCTCACGACCAGTTTGGAGGTACTCTCAAGCTGATTTTGACAAAGCAAACAGACTACTGGGATACCCCTGATGTAAATCAAGCTCTACAAAGCTGGGAAAATGCTTTCAAGACTTCCCTGGAAACCTGTAGCTATTCCAAAGGGTGTTCTACCTACACGCATGAATCTCCCTTAGAACTTAAAATGTGCAATGCAAAAGCAGAAACACTTTATTCCGAAGGGCAATGTTATCAGGGTCAACTAAGCTCTGAAGTAAATATAAAGGCATGTGTAATAAAAGTGACATCAACATTGAGAAACTCAAAACAATGATTCTATTCAAGGAACATTAACACTGGAAACGAAAACCGGTTTTGAAAAACAATGCAACGTTTCAGGAAGGATTCATCCACAATACCAAAAATGCATCAGTCTAATTCAGACAATAAGCTGGACAATGCAAACATGTTGAACAATTACTTCTCTAAATGCTTCACTACCTCATTGTCACGCCAATATGGCTCCTTTGACACCTCATTTTAGTAGTTCTATAAAACTGTGGAACAGCTAGCTTATATGCCCCAGAATTTTGTGTCATATTCTACCATTAGTTCAATTAGCTAAAACTGCTGTAAATTGTATTGTTTTGTTTACTTAAACTTTTCTTTGTTTCTGTTTTTATTTGTTTTGCTCTTTAATTTGTTTTTGTGGTTCCTTAATACTAGCAACCATATGCTATTGGAACCCTGCTGTATACGTGTCTGACAGGCTGATGGCTACTGAATTATTCATTAGCTACAAGCCGCCACACACACTGAATACTAATAAAATAGTTGGAATGACAAGTCATTAGGAAAAGCACACTAAACAGTATAAGCCCTACCTTGTGGTGGGTTCGAAGAGCTCATTTTTTAATGTTAAAGTTGAAACAGGCAAAGCTTTGAAAATTTGTTTCCCAGGCTTATAGTGATAGATAGATGGCTATTTGTGGTATTTCTATAAAGAGAAACAACTTAAGTTGGGGAAAAAATAAGCCTGGCTCTCTCAGCTCGCTCCCTCCTGGACGTTCTAAACAATTTTTCCCAGGCTTAGTATCCATAGATTACTATCTGTGGTTTTTCAATAAAGAGAAAAAACTTAACTTGCAATTGGAGGGGGAAAAAAGAAGCCTGTAGCTAGCTAGCTAGCTCCTGGACGGTCAAATAATTCTTCCCTGGCTTAGCACTGAGATGATTATTTTTATAATATTATACACAAAAAAAAAAGAACTAGCCTCCCTCCCTCCTGGATGGTCAAACTTATAAACAATTCTTCCCAGGCCTAGTTGGAGAGGAAAAAAAAAACGCCTAGTGAGCCTCCCATCCCTCCTGAAGGGTCAGACATACTTAAAACCCTGGGATCAGATCGAACCTTTCCCCAGAGGTATGCCCGATCCCCGACTTGATCACCTTGGGGAGATAACGCTCCGAACCCCAGTCTGCAAACGAGCGCACCATTTCGACAATCCGTCAAACGTGTGTCAAATTCAGTATTATAAACCCCAACCGTCTGAGTGTTGAACCTCAATAGGTTACACCTGCCCGCGTTGCACCTCAAGAGTTGAACCTCAATAGGTTCACACATCATTATCAGACTTACTTTCTTTTGTTGGTACATCGAGAGTAAGGAGTCAAAATAATATATAATACATGCAGGATGTACAGCATACACTCTACAGTACTGCCTTATTCACATCACCATTATTAATAATTATAAGCACCAATTATTAATGGGCTATTACAATACCATAGCCTTATTCCCGGGCTCAGCTTTGTTTTCATGCTACCTGTTTTGGCTCTCCCTCTTGAAGTTCATCCTTTAGTCCTGTATAGCTAGCTATATATGCACCTGCCACCATTCATCCCATAATAATGAAACTTGCCTGCTGCAGTGCATGATGTGTGACTCCATGCTTGATCAGCTTTTGTTTGGGGATGAAGCTCTGAATGGGTTTCCCTTGTCTTTACCTTATACTCCCGGCCACAGCTGCAGATGAGACCTTCTGAACTTAGGTGAGCCTAGGTGACATGTGGCTGCAAATGTTAAAGTATTTGACTGCAGACAAAAAAAATCGCAGGTTCAAATCCCAAAGCCTGCCAGATCACAGTAAGTTAATATTAGCTAACTGTAAGCAGTAGTGTACAATATTAATAGCAGACACACCTAGTACCTGAGACCGAGTCACAATAGTAATTTTATTATTCAAGTACTAGAAATGAAAATGCACCCACAGTACATTTATAATAGACTACCTGCTTGCTGAATTAAATTTTGATGGTGATGATACTTAAATTTATAGAATGTTCTTGTGTATAATGGAATATCATGCACCTTCAAGTGGAAATCACTTTTTTTTTGACTATGCAGTATTTCCATCTCCCCCCAGCACTCCAAAAACTTCACCCTAACAATGTCCCATGGTAGAAGGCATCTGCAGTGGATGCTGTTGATGTCTTGCTAGTTTCATGAGGTTGGATACACGTACAGATCATAAAAGACGCGGTGTTCAACTTCATCACATGATTCCGGCAAGTATCAGCTGACTTTGACGAAGGCATCATGCATGCATACCAAAAACATAGAGCAGGTACTCATGAACATTCCAATAAAGGATTCTTCTCAAAAAATTCTGAAATGACGTCATACAAACGACTTTAAAAACGCAGAGAATGGCATCGTACAAAAACTTGAAAGGGCAGAGAAATTGCTGTGCATTTGGCGTTGCAGACTAACATAACGCTGACGACTGTGATCTAACACAACAGTAGGTAGCTGTGATTCCGGATAATCCCGTTCAGCCTGTTGGGCAGGCTACATGCATGCACTTCACCTAATTTAGGAAATTGTAAAATATCCTTCAAAATGCAGCTGAAGGACACACTATGATTTTATGAGTTGCCTGTTTAGTACAAATCTCAGGGGGCCAATCGACAGAAAATGTGGGGGGGGGGGGGCATTCTAGTCTTGTCCTGTGGTAGGTCACGCCTTACCATTTCTTACAGCATGTGGCATTAGCTATGTCACACATTTCCTGTATGTGTACCTTCTCCTTCACTTCGACATTACTTCCTGTGCGGTGGGCATCAGTGTTTGCTGTCAAAGCGACATAGCTAACTTCTCAGACTTCAATCAGGATTGCTTCATGGTATGGCGGTCAATTCAACAGTGTGATGAAAGAACAGGTGTACGACTGCACTACTAAAGCATCACACACACACACACACACACAAACTGTCTGTCGTTGGCCAGGGGCATGCTATGAACTGAAAACACATAATATACTCTTTTAAAATATGGGGTAGGCCTGCGCATGAGGCTGGAATTCGATAAATATTAACAATAAGAATACAATGTCATAACATAATAATTATAATTACACCTAAGGAACTATTTACACGAAGTACATTATATAGAACACAATCACATGATTATTACAATAATTATTAGAATGTACACATTAGTACTGTACACACATACCTTTTGAGTAAAAAAAAACACAAAAAAAAACTCATGTATATTATGAAACGAACTATAACAATTGCATGAATTAGTATTGCTAATGTATGATTGCAGTGATTACAATTAAAAAAACATACTTAATAATCAAAGACGACAGTAGTGGTCATCTTTTCGCAATTTCAGACCTTAAGGTTCTAAGTCTTGATATCCTGTAAATAGAGAGACAGAAAGAGGGGTCAAGGGGCAATCCTGCTGATAAATTGCCTAGCGGGAAGCGAGGCAACTAATCATGTTGCATTGGGCCTGGTCAATTAATTAGGACATTTTAAAATTCAATTTGGAGCTGAAAAGACAGGTGGTCTAATTATAAGAGTAGTGGAATTAATTGACAATGAACCGATTGTTTCAGTAGCTAGTTCAACATCAGCAGAGAAAGATCTGTTGCTACATACCTCGTCTCTCTGGAGTTGGTCCAGACCTTACTGGTGTCCAGGGCAAGCCGACTGCGAGCAATCCTTCCCAAGACACACATACTCTCGGCCACCTTCCTGGACAGAGCCTCGTGGCTGCAGGAATCGATCTGTGAGCAAAGGAAGAAGAAGGGTGAGTCAAAATGGTTCACTGAATTACACAATCACTCAAGAGTATATGGCAGCCCCGGGCAGGGGTTCATTTAGGAAAATCCTCAAGGGGGGGGGGGGGGGGGGGGGGGCAAAAGCACATTGGAAGACAATTTGGGGGGGGGGGGGGGGGGCGTGCGTATAGTGAGCAATATTCAACTTTGAAGGGTTGAAATCCCAAGGGCGCACAAAGTTTCCAAGGGAGTGCGAATGCCCCCCCCCCCCCCCCCCTGCCCCCCCTAAATGAAACCCTGCCGGGTAGAAACTGAAATTCATTGTCACATTATTTGAATACGTTGCTGCATTCAAAGCACTATATTCCTGCATTTCCGGTTAAGGTGGACTCATACACAATGCATAGTTGCTGCAGTACTGGCAGCAACTACAGGTCATGTATGAGCCCACCCTTACTGCTAGTTCAATGATACTGAATGCAGCAATGTTATTGAAATATGACAGAATGTGTTTTCTATGTAGAATACGGTAGCTCAAAGCAATGTCACACATACATCATAAATCTCCAAATTCTAAATTCCATATCCCTCCTCAAAGTACAGTACATCGCCCCCTCCCCCCACCCTTCTGATGGAGAAAAATTCACCTGTTTCTGCAATGTTTCGTGTGCTGGTGTCCACCAAGTCTCTGCCAAACTTTTGCTAAAGTGTTCCGGGTTAGCTTGGGGCTGGGGCAGCAGCCCCAATGAATTCGAGTCAGGGAAATCAGCAGAATGGGAATGGGCACCATGTAGGTCCTTGTAGCCCAGTCTTGACATGGGCGTCTGGAGTGTGGGTGAGTTTATAGGAACAAAATTCGAATTTGAAACAATACCTGCGTCGTGGCCTCCCATGTAAACTACACCTGGTACAGGCCCCTGAGGCATGGGACTCATATACACGGAGGGCTGTGATACAGGCATCTGCAGCGGCTGTAAGTTCGTAGGTTGACCTGGAAGAAAGGCTGTCGGGGTTCCGTGCTGTGAGGCTGGATTGGGAAAGGAACCGATGGGGGATTGGGGCTGGGACAGCGGGGGACTAGTGAGCACTTGCGCACTCATACGGGGAGGAATGGCGGACACTACTGACATCAGCGGTTGCAGCGGCTGGTTCGCGGGTATCATCAGAGGGACTGGCTGTGTGGTCGGGTCCACAGCTCCATAGGATTGTGACTGTTGTGGATGGTGTAGGCAGAAACCAGCGATTACACGTACACGTACATATTCTGTATCAGAGCATTGTTTCTACTGTAACATACATACCTGTTGCTGTTGTTGCAATAGTAGAGCCTTTTGAAGAGGATGCAGACCTGAGCAAAGGGAAGAGATTACTCTAACCAACCCTCCCCAGGGTGGAAAGATGGTGTGTGTGTGTGAAGCCATGCTCCAGAAGTGTATGTCCCCCCCCCCAAGGAAATTTAGATGCTCTGAGGTGGCTTCTGGGGCCCTAACAAGGCTGGAAATTAGCTACATGTACCAAGGGGGTCCCATCAAGGCGTATCAGCTCACCCAGGGTTTCATACAGGAGCATTTTTGATGGGGGTGGGAAAAATGATATGTGCAAAGCCACGCCCCCTAGGGGTGTGTGTGTGTGGGGGGGGGGGGGATCCTTCCCCAGGAAATTTACATGCTCTGAGGTTGCTTCTGGAGTCCCCAAAACACTGAAAATCAGCTACCAATAAACTACCAGAGTATCAAAGCAATATCAACTTCATAAGTACATGTATAAGCCCACCTCTGAACATAAACCCACCCCAGAATCTATTTGTAAGCCCACCGTTATAGTATAAGCCCACCTTGATAATGTAACCAAGCACATGTACAAGCCTACGGACCTTTTACTTACAATTAGGGGTCGTACACTCAGGAGTAAACAGGGACTCATATTCAGAGTAGGCGTACATGTACGACTGGGACTTATCATAGATTTACACATCACTTAGGAATTACCACCAAGCTTATCCATGCCTCCCGGGAACAGCGGCTGTGGAGACGTGACATTGCTCCCTCCTTGGGACCCGTGCACGGGTGTGAGTTGCTGCACGGGAGTGCTGCCGGCGGAATCCTGGTTGTAGGGTCCGTTGGAGGGCTGGGAGTAGGGGAACACCAGCCGCTGCCTGGCATGGGGATGGGAGGGCGTGGAAGTGGCTAAGCCCTGAGGGAAGACAGAGGAGAAAGGCGGTATACAATGTAAATACTCTCCCCCAAAATGCTAGCATACTATTGTATACAAGTAGTGTACAACAATATACCTATAGTATACAGCTAGTATACCAATAGTATACTAGGCCAATTTAACGGTATACTAATAGTATACTAGGCCAATTTTGATCACATTGACTGATAAGTGTTGTACCTGTGCGTATGTGGCGTAAGTGGGAAAGACTTGGACTGGCGTGATGGCCTCTGTCCAAGTCAGCATCCGCTGCTGTTGGGCAATCAGGATGGAGGTCTGCTCGATTAGCTGCTGTTCGATGATCTGCTGGGTGGTCATGAGGCTCTGGGAGAGGAGGGGGGCGATGCCGGGGGTTCCCGGAGACATCGCGATACTCCCCCCGGAGGGTTTTACCGTCAGGGGGGTGAGCGGAGAAGTCTGGAGAGAGGCTGGGAAAGACAGGAGATGAGGTCATTGCATATCCAATAGGCTACGGCACATTCAAAGGTTCTTTTTTTTAAGATTTTCGTGAGTGCATGCCACATGCTCTCACGAAACAATAAAACTAGCTTGATAGTATTAGACCTTCTTACTTGGGGTCGTAGAGTGGGCGGTGTTAGTCCTGCAGGGAAAAAAAACAAAAACACAACAGAGAAAACAAGGTAGATACGTGTAGCTTGCAAATGAAATGAACCCTAACCTAACGATATCTTAGCCTGTGCTAATTCAACAGCCCATTTTGTTACACAAATGCAATTAAAGTCCTAATGTAGACCAGATGACAGTATATACAACTCAGGGCTTCATTTGGGGGGGGGGCCTCTTGGGAATTTCAACCCTTCCAAATTGAGTACTACTCACTATACGCATGCCCCCCTTGGGAATTTTTTTCTAAATGAACCCCCGCAGCTCCATTGAAGTACCAAAGTATAGCAGTATAAAGCCTAGAAATCTAGCCACAGGTGAGAGTGGTCTGCTGTAGGCCTGATAGACACTGGTGGCAGGTTTGAGAAAGGTCAGGTTTTGGTGTAAAGTGCATACGTAGCAGCCGCACAGCCTTAGTAACCCTGTTCCCAGGCTCCGTGCGTGTGTGTGTGTGTGTGTGTGTGTGTGTGTGGACATGGGGGAGGGTGGGGGAGTTTTGGAATGAGAGCAGAGGTTCAAGGACGTTGCAATTGGCTACCTGGAGTGTTTGCTGGGTATCTTCTCGTGCCTGTGCTTGCCGCTGTTCTTGGACGCAGTCATGGGAGACACCGAACGAGAGTGGCTCTTGCGAGGACTCTTACGAGGGCTCTTCTTGGAGCCGGAGTGGTAGTGGCCATGCCTCTCCCGCTCTTTGTCTCTGCTTCCGTGGGAGAGAGCCTTCTCTCTGCTTCCCCCCAGAGCATGACTGCTCTTGTCTCTGTCTCTTTCGCCGTGCGAGTGTACGTGTGCGTGCACATGTCCTCGGTGGCTAGAGTCTTTCTCTTTGCTGCTGCTGCTGCTAGAGTGGGGGTGCAAATGGGAGTACTTCACTGCAGAGCTGCTGCTACTGGATTTGATGTCCTTAGACGAAGCAGACGAAATGGATTTCACTTCCTTTGATGCTGACAAACCAGACTTTACATCCTTTGGTGCTGATGAACTAGGCTTTAAGTCCTTTGATGCTGATGACGCTGATGTGGAAGGACGCAAAGATGGCGTGCCACTCTTGGGCTTCTGGCCGCTGGTGGGAGTGGCATCCTGTTTTGCCCTGAGGAAACGAAAGAGAGAGATAGCAGAAGGTGAGAGTGCATTCCAAGAGACGGATGACAGTGCTACAGAGGTTTGCTAATTTAGTTGGTTGAAGGTTGCAAGAATACAAACACAAGGGTTTCATGGTATGAATTAAAAGTACTGCACCACCGATTGTATGCACCAAAGGGCTTTTTCCTGTCCAGCTGACCTTGAATGAAATTAAGTGGTCAGGTTCACTGCATTCGCATAGAACATTTGCAGAGGACCTTCAACCAACCTGCAACTCTGTGAGAGCAGGACGTGGCAAGTTCGAGTACAATCCTAGAAGGGTTGCTGACAACCTCATGCAACTAAAGCGCTAGAAATCACCCATGCACCAGCAACTGTCTACACACCTGGAGTAGGTGTGTGCGATCATAGGAATGACTCGATCCTACCTAACTAATTACTGCACACGGCTGATCCCAAATTAAAGCCAGAGCAGTTTCACATGGGATTTTGTAGCAGGGAGAAAATCGAGACCCAAGCACTGGAAGTAGCCTTGTAACCAGGGCTCCCAAAGCAGATTTTTTTTCACATTTATGTGAAAATATCTACTAATGTGGGGTGCCTGGGTACAAGCCAAGACTCTTAGGTAATTTTTCCTTGGGATAGAACTCAAAAATGGTGCTTATCCGTAGCCAAGGTATCAATGAACTGACTTCTTGACGAAGCTCTTTGGCTTCTCCCACTGCGACTTGTCCAGCTTCTTGTTGTAGAAGTACACCCTCCCCGAGGAGCTGACGTGCTCCGTCCACACATCGTCCTCGTCCTCCTGAGGAAAGAGGAACAGTTCGATCACTTCAAGGGTATCTTGAGGGTAAATGAAGGAAATTGGCTAGGCCTACTACTAGCGGGTTTAGTAGCTACACGCCCACTGCTCAGCATCTCAAGGTCCTGGGTCCAATCCCCAGCATTCTCGTTTACTCTCATGCAGAATGAGGAGGCTAGGGGCATTTGGCTTTGCTAACTGATTGTCAAGGTTTGCCAGCCAATATTATCAACTTTAGACACTCAGATATAAAGCAAACAGACGGACTTCAAAGCATGCCACAGTCCGGGTTGCTAACGTGCTATATGCGCAAGTTCTCCTACTGTCACTTTAAGCGAAACTCATCACTCAGGTATCTGAACGTGTGTAGAAATCGATATTATTCCGTTGTGCATTTCGATCGTTGTGCATTTGATCCTGTCACTGTGTTCATTCTGTAAACTTCTGTTCAGGGCGGGGCTCATATGAGCCGTGTACACCCATCAATGTCTGACATGTTTACGCTGCAAGCGCTGCATGTATGAGCCCCGCCCTTAACAGCACAGCACTTTAAGTGCAGTGACTGATCAAAATACGCAATGGAATAATATTCGATTTCTGCATGGCATACGTGTATATATAATCCCCAAGGGGCCCAAGGCAATTATACAACTTCCCGAATGGTTTCTAAATACATGAATGAGGACAATACCTGACCCAGACTATGGTTTAGACTTTCTAGCTGATCTACTTGTCACCACCTTTCTTTAGGAGGCAGCTATCAAATACCTAAATGTCAAAGATCAAAGCATACCATAGTCTGATTACTGTGGTTGCTAACTTGCTATATGCACAAGTTCTCCTACTGCTTGTCAGCCATTCTAGTAGCTGTTAATCACACTCAACACAGAGTGGGCAGTGCCCACAAGGCCATACACAGTTACTGCAGTCATCAGTATAGCTAGGAGAGCTGTAAGCAAACCATAACCGTACCTATGCTAATGTAGTGTTTGCATAGAGTACTGATCCATCTCCACAGGAGTTACAAGATTGCTCCAACAGTGGTGTCTTGGCAAAGGTACGAACACAGTGAAAGATCTTGTAGGCTGGTAGACGATACTTTATGCACACACTCTTTGTACCCTGTCATCTCTCCATACAGTACCGTGTATGGCCTAGTGGACACCATCCACCCTCGTTGAAGGGCACCCCTGATTTCCCCCATTTGTATTACACGCCGAGGAGAGCCTGGGCATGCAGCTACAATGAAATCTGATCTAAGATGTCAGCCACACATAGCTAGCAAACCACGCTTTACTGGAAGGGACTTTTTTGGTGGCTAAAAATTGCAGGCTGACAGTTTCTTGATAAAGACTATGGAGATGGTGGTAGGTTAGTATTCCCTCACACCCCCAGCGGCCACCTATGCTGCTCCAATTTGTTTGTGGCTTCCTTTTCACTTCATCGCTCACTATCTTACCAGCCACCATTACAGTCTCATGATAAAATACAGGTTCACGCCCTTCCATTTTCTGCAAGTGGATAGCTCAGGAATGGGCTAGTTTTACCTCATTGCTTCTTTTACGCTTGCTGCCAGATACATGGTTGTGGACATGGTTGGAGGCTGCAAGAAAGAATGCAAGCGTTTTAATATTTTCAACAGATGTATGCGCTTAATTGGAATGAATATGGCTCCGCTCAGAATAGTTAATTAAACTTCACAAAATCTCTCCATTTTGTTTTCTAGAGGGGCCCTAACCGCTTCATGGAGTAGCCTAGAGCTAGCCATACTGATTTACCGGGTTTAGACTTTGAGTTGGAGTGCCCAGCTTCGCTAGATTTCAGCTCAGCGCGCGGATGGTTTCGGGCGTTCGAGGGGACGTGCTTGTCGCTCTTTGTGGAAGAAATGGCGGGATCTTCGGCCGAGTTGCGGCCGTGTTTGTGTCCCTTCGCCTCGTATGATACCTACAGGAAAAGAACGGGAATATAGTTAGTGAACTGCGCGCTGAAGTCCGAGATTAGATAGATAAATTCCAACTGGTGCGTGCGAGGGGGCGGTTACCTTGTCTCTGTGCTCCAGTTTCGAGCTTTCCCGAGTGCTGCAAGGAAAGAACGCGCGAGAAACTCACACTCAGTAACTGACAGCTTCTACTAAGCTTCGCACACTCCACCAAAGGTGATAAAAACAAACCAGAGGCTACAAAATGGGCGAGGCTATCACCACCCCTAAACAAACAACGCACACAAAACGTACTAATGCAGCCAGCTGCATTTATCTACAGTATCCCTTACACCAGTCGTTACCTTTCCGAGTGCTTCCTCTCGCTCATTACCCTTGCTTCCCTCTCGAGGCGAGTAAGACAAGGGTACTCACTCGGATATAGCGCTAGCTCAAGCATCGAGGCACATCGAGACTGGAGAAACACCCGCACGCTCTTATCCAACTGACTACCGTACGCCTACCCAGCTGCAACTTCTCTCTAGCTAAAAGTTTCACAAACCAGGCCAGGAGTGCTGCTTTCTCCAATTAATGCCAACTCCACTGATTTTCTTAGAGTTTATTTCACTCATGAGATGTTTATTATCCTTACAGTAGCCTCCAGGTTTATTCGAAACCTGGAGAAGCAAATCAAACCCTCTGGAATCGCATCCACAGCTCAAAAGTGGAGGTTTCTGCTGCACTTTTTCAATTCCAATGTCTCCATGTTTTTGATTGCTCTGGAACTGCACGTGACCCCTAGGCAACAGTGCATGTATGCAGTATACTAGTACGAGACTGGGTATACGGACCGGCACAGTCGCTGCAATCATGCTGCAATCGAGATCGTCGGAGATGTCGTTTCTCTTTCAAGCCAGGTACGTTATATAGTCGTTTCTGTGCGTCACAGTATATTGGTGAGATGCGTGCTCAATGCGTAGTTGAATATATTAGCAGGTAAGACTCAAACGCTAGGCTGTAGATGCTGTAACCTGTGGGCATATTGATAAAATTGTGTGTGCCCAAAGAGAATTTTTGTTCCATTGAAACCAACTGATAACCGTAACAAAGGTACATGCTGTATTCAGACCTGACCTTGCCCCTCTATGCCTATCTCCAGGTAGAAGGAAGCCACATCAGTGTGGGGCTGCTACCTCGTCATGAGGAGGCTGAAAAAGGCTAGCTGTGTCTGCTGCTGCCTCCTGGCGGCTGCCTCGCTGTGGGGGGTGTGCATCTCCCTGGTTGCAGTCGTCCAACAGGAGGTAAGGAGAGGAGGTTACGTCTGTATGACTAAGTTTATGACAGTAGCTACAAACCCTGGGCTAAGTATATGCTTCATTAGCTTCGTAATTGACATCTAATGATCTATTATGAGCTGGGCAGAAGGGTGTAATTGGGGGTAGATTTATGGTAGTGCTGCAAATGCTCTGAGACTGTGTGCACATAGTGGTAGTGATATCAAACGCTTTGTGCTGATTGTCTCGTTACTCTATAAACAGTGATATGTATACCATTAGTGATGCGGGAAATGTTCGTGTTATGTAATCATATTATGTCTCTATGCAAACCCTACTCAATATTTGTTGCCCCTCCCCATTCCCCTTCCCTATACCGCGGAAGTTGGAGTTCAAAACTCGGTCGCCGCAGAGGTCAACTAGCAGAAGAACCAAGAATTCCTACATGCTGTTAACGACAGTGGTTTGCTGTTAGCAAGAGCCGAGCCCACCTTTAGGAGTGTAGTCTGCGGTAGAGCATTAATTTAAGGCTCATTATTACTTATCCGGCTGACCGATTTTCTGGTTTCGTGACCCTTCGTCTTTCCCACCCCAGCTGAATAATCCTGTATGCAGCCCTGTGTACAATATCTTTTATTATTGCAACATTTTCCAAATACCCCGGTTGTATTCTTGTCTCAAAATGTGGGGGGCGATGAATGCAAGCAAACAACTGAACAGCATACCGCTGTTACACAGCATGAAAACTATACTCCTCTGAGGAATGGTAGTATGCATGACATTGCAATAAGATCACACACAGACCACATATTGGGTTCTAGGATACTTTTGTATAAGCCCGAGGGGGTTGGAAAGGATCATGTGACACCACATGTAGCTGATATATTGTTTGAGAATACGAAAGAGTTACAGTTATGGTATCTGGCCCAAAGAACGCTGTATAGCTCTGTAACCTTTGACGTCGCTCGCAGAAGGCGTGGCATGCGTGATGCCTTGAATTGCCTTCCAACTGGTATCCTAGCACACTTTAGTCTTTATCCCGTTTATGATTCCAAAGGATCTCTCTCTGTGTGTGTGTGTGTGTGTGTGTGTGTGTGTGTGTTTGTGTGCGTGTGTGTGTGTGTATATGTGTGTGTGTGTGTGTGTGTGTGTGTGTGTGTGATGAGGAGTGCTGTAGAGTTATCTTAATCATGTGAACCTGGGCAGTGTTTAGTATTTTGCTATCCACTTATCTTGTTGATAGTTTCTATGAGCGACAACAGTCCCTGTTGTATTTTCTAGTGCTACACATTTGCTGCCATCTGCCGCCAGGCCATTCCTGCATTTTAGCTATATTTGGTATGCCTCCTTCTTCTGGGCATACATGTACAAAATTGTACGCCTGGAAATAATAGGTATTGAAGTAGCATAAAATCTAAAATATAATTATACCTCCTAATTAAAGCAGTAGCAGACTCTGATTGAAATTTTGATTCTTCCACATATTTCTATCTCCGTTGTCACTCTCCACACCACAGTCATTTTTGTATTGTGTATTTGTATATAAAATGCCTTTAAAATAGTTTCTCATCTACCCTCTACAATGCCACTCTAATTGAGGTCATGTTGTTGCATAACTCTGCACTGTGTAGCTATGTGAATCTTATCTGCACCGCATTCCTGCCAGTACTGGCCTTTGAGTGCAACCAGATTCATGTCTAGCACCCACCCAAATGCCAGCCAGTGAGGAGCCACTGATGGTGGCAAGCGAACAACTGTGTTCAGTGATTGAGTAGTTATCAAAAGCTGGTGGGTTTTGAGAAACTGTTTCTGTTTACAGATGAAGCTGCTGTTTAGAGTGTAAATTATGTGATAAGGTTATCTCCTGGTCAGCCACCTACACATAGTCTGAAAATTTACCTATTACCTTATAAGTACTTAATTTTTGTGGAACTAAATTTTTGTGAAATTCTATCAAATGCAGTCGGCCAAAATGTTCACGGAATTTAAAATTTGCGGTTCATGGTCACACACTATGTACGTATCTACTTCCGTAATTCATGAGTATTAAATTTTGCCGTCATACGTTCAATCAACGAATATAGCAAAAATTTGTCTCTCCCGAAAATAAGTACATAATATTATACTGTATACTTATTCCCAATCCTCAAAATTATACGCAACTATTCCGACCCTATACTCACTATTCCTAAGGGTTTTACTGACTATTCCGACCCTATACTCACTATTCCTAAGGGTTTTACTGACTATTCCGACCCAAAATTTTCATATCATTCCCTTTGCCAGACACTTGAAAGATCCACGTGAATGCAAAACATCACGAATAAGCATGAATAGAATTAATGTCGATTGTAGTGCAGCATCAGCTTGTGACGAAGTAGACCTACTGGACTGTTCTTCAGCAGAGCTGGACTGACTTCTTCGCTTGCCGTAGTTGTTAATTCGGCCGTAATACAAGTGCCACGTGGTGGGTCTTAATATTCAAGCAATGTCACCTAGACTGGGATTCACCTACATATAACATCTCTCTCTGTAGGGGCCTGTCAATTTGGAGTCAAAGTTGTCCGGAAGACATTTATTGACCACCACCAACGACAGTCAGCAGAGGAAGCTCTACCCACTTCCTGCCCTCTCGACCCCGCCCCCAGTCCACACCTCCTACATCAAGCTGGAAGGCGTAGACTCCGTTGGACATGTGAGCAGAGATCTTAGTTCAGTATATGGTGTACTGGTATGTCTGCGTTGGATCTAAAGTTAGGCCACAACTCAGGCCACGCTTCATCTTTTGACTCACTTCAGTTTCATAAAAAATGTTTTCAGGAGAAGAAACATCACCCTCACATGACAACATACATTTTCAAAAATTACTTTTACGTTGTATTGGGGTGCTTGAGACATTTTGGAATAATAGTGTATGTCTAAATGTATGATTAGCTACAGTTACTCACTGCTCAGTGATCTGTTCTTCTGTCGTCTAATGCCAAGAATCAGCCTCTCTTAGTTTCAAGTAGTAGGAGTCCAGAGCTATACGCCACTACAAGGCAGACCCTTCTCCCCGAAGTTTTGTTCTTGCGATATTTTAATAGAGCTGTGGCTATCACCCATCATGAGAGGAAATGACATGTATATACAGTTAAATTATTAACGAGCATAAGATGAGGAAACATCGCAAAGATATTTTCTACCATAGAATCAGCCTCGTAGTCTCTATAGCTAGCAGTAGGAGTCCAGGCCTATCCTTGAACTGTGTGTGGTAGACTAGTGCATGTGAGGGCTGCCGTGGAGGAAAGCAGGTACGTGTAATTTGATGACTAGTTAGTTGACTTCCGCGTGGGGTGGTGGATTGGTGACCCCCGCCCACACAGGTCAAGTTTGATAATCGCTCAAGCATGTGTACTCTGCCACAAGTGTGAAATTTACAGAAGGCTGTATGCTTCCCACGACAGCAAGGTCAACCTTGTTACGTGTAGTACATTCTTACCTTCCTTAAATGGTACGGATTTAATCCTACTGGAGTGCTAATGGCATGACTGTCATTTTTCGTGCTGGATGCCTTGTACATGTGTCAAAAGTTTGCATAATTCTGAGACGATGTGTGGCTCATGAATATCATTAAATGTTTGCATAACCCTTATGATGTCATGTGACCATTGCTGGCTTTGATTGGCTCGTCTCTTTTTTTTTGGGGGGGGGGGGGTAGAGTATAGCGCATTACTGTAACATCATTGCCATGACCACATCGTGATTTGGTTACTGCTATACAAACTTTGATGTAAAGTCAGTTGCAGAACTACCCAGAGGAGATTGGACAAAATAGGCTTTTGGTAACAGTCTCATATTACTACCCACGGACCAAACAAACCAGGTCCCTTTCGTCTCTTGTTTCTGATGTGAGTGAGTTACATAGAGCTGCTTCAGTATCTCAAGGTATGACACTCCATTTCTGCCGTAGAAAGCCTTAAAAGCATCGTTGACTTGCCTGTATAGTGGAGCAGATACGATGATCTCAGTGTATGAGCACATGACTATATCTGACCTCCTCACGATGACTTCCAATTAGATCCCACTGTGGAGTGGGTCACATGATCCACGTAGGCTCAATGTTCCAGGAACTCCTTTCCTTTAGTGCACTGCCTTGGTGCCTGAGGCGATGTAGAATGTACCTGAGGCTATGTGGAGTGTGCCTGAGGCTATGAGGAACAGAGTGGAATTCACTGTCCCCCTTCACCCCTACCCAGGACATGTTTGTGGTGTACTCGGCTAGCGTGGCGCAGCTGAAGGCCATCTGTACGGCCCTGTCAGACTGTGAGGGGTTCAACTCCGAGGGCTGGATCAAGTCTCGCGTCAGCAGCAAGAAACGTGCCATCATAGACCTCTACTTGAAGCAGACGGCTGTAATGGCACCAGCTCTCAGAGAGGTACGTCTCTGGAGTCTAATTTATTGGTTTCATACGTGGGGTGGGGGGGGGGGGTGGGGCATTTCCTTCTCTCTAGAAAGAGAAATGCTCCCCCCCCTTTGGTTTTTTTGTAGCTAATTTGGGCCCCAGAAGCAACCTCTAAGGGAGGGGGCATGATTCCACACCCATGTATGAAAACCTGTAAGTGTGTGTACTCTGAGTGGGTATCAATAATCAGTAAAACGTTCTAAAGCAACGCCCTAACCTACAGTACAGAGCCTAACATTACATCATTCTTGGCTTAAAGCCTACACGCTAGACAGTTATGGTACACTTTTGACCTTGCCTGGTGCTCAAGGCTTAGGATTGGATTGGGACTTAAGCGTGGAACCGGGCTTTGATCTAGTTGCAATAAGTTGTTGAGTGTTTGTTTGATATTCTCTTTTCTGTTTTGCAGTCTGCTAATGACAGTGTATCAGATGTTGGCGTGTTTCGGAACCACTTAGAGGACTATATTGCCATGGAGCAGAATTTTAAGGTGTATCCACCACCCCCCTTATCAGGTGGCCCATTGCGAGCATGATATACATGTGCACTCTAAGGACAGTCACGTCCCTGAGCTAGCCAGAGTGTAGGTCCAGGGGTTCATACAAGGGGGGGGGGAGACCTGGGATATCCCCCCCCCAAAAGCTATTTTTCAGACTATTGCAACAGAATTACCGGTGTGTGTGTCGGAGGGCAGGAAGTCCCCTCATCAAGAATGACCCCCCCCCCTCCCCCCCCCCGAACATCCTGCCCTAGGGCACAATGTCTGGGGGGACAGGAAGAGGATTGGCAGCAAGAGGGTCGTAGTGGAGGCAGGACCATCAAGGGCTAGGAGGCTGGGTAGGTTGAATAAGAAGGCGGGGCCACTAAGCGACAGATGTGTCATTGTGAAGGGAACTGGTGTATGTATGGATACCTTCCATGATCCTTAACATTTCATAGCTACATGTACGAAACTGACATCGGTAATGAAATGCCCTCTCGCGAGGACTACAAGTACGGAGTGGAACAGCTGTTCATCAGCCTGTTGGCCAAGAGCAAGTTCAGAACACTGGTATGTTGGATAAAAATGGCCGTAGTCTCATGCCCAAGCGTCTGCACAACCAATCTGTTGAATTTTGGTTGTTATGTAGCCGTTGTATTGCAGCTGTAGTATGGTTTAGTGAATTACATATTCAGAATAGAATTATTAAAGGCTGATAATTATAATGATGTCATGGTGATGTCATAATGATGTCACTCTTTTTTCATCTGCAGGCCCCAGAGACGGCCACCCTCTTCTTCCTCCCTACTCGATGCACTGCGTACCGCAAGTCCGTACAAGACCTGTCTGCCGGGATCCAGGTAGCTGCAGACACTGTCGGCAGAATGGTGGACCACGTGCGGGGACGGTATCAGTACTGGAACGCGACATTGGGAGCCGATCACTTTTACATCTGTGCTCATGACATGGGGACGGAGGTTACCAAGGTAGCGGACGTTGGTCTGTGGAAGAACGCAATTGGATTGGTCAACACTGCGGACTATTCGGAACCAAATTTCGTGGCGCACAAGGACGTGTCTCTGCCTCCCCATCCCGGCCGAGGAATAGTGGAGTGGGCTCTAATTGGACAGGGAGGGGCGGGGTTTGACCCCACCCACAGGACCAAGCTAGTCTTCATGGCTGGACACCCGGGAAGGTATGTGCATATGCAAATCATCGGGGTGGAGAAAAAACATCGAGAGAGGAGAGAAACTTCGGAAGAAAAATCGGAGCCCAGCTGGGGATTGAACCCAGGACTAACCTCGTACCCAGGTCTTCCACGCCCAGATTTTATCTCGCAGCTGTGGAGAAGAATCCCCGATTTTTCTCCACAACTGCGAAATAAAATCCGGGCGCAGAAGGCCTGGGTACAGATTGCCCAGGACCTTCTGATTCCTGGTCAGATGTTCTTACCACATGTTTACTTGTGTCAGGGTCTGCGTATCTACACAATCATGTGAGCTATCCCAGCAAACATTAGTACCTGCCAAATATGGTATATCCCCAATTCGCACAAAAAAATAATCACCTTAAGGAATTTTCTTGTCTACATTGTTGTGTAAGCTTCTTCCTTTTCTATTAATACCATATATAGGGGGATTCGCCCGAAGATCTATGAAGCGTTTGGTAGTGATCCGGATTTCAAGCTGGTCAAAGGCCATATCAGCGAGACCGACTACATGACGTAAGTGGATCCTCATCAGTCTCATTCCTGATCTACATGTTTCCATTCTGCAACGGTGAGCGTGGTAAAGAAGCCATGTTCACGGGCTACTGTGCAGACACGTGCTCATGGCCTCCTGGGGTGGCATGAACCATCTCTAGCCTGTGGTTAAACTATTACCCTAACATACCCCTCGTAGTGACAGTATTTTAGTTGATCAACCGTCTACCCAGGGCTCTCAAGACCAGCAAGTTCTGTTTGTGTCCCCGTGGCAACAAGGCCTGGAGTCCGCGCCTGATGGACGCCCTCTGGTTTGGCTGTGTGCCGGTGATCGTGGCTGACCACTACGTTCCTCCGCTCCAGGACCTCATAGACTGGAGCTCTGTTGCAGTCCGCGTACCAGAGAGACAGGTACTGCAGTGTGCTGGCCCCATTCTCGGCCTTTTAGGAGGGCATCGTAACCATATACCTTTTCCACTAAAGATGCCACTAGAGTTTTTTTCAGTAGCTATTGATTATCTTTGGATTAAGAGAGTGCTTAATTTTTCTCGGCAGGTCTCTGTCCTGAAGCGCATCCTCCTCTCCATTCCAGAGCAGCGGATAAGAGAGATGCAGCTGAACATACAGAAGGTTGGTTGCTAAGCAACCACAGATATCAATATTATTGCTTCACTTTCACTATATTAGAATTGAGTGACATACACTAGATTGAAGACTTGCTATTTTTAGTTTGGGGCACGTAATGGCTCAATTCCATATCTCCTTTTGGCCCTCATGTCTAATTAATTGCATCCGTCCCGTTTGCATGAAATGGAGTCACCATCGCATCATGACTAGCTGCTCTCTTCTGTCCGCAGGTCTACCACCATCTGACGTGGAACGACCCTCCCCAGCCCTTTGACGCCTTCCACTCTGTCCTCTACCAGTTGTGGCAGCGGAGGTACGTCAGCAGGACGCGACCCTGGCAACTCTCTCTAGACTCTGTCAGCTATCCCCTTGGATGATTCACCGCCATTTTTTAATGACTTAAGCCTGTTTCACTTGCAGAACCATCATAATTATTATTATGATAACGTCAAGGCTGTTATCGCTTTTTTCACCTTTTTTGTACACTTTATTCAAATCTCTAACTCACTATGCAACAGGTATTCTTTGCTAATTATTGCTAATCATTTCCGGTAGATCTTTCCGCATTGCTGGTCATTTCCGGTAAATAAAAAAGGGGTCTTTCCCACGTGGTGCCTGGGCGTATTTTATGTAGCCGCTGTATGTGTGGAGAGGATGTCTAAGGGCGCTTCTACTCCTTCAAAACTGAGATCAGCGCCCGTCTCTTTTGCCGAAGTTCCCAGGGTAAGTTTTAGTGGAGATCTCTTCATCACCGCATGAGCCTTTAGTCTCGCGTCGGGCTACGCGAGACTAATGAGCCCTAGGTGCATGTGTAGCGGATGCACAGAAGCCACTGCTTTTGCTCAGCCACGAGTATCTTCCACGCCTCAACTCGATCACCATGTTTGTTGTGGAAGAGTGCAGTGTACGAGAGTTGTACCTTGCATATCTTCAATTTAGTAGCTAGCATATTAAATCCCCCCTCCCAACACACAAATCTGGTAGTCCGTACACTAAGATGTGAACGGCTCTATTAGCTAAGACGCTTAAATTTTCCAAGAGTTTGGGTAGTCGGGACTAAGGCCAAGGGTTATTTCCCGACCTCATACGGGCGGTTGGTTATTGCCGAGCGGGAAGCGAGACAAATAATTATGTTGCATGGCGACTCCATGTTGGTGTGAGTAAGGCTACAGGAATGCAATCATCGCAAGCGTGTTGGCGCGGCATTGCTAGCACGTGCAGTACCGTGAAAGCTGAGCATGCTCTACGATGGACTCGCCTGCAGAAAATCCACTTTCGTCGTGTAGTACCAGGCTCTCAAGCAGCAAGTGAAATACGCAGAGCTGTTCCACGAAGGTAAAGCAGAGCTCCGTTTTACCTTCGTGGAACCGAATAAAGCGGGGGCCTGGGAACGAGGCTAGTGAAATACCTGCTTTAAAACAAGGTAATGTACTTTTGTTGGTGTCAAAGGTGCATCACATGTTCTACCCAGAGCCCTGCCTCTGGTTCTCACCATTTGAAGGCTTCGAGGGCGGACCGGTTCTCTGGCCTGTGGGAGTATTACTATGACGACGAGGCGGACGGGAGAGGGGAGAAGATTTCCGAGAGCAAGGATGCGGAGGAACCACAACTGAAAAACGTCCGGGGATTTCTGCTGAAGAAGCGCAAGCCGGGGTGGCATAAGGTAA
The DNA here is from genome assembly GCA_963921505.1 of Phakellia ventilabrum. Classification (NCBI taxonomy): domain Eukaryota; kingdom Metazoa; phylum Porifera; class Demospongiae; order Axinellida; family Axinellidae; genus Phakellia; species Phakellia ventilabrum. The sequence goes on along the minus strand of OY997393.1, from coordinate 6,026,124 downwards.
TCCCTGACGGGACTGTTCTGGAACTTCTGGTTTGTGTTATCATTAACACAATGCTTAACGCGATCCTCACATGACTACATTAGCAACTACTAATTAATAATTACATTCCCTCACTGATGTAGACTTTTTTTTTACTGACAACTTGCGCACCAATGGTACAAATTAGTGCATTCTTGGAATACTTTATTACTTAATTAGTTAATTAAGGTAATTACACCCTAGCCAAAGTTTTAAAATATCTCAGGAAAGTGTAGGAGTACCATGGCCCTGATTTAAACCCACACATCTTTGCACTACTGAGGCTCAAAAAAAGCATGCAGTTTCTGCATACTTGGGTGTAAGGGGTTATAATATTATGTGAGTGGTACTGGAAAGATGAAGGTCTTGCTGTAAACCTGTTTAGGGCAGTAAATTCTCCACTACTTAGCTTCTAAAGGTGAGGTAATTTTCATGTAAAAATACCATTTCTCTACATGTAGCTAAGAAACTGAAATGAATGGGTCCTGGATCAATATGGGACTCACGAATCTCATTCCAGGTCCCCATTTTTTTAACGCTATCGAATGGAAGTTTGTAATGGGGCTATGGGTTCCTTCGCCAATTCGTCCTAATGCCACTGAGATATCCTGAGGACTTTTGTTGTTGCCAAGGGAGTCACTGATGAGTGACCCACAGGTTGCACAGTGGTTTCCAGCTGGTTACTAGGCCTGTAGGAGCGCCAACAGTGTCAACCTTGTTTGCTGATTGCCTCATACTGTTGGTGTTCTGTTTGGAAAAACGCTACAAACTGCCGTAATAACGACTTGTGAGAGATGCCAAATACCTTGAATAGACAGGACAAGATTATTACTTGACTGGTCATGCCCCTGTACTGCATTTCACCTACAGTGAAACCTCTATACTGTGGTCACCTTCGGGCCAACATTTTATTGCTACGATCATACAGAGAGTGGCTGTATTAAAGAGGTCCATAATACATTAGCATTGGGATCAAACAGGGTGGCCTTAAATTATAGAGAGGTGACTGTAGCTCTATAGAGTGACCACATTATAGAGGGTCCACTGTATGGAGAGTCCGTATGTTGGACTCTTGCTATTAGTTAGCCTCGTTCCCCAACCCCCTCGAAAAATTAGAGCGGGCTGGGGAACGTACAATTTCCCCACTAGATGGGATAGGTTTAGGGTATGGTTAGGGCATGGCACGGGATTGTTTCCGGAAACGTTTCTGAAACACCGTGGAGGCGTAACGGGCCTAGATATACATATTTCTCCTAATCACTTGCTAGAACGAGGCTGCCTACATGTGTAGCAGTAATCTACCATATATGCAAATGCACATAAACCACACACACACACACACACACACTCACACACACTCACACACACACTCACACACAGCGCTACTTTGTCCTTGAGAAGGGGATCCTCAGCTATGCCCGCAACCCGGCCCAGATGACCAAGGGCAAGGTGCTGGGGTCCATCGACCTGGGACTGGCCTTCATCCACTGCGATCGGAGCAGCAAGAGGTTCGACATCGACGCCGAGCATCAGCTTTACCATTTAAAGGTGGGTGTGGTATAATCTCATTCCCAGTCTCCAGCTCACAGTGGAGTGGAATGGAGACTAGAAATGAGGCTGGTTGCACTGTGTGTCTGTTACCATTTCAGTAGGGTGTTATCCTCACCTCCACTTTCACCTCTTCCCCTCCCTCCCTCCCTACCACCCTCCCTCCCTCCCTCCCTCCCTCCCTCAGACCAAGAACTCCAGCCACTTTGCTGCCTGGAGCTCTTGCCTGTTATCACATGAGATGTACCGCAAGGCACAGCTTGCCGGGACCAAGAGCTCCGCCCACACATTGGAAGGAAATACGGCTGTTGCTGAGGGAAAGGGCCTGGAGGGATGGGCAACGGGACTGAAGGACACTGCGTCAGTCATTAAGAGAGGTATACACTGGAGTGTTAGAGCCTGCCAGGCATAAAGATTTACTTTCACCAACATTGTCTTATTATCACTGTATCTGTCACTGAAACTGAAACTTAAACTCTGTGGTCATCAGATACAGGGAGTTGAACTGGAGGTCCTTTGGAGTTAGTTTGTAATGGTCTTTAGTTCAGCTACCAAGTTTTACCTGTGATGGTGGTGGTATGTGATACCAACATTGTGCCTCCACCCCAGCTTTTGGCACTTGATTTTCATGTGATTAAAATGCTGGGTTGGATGCCTGGGAATGAGGCTAGGACTACCCTCCTACAGTGGATTTCAATTCCATTCCAACATTGCGTATTCCGTGAGTGTTTGCGCAAACAGCTCACAGGCAGTCTGTTTTAATTCTTTGAGCTAACAATGTCTGCCAAACCTTTCAGAAACAAAGCGTATCGCTGATCTTTACCGGCAGATCGTGCATCGGCACACTGCAATAAACGGCAGCTTGTTGTCCAAACAGCTGCGTAACCACTTACAGAACACATAATTTTTGAACGGAACAGCAATCCACTGTAACATGATGGCCAACATCATCCCTTAATTTCTCCCAGATTTGGACACCATTAGAGACAACCTCGAGGCAGTTTCGATTCTTGTCAAGTCTCCTGTTAGTCGACCTCACTCTTCCACTAGCACGGGGGACTCAAAAGGGGTAGGTCACATGACTTTCATGCAATTATCATGTGATTAGTATCATGCGACTTTCCTGTTTAAAAAGACACTATTAAGAACTCTGCATGGCAGCCATATTTATAACTGTGCTAGCCCATGTGACTGTCATGTGATCTCCGCAGCCTAACGGCAGCGGCTCAGACACCGCCTCCCTGCTATCCCATCAGAGCAGCGGTGAGAGCACTGCCGGGGGAGGAGGAGGGGGAGGGGGAGGCAGTGGGACCAAGAAGCGAAGAGGACTGGGAAAGAAGAAACAGGACAAGAAGTCAAAGGACTCGTCTGTCAGGGATTCATCTGGCAACGTGAGTGATATGGCCGTATGAGTATGGGACGGAAGTCGCATGCATGTTGGCGGCCGCATTTCTCATTTTGACAAGGAGACTCTTCCGCCCAATCGGCCACACATACACACACACTACTCACATGCATACACACACACACGCACACACACATTCATGTACACACACTACTCACATGCATACATACATGCATACACACACATACTACTCATATACATTATACACACACACACACATACACTGCAGCTCTACCCTGACCTTTCTTCCATCCTCGCTTCCTCATCCTCTTCTCTTGTCGAAGACGTGGACAACACGGTCATCAGAGATGACTTTGCAAGTGTCTCCCAGACCGGTAAGACCAGCTGTAGCTGTGTGTAGTCAAACTGGTAAGACTAGTATCACCAGTTAGTTTTCACCACAATACTTGTAGTAGTTACTGTTCTGACCAAGCTAGTGCTCATGCGTGATCACATGACATCCTCCTATTTTGCATGTGACAATCATGTGACTTTGTCCTCTCCTCCTATATCCAGTCTACTCCCAGTTCTGTGACATAGCCGAGAAATTGGATGGACTGCAAGACAGCCTCCAGAAGGCCATAGAGCACGAGACGCATGCCAGACAAGAACTCAAGTCGATTGTTTCTTCCCAACAGATTCTCCTTCGCCAGTCGCTGGTACAGAACGGTGAACTCCGTGACCGTCTCGCTCAAATCCAGTCTCTAGCCGCAGGGGTCGATGCTGCCCAAATTCGGGCCCCCTCACTTCCCACCACCTCCCGTAGCACTCCAAGTCATCGAAGTGTCACACGTTTCGACTCCTTCATGTCGGTTGGCTCCTCGATCTCAGACAAGTTCTTTGATGCGCTTGATGAGGTGCAGAATATTATTACCTTGAGTAGATTACCCCCCCTCTCCCCCCCTCCCCTCCCCTCCCCTCCCCTCCCCTCCCCTCCCCTGCAATTATTTTGGGGTTAAATGATACCCACCAGTGGCATGAGAATAAACCATGTACACACATACACACACACACACACCAAAGCACACAGGCATATGCACAACACAATACACACACATACACATGCATCCAATAGCCCCATTCCCAGTTTCTGATCCATAGCTGTTTTTTTTACTATTCTTTGCAACATGCAAAGAAAAGCTATAGAGCGTAGACTAGGAGCGGAGCTATGTGCAGAACACACACACATACACACACACACACACACATTTATAACCTTCAGTGACACAGGTACTATCTCATCCTGCCTTAGGTGCAGGAGGTTAGCAGTGACTCTGAAGATGAAGAAAACACGGGAACAGATGCGGAGGACTCCCTCGTGGAGGAGGAGGAGAATGAGATGGAGTTATTCTCGTCTGCGACCGCTGATGCTCTGTCTTTTGATATGAGTGGTGTGTGTGTGTGTGTGTGTGTGTGTCTACATCTCTAGTAATTCTCTCTTTCTTCATTATAGCAATAACATCTCCCGGCCATCTTTCTTTGGCCAAGGTACATGTACCTTCCATCACTGTCGACATGGTGACGGAGACTAGGTCATGTGACCAGGGAGTGAGGAGGCGGACCAAGCTACCGTCTCCGATGATAGATGTCGGTGATTTTAGCCTCTGGAGTCTCCTAAGGAAGAATATCGGTGAGCTTTAAATGGGACACTGGAGCTTTCAAGTTTAGAGTAGAGCTTTTCACAGATGATAGAGTAAAATTAATTGCTGCATGGCAGCTGTTACAGCCTTATCATTGCAAATGTACAATTACTAAGGGTATATAGAGATTTATTGCACGCTTCATCCTTGCATGTGTACAATGAGACCATAACTACATTTAAAGTAAGTATTTAACATAGCAGTAGAGCTGACCATGTTTTATTCAGTCTTAAAATTCCTAGTCATTGGCATAATGAAGTATATCAGACAGTGATTTAACTGGCTTTCAACTTCAAGATTAATTATAAGATCAGAAATTTTTCTTCAAACTGTAGGCAAGGATCTCTCAAAGATTTCCATGCCAGTGACTTTGAATGAGCCTCTGAGTGCTCTGCAGAGGTTGGCTGAGTTTTTGGAGTACAGTGAGCTACTGAACGAGGCTGTCAGACTAAGCGACCTTCACGAAAGAATGGTAAGTGGCCACGCCCCTCGACCATGCCTAGCTTCATTTCCTTGACAGCACTTTGTCTCCTTGACAACCTTTAATCTTTTTGACCCCACCTTTAATGCTTTGACCACACCCTAACCACACCTTCATCTCCTTGACACCCCACACCTCCTTGACCACACCCATCCTTTACCTCCTTGACCACTCCCCTTTTTTATTGGCCACACCTACATTTCCTTCTTGCCTGCAGGTAAGAGTGGCAGCCTTCGCTGTGTCCTCTTACGCCCTCAACTACTACAGAGCCGGTAAGAAGCCATTCAATCCCATCCTCGGAGAGACCTACGAGTGCATAAGAGAAGACAAAGGCTTCAGGTTCATAGCCGAGCAGGTGGGCACATAAATTAACATTATGTCATCATTACATCATCATTTTGAATGTGTTACCCAGGTTAGCCACCACCCACCAATAGCTGCCTGTCACTGTAAATCACCGGACTTCTGCTTCTGGCATGGCAAGTTAAAGTTATACATTCTTTAGTACTGGCTTTCAATACCATCATTTTGCTCCTCTCCTCTCCCTACCTCCCTCCCCCCCTCCCTCCCTTCCTCCCTCCCTCCTCCCTCCCTCCCTTCCTCCCTCCCTCCCTTCCTCTCTCCCTCCCTCCCTCCCTCTCTCCCTCTCTCCCTCCCTCCCTCCCTCCCTCCCTCTCGCCCTCCCTCCCTCTCTCCCTCTCTCCCTCCCTCCCTCCCTTCCTCCCTCCCCCCCTCCCTCCCTCCCTCTCTCCCTCCCTCCCTTCCCCTCTGTGACCTTTAGATGCTCGCTTAAAAAGCAAATTCTGGGGCAAGTCAATGGAAGTTTTCCAAATTGGTACAATGAACGTCACTCTTCCCAAGTAAGCACACAACTGTAATTCCATAAACTTTCTAAATTTGCAGTAAATGTTTTCTGCTGTTTCAATTAAAGACATGGGGACCACTACCAGTGGGCCAATGTGACGTCATGCATTCACAACGTACTGGGAGGTCAGAGGTGGGTAGACCTGTACGGAGAGATGGTCATCACCAACCAGGGAAAGTGCTCTTGCAAGCTCAACTTTGTTAAGGTTAGCTAAGCCAGTGGGATGGGTTTGGATAAGCATAGGCAGAGAGAGTGCCTTATAGGATTCTAAAGTATGTCTCTCTTAGAGGTGGATGGGTTGAGGGGATTACTTAAGAGAGTGCACATGAAACTCACTCCCTAGTGGGTATGCTGGCCTAGAAAATGAAGCCAAGGTTGATTCTGATGGCCTTCTGGAGGATGACAAGCATATCAGATTTTATATAGTTCTTCAGGGGGTGGGGTCTTGTACGTGTTTCACTGAGCTACTGGAGGGCCCAATACATTTTGTCATGTGATTTGACTGCTTCATTGCACGAGGACAGGGACTGATTCAAGGACAGCTGCACCTCTCTATAGTTTGCTAGAGATGTTGTTTAAGCACTCAGTCTGTTATAGAAACAGGCTCCAAAGAGCAGTTACAAGAAATGTAGATTAATACCTTCTTTCATTGCCTGAGAACTGCTCACCAATGCAAGATTTCACCCTTCTACTTTACACATTACGCACATGAAAAACTGTACCAGTCCCACAGCTAACTAAAATGAAACACATACATGGGCCTGGGGACAACGCTAGGGTGGGGAGAAATGCCTGGATCCCCCCCCCCGTAAGAACCCCTGCCTCAGTCCTTACAAAATGAGTAGCACCTCCTTGATAAGTTCCTCCCTCTCACTGCCTCCCAAATTTGTGCTTATACCCAGGCGGGCTACTGGAGTTCCCGGAAATATGAAGTCCATGGATCCGTGTACAATAGCGAGGGAGTGAAAGTCAAGAATCTTTTTGGGACTTGGAATGAAGCCATGTTCTGTGGGGAACTGGAGGACCCTCTGTGTATATGGAGAATAGGTGAGTCATGATAAAGCTGTATTCCACTGGAGGCTGTGCTTTAAGGATAGCAAACAGTCGATAAGAGAGCGTTCCAATTATTAGGGCACTGCGAAATTTGTGACGTGTGCGTATGTGGAACCATGAAGCATCCTCTTTTAAACCTACCCTTAACTTTAGCTCCTATGCCCGGTGACCATGAGCAGCATTACGGGTTTAGCCAGTTTGCCATTGAGCTAAATGGGATGGACGAAGGTCTGGAGGACAAACTCCCGTGCACTGATTGCCGGTTTAGGACAGACCAGAGGTGAGTAGTGATTATTCAATTCGGTCATGTGGTTATCGTGAGGGCTGTTTATTCCAACAACTACGTATGATAGAGGACATTTTTGGGGATCTTTAGAAGCCATGCTGCACTTGGCCTATAGCCATGGCCATCCATAACTATGACTCAATTCCTAGGTACCAATAACTCCTATGTAGCAAAGCCTTTCCCACCATAATTGTAAGCATATGACCAGCAGCAAACATAGCTATAGTTGTAAGAGTAATGGTCAAAGCAGCATCTGGGTGGACTTATACTTAGGGTTGGGCTCATACTCAAGGACATGCTTATGCTCAAAAGTAAGCTTGCAGGCTTTGATATGGCAAGACTTTCCCTCCCCCCCCAGAATTTTGAAGTCGATTTTTTATTTTATTACTCAGTAGTTTATTTGTTGCTAATTTTCAGCATTTTTGGGGGCCCAGGAGCCACCAGAAGCAACCTGAGGGCATATAAATTTCAAAAATTCCCCAGGGAAACCCCCACCGAAACATCCTGTATGAAACCTAAGCTTATATCTGGGCTTATACTCAGACCTTTTATGGTGTGTACAGGCTGCTAGAAGAAGGTAAAGTGCAGGAAGCTGAGACTGAGAAGCATAGAGTGGAACAGGTCTGTTTTGATGACATCATTACCCTCATTGAGCCACCGTATAAGTTCATAAACATTACATCGTTGCCAATAATCTCCAGCTTCAGAGGGCAGCCCGAGCAGAGCGCGAAAGGTTGGGTCAGGATTGGGAACCGAACTTCTTCAGGTAACTTAGCTCAGGATATTATCCCTCCCATTGTGTTGACACAATCATGATTTGGTATGATGTCATCCACACACAGAAAAGAGCGGCAAGACGGTCAAGAAAGTTGGGTAACCAAGGGCAACTACTGGACGCTCAGAGATAGAGGCTTTTCTGGCATCAATCTACCCAAACTTTGGTGATGATATTGAAAGTGAAATTCTCTAACAGTTTTGTTTTGCAAGTTTGTCTTTAATTGGTGGTGTACTTAGTTGTGTGTTTTGAATGGCATACCATACCTGTATGTGTGTGTGTGTGTGTGTGTGTGAGTGTGAGTGTGTGTGAGTGATTGAGTGAGTGTGTGTGTGTGTGTGTGTGAGTGTGTGTTTGTGTGTGTGTGTGAGGGAGAGAGGAAGAGTAGATCTCTGTACAGGTGATCCCATTAAGTATCTTTGGCCATAATCAACAAACGTGCATGGCTATTATACACTGACTGTACTGGAGGTGCTATTATACACTGACTGGAGGTAGGGCTGAAATTATACGTAATAGTTGTAGCATGGCCTCGAGTGCAAAAGTGGATTGTGGTCTAGTTGTTTTTTCCCCCTCCAAGTCTGGATTGCAACAAATGCATGCTTTGAGGGGTAATTACCTAACTGTGTGTTTGAACCGTAAAACTGGGTTTGAAGTGTTTCTATGAGAAAGCCTACAAACGTTTTTTTAAGTTGGGACGGAACTAGGCTGGGCCTAAATATGGCAGTGTTTGTAAACAGTTAATAATGGCAACGGAACTGCATGTGTCTAATTTATAGTGGCCAATATTTATAACAGCTACTGGCACAATATTATACTTATGACTGGAAAATATATAACTGGTGATTCTGTGCTGTGGACGTGCTCAGTACAATACGTGAAGCTATGACTCCCTGGTATCAAGACAGGAGTTTCATGTGGCTCCTGTTTGCAGTTGCTGTGTGGAGCAGTTGCATATGTAGGTACAGCTCTGGCCAAAGCCCACAATTGTGCAATGGTAAGCCTGTGATGTGTACTGTAGCTAGAGTATTACTGCATGCATATGCATAGTCCTTGACTTTGAGATGTGACCCACTAGAATTGAGTGTTGCAAGCAGGGCTAGCTTCCATATAAGGAGTCTGGTTTGACAGGGTACCATTATATCTAATTACCCATACCCTTTTCTCATCCAGAAATACCATTAGCCACACTATATATTTGTGTAGGTAACTGTGAAGTTGGCTACCTCACAACCGATGAGAGAACTGTCCTGTGACCCTTACAACCAGGGGTTCAATCACTTCCTGCTCGGATGCAGTGTGTATGGCCGACCTGGTGCCACCATCGATATCCTGTGGTTTAGAATCCTGGCTGAAAGTCCCACGTCTGAGCCAGAGCTACTTACTAGTGAGATTTCAAGGATAAGGGTAAACCCATCTTTGTTGAGTGGCGATTCCCCGAGCATCGATTCAGTACTTGAACTGCAAACCGTAGAGGCACGACATGCAGGTGTCTAGTGGTGCCATGTATCTCTCGACGGGTCCTTTGAAGGGCTGAGGCCAAGCCAACAGCTGTTACTGAGAATGCCTGAGGAATATTCTATGTTTCCATCCTGCCCTAGGCATGTATACATTACCGAAACCTTGTGTGCAGAGGGTGCCGTGCCGATCAATACTACTGTGCAGCCACAGAAGTTGGTAAGTCACCATAATAATATTATATTAAAAAACAGCATTGATTGTTCCTAGCCTCATCCCCTGAACCACATACACATTAAAACACGCACGAGAGCCTTAGAATGAGGTTTGATACTGAGGGAATCATGTGCATTGATGCATTAGTGGTAGCTAACCTGAGCTTGAGTGCATACCATTCACCTCAACAGTTATAATCAATGTTTGCAGGTGACTGCCAGTACCTGTACCTGGCACAACCACCGAAGTCTCTTCCATGTGATCCCTACCGGCCTGAATTTAATGACCTACAGTTGGAGTGCAGCGTACTTAGGCCACCAGGCATCTCCCAGTATGAACTACAGTGGTTCAAACAGCAAGGAACTGTACCGAATGACAGTGCCACACGAATGTCGCTAACGGATGACTTGATGGGTATCCAGGTGTACAACACGACTTACTCTAATGGAGTGACTCGATCACGTCTCATTGTGTTTGATATCACTGAAAAGGATGTTGGGCTGTACTGGTGCCAGATTGTAGAGTTTGAAACTATGAATGGCTCCACAACAACCAACAAACTCCAGCCAAGTGTATTTACAGTCCTGGACAAAAGCCATAACTGTGCTGTTTGTCCGGATGTGTATTTACTTTCTGTTGGGCTGGATTGCGCAGATACATTTTCTGTCAAAAGTTCTATATCACAATCCAATTCCTTTCCACATCCAACACCTATTGTTTCTACACTTTCATCGCAATCCAATTCTGTTCCATATCCAACTCCCCCTATGGTTTCTACAAGTCCATCACAATCCAATACCATTCTGTCAATCAATGAAGTTTCGAATCCAGTTAGTTATGCACTTTGGCTGTGCATTGCCATACCCATCGGAGGACTAGTGATCGTAATGCTTGCAATATGGGGACTCTTTGCAATAAGAAAGCTCTGTTTAAGATCAAAACAGAAGTATATTAATGATGTTGCAACTACAGGAAGACCACCCAGCCTGAAATCTCATGCAGTTCCCAACCCTCCTTCTGCCTACACTTCACAGACTATTTATGAAACCATTTCCGACAACAGCTGTCAGGGACAAACTCAGAATCAGCTCGATCTTGAGTATGCCGGTGACCACATCACTCCAGACTTTTCACATACATGCAACAAGCAAGCCAACCCTTCTTATTGTCAGATACAGCACTATGACTTGACAGACAGTGCTTATGATCCAATTCAGATGTATGAACAACTGAATAGTGGTACCTACGACACCCTTTGGAGATGTGACCATGTTGTCGCGACTTCTTCCAATCAGGCTTATGATGCCACTAAATTTTCCAGCACTGACAATGCAGTAGCTTCCTCCAGTGTGGGTTACAGTATTGATGCCAATGACAGGCAAAATGAATGTGGGGAACGGATGGATACTAATGGCCGCAGCCACGATCAGCTCTACACCAACATTCATAGTGATAGTTATGAGCAAGCCAATGGATATGAACGGATTAGTAGTGTTTATGACCATGTCCAGAGTTATGAGGAAATCACTGGACACTCTCAGACGTAAATATAGTGCCTAGAGCCAATTCATGGCTATACAGCCAGGAAATAAACTTGCCATCCTCATGAGTAACTATCGTCAGGACTGTAAAAATTAGTTAGTTGGAGCTATAATATTATATACATACTTTAAATGCTTATATGTGAGTTGCCCCTTCCTACAAACACATTAACATTATGGCTGCACATCATTCCAGCAGTTGTGGCGTGGAGCCAGGGGTAAACATGGGTGGGTACTGCAGCCATAGCATACAATGGAAGATCTTATTACAGTGTTTGTCAACAGCTAATTAACACTTTGGACGCCTATAATAAATATATTTAAAAATAAGAATGTGTCTCTTGAAAAGCCTAGCAGTCATTCAAAACAGAAGAAGAAAATACCTGTTCCGCGCCATGATCCACAAGCAAGTGTACTCGCACACAAGAAGCTTGGGAACACGACGCAGCTACCAGGTTACGATAAACTAACGCAACTCAACCTTTATAACGATCCAATGACGCAAAAATGCGTCATTGGTGTGCAAAGTGTTAAATAAATTGAATTTGATGCCACTCCTATAATTTAGATTAGCAATTAATTGTGACATTAATATAATAGAAGTTTAGCGGATGGTTTTGTGCCAATTAATGCACGAGGAAAGAATAATGGTTCCCAAGAGGATATTTATGTGTCTCTTGTTTGTGTGGAGCAGCTGCAGCATCTGTAGGTACAGCTCTGGCCAAATCCCACAACTCTGTGATGGTAAGCCTGTGGTGTATGCAGTATGATTTTTGTGTGTAGTGAAACTGTTTTTTGACATCAATTTTGTAGTAGCCATACTTGTATTAATACTCCATGTATGCATGCTTGAAACACACCTGATAAAGGCCCATGCAGCACGGGCTGCAGCTGAAATGTGTGTTTCATCGAGTAAGATATTTAGTAAACATGAGACAACCATTATTTTCAATAGCTATACTGTAGAGTTGGCTAGTGTTGTATAGTGAGCTTGTCACTGTAGCTAGCTACATATGTATATACAAAAGAGTTTCACATGCAGACCACTTTAATTAATTGTTAATTTTGAGACAGACTCGTCTTTTCTGACAGATCACACAAGCTCAAAGATATTAGCTGTAACTTTAGCTGTGTCTGCCTTTTCTCCTCAAGAAGTATCATTACTGTTACAGTGTTACACTATATTTCTAGGTAATTGTGAAGTTGGCTACCTCACTCAGCCGGTGAGAGAACTGACCTGTAACCCTGCAGACTTTGATGAACTAACGCTGAGTTGCAGTGTCTACGGTCCACCCGGTGCCACCATCGATATCCTGTGGTTCAGACGTCTGGCAGCTGAAAATCCCACATTTGAGCCAGAGCTACTTACTAGTGATACTTCAGGGATAAGGGTGAACCCACCTTTACTGAATGGCGATTCCCCGAGCATTGATTCAGTACTTGAGATAAGAGATGTACAGCCACAAGATGCAGGTGTCTACTGGTGCCAAGTATCTCTCAATGGGTCCTTTGAAGGGCTGAGGCCAAGCCAACAGCTGTTACTGAGAATGCCTGTGGAATATTCTATATTTCCAGCCTGCCCTACGTATATATACATTACTGAAACACTGTGTGCAGAAGATGTTGGCATTACCACTGTTACGGAGAATTCCATCCAATCGGATGCATTAGCAGAAGTTGGTGAGTAAGCATGTTTAATATTGTGCATTATTTGATTCATTCAAGGGCATGTAAGTAACGGTTTGCTTCATGCAATGTATAGTTGTGACTAGATACAGCAGAAGAATTAGCATGTTAGCTGTAGCAATCCACAACTCTGTACTGTCTCCACAGGTGACTGCCAGTACCTGTACCTGGCACAACCACCGAAGTCTCTTCCATGTGATCCCTACCGGCCTGAATTCAATGACCTACAGCTGGAGTGTAGTGTGTTCAGACCACCGGGTGTTACTTATGAAATACTGACAGTGGTTCAAACAGCAGGGAACTGTACCAGACAACAGCACCACACCAACACAGCTAACTGATGACTTGGATGGTATTCGGGTGAGTGACAGGACTTTCCCTGTCGGAATTATTTGATCACGTCTCATTGTGTTTGACATTACTGAAGAAGATGTTGGGCTGTACTGGTGTCAGATTGCAGTGTTTGAGAATATGAATGGCTCCACAACAACCAACAAACTCCAGCCAAGTGTATTTACAGTACTGGACAATCAGGAAGTGTACAGTAACTGTGCTGTTTGTCCGGATGTGTATTTATTTTCAGTTGGGCTCGAATGTGCAGACATCGATGCAGTTGTGGCCAGTTCACCAGATTCCATTTCCATTCCAATTCCATCTCCATCTCCTACGGTTTCAGAGCCAACTACTGAAGTTTCAAACCGCAGTGGTAATCCACTTTGGATATATGTTGCCATACCCATTGGAGGGTTAGTGGTTGTAGTACTTGTAGTGGGTGCAATCCTCCTTGCTGCAAGAAAAGTCTACTTGAGAACAAAGCAGAAGTATACTAGAGACTCCACAACTATAGGAAGACCACTCAGTCTGAAATCTCATGCAATTCCCGACCCTCCTTCTGCCGACATTTCACAGCCTGGTGTACACAACTACTCAATCATTTATGAAACTATTTCCAACGACAGCTGTCAGGGACAAACTCAAAATCGGATCGATCTTGAGTATGCCAGTGGCTACATCATTCCAGACTTTTTACATGCAAGCAACGAACAAACCGACACTTCATACTGTCAGATACAGCACTATGATTTGACAGACAGTGCTTATGATCCAATTCAGAGGTATGAACTGGTTAGTGGTGCCTGTGATCCCCTTCAGAGATATGAGCACGTTGTCGCGACTTCTTCCAATCAAGCTTCTGCTGCCTGCCGCACTGATAATGCAGGAGCTTCCTCCAGTGTGGGTTGCAGTACTGATGCCAATGACAGGCAAAATGAATGTGGGGAACGGATGGATACTAATGGCCGCAGCCACGATCAGCTCTACACCAACATTCATAGTGATAGTTAAGGGCAAGCCAATGGATATGAACAGATTAGTAGTGTTTATGACCACGTCCAGAGTTATGAACAAATTACCACTTCCTGTGAATGTGTTCGGAACCACGAGCAGATCAATACAGTACCTAGAGCCGATTTGTAGCTACAACCTGGCTCAGTATTATGAGTAAACTTGCCATCCTCATGAGCAATGCTCTTTGGGACTGATTTTAGTTAGTTTGAGCTATACTTTTAACTATGTCTTATCTAGCTACTACACGTAGCTAAACACTACATTTATACAAACATTGCCAATGACCATTTTACATGTGTGTATTGTATATCTGGTTGGGTGCTAGTTCTATAACCATACATGCATACATACATACATATATACATACACACACATGCACACACACACACACACACTCACACACACACAACACACACACACACACACACACACACACACACAACAATTGCCATGAAACCCTTTAGGTAAGCCATACAGGTGACTTCCATCTACAATATGGCTAGCTACCTGTTCTACCATAGCTACACATATGATAGTCTCAACATAATGTAGCTCCTAGATGAACACAGATTAGTATACATCTCTAGTATAACCCTAAAGTGACTTCTCTAATATATATAAGTGTGTATATATACACTGTCTCAGCCGACCCTTAAATGGAATGTGTGTGTGGGGGGGGGTGCTACTATTGCTTTGGCAGTTTTATTACCCCGGCCTTTTTCTGTGAATGTCAGCTTGTTTAGTGGTTTGGGAACTGTTTGCTTGGAGCATTGTGGGTCAATTAGTAATTAGAGGCTTGGACGAGATCATTATAGGTTGATTACTTTAATAATGGGCCTTATACAAAACCCATAATTGTTTTGAGCATCAGGTTGCTGTGTAGATAAGATAGATACATTTTATTTTTTAACAGGAAAATGTCCCATCAGTCACAATGACTGGTCTCCCTGGGAGTCCTGCCAGTGTACGATGGGAAGCCTGGTTGTAGTGACTGTATTCTGCTCTACCTGCTTGTCGGGTATGTGCTACACTGCACTGACGAGCCCCAATAGGAAGGCCGTAACAGCTGCCTGTAGTTTGCACTGGTGCTTCCACTTTTTTCTGATTCTCATAATTATGTGCAATGAAAACAGTCATGCACGTTGTGGTGTGTGATACACTGTATATGTGTGCGTGCATGCGTGCGTGTGTGTGTACATGTGTGTGCGTAGGTATGATGTATGTGTATGTATGCTACCCTTGTTCCCAGGCATGAACCCCAGCTTTTGTCGCTTGTAGTACGCCTCCCTCGTTCGCATTACACAACACACGGAGCGGGGAGGCCTGGGAACATGGCTACATGCATGCAATGTAATGGGCATGCATGTCGTTTGATTAGCAATGTTTGCATGACATTGTAAGGCATATATGGGCATATGACCACATATGTCCGTGAATGACTGCTTACGTGACACTGTGAGTGACCTCGTTGCACTCCTTCCTGCTGCCCCATTGACTCATTAGCAAATACGGATGTACATTATTCCAGCATGGCTGCACTGGTGGCATGGGGCCAGTTTTGTGGCTGGGTTAAAGGTAGGTAGGTATTGCACCTATAGTACACATTGAAATGGATCTAAGGGCAGTGTTTGACAACAGCTAATTAAATGGCAGTGTTGAGACAACAGCTAATTAAATAGAGTCAACAATGTGAAAGCGATACCGAAATATAAAAAGTAGCAATGTAACACGATTATGAAGTTTAGTTTTGTGTGCTATTGCCAATTACTGCATGAGGAAAGAATAATGGTAACTCCCAGGCATCAAAAGAGGATATTTATGTGTCTCTTGTTTGTGTGGAGCAGCTGCAGCATCTGTAGGTACAGCTCTGGCCAAAGCCCGCAACTCTGTGATGGTAAGTAGCTACGTGGTGTATGCAATGTGATTTTGTATGTAGCAAAACTGCATTATAAAAGCTTCATGCTGTAGCTCAGGGTCTATATAGGTCTGTACTGGTGTGGCAACTATATGGGGAGAGTTTGGGAGCCTCGAGTGGCTAGTGGGTAGTTAATGCTTGACGTTCTAGGTATTGCAACTAGCTATAAATTAATAAGCTTCATGTGCAGAACCCTTTTAGCTACAAGAGAGTCTACATGGCTTGCATGCAAGACAATTAATTGTTGTCTTTGTAAAAGGCTAATATTTCTGACATTACAAGTTTCAAGATAGGTAATCGTTACAACATTACATTGCTAGGTAGCTATATGTCAACCTTTTCTCCTCAAGAATGGTAATTACTGTTACAGTATTACACTATATTGTAGGTAACTGTGAAGTTGGCTACCTTACTCAGCCGGTGAGAGAACTGACCTGTAACCCAGACTTTGATCACCTACGGCTGGGTTGCAGTGTCTATGGTCCACCCGATGCCACCATTGATATCCTGTGGTTCAGAGTTCTGGCTGAAAGTCCCACGTCTGAGCCAGAGCTACTCACTAGTGATACTTCAGGGATAAGGGTGAACCCATCTTTACTGCATGGCGATTCCCCGAGCATCGATTCAGTACTTGAGATACAAGATGTACAGCCACAAGATGCAGGGGTCTACTGGTGCCATGTATCTCTCAATGGGTCCTTTGAAGGGCTGAGGCCAAGCCAACAGCTGTTACTGAGAACACTGGAAGAATATTCTATATTTCCAGCCTGCCCTACGTATGTATATATTGCTGAAACACTGTGTGCTGAGGATATTGGCAATACTACTATGGAGAATGTGACTCAATTTAATGTAGTGGATGCTGGCGATACTTCTATGGAAAATTCAACTCGATTGGATCTACTGGCAGAAGTTGGTGAGTCAGCAGGTTAATATTGTGTGAAAAATTGATTTGTTTCATGTAAGCAACAGTTTGTTTCATGCAGTATATAGCCATGATAGCTATAGCAAATTTAAAGATTAAAGCATGTTAGCTAGCTATATAGCTGTAGCAATCCACAACTCTGCACGGTCTCTGCAGATGACTGTCAGTACCTGTACCTGGCACAACCTCCGAAGTCTCTTCCATGTGATCCCTACCAATTCAATGACCTACAGCTGGAGTGCAGCGTGTTTAGCCCACCGGGTGTCACTTATGAAATACAGTGGTTCAAACAGCAGGGAACTGTACCAGACAACAGCACCACACCAACACAGCTAACTGATGACTTGATGGGTATCCAGGTGAACAACAGGACTTACTCTCGTGGAGTCACTCGATCCCGTCTCGTTGTGTTTCATATTACTGAAGAGGATGTTGGACTGTACTGGTGTCAGATTGTAGAGTTTGAAACTGTGAATGGCTCCACAACAACCAACAAACTCCAGCCAAGTGTATTTACAGTCCTGGACAATCAGGAAGTGTACCGTAACTGTGCTGTTTGTCCAGATGTGTATTTATTTTCAGTTGGGCTCGAATGTGCAGACATCGATGCAGTTGTGGCCAGTTCACCAGATTCAACTTCCATTCCAATTCCATCTCCATCTCCTATGGTTTCAGAACCAACGAATGAAGTTTCAAATCGCAGTGGTAATCCACTTTGGATATACGTTGCCATACCCATTGGAGGGTTAGTGGTCATAATACATGTATTGATTGCGATCCTCCTTGTTGCAAGGAAATGCTACTTAAGATCGAAACGGAAGCATACTAGAGACTCAGCAACTACAGGAAAAGTTCCCAGTCAGAAACCAATTTCCTACCCCCATCCCCTCTATACTTCACAGCCTGTTGGTTACGACTACCCAAACATTTATGCATACATCTCCAATGGTGACCTTCCTGAACAAACTCATGATAGTTATGGCCTCGAGTATGCCAGGGGCTACATTGCTCCCGGTGATGTTGAATCTATGCCTCAGAGAAATCATCAGTCTACTACAAGTAGTGGGTATCAAGGTCTTTCGACTGGTAACCAAGACTACATGAGTATTTATATGAAAGCTTCCAGCAGTGAATCATCACTGACGAGCTTTGGGAAGCTATCAACACAAGACCTAGTGACAAAAGGGTCGCAGTATACTCTGCCTGACCCATCAAGTATGGACCCTAGTTCGATATATACCATTCCCTCACATTATACATAGTTTTTGTAGCTCACGACTCCTTGATACATGCATGCACTATCTATTGTCTTGTGTGGGTGATTGTTTTGTATTCAAAACTGAATTTTAAAACTTCAAATAAAAAACTCTTGCATTTCTTGATGATTCAAGCCAGGTCTATAAGTGTGTGCATTTGTAATAGGCATGGTTGTGTTTGCATGATCATCATAGGGGTTTTGTATGTGCATGATGACTGCTTATATGACATTGTGGGCGTGACCTCACTAAGGTCCTTCCTGCAGGCTAATTACTAAATATGGATGTACAGCACACACTTGTGGCATGGTGCCAGTTTTGAGGCTGAGATAAAGGAGCATAGTACCGTAGCTATAGCACACAATGAAAGGCTTTATGGCAGTGTTTGACAACAGCTAAGCAATAATGTGATACATACTACTCTAGTACTAACTATAACTAATGGTGATATGAATGGTTGGCTATATTATTATGATTTTGCAGTTTAGGCGACAGTTCTGTGTGCTCTCACCAAAGCACAAAGAAGAAAATATGCTTCCCAGGCATCATAACAGGATATTTATATGGCTCTTGTTTGCGTGGAGCAATTGCATCTGTAGATACGGCTCTGGCCAGAGCCCACAATTGTGTGATGGTAAGTAGACTGTGGTGTAGCTATCCAGTATGAACTTTGTGTGTAGTGAGACTTCATCATAAAAACTTAGCTTTGGGTCTATACGGGTATAGCAGCTACAGGGGGGGGGGGGGGAGGGAGTTGGCCAGGCAACCTCTAAGTGCTTTAAGACTTTACTAGTTTCTGCATGCGATCTCACATCAATCAAAATTACCATTACAATGTTACACTATATTTGTAGGTAACTGTGAAGTTGGCTACCTCACTCAGCCGGTGAGAGAACTGACCTGTAACCCTGCAGACTTTGATGAACTAACGCTGAGTTGCAGTGTCTACGGTCCACCCGGTGCCACCATTGATATCCTGTGGTTCAGACGTCTGGCAGCTGAAAATCCCGCAGCTGAGCCAGAGCTACTTACTAGTGTGACTTCAGGGATAAGGGTGAACCCACCTTTACTGAATGGCGATTCCCCGAGCATCGATTCAGTACTTGAGATACGAGATGTGCAGCCACAAGATGCAGGGGTCTACTGGTGCCAAGTATCTCTCAACGGGTCCTTTGAAGGGCTGAGGCCAAGCCAACAGCTGTTACTGAGAACACTGGAAGAATATTCCGTGTTTCCAGCCTGCCCTACGCATGTATATGTTACTGAAACACTGTGTGCAGAGGATACTGGCAATACTACTATGGGGAATGTGACTCAATTGGATCTATTAGCAGAAGTTGGTGAGTCGGCAGGTTAATATTGTGTGAAAAATTTATTTGTTTCATGTAAATAACAGTTTGTTTCATGCGACGTATAGCTACAGTAAAAGATTACAGTACATTAGCTATAATAATTGCAGCAATTAATCCGCAATTCTGTACTGTCTCCACAGGTGACTGCCAGTACCTGTACCTGGCACAACCACCGAAGTCTCTTCCATGTGATCCCTACCGGCCTGAATTCAATGACCTACAGCTGGAGTGTAGTGTGTTCAGACCACCAGGTGTTACCTATGAAATACAGTGGTTCAAACAGCAGGGAACTGTAGCAGACAACAGCACCACACCAACACAGCTAACAGATGACTTGATGGGTATCCAGGTGAACAACAGGACTTACTCTCGTGGAGTGACTCGATCACGTCTCATTGTGTTTGACATCACTGAAAAGGATGTTGGGCTGTACTGGTGTCAGATTGTAGCCTTTGAAGTTACGAATGGCTTCATAACAACCAACCAACTCCAGCCAAGTGTATTTACAGTACTGGACGAAAGTGAAGTGTACAGTAACTGTGCTGTTTGTCCGGATGTGTACTTGTTTTCAGTCGGGCCAGAATGTGCAGACATCGGTACAATTCCATCTCCATCTCCTATGGTTTCAGAACCAACTACTGAAGTTTCAAACAGCAGTGGTAATCCACTTTGGATATATGTTGCCATACCCATTGGAGGGTTAGTGGTTGTAGTACTTGTAGTGGGTGCAATCCTCCTTGCTGCAAGAAAAGTCTACTTGAAGACAAAACAGAAGCGTACTAGAGACTCAGCAAGTACACCCAGCCAGGGACCAGATTTAGCCCATGCAATTTCCGACCCTTACTACATCTACACTTCACAGCCGGTTGGGTATGACTACCCAAACATTTATGCATCCATCTGTAATGGTGACCATCCCGAACAAGTTTATAATGGCTTTGATCTTGAGTATGCCGGGAGCTACATTGTTCCAGATGATGTTGAATCTATGCCTCAAATAAATCATCAGTCTACAGTGAGTAGTGAGTATCAAAGTCTATCAGCTGGTAACCAAGACTACATGAGTATTTACATGAAAGCATCCAGCAGTGAATTATCACTGCAGAGTGTTTGGAAGCTATCAACACAGGGCCTAGTGACAGAAGGGTCACAGTATGCTCTGCCTGACCCATCAAGTATGGACCCTGGCTCAACATATAACATCCCATCATGTTAAGCATAGTTTTATAATTCATCTATGCATAGTAATATATAATTATTATTTTGACTCCTTTATATATGCATGCAATATCTATTGTCTTGCATGGGGTGATTGTTTTATATTCAAAACTGTAAACTCTAGCATAATTTTTTTTTGATGCTCTAAGCTCCCTAAAATTATGCTACCATAATATCATAAGGTCTGTGTGCGTGCATGTGTGATAGTGTTTGCATGATGGGAATATTGTATGTGTATGATGACTGCTTATGTGACATTGTGAGTGACATCACTAAGCTTCTTCTTGCAGGTTACTTAATCCCTTATATACTAAATATGGATGTACAGCACACAGTTGTGGCATGGTGCCAGTTTTGATGCCGGGGGGTAAAGATGGGTGGAGCTGTAGCTATAGCACACAATGAAAGTCATTATGGTAGTGTTTGACAACAGCTAATTAAATGAAGTCAATAATGTGATATCTAGTACTAGAACTAATGATGATATAAATAGTTATACGATTTTGCAGTTTAGCCGATGGTTCTGTGTGCTCTTATCTCCCAACGCACAAAGAAGAAATATGGTTTCCAGGCATCATAACAGGATATTTACGTGTCTCTTGGTTGTGTGGAGCAGTTGGATCTGCAGATACAGCTCTGGCCAAAACCCACCATTGTGTGATGGTAAGTCTATCCAGTATGATTTTTGTGCGTAACCCTAACTGAAAATCATGAAAACTTCAAGCCTTACCTTTGGGTCTGGCTATGCAGGTGTATCCGCTACGGGGGGGGGGGGGGGGGGGGTGGCCGGGCAGTCTCTAAGTGGATGATATCAATCATAATTCCATTATGGGTTTGTATATTGGTATATAAACCACTCACTACCAGGTGTAAAGTATAATATTATGGTTGAGCAGAGATACAGATGTAATAAGTATTCAAATAAGCGCTGCATATGCAGAGCATCTTTTACAAGAGAGTCTGCATGGCTTGCATGCAAGACAGTTGTTACTTTTGTAAAGAGAATCATATTTCTGACATCACAAGTTTCAAGATATTAGCTATAACAACATTACATCGCTAGCCATGTGTCTGCCTTTCAGAAGAATAATTAGTTGTTTCACTGTATTTGTAGGTAACTGTGAAGTTGGCTACCTCACTCAGCCAGTGAGAGAACTGACCTGTAACCCAGACTTTGATGACCTACAGCTGAGTTGCAGCGTCTATGGTCCACCCGACGCCACCATTGAAATCCTGTGGTTCAGAGTTCTAGCGGCTGAAAATCCCACATCTGAGCCGGAGCTACTTACTATGGAGACACCAGAAATAGAGATAGAAACACCTTTACTGGGCGGGGATTCCCCGAGCATCGATTCAATACTTGAAATAAATAATGTGTAGCCAGTAGATGCCGGGATCTACTGGTGCCAAGTATCTCTCAACGGGTCGTTTGAAGGGCTGAGGCCAAGCCAACAGCTGTTACTGAGAACACTTGAGGAATATTCTATATTTCCAGCCTGTCCTAGATATATATATGTTGCTGAAACACTATGTGCAGAGGATACTGGCAATACTACTATGGAGAATGTGACTCAATTGAATGTAGAAGATACTTCTATGGAGACTCGATTGGATCTACTGGCAGAAGTTGGTGAGTCAGCAGATTAATATTGTGTGAAAAGACAATTCGAGTATTGCATTGGTTTGCTTCATGTTAATAACAGTTTGTTCCATGCTGTGTAGCTATAGCTGTGACAGCTATCTACAGCAGTAGATTACAGCATGTTAGCTATAGTTGTAGCAATCCAGAACTATATGTACTCTCTCTGCAGATGACTGCCAGTACCTGTACCTGGTACAACCACCGAAGTCTCTTCCATGTGACCCATACCAATTCAATGACCTACAGCTGGAGTGCAGCGTGTTTAGCCCACCGGGTGTCACTTATGAAATACAGTGGTTCAAACAGCAGGGAACTGTACCAGACAACAGCACCACACCAACACAGGTAACTGATGACATGGATGGTATCCGAGTGAGTGACAGGACTTTCTCTGTCGGAATTATTCGATCACGTCTCATTGTGTTTGACATCACTGAAGAAGATGTTGGGCTGTACTGGTGTCAGATTGTAGTGTTTGAAACTACGAATGGCTCCACAACAACCAACAAACTCCAGCCAAGTGTATTTACAGTCCTGGACAACCAAGAAGTGTACAGTAACTGTGCTATTTGTCCAGATGTGTACTTGTTTTCAGTTGGGCTAGAATGTGCAGACATCGATCCAATTCCATCCCCATCTCCTATGGTTGCAGAACCAACTACTGAAGTTTCAAACCGCAGTGGTAATCCACTTTGGATGTACATTGCCATATCCATTGGAGGGTTAGTGGTTGTAGTACTTCTAGTGGGTGCAATCCTCCTTGCTGCAAGAAAGTTCCATTTAAGATTGAAACACAAATATACAAAAGACTCAGCAACTGCACCCAGCCAGGGACCAGATTTAGCCCATACAATTTCCTACCCTCATCCCCTCTTTACTTCACAGCCTGTTGGTTACGATTACCCAAATATTTATGCATCCATCTCCAATGGTGACCATCCTGAACAAATTCATAATAGTTTTGATCTTGAGTATGCCAGGGGCTACATTGTTCCTGAAGGTGCCGAATCTAAACCTCGGAGAAATCACGAGTCTACAGTGAGTAGTGGGTATCAAAGTCTATCAGCTGGTAACCAAGACTACATGAGTGTTTACATGAAAGCATCCGGCAGTGAATCATCCCTGAAGAGTTTCGGGAAGATATCAACACAGGACCTAGTGACAGAAGGGTCACAGTATGCTTTGCCTGACCCATCACGTATGGACCCTAGTTCGACATATACCATTCCCTCACGTTGAATTATACACACATGTCTAGTGGACTAATTAGCTCATCTGGCTCTTTTATACATGCATACCATACGTATTGTCTTGTAGAGGTGACTATAACTAATACGCTCTGGAATATTGATCTCACCTCTTCATGGGGAAATAGGCTCCACACTTTCTAGTTCAGTGCAATAATCTGCCTAGTGTAAACAGCTGTAGGATTAAGAATCACAGTATCAGGCCAGACACACAGATTACTGTCCCCACTTGCAAAATATATATTTTTAAATAGTAGTACTAGTTGAGGAAATCCTAAGTTTACTGAAATGGAGGAAGCAGATGCAGAGAAACAGAACAGGGCAGGAAAATTACTAGTTGCGTGATAATGTTTGCCTATTACTCTAGTATAAGTTTTGATGCTCCAAGCTCCCTATTAATCTAGCATAATATCACAAAGTGTGTGTTTGTGTGCATGCATGCATGCGTGTGTGTGTACGTGTGCATGTGTGTAGCTAATAACTATATATGCATGCTGTACAATGTTGTATGTGTGTACAATGTATACATGCGTACATGTTACTGAAGCGTGATATGATATGATAAATGACTCCTTACGTGACCCTGCAAGTGACCTTATTAAGTGTTCATTAAACCCAAATGTGGATGACATTGGATTACACTATACCAGCATGGCCACACTCGTGGCCTGGTGCCAGTTTTGACGCTTGATTAAAGGTGGGTGGGTAGTATAGTACACAATAAAAATGGATCTTATGGCAGTGTTTGACAACAGGTGATTCAATAATGTGCTGACACTACTAATATTATAATACAGAATGTAAAGGCAGCATTGGTGATGTAAATATAATAGCTATATGGTTTTTAGCTGATGGCCAGTGGATGAAGAGAGGATGGTTCCCAGTCATCAAAACAAGATATTTTTGTGTCTCTTGTTTGTATGGAGCAGTCGTATCATCTGTAGGTACAGTTCTGGGCTAAGCACGCACATCTCACAACTGTGTGATGGTAAGTCTGTGATGTGTGCTATATGATGTCTTTTTGTGTGATTTCATCGTAAAAACATTAAGCCTTACTTCGAATTAGCAGTGCTATAGCTACACATGGAGTGAGTTGGGAGTGGGTGATTATACTGCTATAGTTCAGTGTATGCAGGTGATCTTACATCCACAATACTTCCATTAGTATATTGGTATTAACATTCGACGAAGAGCACATTTCACTAGCTAGGATTTGGCTTCCATGTGAGATAATTGGTTACATGTCTGCCTTTCCTCTTCAAGAATACGTAGCTACTGTTACACTATATCTATAGGTAATTGTGAAGTTGGCTACCTCACACAGCCGGGGAGTGAACTGACCTGTGACCCGTACAACCGGGAGTTAATATTCAATGAACTCCAGCTGGGATGCAGTGTCTATGGCCCAGCCAATGCTGCCATTGATATCCTGTGGTTCCGGGTTCTGGCTGAAAGTCCCACGTCTGAGCCAGAGCTACTTACTAGTGATCTGGCAAGGATAAGGATAAACCCATCTTTATTGAGTGGCGATTCCCCGAGCATCGATTCTATACTTGACATGAATAGTGTAAGGCTACAAGATGCAGGGGTCTACTGGTGCCAAGTATCTATCAACGGGTCCTTTGAAGGGCTGAGGCCAAGCCAACAGCTGTTACTGAGAATGCCTGAGGAATATTCTATGTTTCCAGTTTGCTCTAGGCACGTGTACATCACTGAAACACTGTGTGCAGATGATGGCATGCTTATCAATAATACTGCAGAGAATTTGACTCAATTCAATGCAGTGAATATTGGCAATACTACTACAGAGTGTTCGACTCGATTGGCAGTATTAGCAGAAGTTGGTAAGTCAGCATGTTAACATTGTAACCAATAGTAACTTGAACATTGCAGTAAAGTAACAGTTTCTTTCATGTAGTGTACATAGTTAGTAACTAGCTGCATCAAAAGATCATAGCATACTATCCACAATTCTGCACTGTCTCTGCAGCTGACTGTCAGTACCTGTACCTGGCACAACCACCGAAGTCTCTTCCATGTGATCCCTACCAGTTCAATGACCTACAGCTGGAGTGTAGTGTGTTTAGCCCACCGGGTGTTACTTATGAAATACAGTGGTTCAAACAACAGGGAACTGTACCAGATGACAATGCGACGTCAACACAGCTAACTGGTGACTTGAGGGGCATTCGGGTGAACAACAGGACTTACCTGGAGTTACTCGATCACGTCTCATTGTGTTTGATATCACTGAAGAGGATGTTGGGCTGTACTGGTGCCAGATTGTAGTGTTTGAAACTATGAGTGGCTTCACAACAGCTACAAAGCTTCAGCCGAGTGTATTTACAGTCCTGGACAATCAGGAAGTGTACAGTAACTGTGCTGTTTGTCCGGATGTGTATTTGTTTTCAGTTGGGCTCGAATGTGCAGACATCGATGCAGTTGTGGCCAGTTCACCAGATTCCATTTCCATTCCAATTCCATCTCCATCTCCTATGGTTTCAGAGCCAACTACTGAAGTTTCAAACAGCAGTGGTAATCCACTTTGGATATACGTTGCCATACCCATTGGAGGGTTAGTGGTTGTGGTACTTGTAGTGGGTGCAATCCTCCTTGCTGCAAGAAAAGTCTACTTGAGAACAAAACAGAAGCACACTAGAGACTCAGCAACTGCACCCAGCCAGGGACCAGATTTAGCCCATACAATTTCCTGCCCTCATCCCATCTACACTTCACAGCCTGTTGGGTACGACTACCCAAACACTTATGCATCCATCTCCAATGGTGACCATCCTGAACAAACTCACAGTAGTTTTGGTCTCGAGTATGCCAGGGTCTACATTGTTCCTGAAGGTGCCGAATCTATGCCTCGGAGAAATCACGAGTCTACTACAAGTAGTGGCTATCAAAGTCTTTCAACTGGTAGCCAAAACTACATGAGTGTTTACATGAACACTTCCGGCAGTGGATCACTCCCGGAGAGTTCTGGAAAGATATCAACGCAAGTACTAGTGACAGAAGGGTCACAGTATACTCTGCCCGACCCATCGAGAATGGACCCTAGCTCAACATATACCATCCCATCATATTACACATGAGTTTATACTGGTTCCTTTATATGTTCATACCATAATTATCAGATTCTGTTGTCTTGTGTGGGGGTGACTATATTTAATTTTTTATGTTGAAACTGATAGTATACAGCAGTATACAACAGCATGGATCCCAATAGCAATATGCTAGTTTGAAGGGATCATGAGAAAAACAATAAGATAAGGCAAAGGAATAATTATACACATAAAACAAGAGGCTTAACAGCCAACTTAAATGAACACACACTGGGTTTAAGATCTACATTTTCAGGCAAGTTGTTCCATAAGTCTGCGGAACTAACAAAAAAAAATCAAGAAAAGCAGTAGATGCAAAAACTCATTGTCCACTGTGTGGATATGTTTACAATCAAAAGCTTACAATTAGACAACAGAGAGGACAATTGGTATTGGAAGGAACTATATTTATAATCCACATGCAGTGAAATGTGGACAGGTCTATATAATACAGGCATAGAATTGTTGTACGCAGTCATTAGCTAAATAATAGTGTATGATAATATACAATAATAATTGTGTGTGAAAATGAAAGGGAAGCAGCAGATAATCATGGGCAGTATAAAATCACATAGGGGTGTAGTGAAACATTAATTTCGTGGCAAATTAATACTTATTCGATTTAAAGAGAGAGCCACTATATGCATGATGCACGCTTTGAAGCAACCACAATAGAAATGCTTCATCCATCACTTCTCCACTTGAACCGTGATGATTTAGAGCTGCGATGAGGCTGTTGATGATTTCAGTCCCACCACAAGCCTATAACAATGAAATAGAAGTACATCTTATGGCTACCCTAGCTAGTTAATTAAGTGAA
This sequence comes from Phakellia ventilabrum, assembly GCA_963921505.1. Taxonomy (NCBI): domain Eukaryota; kingdom Metazoa; phylum Porifera; class Demospongiae; order Axinellida; family Axinellidae; genus Phakellia; species Phakellia ventilabrum. The sequence goes on along the minus strand of OY997393.1, from coordinate 5,998,323 downwards.
AAAAATATTGAGTGTGATTAGCTTTGGAATATTGCACTCACCACTTCATGGCTGCTGTGAAATAGGCTCCACACTTTCCTGTACAATACAATCATCTGCCTCAGTGTACGCAGCTACAAGATTGAGAGTTAGAGGATCATACAATATTGTGTATGTTTCATATTAGACAAAGTTGATTCACAGTAATTTATGTGGTCTGTCTGTGTACATTTCCACAGTGCAATAAAAGTGATTGCCTGCATGCATCCTACTTTCATAACTGCTGGTCAATGAACTGTGAACCGACTGACAGCAGCTCCTACATAAGAAGTCTTATAGGGCAATTTTAGAGCCAGGTAGTGAGGTAAGTACTAATTTTTTTAATCACTTACGAAAGATTCAGAGCTCTGGTATAGACTGCAGCAGGATTCATCCACGATGACAGAGCGATTCTCCGAATCAATCCAAAGTCCACGACCATCGAGCACTGTATGTAGAAAGTAACAATAACACTTTACTTTTCCCAGGAGAATGGGTCACATGACCTTACGCTACAGTGACAACTGTCTAAGCTTTCTGTCTGTCTGTTTGTCTGTCTGTCTGTCTGTCTATCTACATATTAGCTAGTATGTGCACACCTGCTGCAAATGAAGTGCTATGCATGCCAAAGATCATCCTAATCTGGACCAGAGTGATCATTAACTCCAGTAGTTCCAATGTCTGGCATCTCCGAGCACATATTGCTACAAATATCCGAAGTCTACAGCCTGTAAAGGATAGAAATATTTTATGATGAACTGAACTTGACATGCATACTAACTTAGCTTTAGCTGGTTACTGTAGTATTGCACCAAAATATGGCTGGCCTGTTTATTCAAATATCTTGGATGGGCAAGAGTATAGTCTTCAGCACTGAAAGTTTTAAACTTTGATAACTCTGGTCAACTGTGTGTGCGTAATGGCACATCACATAGACCGAATGAGTGATACTGGTTATATACACTTGCCATTGTGAGCTGGGTCTTGCAAACAGTGAGAGTGAGAGTGGATCTCCACTGCCCATCTGCAGCCATACAGTAGCTTAGCCCTCAGCGGAGGAAGCTGGGAAAGAAGAGTAAAAATTGATAGATAGAAGCTTGCTACAAGTAACTGTTTTTCTGAATAATGCCCCCCTCAGATATACAACCTGTTGACCCTCAGCACAATACAGAACACAATTGTAACTGCAGCTGCATTAATTTTGATAATTCACACAAACTCTCATGGCTTTCAAAGTGCACTATGTTAGTACAATAACAAGTGTTGGTGAGTTCTTCACTATGTATAGGCCGTAATTACAATAACAACTAGTGGCCAGGCACACTTAGAGTATCAAAACAAAATGATCAACATTAAAATACACCCACCTGCACTGCTGCGTCTTCACTCAATCTAGCTACATTTATTCGCTGATGAGAGCAACAGGTGGTAGAAGGCATGGTCAGATACGGAAGTGGATTCCATTCTTGAATATATTTTGGTGATAAATCAGTGCATTCATGTGGTACCGTACTGACAACAGCCAGGGAGGGATTCTCTGGCATCTCTGGCTCTGGAAGCATCAATGTAGCTCCTGTACCACTGAGGCCAATAAGAGGAACAGGGGGACAACTAGCTAGCGATACTGTTGACGAGCTCTCTACGGCAGTGCTGGATAAAACCAGGTTGTTGGGGTTCAAAGAACCACCATGAGAATGGAGTATTACCTCTGCAGACTGTAATGGAAAGGTTCCCGGTATTGCAAAGGATTTCTCACAAGAGGGGTTATTAATAACTCCAGTGGTCAGCTGCGAGTTTGGTGGGGAATCAGAGGCTTGTATGCTTATGATATGCTGATGGATATGCTTGGGAGGACTAGTTTCACTGCCACCAAAGGATGGTAGCTCAATGGTGTCAAGTGTGTCACCATGAAGTGATGGTGGCAACGTGTGTTGAGTATTGTCATCGAAGTTGAAGCTACCTTCTTTCTTAGCCTCTTCACTGCACTCACAAGGCAATAGCTCAACTGCATTGTCATGGAATCGTTTTATTGGTGAGGGTAGTGTGGAGCATGTGCTGCCTTGCGAAATACTACCGTCTTCTTCAACTTCATTGGAGCCAATGGCTACATGGGAGTGAAGTGCCAGCTCAGAAGTGCAGGCAGTTTGGTTTGCTTCACAGACCGCTTCTTCACAATCAACCTCACATGAGTGGGTGGCTGATGAGGGGTGGCTTTGTGGATGAGTGGGTGGTAGGGTACCATGTGGCTGTGATTCGCTGGCTTCTGTTTTGTCAGTAGCAATTTGTTCCTTCCCATAGTTGCTTGTCACTACATCTATAGGTTGCTCTGCCACATCTGGTGATTTCAGGTCTGTTTGAAGAAGGAAACTTCCCTGAGGTGTAATTGCAGGATCACTTTGCTCTGCTTCAGGTAACTGGGGTGGTGACTCTTTCAATAACGCTTCAACTGCTTTAATTGCTTCAACATCAGGCAAAAGTGGTTCAATGTGGGGTGGCTTGTCCGGATTGGCTATGCCTTGGGAGTGCTGTGTTGTTACTGGTGTTTCTGGCTGTGGGCTGAGATGGGCCATCTGTGTTTCTTGATTAATAATTCGTGAGCCATCTTCTGAAAGATTTCCCTCTTGTACAGTAGAGATTGTACCAGAGACAACACTTGGATCGCTTTCCTTATCTTTAACACTTTCATCATACTCTGGGAGCTCACTGGTTTCAGGATTGGAATCATCATCTGCATCTTCCTCTGATCTCTGATCAGCTTCACACTGGCTCTTTAGTTTCTTCCTGTGGTGACCATCGTCTTCATCATCAGAGCCTCCGTTTCCACCGTTTAAGTAGGTGGCGCTTTGATTGGTTAAAAGAGGTGAAGAACTGGACGGCTGTTTTTGATAGGTTGCAGTGATTTGAGATTGGCTTGTGTTGGTTGACTTTTTGTTATTGTGTACTGGAGCTTTCTTGTAGCTTGGGGAACACACGTGAGTGCTCTTAGTTGTAGGTATATTTGGAGGAGGTCTTTCTTTTGCTCTGCCCAGGAGTGCGAAGTCTTTCAAAGGCATTTCAACTGGATTACTGCCTGTTAACAGTAGTTCGCTCGATGTAGTGTCTCTGTCACTTACTGGTATATCTCCTGTGCTTTCGTCAGCTTCACACTGGCTCTTTAGTTTCTTTCTGTGGTGACCATCGTCTTCATCATCAGAGCCTTCGCTTCCACTGTTCAAATAGGCGGAGCTTTCATTGAATGGAGGAGGGGAAGAACCGGATGGCTGTTTTTGATCTTTTGTGGTGGTTTGAGATTTACTCTTTTGGCTGGTGTTGGTTGACTTTTTGTCATTGCGTACCGGAGCTTTCTTGTAACTTGGGGAGCACAAGTGAGTGATCTTAGTTGTAGGTATATTTGGAGGAGGCCTTTCTTTTGCTCTGCCTGGGGGCGCCAAATCTTTCAATGGCATCTCAACTGCATTGCTGCCTGTTGAGAGCAGTTCACTTGATGTAGTATCTCTATCACTCAGTGGTATATCTCTTGTGCTTTGATCTTTTCTGTGCTGATCATCGTCTTTATCATTGGGACCTCTGCTTCCACTGTTTGAGCATGTGAATTTGAAGCTTCGGTGAGCTAGAGGATTGGACTGGGATGGTTGCTTTTGTTTTCTGGCTGTACTCTTTTGTTTTTTGCTGGTTGGTTTCTTACCCCTTCGCACAGGGACTTTCTTGAGAGGTTTATGACTTGAGGAGATGCTATCAGTCTGAAAACAGACCGATATTACATTTGGAGGATGTCTTTGCTCAGCTTTGGCTGCCTGAGATTTACTCTTTTTGCTATGCCCAGTTATTGAGTTGGGAGAAGACACTACTGGGGTCACCCTGTTGGCGTGCTTTGTTCTTCGCTTTGTAGATGGTGGGATAGTACTGCCTGGAAGCAATGAAGTGGTGGAAGGATATTCAGTTATGGCTAATATGCTTGGAGGTGATTTTAGTGGTGGCTGATTCCGCATCTTTTTAGGTCTTCCAGCCTTTCGTGGTGGTTTCAGCTTTGAACGAATTGCATGCTTCCGAAGCATGAAGTGTAGCTTACAGCGTACTTTCTTTCTCCTAACAAACATCTTGTTAATGCAGCTGCTGGCACACTGCAATTTTTCAATACAATCCACTGGGATAAATTCAGAACTAAGATGTTGCTCTGTACTAAGAGCAAGAAGTGTACGTGTGAGTGTATCTTTCCAGTTGCACTCATCATTTGATTTAAGGTGGCGCTGCAGATCTTCCAATTTACCCACCCATTGGCATTCCTTTTTGATGCATTTCACTTTCAGCTTGTTAATTTTGCGCTGTGTAAACAGATCAGGATTAACTTGGTAACTCTTACTTCTGCAAATTGGACATGATTTCCCTTGGGAAAGTTCGGCATTGTCAAGGCATAATTTGCAAAAACGGCTACCGCAGCAATCACTAAAGACCACCTGGTATAAAGTATCATGGCATATTGGACAAAGAAGCTCTTGCGGGACTGGGTCAGCAAATATGTGCTCTGGAGTGGAGGATTCATGCACTGGATGATGATTATCAGAGTAAACGTCATCACTGTTTACAGCATGTTTCTTCACGTTCTGAGAATTGTCTGACTCATATTTCGAGCCCATATCGCTGTCATGGTCACATGTGTCACATTCCTTTGAACATGATGATGGCTGATCACCTTCTTTACTGCTAGGCAGACACAAAGAGCTATCATCACTCTCTGGAGAATAATCCAGATCCCTTTTACCAATCTCTCCAGAGTGTTTGCATTTTTGCTGATGATCCCCCTCACTGATTCGTTGAGATGCTAGTTCTGTTTTTGTTGCAAATGGGGAAGTTGAATCAGTGAGTTCACTACACTTCTCGGAAGGTGACTCTATAGGATTAATTAAAAGAACGTAAGTCATACTGTCCTAATTGGAACTGAAAAGTAGCAATATGTACTTACTCTGAACTAGTATACATACCTGTTATCAAGGCACATGCTGTAGAAGTTGAGCTCGCATTGTCCACAATTGCGCTATAATGAAAATTAATAAACACAATGAATTAAAAATAGATTACTACAATGTAGGTAATTAAAATCATAAAAATGCCACTGAGTTCATGTACGCAAATTTGAAAATTATAGCTTTGAGGCACTTTAGGTAGCCAAGACTTATAGTAAGCTATAGCCGCATTCCAAGCCTGGGAACGAGGCTATTACCCAATTTACCCTGCAATCTGGTTACTAAGCAACTAACAGAAACAATTTGGTTACTAAGCAACTGCACATGAAAGAATTCTTGCATGTGGCTGGTGCACAGACGCAGTTATGGAGCCACTGATCACAATTCTGTGTTTATCATTGACTGCCAGAATGAAAAATTGACTCTGGAACAGGAAATGAATCTACTAGAGTAAGCAACCAGTTTTTGGACCCTGTTTATAAAATTATTACCGCTCTGCAAACAGGAAAGTAGCTAATCAGTACAAACATTAAAAGATGAGGTCGTAATAACCCAAGAATAAACATTACCACGCTATCGTAGAGTACACAATAACCATGTATTTAGTATCCATCCCCCTGTTCTATGTCAACTTCCTGCATGGGAATTAATAACAGCTTGACACTTGTAGTGTCCAATGTTGCTGCTCACCGAGTAAAATGGCCTGTAGCCATATAAAACCCTGAGCACATGTAATGTAAGGAATAATGATTGATGACTACAGTTGCGTGACAAAAACGTTGTGAATGTTACCAAAGCGTTATTAATAACCTAACAGTTCCCGCCCATATGTGCTTAATATGTATATGCATCAAATAGCAATTGCACTATACTCAGACTTTACTACAGATTATTGGACACTTCAGAAGTCTTCTTGTATTAGTACAATCACTCATCACAATACATAATCTAGCTGTGATAGTAACATCCTTTTGGACAGCTATTCTGTACACAGCCTTGGAGACTGCGTTATGTCTACGCAAATCGACTGCATTGGGAAACAGTTAATTAACCGCTAAATGCTCAATAAATTTCTAATTGATGTTGAATATTATATTGCATCCGGTAATTGATACATTTGATAATTTATTTTCTGACATTATTCATTTGCAGAATTACATTGTAAATATGGACACGCCTAGTACAAAAACATTTCCCCATCAGAAGTAGCCATGCTCGTTTTGGAGTCAAAGCTATAACATTAATGGCACTACTGCAGGCTTAATTGCAGGAGCAAGCATAAATATGGACAGTTTATAGAAAGGCACATCAATTCTAGGTGCCATGATATAGTACAAGGCAGAACATAATGACATCATAGTAATCCAAATTGTTTGTAGATATTCCCTCATTGTACATAGGGTATGGGTGGATCAAAAGAGCTCACACTATTGTGAATACAGCACTGTGTGTACCTTAAAACTGAAAGCACATTGTCATAATTAATTTGTGAACTGTGACCCACTTTCTCTAGGTATGAGAATTAGCAATGGAGCCGTGCTACTATCTCACTCTTATATTCTTCGATTGTGCTGTCTGCCTTCTAGTGCTCATAGCATTTTTTGTGTTAGCTACACAGATATTAATTGCCGAGTGCCTTAGCATGAGGTAAGTAATCTTGCTGTGAATCTAAGAGTATATATGTGTGTGCATCGGACACTCTTATGAATGCAATCTCCTAGGGTAAGGTAAGTATGGTATTTCCGGCTAAAATTTGGCGCTTCCGGTCAAAGACATGACGTGATCTTCATGCAGGAATAGCCAAAGGTCTGAGTAAAGTGGCTGGCTACAGCTCACAGGCTTGTAGTGCTTGTGTAGCGTACTGGCAACTATATTCATCCACTGTACATTTCTATGGGTGGTTGTCATTAGGTCAGTATATTCTAAATGAACATGTACCAAAAAGACTGAGCTAACAAAACTATATACAATTTATATGGGTCTTTATTGGGCCCCTGGCACATGTTCCAAATATTGTCTCTGGTAGTTACATGAATACCATCTTCAAACTTGTGGCAGATAATGAGTCAGAGATTTGGACAAGTCAGTTACATAGTTTTACTAAGGAAGGCCTACTATATGTACAGTTCTCACGTTAATATAATTTGCGTAGCCTTTGTATAAGTACGAGCGCTATTAACAGACGGCTCGATTGAGCGATGCAAAAGTGAGTTTTGAGCAGTATAGCTCAGCTTTCCACTCTCCCGTAGCAGCCATGGCTGATCCTTGAAATGTGTTGTAGATATATAGAGAGAATAATCTGCCAGAGACCAGTTGTAACTTCTCCAGCAGCATTGTTATGCATGCTTCTGGGTTAGTTATTATTCTCATAATAGGCTGGTTCGCAACCCGTCTCACCCCACCCGGGTCATGATTCAATACATCTACATCTCTATACTCACCCGCTATACTTTACACTTAGCAGTGTGATTACACTCGATATAGGACATAATATAATACAGGACATAATATACAACTGGCAACAGGACATAATATAATAAGCATAATTATAGCTTCTAAAGATATTTTATTCTCGTGGATGGGCTTCTTCACATGTGGTGACAGCTCATTGCACGAGGCACTCGTGCACATGCATACTCTTAGCATGCAAAGCTACATTGGCTCATGTAAAAACAAACGTGATAGTGAACAATTGTCCACAGGCTGACAGTTAATTGAATGTTCAGATTGTGGTTTAAAACTGATACTAACTGCTATGTGAGGTCACTGCAAGCTAGCCAAAATGGTTTTTAGCTTTGGTGGTTCCCCTGATCCACCCACACAGTTACAATAAAGCATGGTCACATATTAAAAATTGTGTAGCACAGAAATTATTGCACTTGAGGGTCTTGAGGCACATAATTATAAGCCTTCAGTTTTGTGCTGTATGTGCCTCTTGACCCATCCCCTTGTGCAATAATTTCTGTGCTGCACTCACTATGGTGCTTTAACTGGTAGCTATAGAGCGGTTGCAATAAATGACGTCACCGCAGCAGGAGGCCATTTTGATGACCAGCTGCTAGTGTGTTTACATAGTAGGAACCCAGGATCTATTAATTTGTGCACTGTTAAGAAGTCCAGTCATGGGGAAAACGTACTGCGGAAGTGAGAGAGCCTAGTTCCAGTAGTAGACAAGATACCAGTTGATAGGGCGCGTGGATCGGTTGCGAATCAGTGCAAAAGGCCCGTGAATAGTGCCATATACTGTAGCTATAGTATCTATGGTCGTGCACCCTCCCTCCAGTGGATGGTGGAGACTTTGTGTCTTACCTGGTATTACGAACATTTAATACTGGACTCTAGCTCTCGCTCACCCATCTCAGTACGGACTGTTGGTATTCGAAGAGAGGCCACGACCACTTCCGCTTCGAGCCTCGAACAATCACACAAGGTACCGTATCCACTCAGTAAGTGCATTTTCAAGAGAACGGCAACCGGAACATGATAGTAGGAAGGTATAGACTTCTCCATTACTGCTCTCGAATACCTGCAAATGTCTTAGCTAGCTTTAGCGTCGGTCGCGCGATGCACCTGTGCACCAAAATGGCGATGGGCATACTTAGCTTGTGAAGTCACGTGAAATCTAATTAAGTTTCTCAGTAACGAGATAACAATCAGGTTTACTAAACTTTTCCCCCTCCCCTCAAATTAACTCACCTACAGCTAGGTGTAGCCGTACCATCTGCAAGTAGTTTATTTGGAAATTCACTTGCTTGGTGCAGAATAGACTGGTCTGAACCTGCATAATACGAAAACGGTATATACATAGCAAGCCGGGGTCCTGAGGGTCTGGGTACCCGAGACTACCCACAGCCAGACCTGTACATGTGACATACAGCATGCCACCCCTTATTGTGGAAACTCGGAGGGTCTCAGACTCCGGTCATAGATACCCGAGACTACTAAGTAACTGCTTACCTGCACTTGATTCCGTTTGCGGGTTTCTTCTCAAAAATTGAGTCACTCGGCGACGGACTCGACCAGGGACTCGACGTAACCAATCCATTCAGCTAGGCTTTGCTGGGCTGGATAACTTGGCAGCTCACCGTCTCATGCTCGGGAAATGGAAATGGAAACGGAAACGGGAATGGAGGGAAACGCGCGCGAAGTTGCAATGAATGTCCCCTAATGTTACAGACATCATGAATACTCAAATATTAATACAATTCCAATACAGTTTTGGGGTCGTAATAGGGATGTGATATAGATCTATGCACCGCTCAGAATGTTCTACTGTCCCTGTCCCTTCTCTTGGTCGATTGTCTCTTTAGTAGGAAGAGTGTTCTTTTCCGCTGTTCATTCTTTGTAATCTTGTCATGGTGGACCAACCATGAGAAACGAAAAAATACAGCCTCTGATATCTATGACTATATGTCCACAGCTCGCGATCGCTAGTGCCAAGAACACATATAAAGCTGTACCACACCGGTACCCACGAACTCACATGCTGAGTATATATTTTAGACTTATACACAGTACCAGCTAGAAGGTATCTTATGTAGCCTCGTTCCCAGTCTCCACTTCCAGCTTCTTTTCACATTCATGTAGTAAAATAAAAATAACACTTGCAAAATTGAAAGCTGGGAGTGGAGAGTGGGAATAAGGTAGCTAGCTAGCTACACTCTAGCTCCATACCATCGCCACAAACTTATTTCGTAATCATATGCTTAGTACAGCATATGCTAGGATAGAATTTTGGCCCCTAGCTATAAACACTAGGCAGTATTCAAGAGAAATTGCTTGCATGATATAGCTAATGTTAAGGCCCACAGGGTATTTTGCTAGGCCACGTCATACATATTTTTTTGTAGGTCAGTGTAGATGTATATAGCTATGTGGCTAGCTAGCTATGTCCTAGTCACAAAACCTTTCATCGATGTCATTGATATTTACCCCTGGACAGGTTAGCTACAAAAAATTGTGTGGGAAGTGGGCTCTTATCAGATGACTGGGACCAAGAGGCAAAATAGTGACGTTTGTTTGAGTAACACACAATAGTAGTGAGGAGTACAGTAATAAGAAAGTGTTGTGTTTAGAAGGTTTACGCATAAAAACTGGCTGGGTACAAGGCTATTTTCTATACCTCTAGTTAGGGAGCTATAGCTAGCTGTTGTCTGTAGCAGCAGCATTGCTATCTGGCTGGATTTTGCATGAAAGACCCCCTGCCCCCCCCCCCCCCCACCACACACACACACACACACACACACACACTTTTGGCAGATTCTTAAACCTCCAGCAGCTGTGACGGTGCCTATTCAAGGTCAAAGTTCACAGTCCTGCTGTCTTAAAGCCGATCTTTACCTGAAAGAAAAATGTCAGCCATGTATTTGTATAGCTAATACCTGCATCAATAGCCATCCCAGAACATGTGAATTACATAATTAGAGAGAGGTATGCATGATTGCCATGATGATAACCACTCCACTACTAATTACATCATCAACACAGAGATCTGGCTAAGTGGACTTACTAGTCTTTTTCAGGCAACGCTCATACAGCAGAACACTACTAAAGCAGCACAGATGATTACACTTAAATGTGGCTGAAAATCATAAATGTCAAGTTAAGCATCAACATTCAGAGTAGTTCAGCTGAGTTTCTGTATAGTCTTGCGAGATCTAGCAGATGTCTCATGGTGGGCCGACCATGAGGACAGTTCTGGAGAGAGGGATATAGTTTCCAGCTAAACTTTGGTATAATCATTCACTGCAACGCAACGATGGAAAGATTTCCAGCTGTAATTAGTCTGCATCTGTGTGCAGGTACGTGAATAAATGGTAGTGAAGCTGCAAACTGCCACTTGACCATTACAATAGGCACTCCTAACAGTCCTATGCTTTGCAACCTGTATAAATATTCTGAAAGGGAAACCCAATAGACTACTTCACATATGTAGTGCGTATTCGAATTGCATATTAGCCTCTCCCTAGTATAGTATACCAATACCACCCAAATCCTAGAATGGACATGCAAGACTCCACCTTACTCAAATTGTGACTGTACATCTCAAATGGGATTTAGAAATACTTTGCTATAGCCTGACCATGGCTACTTGTAGTATGTCTCACCCATGGTTGCTGGATCTCACCCATGTGTACAAGAAGCTGCCAGGAAAGAAAAACATATGACAATCACATGATATGCATATTTCAATGTACCTATACTACTGCAGCATAAACACCATGCATCCCATGGGTCAGACCTCAGTTCACTACTGTACCCAATTAACTACCATGCAGAGTAAACTTTAAAAGTTGTGTTATCATGAACACTGGCCAAGTACAATGAAGCCTGCACGTCTAGCTACAGTCTCAGATACCTTGATTACCTTTTTCATATCTGTCTTGCTCAGCGGTGTTCCAACCATGATAGAGGTTCGGCAGGAACGAGAGGCAAACATGGCTCTCACTCGAGAGGGTCTCACCACCTCCCCCTGTGGAACAGAGCAGAAAAGTGGCTAGACACACACACACACACACACACACACACACACACAGACCCATGTCATGACACACACACACACAGAAACCCATGTCATGACCATGATATGCATGAGCCCAATCAGACAGCATTCATTGGTAACACAATGCTATCATTACAAAAACCTTTGATGGAGTACTATGTAGGAGTAATAAAAGGTAAACTTTCTGATAGCTACTGGCCAGACAAATACATTGTATTCCCAAAGCAGCAGATGCAAATTCATAATTAGATGGAGAACTAAATACAGGATTACTCACTGGTGAAGAATCACTCAGTAGAAACACCATCTCTTCAATATCTGGAGAATGTCAGGCAGTCAACAATATCGAACTTACATAATTAACCTACTCTTCTACCTGAAGGTCCAAATATCCAATTTTTGGATACAGGTTGTGAAATGAGTTTAACTCGTTTACCAGACGGTGCTACAATAGAAAAAAAAACACTACACAATCATACATTCTTATATTTAGAAGTAAGTGTTTGGCTGTTTTACCATCCTGGTCGATTTGAAACTGAAAACCACTCATTTTGAAGACTTCCACATTCTCCATGACAACCATCTCACTCACTGGGGGAAGCTCCAGAGGCATGGGCCTGCAAGGGAGGGAGAGGGAAGGGGGAGGGAGGAGGGGGGAGTTTACTCCATGGCATTCAACAACCATGGGGAATGTTTTCAACAGCACTGATGATGTAACTGAGTCAGTAAACCATTACTTTAGAAGAAAAACAAGTAGTTAGAATGACAACTTCTCTTTTATAACGTGGGCCAGGAAATAGAGCTTTTGGGTGGCAATAAAATGACACAAAACCGTGCTGGGCAAAAATAAATTATGACAAAGATTTGCTTGGCAGACTGGAAGTTGCAGTGACTCTATTTTGATGATAGATCTGTTAAGATCACGACACCATTGTACAACCACTTGTAGGTGCAAACATACTTACTGCAGCAGTCTCTGGTGCTGAATGACAGTTTCTCTCTGCAGCCGTTCAAAATTGTATTTCTCATCGGTAGCATGCTACAAGGGTGGGAGCTATAGTGACATCGTATGCATAGGATCAACCTTACGTACCAGCGGTGCTTTAATTATTTTTAGAGGCGGCAGGGTTTTCCCAAGAGAGAATGGCATGCTTACTTGGTCTACGATAAAGAGGTCATTGTTCAGCTTTGCAATGATGAATCCAAGATTGAACTGCAGTGGTAATATGAAAGAACATCTATTAAGTTGTTTTAACCACTTGTGTAACATCTCTGGAGTGTGCTCTACTATTTCTCTACAATCTTATTGTTTGTTTTCCTTATAATACAGAAGTTTGAAAGTTACCAACCTGACCAATGACCTCCATTTTAGTGAACATGTCTTTGCTGCAAGAAAATAACAATAATAAAATACAGTAAGGGCATAGAGGGTGCAATGTACATTGCATGATAATTATCACAAAGTGTGTGAACCACCTAGACCTTGAGGCAGGGGGGATCCTAGTAGTGTACATTCCCTGCCTTCCTTTGTTGTCTGAGAACTGCAACTGTCCCTCGCCCATGCAAAATTTCTCTTCTACCGTATGCATCACCGGTAATAAAGTGAAATGTGTATGTGTATGCGGGCTTGGAAAGGCGGCTACAGGCACTTGGCTACTCCATACACTCTGTTGCAGGCTACATACCATCATAATACATAATGGTTACTACATATTCACTTTCAGTTTGTGGGTAAACTCTCTCTTTTGAATGTACATGTACTCAATAGCCCCACATGCTATGTAAACAGACAGTTATTGATGTGGGTTCCCCAGAGGGGTGCCTGAAACACAGCCTTTCGTTCTCCTTCCTCATCTCCACTGATGGTAAAATGTCTCTACTAAAACTCTAGTTGTACACCACCCTCCACAATGCACACTTGTGACTCACACCCACACATCCCCTCCTCCCTCCCCCCCCCTCTCCTCCCACACACGAACCTTATTACCCTCCTCAGCTCGTCCTCAGCAGCAGCATTGCTATCTGGCTGAATTTTTGCACGGAACACCCCACACATAGTCTTGTCAGACCCCTGAACCTCCCCAGTCTGCATTGCCTCGATTCGACTGGCTGTCTGTTCAAGGTCAAAGTTCACAGTCCTGCTGTATTGTAGCCCATCTCTACATGGTTTTTCCTGAATGGAAAAAAGATTGTCAGTAAAATCGATAAAAAGCATAACTTGGTTCGGATTGCACTATCGATATTATAACATAAAGTGGGTGATAATTATTGGCAGAATATCAAATGCAAATTATGTACCGAGTCCATTTCAATCCCTGTGATGGTGATGTCAGTAGTGGTAGAGTGGTTACCATGGCAATATGCATCCCTTTCAAAATTCATGTGATCCACATGCTCTCTGGATCTTCTCGCAGTTTCCAAGCTACTGTCAAGTGTCTCTTGCTCCTGTCTACTATCGGTGTTTAGCTGATCTACTTTTGAGGAAGGTTCACTGATTGGTTGAATGGCTGATCTGGTCACATGACTGGAGTTCTGTTTTCCTATTGGCTGTATAATTGGGATCCCTATTTCTGATTGGTGAGCAGTTGCTTCATTCTCTGTTGCTGAATGGCCACTGGAATTTTCAAATGACTTTCCCTCCAAAACATCAACCAGTGAATAGCTCCCGTTGTCATGATCACGACTTCCAGCTGTGCATTCAAAAGAGTCGTCACTGATTTGGATAAAATCCATGGACTCCTCTGAAGTCGTAAGAGTTTCTCTACAGCTGCGGCTGTCATCTGAAGTCTGGTCTGACTGGGTTAGAGGGTGCTTGGAGGGCGATGCAGCAGATGCAGTTCGGGGTGAGATTGTTTTGGTGACTCCAAAATCAAATAACTTGGGCTCTGTGGGTATGTACATGTATGTACGTGTGTGTGTGTGTGTGTGTGGATGTGTGTGTGTATATGTGGATGCATGTGTGTGCATGTGTGTGTAACTTGTATGAGAGCATGTGCACATTTGTATGCATCCAAGAAACAGATTCAACTACTGCATTAACATATGTATCACCCTCCCATATGTCTGCACTATTATTGGCACAATATGAGCTACTGTGCCTGACCCTAACCCTAGCTATACAGTTACTGAGACAACCAAAAGAACTCACGCTTTGGCTTTGGCTGGCCATCTTGGAGTGAGTCATTTCCAGAATTATAGGAGAAACACCTACAAAGGAATAATGAACATGCTGTGCTCATGATCACATGCAGTATGTCAATTGAACCTTACCTCTTCAGGGAAGAGATCTTGGAAATAAGACCTCCAGCGGAGCTGCTGACTGCCGAGTCTTCAGATCTTTTCTTGTCCGCTAAGAAAGTGATAATGTACTATTAGAGTGTTGCTATACTGGAATGTTTGATCAGGCACAAGTATTGCAGGACTGTGAAGCATAAACTCCAAATGGAAAATTTCGCACTAAGCATTTTACAGCAATCAGGAAGCACCCTTGCTCTGCTTTAATATAAACTATGTGGGATCAGATGTATAGGTTTGACTCGGTTCATTTCCAAGCTTCACTCATGCAATTTTGCTGACAGTCATGCATCTACGAGAAGTTGGGCAGGTGAACGTTTAGGTTGGAGTATGCCCCTAGCAAAAGCTTTCAGCCAAAATTGCCTCTGAGGCCATTTTGGTGTATAGTATCTCTTGCTCTCACCGGAAACGTGACATATATTTATGATACTGGGTATACCTTACCACAGTTGGACGGAAAAGATACAAAAATGATTACTTGGGAGGGGGGATCAGTGAATACTGAAACTATCTTGTGATCAGTTACCGTGCATTATAATTTACATACCTGTTCCCACTTGACTAGCATCATACTGGCTCTGCATAGGATCAAACATCTTTGTTAAAGACACCTGTTAAAATAAAGGGAAAGTAATTATTACAATTGAGTCCCCCACACAAATGTGGCCATACCTTCACAAGCAGCAGTAGAGCCTTCTCCTGGTACAACATAACCTGCCTCTTGTCAGGAGTCAAGTTGACATCCACATGCTCTGCATGCGAGACACACATCGGCCAAGCTTTTGCACACCTGCCAAATTCATGCTATGGAGCGCTAACTAACCTCTAGCTGTCTTGACATCGAGTACCACAAACGGATACTGGTGTCGGTTGTACGTGTGGTATACCTCGTTGACAACCTTGGCAAGCTACGTACAGTGAGTTGAGGTACAGGGTGAGCAATTAAGAGGGGCTATGAGTGGGGTACTAGTTTCCATGGCAACCAACCTTCGGGTGGTCACATGGTCTGCTGTTGAAGAAGAAGAACTGTCTATCGGCAGCGCTGCGACCGTAGCCATGATTACACCGAGATACATAACCAGATAAACTGGGGTCGGGAAAAGAACAAATTTTTTTCTCATAAGCATATAGCTACATGTACATGCATGCAACAGAATGGAACGGAATTTTGGAATAGGTATGAGTTTACTGTTTATACTACATGTGGAGTAAGCACCCAAGGGTACCTTTGATTCATTACTAATTCCAGCAAGCTGCATGCATCATCTCCATGGTGATAGATTACCTGAATTGGTCAATCACCTCAGGGGCGACCCCATCTTCCTCCCGGGTAATATCCTCTGCTGAGCACTGCGTGAGTTCCACCAGTTGTTGCACCTGGATAAAAATCAATGGAGACACTGGTTCGGAGCTTAGCCTCCAGAGAGGAGGGCATATTTCGATATCTGTTCAGCTTTAAGTTATTATTTTGTTATAAGCCCAAGGGCAGATGTCTAGCCTCGTACCCAGCCATCCCAGCTTTTTTTCGCTTCTTACTGGAAGTGAAAAAAGCTGGGACGGCTGGGCACGAGGGTAGCAGATGTCTACACACCTGCTTAGGGCCAAACACGTTGATGATGTTCTGCTTGGTGGTCGGGTTACCACTGGTGGAGACAACCAACTGCTTCTTGCTACGTGTGTGTGTGAGTGTGTGTGTGTGTGTGTGTGTATTTGTGAGTGTGTATGTGTGTGTGTGGGGGCGCGTGTGTGTGCATGTATGTGTGTGTGTGTGAGTGTGTGTGCATGTGTGCGCATGTGTGTGTGTGTGAGTGTTTATATGAGTGTGTGTGCATGTGTATTACGTATGTGTGTGCAGGTATATATGTGTGTGTACACAACACAAGACACACAAAACAGTCAGAGAATCTTGCTAAGAATGGACAGACTACAGTCTGGTGTTACAAACCCTTTTCCGTTCTGGCAATAGCAAGTTATCCGGACCCCAGTGCAAATAACACAGTAGCCCTGTAACATCTGAACCATCCGGGCATACTCCTGGGAATGGGAATGGGACACCATATGTGGTAAAGTATTCACTGGAGAATGAGCCCATTGATGTCTCCATTCCATGCATCCTGGGAATGAGGCTAGTCCTTCCCTCCTCTCCGTGGGCAGACGAACCTTCTTAATATTGCGCTGGAACTCCCGGTACCTCACTGGTAAGGTTTGGAACAGGTTGTGAAGACTGACAGTGGTCCCAACCTGAGGGATGATGTCACCATGGGTAATTAGACCATTGGAATCGACGCTAAAAGTACTCATCTCGTGGTACAAATGGACTCCAAAGAGTAACTCTACAGTTTGCCGCACCTTTCCTTTGCACGAAAACTGCAACTATCCTCTCACATGCAATGTAAGAGAAAGCACATGGCTGACACAAGAATTAAGCAAAACTTTGCATGTGGGCTAGCTTCATTCCCGGTTGCTCCCTCCAACTTTTCTATCGCTTGCAGTATGAAAAGTGACTTTCGTACTGGCAATGGAACAACTGGAGGGAGAGACTGGGAACAAGGCTACGCGTGGGCCTGGGGCTGAGACTAGTAGAGACTTAAGAAGCTCCAGTCTCGTACATGTTTGAGCTCATGGTCCTGGCCCCACCTGGCTGTACCACCGACCCGTTTCCCTAGCCACACCTATTTTCCTGGCCACACCCACCTCCCTGGCCCATGTGCTCTTCGACTTGATACAGCCGTTAGAGTCGTACTCAATTCTGGAGCCGGCTGTCTGGGACCTGTGACATGTGGTCACCACTAGATCACTGAGGGAGGGGGAGGAGGATGGGAGGGAGGAAGGGGTGGGGGAGAGGGAGGGAGGGGGAGGGATGGAGGGAGGAGGAGGTAGGGGTGGGTAGAGGGACGGAGGGAAGGATTGGAGGGAGGGATAGGAGGGAGGGAGGGATGGAGAGGTTGGGAGGGAGGGAGGAGGAGGGAGAGGTGGGAGAGAGGGAGTGGAGAGATGGAGGAAAAAGAGTGCATGGAAGGTGTCAGTTGCTGTAGTTGCCATCTTTTGTACGACTCTGGCTACAAGCTGTTGATTAACGAATTTGCTGCAGCCAGAAAGGTATGACAGTTCGGAAAATTTGGCCATGACAAGACTGCTTTGGTAAGAAATGCCGAAAACGCTTGACACAATACCACAGTATACCTACTCTTCTCAACTCTCCAGTCCTCTCTATAATGCAGCAGAAATAGGACCATGGCAAAATATGAGAGGTATCCTATACACAAATGTAGTTATTCTGGGGCACAAGCGTCATAAAAAACCCAGTTACAGTGGTTTTCAGCAACTTTCGATTCATAGAGGGTCAGCAGTGTGAGCCAATTAATCAGAAAACAGACTTCAAATAGTTCTGCAATTTGATTGGTTGCTCCTGTTGGCACTCTGATGACCAGCTGTTGCAAGAACACCACTGTACCTCAGTGCACAGAGGGAACTGAGTGCTTCTCCTCGGAACCCAAAGGTGGCCACAGAGGCTAGGTCGGAGAAATCTTTCAGTTTTGAGGTGTGGTGCTTCAGGCACAGTCCTTGGAAGTTCTCAGGTTCCACCCCACACCCGTTGTCAGACACCTCCACCAGCTCGGAGCCATGCTCCTTCAGGCGAACTTCTGAGAGGGGGAGACAGGAGAAAGGAAGAGACCCGGAAATTTAAAGAAAGGGAAGGGGGGTGCTAAAGAAGAGCTGTCCTATTCCTATTCCCAGTGCTGTTTCAAGTCCCATACCTATGCTAGTGGCCCCGGCATCCAGGCTGTTCTCCACTAACTCCTTCACGGCCACTGCAAGACTGAGAACCACCTGTCCAGAGCAGATCTGGTGGACGCTGCGCTTGTCAATAGCTTTCACAGACATTTCATAAAGTGGAAAGTTGGAATGGGAATGAGCCTGGTGGAATGGAATCCAATCGTGAGAATGCTGCAACCTGAGTTATTACATGTATTAAAGTTTACCGAGTTTGCAACACACTTGCAGTTATATCTTTTCTGGTCATGAGCACAGTCCAACACACAGATAGTGCACGGTCGTCACTAGCGAGCGATCAGCCAAGTGGTGAATATAATTAGCGCGAGACAGTCTCGCCATAGATTATGGGCTGGGAGGCTAGGGAAATCCCCTAAAATGCGAAGCCGCTTTAATAATGTTCATGACTGTGTGCGTGACGCGACCTTCTAGTTCTAGCGTAGTCTTTTTAATCACGACATACTCATTACTTCCTCTACTATACTAGTATGCGCCCAGTACCTAGGAGATAGCTAGTTGTAGCCACCAGATTAAGTTATCCTAGTCTAGTCATGGACGATCCGCTCTGGCCCGGCACGGATGGCAACGCGGTGCCCCAGTCTGACCTGGAGCTGAACCGCAGGACAGCGCCTGCCTACGGCGAATTGGCCGTTCCTGAATTCGACGAGAAAGACTACCAGAGTGAGTCTGATAGTGGAGTGACTGTGAACGTACCTGGGAAGTTTAAGGAGATCGTTAGCCCGCCTTCCCCTGTTTTGTAGTGTGCGTGTGTGCGTGTGTGTGTGTGTGTGTGTGTGTGGGGCGGGCCGCCTCTTTTCGCATTAATAATAAATTATGGACTAGCTTGGCCACAAGTAATGTAAATTGGATGTATGCTATCCACTTTAATATGTACTGATGTTTTCACATAAAGTTCGGCACAGTTGCAGTTTAGGACTAATTAGGGTTAGCACATGTTTGTACTACACGACCTGTACATGTTGTGCTTGCTAAATACAGCTGATATAATTGTTTTATAGTTTTTACTATCATGTCTTCACTTTCACCCTCTTAATATTGTGACTGACTTATGTCTGCCTAGTCTTTAGCTCGGCTGTGAGGTACATGTATGTAAGACTAGGAGTGTGAGTGACGTCCAAGTTGTAGATGGTTTTAGCGAAGTCTTTAGCAAGGTGCAAATTGCACACTCTTTGACGTCATGTAATAGCTTAGC
Organism: Phakellia ventilabrum; assembly: GCA_963921505.1. Lineage (NCBI taxonomy): Eukaryota > Metazoa > Porifera > Demospongiae > Axinellida > Axinellidae > Phakellia > Phakellia ventilabrum. The sequence continues at coordinate 5,978,561 of OY997393.1, read as the reverse complement.
GTCCGATGCGCCAATGACTCGGAAGGGTGTGCCTTACATTTCGCCTGAGATAAATTGTGCTTACCATGAAAAATTCACAATCAGGTTATTTATCAGGGTTGGGTCAATTCCAATCTGAACAGCTCATCAAACACTTCCAACCGTCAGACTCCCAAACTGCCAACCTACCGTCACCCTTTAGGGCACATCACAAGCATGCATAGTAGTCTCACAAGCCAGACCACATGTGGTCTAGTGCATAAGGACATCTAAGCTAATTCCTATACACATGTGTAGTGTAGTGTGACTTGTGATGGCCTATTATGGCCAATTCATACTGCCATTGGTGCCCTGTGGTCTGAAATAACAATTATCAAGTACGTAGGAGCATTCCACGCTTTGTGGACAGTCACATGCAATGTACAGCACTCAGTAAAGCATGTGATATGGATAGTGTGTGTAGTGTGTGAGGCTACTACTGTAGCAATATAAGTGCTGAAAGCTGTTATCAGGGGTAGGAGTTTATAATTGATGGGTCAGAGTTTAGGGTTGCAGTTGACAATTGGTGGGTCAGAGTTTATATTTGGGGGCAAGTTTACAGACTCAATGTGGAGAGCTAGCCACATTCAGCAGCTGCTTTAGTAATGTCTGCAGGCACACATACAAGTATACATTCATGGGCGATGGAGGCCCAAGGATGAAGCTAGGCAGGGTGGTCTCGCTAGCAAAGAGTGCTGGTATGCTGATGTTGTTAAAGTACTCCCCCTTCTTAACTGCTTTGAAGTTCGTGATGCCATAGCAGCCACTGTCCTTTCATGTTCGAAGCCCGATACTCTTTTTTGGCTCTTCGAAATGAACTCCAATAAACAAGCTATCTCATTGCTACTAGCCAGGAATTTAGTGCCTATCGTGTGTCTGCAGTACCAATGCTCTAAAGCGTCGAGAGCTAATGGTGTATGGAATTTCGTTGCCTTGGTTACTGCAGAGGCAGTGTACTGGTACAACGCACTGTGTTTGTGGTTTAACGTTTGTGATAAAGATCGCATACCCGGGAATGTAGGTAGCTTTGGCTGGTCATTATTAAGTAGCACTTCATGTTAGCTCATACCCAGAGCCTCAATCTCCCTTTAACCCCAGAGCCTCCCGAGCCTCCATTCCTCCCCCCCCCCCTAAGAATCGAGAGAGTGGAAAACATGGTTGGGGGGGCCTGAAAGAGTCAAATTTCACGGACAAGACTATTACGCTATGCACAGACTTTCTAGTGTTTATTCTTTCATTACTTTTGGCTTGGAGGTATGTACATGTTTACCTAGCACTTCCACTTGGTTATATCAAACTGTAGGGGTAACCCATCCATGTGCTAGCATTTATTACATGTAAATAGTATAATTCTGGCCTCCTATAGGAACCCATGGACTCTGATGGATTGCCAGGGGGTGGACCCTTGCTAGAGGAAATATTTAACCTAATCACTTTGGATGTACTGTATATCCAACACTATGGTTTTAAGGGGTGTGTGTTATGTGCAGGGCTTCATTTAGGGGGGGGGGGGGGAGATTTCAACCCTTCAAAATTGGATGCTGCTTACTACATGTATATGCATACCCCCCCCTCCCCCCCAAAATATCTTTCGACGTGCTTTCGCCCCCCTTGGGGATTTTCCTAAACGAACCCCTGGTGTGTGTGTGGGAGGGGAGGTTGTATGGACATCCAAGGACTCCTGATGATACAGGTCAAAGGTCAGTCTGGTCTAGTACAGCTACCCTAACCCATGACAGTAGCTGCCCTAGCCACAACAATGGGCCATTGAAATGTGAGGGTTTCTTTGTAGGTGAGTTTTTGTAAGGGACACAGGAAGACTGATTCCTCAGTTACAGGAAACTTGAAGGAAGACTTTTGGGAATGTGATAAAGGACTCTGCAGTGACCCTTTCCACTGTGTACATGTACATGTACTATTACATGCAATGTCTTCCTGTAGCTCTGTAGTTGGATGTCCTTGTGGTGTTTCTTGGTAGGGTGATGACTCGCAGACAGGAATGCTGCTTACTGTCAATAGTCAGCTAGCTAATTTCCTGTAGCTTTGTAGGTTTTCTCCCCCTCTGACAGCATATCCTACACTTTGCACACACACACACATGCATTCATACATACACACACACACACATGCATTCATACATGCACACACACACACATGCATTCATACATTCATACATACACACACACACACACACACACACACACACACACACACACACACACACACACACACACACACACACACAGGTCACCGCAATGTCTACGTGGCGGTCCACGTCCCTTACTCCATCCCCAAAAAGCACAAACACAAAAAGAAGCACCATCGTAGGCCATCACATGATTCCAGATCCGAGGCGGGACGGAACCAACTTCCACCAGGTGAGCAACAGTCTCATTCCAATGTCACTCAGACAAAGAGGCTACTAATGAAATGGTTAGCGTAGAATCTGTTTTATTCATTACACTCGTGTCAGTTGACCCAAGAACTATATACAAACATTTCGTACAGGTATTTTTTTTACATAAATCATCGAACTGAAGGTTGTGCTCAGCAACAGGTCAGTCTAAGCTAAATGCAGCTGTAGAATGGATCGGCTTGGCTAAACAGTCTCATCATACGGCTTCCAGCGAAAGTGCTGACACAGCAATTTCGTAGTGCACTTCCAGTTAGCGATCAGAACTTGTCGTGTATTTCGATCGCATCACTGCATTCAAAGCGCGTATCTCTGAGCTTTCAATAAGGGCAGGTCTCATGTGCCACATACAAGTGACGTTACTATGTAGCGCGTATAAGCCTGCCCTTAATGGAAATTCAGAGATAGAACACGGTGGTGCGATCAAAATACACAACAGAATAATGTTTGTTTTCTACCTGGGACTGCCACAAGTTATTTCCTGAGTCCTCCAAACAACTGGATTCTGTGGGCCAACAAAGATCACACTGATAGCCGTAGTGTTATTACCGAAAGTAGCTCTCAAACACTGCCTGGCAAAAACAAAAAAGCAGAGTTGAATAGATAGGTTTCTTATCACACTAAATATAGCAGGTACATGCGAAACCAGGTCATGAACAGCAGCAACTTCTAGGTAGTGTAGCTGACAGCGTTTGGGCAGGCTTTTCCCACTTGTTGTTACAGCAGTTCACTGCTTGCTGCAGACAAACAGAAGGGAAGCCTTGCAGTGTAAGCACACACAGGACTAATGGTGAGTGAATGACTTTAAACTCGCTTCCATTACTGGAATTTTGTCTTCAAAAGATTCTGCAAACCGCTGTATCATGTTGGTGAGACAACAGTCAACAATGAAATGGGATTCTCTGATACATGTATGGGACATGCATACAATAAATGTCCTATGTATGCATGTAATTTAAATTCTATTAAAAGCGTGATATTCTTTTAGTTTCAAACTTCTCCTCCTAGCCACTCTGGCTGGCTCTTGAGAAATCTTAGCCAGGACAGCTGTGTGTCTGCTGTGTGGGGGAGGATGTCTTAATAACTGATCATGAGCCAGCAATGTTGCTACTGTGTACTGGCTTAGTTGCTATGGTAACAGCTGCACATATACAATCACAGGCCCTAATTTGTTAATTAATGATTCTGAAAGGCACTTTACAGTTGAAGGAGTGGTATGCCAGGTATGTAGTTGGTGAGTAGAGAGCGTTTCTGTGGATTGATGCTTTAGCATAATTATGGATGAAGCTTTGCTAACATCATGTAGTTGTCTTGCAGTGTTTGTCATTCTCTTAACCACCTAGCAAAAACGAGGCGAGTGCATTATCTACCTGAAACTGTTACTATATTGCCTAAGCACACTAACCAGCCCCGTAATGCACTGCCAACTGGTACCTAAATGTTTTAGTTCTCTTCTGACCCAAAAGCACCATAGGTCTTGCGGGCGTCATTTAGAAAGCGTGTGTTCTCTCATGTGATCAATTTTATTTTGTTGAGGGCCACGTGAGTACCACTATACAATAAACAAAAGATATCCTCACAAAGTACAACCTCCTGTCAAAGTAGTCAATATTGTGTCATTATTTTGAACTTTTTCCAGGACAAAAAAAAATTATGTGCCTGCCTCCCTCTCCCTCTCCTTCCCAGAGCCTAAGACTCCCATCGATCCGTGTGATCGTGTCAAATTCATCCTCGGAGGGGAGGAGTCGACGGACGGCCCGGCCCCACCCAACCACACCACACACTCCATATTCACAGAACTAGAGGAGCTCAAATACGACAGCCATGACCACAGGTTGGTTGGCAGCTATCAGGGAGTGTATGACTTGAGTAGGAAGTATAACCAACCTCTAAATACAGTATAACGCCGTCCCTAAGTACCACCATACATGTACAAGGACGAGGGGTCACCCTGAGTATAATCCCACCCCTGAGTGTAATCCCACCCCTCAATAAGCACACCTCTGCATGAGTATAAGCCCCATGAGTGTAAGTATAGCCTGGCCATGCTATACCCAGCCTCTGCCAGGATGTTATCTCGCAGCTGTGGACGGCTAAAAGGCTATTCACAAGCCCACAGAGTGTAATACATGACTTGTGTATCCCCACTGGGAGACAAATTGTCTCCCCCCTGCTGTGTTGTCCCCATGTCGATTATGTCAATGTACATGTAACTCAAAGCCATGTATTTGTGTTGAGAGACAGCCAGACTTGTGGACTGGACTTTGTTACTGAAGCCCTGGATCACATCCCTATAGCTGAATTCTTAACTACCTATGGGGGGGTGTATCACATCCCTGTAGCTGAAATTCATAAGTGCTAGGCAGTGCATATGGGGGTTGGGGGTATATACTGTACCTGTGGGTTTGATTTCATACGGGATATTTGGGGGGGGGGGGGGACACTTGCAGACTCAAGTATATTTGAAGTGCACCCCCTAGGGGGTATAGAACGTTCTCCGCGTGTGATATTTACACGTGATGTTTACGTATACATGTAGGTGTTCTGGGGTGGCTTGTGGTAGCTTCTGAGGTCTCGAAAGGGGGAATTTCGTGGTGTCTCCCCCTACGGTCTTCCCGCTTACCCTGGGCTATGGGCTACAGTGTGTTGGAGTGAGAGTGTAGAGTACAATAGCACACGTATTCATAGCACAAGTGTGCCTTCCTGGCTATGATTCATGGCATTGAATATCAGTACACCTGGGTGTTACATCATCTGCTGGAACAGTGTATGCTACATGTATAACTGCTTATGCCATTTGTCTCAACCCGGCTGCACTCCAATACTGATGTTTGCTTCAGGTGGCTCCAATTCTGGGGCTCCGAAAAAGCTAGCTAGTAGCTACTAAAGTACATTAGTCACCCTCTCCCTCCCTCCCACCCTCCCTCCCACCATCCCTCCCTCCCTCTCCCACCCTCCTTCCCTCCCTCCCCCCCCCACACATCCCCACATATCCTTCCCACCCTCCCCTCCCCCTTCCTCCCAGGATGGAGTGGAAAGAGACGGCCCGCTGGCTCAAGTTTGAGGAAGACGTCGAAGAGGGTGGTGACAAGTGGAGCAAACCGCACGTGGCTACCCTCTCTCTCCACAGCCTCTTCGAGCTCCGCAGCCTGATGGTGAAGGGGACCTTCCTCCTCGACATGCCCGCTACCAACCTCGCTCAGATCTCAGGTCAGCTCGGGCTCGTGGCAGGGTCTGGTCGCCATGGCTACCAGTTGGTACTTGGCTACCACTACCTGTACATGTAGTTTTACAATAAGTGTTAGCCAAGTTTGGCCGCCTCTCTCGTTGGCACTATTAAAATATATCAGCCAAAGTCAAAGATATACGTATACATCTGTAGGTGGCAGTTCTGGGTATGCTATGTGTCAGCATGCACAGTTAGGGCTTCATGGGGGGGGGGGGGGCATTTGCCCCCCTTGGGGATTTTCCTAAATGAACCCCTGACAGTTACTGTCCCACAAGGAGAGGGGAGGAAGGGTTACTCAGAGAAGGTGTCCTCGTCGTGCTTTAGTCGGGTTGATAAACAGCTGTTGTGTTTGGCTCGTGTCAGGTGATGATGGCGTTCTGGAAGACCCTTGGTTTCGAGTTTCTCTGTTGTCATTGACTGCTACACTTATACAGCACATCAAATAAATGTCACACGCTAATGGAGGCACTCAGGCATCTGTACACAAATACATAATTATATCAATGACATAATACAGTCATGTTTTTAGTCGACTCAGTGTCAGGTCGTAATGGCATTCCGGAAGACCCTCGGTTTCGAATTTCTCTGTTGGCATCGACTGCTATACTTATATAGCACACCGAATAAACGTTGCACTCTAATGGAACCTCTCAGGCACTGATACACTTATATCGATGATTGAACGCCGTCACGTTTTTAGTCGACTCGATAACAGTTCATGGGATACATGCCAGGGTTGGTGTTGTGGCAGGAATGCTATTTCCTAGCTGTCGCTAATTTCACAGCCCTGGTTTTGTGTCCGGGTCCGTGCTCAGATATGACGGGTATGGCAACTCCTCCACTGTGTGTGACCAACACATCTGTAGTCTAATCTCCATACATAGCCTTATAGCTCTCTCGTGAGTGTTTCACACTGGAGAGCCTGGTACTTTTTCTCATGTGATTCAACTTCCATAATTGTGCGTGGGTATGGACTGCTTGAAAGATGGTTGCACTTCTCTACCCTTTTGTTGGTGACAGTGTTTCAGTGCTGTCTGTCCCCAGGCCCCCTCTAAACCGAGGGAGAGATGGTGTCTTTTCTCACACGAGTGACACTCAGGGAGTAGAAAGGACTTAATTGTGTGTAGGCGAGCACAGGTGTAGTTCTCAGACACCGAGGAAAGGCAGTAGATCAGTGTTTCTTGCAGCTAATCTTTAGGGCCCATTGGTGCCACAGACTGAGCGTCAAAGTAGTGTTACTGGTGAAGGGTAGGGAAATGCAGCTGTCTTTTGAGTAAGTTATAGAAAAGATATCAGGCTCTCCCTTGTTTGTTGATTTTTCAAGGAGAGAGCCTGGGGACGAGGGGAGAGCCTGGGGATGAGGCTAATGAGTGAATGAAACATGCAGAGTAGCTCCTGTGACGGTATTTTTTAACCCCTTCCGCTTTGAATATTTTAAACTCTTTTCCTCCCAGACTTTGTCCTGGACGGCTTGGTCACAGCAGGACAGCTGGAGGAACAGAACCGGGACAAGGTCCGTGCGGCACTGCTGCAGCGCCACAAACATCAGGGAGCCAAGAAGAAGGAGTCGTCGCTCTTCGACGACGCTTTGGAACACATCCGCTCTCTTGGGGAGATTGGACGGAGCAACTCTAACGCTGACGGGAATGGGAATGGGAATGGGAGTGGGCATGGACACGGGTTTCCATTCTCGGCTCCGACTCTGGGCGTCTTCAAGAACGTCCGTAGACACAGCACCCAGGGCACACCTAACGAACTAGGCAGTAATGGAAAGGCGAACAAGAAGCGGAACGGCAACGGCAACGGGAATGGGAGTGGGACCAGCAACAGCCACGGAGGAAGCATCCACTTGGAGGAGGAGTCTCAAAAAGAGTCCCAAGAAGACCTGGAGGAGCGGAACCAGCCTTCCAAGGTCAGCCAGTAGCCAAACCAGCCAGCCAGCCAGCCACCCAAGGTTGGTCAGTCCGTCGCTCAGTGGAAGACCAGTATTGTCAGGGATGGCCCTTTACAGATTTGCAGTTAGGTCCTGGGTTTTATAGCCAATTGGACCCTGATTTCATGATGAGCTGGCATTATACATGTACACATGAATCCTTACTGGCCAATCACATGGATTGGCTTCATAATTATTGACTAGTGTAATAACATTTACCACACACACACACACACACACACACACACACACACACAGGCGGACCATCACTTCATGAAGAAGATCCCTCCCGGCTCAGAAGCCTCCAACGTTCTGGTCGGCGAGGTGGACTTCCTCCAGCACTCCATCATCGCCTTCGTCCGTCTTGAAAATGGCCAGCTCCTAGGTGACCTCACAGAGGTGCCCATCCCCACCCGGTTCCTCTTCATCTTGCTGGGCCCCAAAGGGAGGTGTGGCCGCTACCACGAGATCGGGAGGTCCATTGCTACGCTCATGAGTGATGAGGTGTGTGTCTGCTTGTCTGCCCTGTTTGGTTTTTGTGTGTGTTTGTCTGCCTGCCTGTCTGTCTGTTTGTGTGTTTTTGTCTGTCTGCCTGTCTGCCTGTTTGTGTTTGTTTGTCTGTCTGCCTGTCTGCCTGTTTGTGTGTGTTTGTCTGTCTGCCTGTCTGCCTGTTTGTGTGTGTGTGTGTGTTTCTGTGAGTGTATGTATTTCCTGTGGGGAATTGTGATAGCTCTTATAAGATTGTAAGCTCGTTGCCACGTCGATGTGAGAAATCAAGTATGACCTGTTTTGGCCTTATTACCTGATAGGCTTACATATATATCTTGCCCTGATGCTTATGGGTTCTGTCTAAGTTTCAGTGACACACCAATGCTGTGTGTCAGTCTGCCTGCCTGTCTGTGTCAGCCGGTCTCTTTGTTTGTGTGTGTCTGTCTGTCTGTCTGTCTGTCAGTCTCTTCGTTTGTGTGTGTCTTGTCTGTCTGTATCAGTCGATCTCTATGTTGTGCATGTCAGTCTGTCTGTATGTTTGTGTGTGTGTGTGTGTAGTATAGCCACTGCATACCCCCGACATCCTTCCCTCTTCCAGGTGTTCCATGACGTGGCCTACAAGGCTCGCAACAAGGAAGACCTGCTGGCAGGCATAGACGAGTTCTTGGACAAGGTAACGGTCCTTCCCCCGGGCGAGTGGGACCCCCAGATCAGACTGGAGCCGCCACCCAAGGTTCCATCCCAGGTAGGCTGCTGTTGTTTGAAATTTGCACGCGTCTTCCTAGAGACTCACTGCCCAGACAACTGGTAGATAGGCCTTTACCATTATGGTGTAATGGGGGGGGGGTAAAAGTGAGCACTAAATGGAGAAAATACAGGAAAACATGTGTAAACAAGCATGTTCTTATCTTATGTTTTTGGACAAGAAAACCACATCAAAGCACATGCTTGCTTGTATTTTCTCCATTTAGTGCTCACTTTTACCCTCCCATTACATCACAATGGTAAAGGGTCCATTGCGCATAATATTATACATGTATAATACATGTTGGTGAGAATGTTATTACATAACCATTACATCATTGTATCCTCCTCCTGTACTGTCTCCCAGGCGGAACGCAGGCAGACCGTAGCGGCTGCCGGAGGATCTGATGAGGACGGGAGCAAGGCTCCAGCTGTGCAGTGCTCCAAAATGTGAGCGACAACCGACTCTGTGTTGCCATGATAACCCCTGATCTCATTCCCAGGCCTTCAAGTCCTGGTCTCATTCCCAGGCCTTCCCTGCTTTAGGAAGGCCTTGGAATGATGATTGTACAATTTTTTTTGCAACCATGGAAATATTTCCATGGCAAAACTGTGAGGGGAGGCCTAGGTAAGAGGCTAGCATGTTTGTGTGTAAGTTTTGAAGTGCGTAAGTTGTGTATTTTACCAGCTAATACTGTAGGTCACCAATACCTTTGCTTCCCACATCTTCACACACACGCACACACACAGTCCATTCAAAGGCCTCATCACCGATGTGAAACGCCGATACCCACACTACTGGGGGGACATCCGTGACGCCTTCAGCATCCAGGCCCTAGCCTCCATCATTTTCATCTTCTTTGCCAACATCACTCCCGCCATCACCTTTGGCACCGTGTTGTCCAACATCACAGACAATAGCTTTGTAAGTTGGCCATGTACTGCTATAAAGTTACATGCACTTTAAACTCACTTGGTTTTTAGAGCTATTGCACCTGTGCCGTATTACATATACATTTACTCATTCACACACACTCACACACACTCACACATACACACATACACACACACACACACACACACACACACACAGGGTGCTCTTGAGATGATCCTTGCTGTTTCAATCGGAAATGTCGTCTTTTCCATCTTTGCGGGTCAGCCTCTGGTGGTTCTCGGGGGAACGGGTCCCACTCTCATATTCGAGGACATTGTGTTCTCATTCTGTACCACCTATGGGATTCCATACTTAAATTTCCGATTCTGGATTGGAATGTGGACTGCACTGTTGATAACTGTCCTCGTGGCAACCAACGCGAGTGCCGTCATGCGACTCTTTACAAGATTCACAGAGGAGATATTTTCCGCCCTTATTTCCTTAATTTTCATCTACGAGGCGTTTGTGGCGGTTTGGAGAATCCATGTTAAGTATCCCTACAATGAGTGGCTGCTTTTTCCAACCATTAGACGAGAGTGCAACTGCTTCGAATTCCAGTCCAGAGATGCCCTAGTGAGTAGAAATTTCAGCAACGCTCGTGAGTTGGGTTCATTCTGGGACTACCCGTACTTCAACTGCTCTGAGGGCCTACTGAGGGAGTACGTCGGGAGCCGGTGTCCTGATCCGGAACTGCTCAAGGACAGCCGCCTGAACGACATCTTCCTGATGTCCGTCATTCTATTCTTTGGCACTTTCATGGTGTCCTTCTACTTAAAAAAATTCCGGCACAGTAGATTCTTCACTACCTTTGTGAGTTCACTTGCTGAGAGTATGAGCCCACCCTAAGTATAAGCTCACCCCTGACTATAAACCCACCCCCCGACATGAGAACATTGGTGAAAGTGACTTCTATAATGTCGACTTTTCCCCTAACTCCATCTCTCCTTCCTCACTCTCAGGTAAGGCGTGTGATCAGTGACTTTGCCGTCTTCATCGCCGTGATTGTGTGGGTGGTGGTGGACATACTGGCAAAGGTAGACACGCCCAAGCTGGACGTCCCCAACGTCTTCGACGAGGGCCTCTTTGCCCTCCCCAACAGGACCTTCATCATTAACCCAGTCGGTATGTCTAGCACAGTGGCAGTGTTTACCCTATAGCCTCATTCCCACGCTGCATGGGAAATAGAGATTGGGAATGGGCTGATATTATTTTACTGGCCTCACGCTCACCCAACCCTACTCAATTGTCTACGTCACGTGTTGTCGACCAAAATTTACACGGGAATTTACAAATGTCACATCCTGAATGTTTGTGGCACGCCCACTTTGGGACTTAAATGTGTATCTGCATAACCATATTAATACTTTATACTCCTCCCGTATACTATAGTATACTGCTAGTATACTGCTAGTATACTATAGTATACAATTAGTATTCAGCTAGTATACAATTAGTATATAGCTAGTATACTACAGTATACACAAAGGTCCATTTGACAAATGTTGTTGCTCTTCTGCGTGTGTTCTTATTTGACTGTCTTCTCTTGTCCTTTGCCCTAGGCAATGGTCTTCCTAGCTGGGCGCCATTTGCGGCCATTATCCCCGCCATCCTTGCCACCATCCTGCTTTTCATGGACCAGCAGATCACGGCCCTCATCGTGAACAGGAAGGACCATAAACTGAAGGTGGGCTCCTTTTGGAATTGTGGCTCGTAGCTTATAAGTACATGTATGATCTAACATTAATTTTTATTGTTGCTGCAGAAAGTGACGGATTTTCATCAATTTTGCGAAAATCCGTCACTTTCCGCAGCAACTAATTAATTTACTAGATTGAAGGGGTTGATTGTCTCTGTCCCTCCAGAAAGGACCCGGCTACCATCTTGATCTCATGATCGTGGGTATCCTCATCTTCCTCCATTCCCTTCTGGGTCTTCCCTGGGTGGTGGGGGCCACCGTCCGTTCCATCACCCACGTCCAGAGCTTGTTCATCTACTCCCCCTGTACCGCACCTGGCGAGAGGCCCAAGTTCTTGGGAGTGAGGTGTGTGCCTGTGTGCGCATGTATGTGTATGTGTGTGTGTGCATGTGTGTGTGTGTGTGTGTGTGTGTGTGGGCATGTACGTGTGTGTGTGCGTATACATGTGTGTGTGCATGCTGTATGTGAGTACGTGTGTGTGTGTGTGTGTGTGTGTGTGTGTGCGTGCACCTTGGCCTATGCCTATAGTTAAAGCATCTGTGCCATGAATCATCTCTCCCCTCCCTCCCTCCCCCTCCCACCCATTTCCCCCCATCCCCCCCAACCCTCATGCTCCTTACACGGCACAGGGAGCAGAGAGTGACTCTGTTCTGCATGGCTGTGCTGCTGTCCCTCTCCATCGTGGCCTACCAGGCCCTGAGGCTCTTACCTCTGCCAGTGCTCTACGGCATCTTCCTCTACATTGGAGTAGCCTCTCTGTACGGAGTACAGGTATGGTTTACTGAGATATACAGTGTAATTTACTAGCCCTGTATGGAGTGCAGGTGTGGTTTACTAAGATATACAGTGTAGTTTACTAAGTAGTGTATGAGATACTGGGTGGTTCACTAAGATACACTATGAGCGTTAGCGCGCTACAAGTAGTTTACTAAGATATCCTAGGTAGATATGCAGATAGATTACCAAAGATTACCGACATGCTCCCTCTTCTCCACAGTTTGTTCAGCGTCTCTTCCTCCCGTTTATGCCGGACAAGTACAAACCAGATTACGAGTTCTTGCGACACATTCCCAATCGCCGGATCCATAGCTACACGCTGTTCCAAGTTTTGTTCCTGGTCCTGCTGTGTGTCTTTAAGGTGGTGGACCAGATCAGTATTGTGTTCCCCATTATGGTAAGTCCATTGTCTGCCGGAACAATGTCTGTTGGAGTATAAAACCTGCCATAGACAGTGTTTCCCCCAAAGGGGGGGTACCAGGGTGCTCTCCCCCCCCTCCTAACTTGGTTACCTTTGATGTGGTCATTGGAATGTTTAATTTGCTTTGATCTCATGGAAAAATTATATCTTCCCCCCCCCCCTTTTTTTTTTTACTTTGGGGAAACACTACTGTTTGTTTAGTAATTGTTACAATACACAAGCTCCTTAGCTAACTACTCAGCGTATGTGGCAGCTGCTAGTCCCGGGTAGAAAATGGAACATTATTCTGTTGCATATTTTGATTGCATCACTGCGTTCAAAGTGCTTTATCTTTGAACTTTACGTTAAGGGTGGGCGTGGGGCTCATAGACACGTTCACATTCGCGTGAGGCTTCTACGCAGCGCATATGATCCCTGCCCTTAACAGAAGTCAGAGATATAGTGCTTTGAACGCAATCGAAATACGCAACAGAATAATGTTCATTTGCTACCCGGGACTGCCACATATGCAATTTTACCCAGTTGGAAACAAGACTGATATTTCATATCTAAAAACCAGCCGGGAGTTTTTTTACACAAATCATTCAATTGAAGGTTGTGTTCAGCAACAGATTAGTCCTGCAAACTTTCAGTAGCTTCCAACTGCGCTCGTGGCTATAGTGGCATAGTAACGGAATGACGTAACTTAGCGCACGTGATATTTACGGACGAACATGAACACACACACACACACACAAACGGAAAACATTAAAGCAATCTTAGGACCAGCCGGGGATTGAACCCCGGACCTTCTAGATCTGACTGCTGTATGTTGAGTTGAAGCTTTGTACAGAAACTAACAGACGTTTGAAGGCCTAAGCTACCGGGTGTTGCTTTCGGTAGCCCTGTATGTAAGGGATAATAAGGGTTTACTTTATTGAGCTGTCTGCAAGACGGACTCCAGCAGAATTATGATTCACCATGTAATGGTTTTCGTTTTTCCTCCACCCTGAGTGTTGCTATTGCTAGCCATGTTCATCAAGAATAATAGGGGCTGATAGGGGTTTACTTTATTAAATAGTCTCTCCTCCACCGTAGGTGATTCTGCTGGTCCTCGGCCGTTGGTTCGCCGGGTTTCTCTTCTCCCGCAAAGACCTTCATATCCTTGACGACCCAATTTCGGAGAAGCTCTACTGCAAGCGGTATCGGAAAGACGAAAAGAAGGAAGACGTCGAGGAAGGTACAGGCAAACAGACTGAAGGCTTCGATTCTCAAGTTTCCGACAAAGATGGTGACATTCCTCAAGCAGTGGAGAAGGAGCCGAACATTAATATCACACAAGAGTTGGACAAGACCGACCTCTGGCGGAACATGGTTCGGCATTTGGACTCCCCGATACCAAGCCCACGTCGCCAGGCCCGATACCATGCTGCTACTACCAACCCACTAGTGGTCGTCTCTGATGAACAACAGGCTGGTGACTGGAAAGACAACGTAGATGATGACATTCCAACCAGTGTTGATCTGGCTCCTCGCGGCTCGTTGTACCAGTCAACTGCTGTATGATTTTGGGTGTGTGTTTAATAGAATAAGCAGGCATAGATGAAGTGTTGTACAGCTGTTTGGTTAAAGTCTATTGCCATGGCAACTGTAATGCAGTAAAAGTTATTTATGGTATTATATTCAGTTCACTCTTGTACTATTATACAGAAATTTATGTCTCTACTGTCGATGATGGGATATCCTGCATTGATAACTGAATACGCAGTAAGTGTTGCTTTGTACTGAGCTGTAATAATGCCTGCAATTTGGCCCACATGACAGACACTCATGAGATTTGGGAACAGCCTAGTATAATGCAGTGCAGAAGTGGCGCTGGAGTTGACGATCATCACATAACTACTTACGTACTGAAATTAAATTTTGTTGGATTGCAATTGGCCCCTGAATGTATAGTGTACTGTGGGGGAGATGAAGGACTGCAATTACTAACTAATTAGCCTTTACTACTATCTACATGTCTAGCGGCAAGACTACCATCTGAAAATTTCCCCTTATCCTATTCATGAACCACAGAGATGAGATCACCTTTCACTGAGATGATATGACTTTGGGAGGAGGGTTCTTAGTTTGCTGATGGCCCCCTAACTTGCAACTAGACGCTTCCCTTATGGCTTACCCTAAGGGGATATATGTGTGCATTTACATACCCATTCTTGTTACTCTTTACAAAGCTTCCCTGTGGGATTACAGACATATACTACTCGATCAGTGTGAACATTATTCATAGCCTCGTTACTGTAGGGATACTTTTTCGCGGAACTAATTTTTTGCGAAACGGCGCCATAGGCATGGGCACGAGGGGATTCAATCGCAAATAATTATAGCGAAAATTTATCTCACGCGAAAAAAGTACGCCTACGAGCTACAGTCGCGGGCCAATTCAGGGACCGCACCGTGGGTATGCTAAATTTTTAATTTGTACTCACGTTCATTATAATAGTGCAGTGAGTTTTCGTAACATGGATGTGGCTCGGGAACAAAGAAGAGGTACTGAATGCGCATGTCCTGCATGGTTTCCTGATCGCAGTAATGGCTAACCTAGTAGCTAGAATGATGTATGCACCATAATAATTAATATGGTCATTTTACATGCCGCAGCTGCAGGTTCGAATCTCCCAACGTCTGAACAGGGCGCTATCGGCAGTGCGGAAGCAGGCGGAGTGACAAGTGCTGGCTGCAGGTACATTTACCGCGTAGTTACCGTATAAATAAGCACTTATCGTGCCCCGTGGTGAAAGTGTAACCATAGATAATATAGCTTGTGGTTCCACTGACGGGCTTATTTTCAGTGTCTATCGTTTTGTTGTCTAGACAGTCATGCATATGTGGCCTGCATATTACAGCGCTGCCAGGTTCTTGTTGAAATATCTGTCTATAGACTCTATACAGTAAAGTCTTATCTACCCTATATATGTATTTGTCATGTTTTAAGTAAACACAGTGCTGATTGTGCAAACACAATAATGCCATGAATAAAATTAGAACTATAGTATTGTCTTCTTAGACCATATGTGGCTGCAAAGCAGCCCCAGCCCTCCATGAGAAATGTGGAATGCCATCGAAATCCATTTTTGTTGCATGTGCAGTTGGGCCTTCAGGCTCAGACTCCGAGTAAGAGCTTAGCTACTTCACTGCTTTTCTTCTGATTTTCACTGCCACTGCATGGAAGGTAAATAGGCAAAATTGACTGAACGCCACAGCCAGAGCCAGAAGGGTTGGAGCGACCACGGCCACTGAAGCCACGCAGTGGCAGAGAATTTTTTTCCATGCACAGCACAGAGAATTTTTCCCAACCTATTTTTCAGCAGTGAAGAAGCGGTTCTTGTAGTATCTTGCTACACTGAAGGTCATGTATGTTGCTAGTAACTCAACACAAGTTTCGCATGCGATCAGTGACCAACGACCATCTTTATACAATTTTTTCTCTGATATAGCACCAGTAGCGTTACCGATTTATTTTTTAGGTGGCATGTGCACCTTCTGGGAGTCGAAATAAACTTTGCTATGCTACACAGGAGTTCAAGAAGCAAAATAGAATAAAGAGAATAGGATGATGAGTCTAATCGCTTAGAAGTGTAAACCTATGTGCTACTGAATACCGTATTGTCCCGAACAAGCGCCCATGGGCGCTTACAACTCACGCAAGAAAAATTGGGCGTGGGCACTTACACCATAGATAATAGAGCCCTTTGAATAATACACTTCCACTATTGTAATGGTAGGAATTTCCCTACAGCCATACTCTCAAAGCTGCTATGGCCACTCAATTAGCATTCAAAACGGAAACCCTAAAGTGAATTATATACTACAGCTGGGACAGCTCTGCAGTCCAGACTGTACGACATAAATGCATGGTGGGCGGTTACACGGAGGAGCTGCCCAAACGATAGAACTAGCAAAATTGGGGGTGGGCGCTTGCTCGGGACAATACGGTAAGCGCAGAAATAAAGTACCACTGGTTTAAATATTGGTGACTACGTTGGCCTAAGAACAAGACTAACGTGGAACTGCATGGAATGAGGCTAGCTAGCACTTGACAGTAGTCCATGTATGCGCACAGCAAATTCGTTTTAGGGTCTAATGTCACATGATGTCATGCCCTCCCTTTTTGAGTATTATTATACATGTAGCCGAAGTAAAAGCTGAGACCACATAAAGTTGCATACTGTTGCGTTGTAGCATAGTTTGGCCAATGCAGTGACTTCCAATGGGCAAGCCTGGTGGATACACATAATCCATACATGTGCTAATGTACACACACACACACACACAAACACACGCGCACACAGATAATACCATTCAAGTGTATATATTTTTGTAGGGCTTTTAGTTTTCAGTTTCAATTACTTCTGTACGCTAGCTTTCTCACTACTGTTTTAAACTATAGCCAATGCCTTTTATGATGTGTGTGTTTAGAACAATGCTGTTTTCATGCAGATCACTTGTGGACGAAAAAGAATCCACGGACCTACCTTTTGAGTCATTATCAGGTATGCATAGTAAAATTCTACATGTCAGGCTAGCATTATGCAAGCTGGTCTACTTTATGTGCATAGTATTCATTGCAACATGGACTGATGGACAGATACATGCAGCACAATGCATGGGCAACATAATTCTCAACCCCCTCCCTTTCCCTATATAACCAAATAAAATGCAGCAGAGACCACATAAAGTTGTATGTTGTTGAATTGTAGCATAGACCTATATAGTTTGGCAAATGCAGTGACTTCCAATGGGGGGAGGTAAAATGATCCTTGCCACATTCCTAGGCATGCAGGGGAGCCTGGAAAAGGCTACCTTGCGATGCCATGTGCTTATATACATACGCACATGCAGAATTGCTGTCAAGTACTATCCAAATCCTTCCTTACTACCAGAGAATTCAAGTGAAGGTGATCTCAAAATCAACTTTGTAGCCACACGCACAGCTACTGGTCCAGGATTGCAATCAGCCAATCAAGTGCAACGTCAACAGCTCCCCAATAGTGAAAAATTGCATCAGGATCTAAATTACTCTCCAGGGCTGCCTGATTGTCTGCAGCCGCCAGATGACAAGGAAAGTAATGAGCGATTAGCCTCCTCAATGCCGCAAGAACGTGAAATACCTGGTGAGTTGTCCGCTGAATCCGACACTAGTGCAAGCTTACTTGAAGAGTCCGAAGCTTCTCATAGTGAAAGCAATAAATCAATTGACGATGATGCTTTTTACTTTGACTATGGTGTTCCGTTTTATCAAGTCTCGAGATCTGCTCCAGATTATTCCTTTGTGGAGCCATTCCCAGAGGAATTCACATGTCCAATTTGCTGGGATACTTTGTACCAGGCAGTCTGTACAGATTGCTGTGGTAAGTGCTTTTGTGAGTCTTGTCTCAAGCATGCTGAATTCCTTCTAGGACAGTCGTGCCCTATGTGTAGAAGTATGACTTACAAAGTCAATACTGACGATTTCACAAGGAATAAAATTGGTGAGCTAAAAGTGAAATGCACCAATGAGGGATGCCGGTGGGTAGGTAAATTTAGAGATCTCCAGCGTCATCTTGATCACGAATGTAGCCTTTTAAAAGCCACTTCAGCTCTTCTTGGTACAGACCACCATCTTGGAATGTGTAGCTTCAACTTCCTTCCTTCGATAGAGTCTGTTCTCATGGAACTTGAACGTGGAGGTAAAATCACGATACCACTGAGTCTCCTAGCCTTCCTTTTCCTTCAACAAGCTGGTTCCATGCAAAGTAGATTACTGGTAACTCCAATTGCAGGGTGTACACCTTTTGTTGCAGGTGATATTTTGGGCATTCGCAACAATTATATAGCTGCAGAGCTTTCTGTCCCAGCATTGCATAGCATCTCTGGCCCTGCTTCACAGCCTCTGCAGTTTAAAGCAACAACAACCCCATGTCTGCTTGCCATGTGTGATTGCTCACCAGTGGCAAAAAAACCAATCCTTCCGGAAAGCAACTTTAACACTGCCTATATAGCCTCTACACTCAACCAATTGAGAACACTTAAGCAGACTTCTCAGCTTGAAGCTCTACAAATTCACACATGCATGCTGAACGAAGCTGCTATGCAACTTCCTGTTGCTTGTCAGGAGATAGCATATGTTACCATGCGTAGCTACCCCTTGTGCAATCAGTTTCAAATTTCAGAGACAACAGTCCGTATTGCTCATCAAGCACTAACACGTGACCGAGCCAACTTCACACACCCTGTGTACTGTCAATCGGAGACAGCCTCGCTAGCCATAGCAACACCTACAATGCCAAATCAGGTCTCGTCAACCACCTCCCCTACCAGGAACTTCAGCCTTGATTTCCACAAAAATTATCAGAACCTTCTCTCTGCTGTCATGCAGTATAAAAAAGCTGGGCAGTACCAGAGCAAAATTTTGCACAAATCGGCAAATACCCAAGCTTTACAGCCTTCCTTCCTTTGTTTTTTGCTTAGTACTAGTTCTCGTGCTATCCAGATGGTGCAACTGCAGCTTTCCTTACTTCATCCCAGCACCACTAAGATTACACAGCTGCAGCTACAGCTACAACTGCAGCTTTCCTCGGCCAACTCTTGCACCACCATGATGGTACAGCCACTGCCTTCCTTGCTCTACTCCAGCACCACCAGGGTCTTACAACCACAGTTTTCCTTGCTATGTTCTGGCAGTGCTAGGATACTGCAACTGCAGCGTTCTTTGGTCAATTCTTGTGCTAATAGGATGGTACAACCACTTCCCATGCCCCATTCCAGCACCTCCAGGATGGTGCAACCACAACTTTCCTTGCCCCATTCTCGTACCGCTGGTATGGTACAATTGCAGCTTCCCTTGCTCCATTCCGGTACCACCACGATTGTACGACCACAGCTACAACTGCAGCTTTCCATGGTCAATTCTTGCCTCATCAGGATGTTGCAACCACAGCTTTCCCTAGTCTACTCTGGTACCATTACAATGGTACAACCACAGCTACAACTGCAGCTTTCCTCGGCCAACTCTTGCACCACCATGATGGTACAGCCACTGCCTTCCTTGCTCTACTCCAGCACCACCAGGATGTTACAACCACAGCTTTCCTTGCTATGTTCTGGCAGTGCTAGGATACTGCAACCGCAGCGTTCTTTGGTCAATTCTTGTGCTAATAGGATGGTACAGCCATTTCCCATGCCCCATTCCAGCACCTCCAGGATGGTGCAACCACGACTTTCCTTGCTCCATTCCGGTACCACCACGATTGTACGACCACAGCTGCAACTGCAGCTTTCCATGATCAATTCTTGCCCCATCAGGATGTTGCAACCACAGCTTTCCTTGCTCCATTCTGTTACCATCATGATGGCACAGCCACGCCTACAACAGCACGTTTTCTTGACGATTTCTTGCCCCACCTGGATAGTGCAACCACAGCTTTCCCTAGTCTACTCTGGTACCATTACAATGGTACAACCACAGCTACAACTGCAGCTTTCCTCGGCCAACTCTTGCACCACCATGATGGTACAGCCACTGCCTTCCTTGCTCTACTCCAGCACCACCAGGGTCTTACAACCACAGTTTTCCTTGCTATGTTCTGGCAGTGCTAGGATACTGCAACTGCAGCGTTCTTTGGTCAATTCTTGTGCTAATAGGATGGTACAACCACTTCCCATGCCCCATTCCAGCACCTCCAGGATGGTGCAACCACAACTTTCCTTGCCCCATTCTCGTACCGCTGGTATGGTACAATTGCAGCTTCCCTTGCTCCATTCCGGTACCACCACGATTGTACGATCACAGCTACAACTGCAGCTTTCCATGGTCAATTCTTGCCTCATCAGGATGTTGCAACCACAGCTTTCCCTAGTCTACTCTGGTACCATTACAATGGTACAACCACAGCTACAACTGCAGCTTTCCTCGGCCAACTCTTGCACCACCATGGTGGTACAGCCACTGCCTTCCTTGCTCTACTCCAGCACCACCAGGGACTTACAACCACAGCTTTCCTTGCTATATTCTGGCAGTGCTAGGATACTGCAACTGCAGCGTTCTTTGGTCAATTCTTGTGCTAATAGGATGGTACAACCACTTCCCACGCCCCATTCCAGCACCTCCAGGATGGTGCAACCACGACTTTCCTTGCCCCATTCTGGCACTGCTGGTATGGTACAATTGCAGCTTCCCTTGCTCCATTCTGGTACCACCACGATTGTACGACCACAGCTACAACTGCAGCTTTCCATGATCAATTCTTGCCCCGCTGGTATGGTACAATTACAGTTTCCCTTGCTCCATTCTGGTACCACCACGATTGTACGACCACAGCTACAACTGCAGTGTTTCTTGGTCAATTTCTGCATCACCAGAATTGCACAACCACAGTTTTCTGTGCTGCCTTGTGGTACTGCTAGGATGCTGCAATTGCAGTGTTCTTTAGTCAGTTCTAGTGCTAATAGGATGGTACAACCACTTTCTCTGCCCCATTCCAGCACCAACAGAATCTTACAGCTCCAGCTTTTTTTGGTTAACTCAGAGTCGTCAACCATCCAAATGGTACAATTGCCCGATTCTTGCATCTCCAGGATAGTACAATTGCAGTTTGAATCCTTGCTCAGTATTATGTCTTGTGCTACTACCCCAGAAATAATGCATTCATATGTTTTATTGTTCAATTCTTGGGCTATCAAGATGGCACAACTGCAGCTCAATTCTTACACTACCTCGTTAGTACAATTACGGCTTTCCTCGTTCAATACCCAGATGGCGATGTCCCAACTATGGGAATTCCCACTCAATTGTTATGCTATTCAGATGTCGCAACAGCAGCTACCTTTGATTACCACTGACACAGAGATGATACATCCACAGCTTTCTTCACTCTATTTTTATGCACCTCACATGGCACAACTGCAGCTATCTTGCATCGGTTTTGGCACTACAGAGATGCTACAATTACAGTTTTCCCAACTCAGTTGCTGTGCTAGCCGAACAATACAGCTGCCCTTATCCCTAATCAGTTTGTGCACTACCTGGATGGCACAACTTTTCTACTGTACAAACATCTTTTTAAACAAGAAATTTATACCACCTTCTCTTAGCCTCACTGCTTACAATTTTACTCCGCAGTTGCTGCCAGATAACTGCCACATTGAGCAGCTCTCACACATACAGCTGCATACGACTGCTTCGAAGCAGTTTCTAATTATGAAAACGAGAATACACTACAAACGTAACTTGTTTCCTTTCGCTGCTTTCACTCCCAGTAAATATGCAAGTCAGCCAAAGCTGAATCAGCTACATAAAAGCACTTCTCAAAAGCCAATAAAATTCAACCATCATGCACAGCTGAAGTCATCACCAAGAAAAATCAAAATATCTCCAAAGGTACCAGCCTCAGGCAACCCTGAATATCCTCCCAACACTTGCACGAGGCTATCATCTTCCATCAGTGCTCTGCTCTCTTCACAGGTAAAAAAGAAGTTGCTCAAGAGAGCACGCTATAAATACAATTTCCATCCTCTCATTGTTTTTACCCCCCAAGGTAGCCTCAAATTTAACCACTTGGCCTGGGAACGAGGTTACCCCCAAAGACATGCAGTTCAGCCAAACCTGGAGCAGATGTACAAAAATTTTGCTCAAAAGCCAATAAACTTCAAGTATTGTGCACAGCTACAGTTGCCATCAAAGAGAGTAAAAATATCTTCAGAACTACATGTACCAGCCTCGAGTCTTAGTGAATATCCTCCCAATGCTTGCTCAAGAATGTTGTCCCCAAGCAATGTACCACTCTCTTCACAAGTGGAAAATGTGTTACTCAAAACAGCACGCTATAAACACAACCATCCTCTCACTGCTTTTGCACCCCAAAGACGTGTAAATCAGCCACACCTGAATCGGGTGCATAAAAAATTGTCTCAAAAGCCTCTGAACCTCAAATATTGTGTACAGTGGAAGTTGCCATCAAGGCGAATATCTTCCAAGTCGTCAGCCTTAAGCAGTCCAAGGCTGTCATCCCTGGCCAGTGTACCACTTTCTTCAAAAGTGAAAAATAGATGTTTTAAGAAAGTACATTGTCCTCCTGTTGCTTTTACCTACCAAAACCATGCAACTCGGTCAAAGTTGAATCAGATGCATGAAAAATCTCCCCAAATACCCAAACAATGTGCACAGGTAAGTTTTTCATCAAGAGGAACAAAATTATCTCTTACTAGTCTATTACCAGCTTCAAAACATCATAAATTCCCTTCCAATACTTGTTCAAAGCCAAAAAAGAAGTCTCATAAAAGAGTCCCAGTGATATCTCACCCCACTGGTAAACAGTCAACCAATTCAAAGAAACAACCTCTGGCTAAAGAACAAAAGCAGCAGCCTAATCCTCCCCGCTCCACCCCTCCTTTTTCCCAACAAAGGTCCACGTGTTCAAGCAGTGGAGGCGGAGGCTCTGATGATGAAGACGACAATCACCACAGGAAGAGACTGAAGAGCCAGTGTGAAGCTGATCAAAGCACAGGAGATTTACTGCAAGCGGAAGAAGATGGTGAAACCGGAGAGATTTCAGAGTTTGATAGAAATTTCGAAGAAGAGATTGCTGGCAGCTTAGAAGTTTCAAATGAAAACAACCCAAGTCTTGTCTCTGGTACCATTCCTACTGCACCAGAGGACAACTCCTCAGAAGATGGTACAAGGATCATTACCGACAAGACACAGACTCCCCACCTCAACCACGGCCACCCACCAGGTACTACAGCATTGACCCTGCAAACCCAAGGGAGATCCAAACTGGGGGAAACACCCATAAGTGAAACACTTTTGCCTGGTTTTAAAGTACCACTGCCATCACCCCAAGAGCAAAGCCACCCTCAAAGTATAATATCACAGGAAAGCATTCCAGTTACCACTGATTTGAAACCTTCAGATTCAGTGGAGGAATCTCTCTATCTACCACAATGCAGCAAACAAATTGCTAATCAAACAGAAGCCACTGAATCACAACCACCTTGCATCCCACCGCCCACTGATCCACCAAGCCACTCGCCACCAGCCACCCACTCAAAGTTTGAAGAAGCTGTCTGTGAAACAAACCAAGCCACCCACACTGCTGAGTTGGCACTGCCCTCCCACAAGACCATCAAATTCACGGGCAGTGTCAGCATTGAAGAGGAAGCTGAGGAACAAAGCACATTACCCCCATCAATTAAATCTTTCCATAGTATAGCAGGAGAAAGCAGTGGATACAAGTGCAATGAGTCATTTTTCTGTGATGACGTTGGAAGCAACAAGCTATCACCTCTGTCCTCTTCCCAAGTACTTCAGTTCACCAACAGTTTCCATCAAGTTAATGAAAGCACACAAACCGTTACTTCTACATCAGGCTCACAGCAGATGATAACACCACCTGAAGTCCACCCCCATGGTAGTTTTTCGGGCCTTAGCTGCTCATCCACGGCCAATAGCCTTGCTTTACTGAATCCACCACCCGACCCTCAACATACGAAGGTAGATGGATGGAGTGACGATACAATAGCACAGGTGAGCATGGTATGTGTACCAGTGAGTTTATGGCCAAGCAAATGATTGTCCCAAGCAAGCGTCCATGCCCGGGGCGCTTGCAACAGGCGTGGGCGCTTACACGGAGCCCTTTGAACAATACACTTGCACTATTGTAGTGGTACTTCCTGGGAATTTCCCTACAGCTGTACTCTAAAGTATTCACAGCTGCTGTGGTCACTCAATTAGCATTTAAAATGGATTAATGTGAATTACTCACAGTTGTGACAGCTCTGCAGTCCAGATTACACTGATGTTGGGGGCCTAGTGGCATAAATGCATGGTGGGCGGTTACACGAAGTAGCCTTCCAAATGATAGAACTATCAAAATTGAGGGATGGGTGCTTACACAGGAGTGGGTGCTTGCTCGAGACAATACGGTACGTGATTCAAAGTTATGTGTCTAAAATCCCATCCCTTAGATATTACTGATGTTGCCAATTGGTATTCAAAGCTGAGGTGGCCGGCAATTTAACATGGATGTCTTAATTCTATTGTGTGTGAACTATATTTGCCGTTCTTTCTTGAGAGGAAGTTCATGTAATTCACTGCGAAATTGCACTGATAGGTTAAAGTACTATTGTGAGGTCAAATTTTACCGTTTCGTGTAGGAGAATGCTGATGTATCGTTTGTTCATTACCATCTGACAACAGAAAGAGTAAGACAGCTATAGTCGCTTGCCTGATTTTTAAGATGTCCATAAAGCATTTATATCAAGAGTGTAGTGGGCGTGGTCACATGAGTGCACTCACATAAATTGCTTACCCATCACATTAAAATAAGTGCTTGTAGGCAAGCTTGGTATTGATGTTATTGTTTATGAACCTCAATATGTTGTAAATAGTGGCTTGGGTCTCATTCTGAAAATTTACCAAAAAATGCTCCATATTTCCCTTTCAGCTAAGAGCTGAGCTACGGTATGGCTGCAAATGGGTTGTGGAGATCTCTCAAGACCCACCTCACAATGGCAAGTCTTATAAACTACATGTACATAAATGAGGGTGGGGGGGGGGGTAGCTGATGAGGTGTTCCTAACCAAATCAAATCTAATTATTGTACCGCTCTAACAAATCTTTCATACAGGCTGCAGACTTTCTATCTTTATAGCGATATGTGCCCGGAGAGGCCACACACTGAAACTACTAGAGCTGATGATCACTCTGGTCCAGAGTAGAATGATCTTTGGAAAGCACGGAACACCATTTATAGCAGGTATGTCTATGTAGTTATAATATAGACAGTTAGGTAGACGTATAATGTGCATTGACAGACAGACAGACAAACAGACAGACAGACAAATAGTTCAATGATTGAATCGGATTATGGTCATATACACCATGGGATGCATAATGATCTACAGATTGTGTCTTGGAATCTACTGGCAATTGCTATATGTGCTAGCAACCAAAAAATGTTTTTTACAACTAGCTTTATGCTGGGATTCGGTATATGCAGAATGGGGGAAGGGGGGAATTCGAAATTACATGCACTGAGACATACTTTGGTAATTGTAATAGTAAAAGAAGTGTTCTTTGAGAGTAAGGATTGTTATGCAACGTTGCCTTTCCAACTAGCCATTTCTTGCTATACGACTAGCTTCGTACCCAGGCCACACCCCCCCCACGAAAGACTGGGAATGAGGCTACCTATATAACTAGGGTACAATTAGAATTTAGATAAACACTAGCCCCTTTTTAACTGAATTGAGTAAGCTTACTTACTGTTCCTCTATGTATAGTGACACGGTATATATTTTTTATACAGCATAGTAAGAATCTCATAAAGCTGTAGGAATACAGGACATGTGTGCAAATACTAAAGGGGTAAGAGTAGTATTCTGAAGGTCTCGGGTTCAATCCATGGATGGCCCCGGATTTGTGATAGTGTAAATTGGATATTTCTCACATGCAGACTGTAGCAGTTTGTGGATTGACTCTGAGAATCATTCTGTCATTGTGGATGAGTCTTCTTGCGGTCATCTGTACCAGAGCTCTGAATCCTTTGTAAGTATCAGAAATTCTTCTATGCATGGGATCCTCCTCTGATTATGCACCTATTGATACTACTTTGTAATTCATCTACTTCTTCAACTGATACTGGTTGTGATTCTCTGTATTCTAACAGGTCCTTGCTCTTATAGAAGCTGTGACACTGTACCAAAGAGTACGGCACCTATTACACCCTGACCACAGAGAGGTATGTATTCTATATGTTTATTAATCCTATAAGTTAAATGGTTACTGTATAAAGTTCCTATACAAATATATGGGGCCGAGTTTCCGCTAATTATTTCTTTTGTTATATATGTGGGCCGGGATGAATGTGGGAGCAGTACATGTGCTCTACATGGGAGTGTCCTGTATCCATGGTGATGGCATTAGAAATACTTTCACAGGTTATGTAAACTAAGGTTTGAAGGGGAAAAACTACCTTACCACAAAACTTGAAAATCTGTTGTGTTTGCTGATAAGTGTGCTAGAGCAGGCTTTATGGGTGAATTGTAAAGTCCTCTTGTATTGCAACTGTAGCAACCTGCCAGTTGTCTTGACAATAGTGGCAAAGTATATAAGATAGTTAGCTAATACTCTGAGTTACTCCATGTGTATTGCTATATTTGACTGCAGGATTGTGGCAATATTCAAGTCCTCAACAGATTTGCTGCTGCTCTGAATAAATACCACTCCACTGGGGAAGTAGTGGACGAACTGTTTCTACTGCGATTGCTTCGAAAGATGCTTCAAATGCTGACTCCTCCTTACCCTATCCAGTGCACTCACATATCTTGAGATTTGTGAATTAGCACTATCCACACTATATGCAAAACTTTACACACACTATGCATACATACATGTACTATCGTATGTCTGTGCATACACTAATCTTTTAATTATCTCCTAATTATTTCCCCTATATGTTGTGGAAAATTTACTAAGTGAAAGTATACATAATCCAATTTGTAGCTTCGTATGGACAAATGTGTATTTTCTTTTCTTAATCATAGACTATAGCTACTTTAATAAAAGACAGTATGTAGCGATAGGAACTGTGATGATACTGTATTCATACACTCCCAAGTGCAAAGTTTTTTTCCTGTAATGTAAATAATGTCAATACTGATTCTATATACACAAGGCTCCCTCCACAATTACACCAACTTTTGTTTAGTGCTATTGGGACCAACGGCAGAAAAGTTATAATTTTGAAAAGTTTAGCCAAGTGTGCAATGGGGAGCTACAGGAGAGAACTTCTTTTTACAGTTTTTACTGGAAGACATTATGAACATCTGAAGCACAGGGATCCACTCTACACGTGCTGATTGCGTGATCTCATTCAGTTCCCATTCAAGCTGACATAATTACCATTGATGCATGGCCTAATTAAATCAGTAGTTACTAAGGATATTCAACAGTGGCGGAAGCATGGAAAAAGTGGGGGGCTAAAGTGTCCAGTCAGGCTGCGTAGGCACGCGAAGCGTGGTTTTTTTCAAAGAGTAGGAATCGGATCAGTATACTGGAAATACTCTCGTGCATGCAGAAGTAGGCAAGACTAACTCTCTGTTTTCAGTGTTGAATACCAAATTTAGGATGGTAACGTAAAATTTTGAACAGATACACCCCCTCAGCTTAAAAGTTGGGGGCTCCAGCCATTCCACCGCCTATGCGTAATTCTGCAAGTAAAGATAATTTAAAAAAAGGGCATACAAATATAAGCAGTACATTATCACAGAAAAACCTAGACACCATAGTATAAATATAGCTACTTGGATACCATGCATGCATTCAGTTAATGTACATGAGCAAAGACGTACATTCTAAACTAAGGACTCTTGTGCAGACACAAAAATATTTCGGCTACATGTGCTGTTCTACACAAACATGTCAAAGAAAGTTACAGCTTACAACTGTCTCTATGGACGTACGCCCGGATGAGCTATTAGGATGCAGTGTTCGGACACTGACGGCAATAATCACAGTTTAGGTGCTCCAGGGTAGCAAATACCATGTAATGAAATAAGTGTTTATTTGTCTTCAGATCTGGTAATAATTTTTTAATCTCCTTTTTGCTGTTATCTGAGAATTTACGTTCGTTTTCACCATCCGTGTAGCTACAACCACACTGGAGACTCTCGGTTCGTTTCAAGTTTTTTACCATTTCTGAAGCTTCACGTTGCCGCTTTCGAGCTGGCTCATCAAGGACTTCTTTACGAGGACGATAAAGGTCTTTATATCTGCTTCCAGCGGTCTGTGATTCCAAAGCGTTGTCTTGTGACTGAGTTCCAAACTCGTGTACAGGGAGTGACTGAGGATCAGGCAGCTCCGATCGCGATTTGGGGCGGGAAGCAGACATTTCTTGCGACCAAGGGCGCATAAGTGACTCATCAGATTCTTCATCAGATTCTTCTTCAGAATGGACCGAGTCTTCCAACCTATCTGCCACCGTTCGTAAGCGTCTTATTAAACGAGGGCCGAGTTGTGGATCTTGGAGAAGGCGAGGGTCAAATTCCTCTTCTACCTCAGTGAGTAGCTTCAAAAGACGCTGAACTTTGTCTTCCAAACCCATTTTGTTACACGTGCAAGGCAATGATAGCTATAGGCCCCGAAATTTGAATGCAAAATAGTTTCGTGAGACAGAGTGACGTATGTTAGATACGTAGCGTTTGCGCGTGCGCCACATCGTCACGTTCGTCATTTGAATAGAGAGCGCGAAAATTGGTGAACCGTGTCGTGAGGAAAGATTTCGGCAGAACCTACATCGCACAGCTTCCTATTCACCTGACATGGGCTGGAGAGGCGACTTCCTGCTATTAAACGTATCTGATCTCGCAAAGATTTACTCTGTGGAGAGTGCAATTGCAAGGAAGGCTTTGCAGTTCCGCCTCTCCGCTTGCATCTCTGTTACAATACAAAGTGCACCCAGTGGTTGGATTAAATACAGCCAAATACCTTCTTCTCACTCTAATTTGTATGGTCATTGCAATCGTTTTTTGTTCAGATTACTGCCTGGGCTATCAACCGGTATAATTTCAAATATGTTCATTACAGGGAAGCCAAGCCAAGCCTATTCCCTCTATGGTGGTTTAAACTTGAATATCGGATTCTGGCTGTGATTCTCTATATTGGCATCAAACTGCATTGTCAAAATTTTAGGCCGATTGTCCACCGTTGGAAACCCTTCCTAATTTAAATGCTTTTTGCGCTTTAGAAGGAGTGTTCACCCAAAGACTTCAGTGATTGATGCTTTTATAACTTTCATCCTACTGTCCTATGTGAAAGTTTTGTGGGCTATTAGTACAAATATAAAAGGGGAGGATCTCACATTTACGATTAGTACAAATATAAAAGGGGAGGATCTCACATTTACGATCATTTCTGACAGTCATTGCTGTACCCACCATTATGCTGGTATTCTACCAAGTCTCATGGTTCCAAAAGTCATCTATTTTTGCAGGTCTCTGTATCATTCTTTGCATTGTTGCAATTGTATTCATCTTTGTTGATTTTATTAATGAAGCTATCATCTTTTGTTGGTGTATAGCACTCTTATTTGTACTTGCTCGGCCTTACATATTTACAACGAGGTAGATACAGTCATGCTTGATCTCCTTGGCACCATTTATTTCTCTGTATACTTAATTAATATGGAACAGATACAGTCCACTGGGCATTTTTCTATTCCCCTACTGGTGTTGACGTATGTACTGTACACATTTCCACTTGTGTGCTTTGTGCTGTTCATTGTGTACTTGGTATTGGATAGAAATACCAGTTATACTCAGAAGCTCAAAAATCACCGATTATTATACGCTGTTTCTTTCAAGATCACAAGGAATTACGAAGAGATAATTTCATTGTCAGTGCCACAGCTGGACACTGGCCAGACAGACTGCTGAACCCTGAGCAGTACGTGGAGTTGAGTGATGGAAACCACTTTGAATGTAAACCATCTCTCAATGCATTTATGTGAGTAAAAGTGGTCATGCATGCATGTATCATTACCGTGCATAGGAACTTCAGTAACTTCACACCCACTATATGGAACACTGTCCACCAGCAATGGTTATTTTAACCATAGTGTAGTTACTAGAGTTGCAGCAGTCTCAGCTGATTGTGACAATGAGCTGCTCACACTAGATATTGAAACATTCATTGTTCCCTATCAAAGCTGTGTACTGCTTGTTTGATACATGCAGTTTTAGTCGCAAGTCATGCTTTAGCTAGTGGATACAATTACAATTGTTTCAGGCGGTATGCTACTATAGCTATAGCAGGTTGACAGAGGTCTGCTTGCTGTACACTATATAATACTGCGGACTAGTGCAGTCTTTCAAACAGTATTGAAGTAGACTAAGGTCACGGAGTGCAGTCGCTGAAAATGAAGCACGCTATGCTGAGCAGTGTGAAAATATGTATGGCAATTTTTATCACTGCAGTGTCAGTCGCAGCCTCTCTCCCCTGTTCTCCTGGCTTTATACGTGAGAACGGATCACAGTGTGTCTGTGGAAAGTGGCCCAATAAAATGGTCAGCTGTAATAACTACACACATACTGCCTCGATGAAGATTGGCTACTGCATGACATACGATAATACGACCAAAGAGGTGAGAGCTGGACGTTGCATGCAAAGCATTTTCAGGAGTGATGTTTATAAACTTTACTACCCACTTCCTACTGACGTATCTGATCTCAATGATCGAGTGTGTGGGCCATTTAATAGCAAAGGCCAACTCTGCGGAGAGTGCCAGGACGGCTTTGCGGTTTCACCTCTCCACTGGCATGTCTGTATCAACTGTACAAGTGCATCCAATGGTTGGATTAAATATGTTGCAGCCAAGTACCTTGTACTCACCGTAACCTTTATGGTCATTGCAATCTTTTCCATCAGTATTGTCTCAGGACCCATTAATTCATTTGTCTTTTTTGCTCAGATTACTGCCTGGGCTATTAACAGGTATAACTTCGACTGTGTTTATTACAGGGAAATCCAAGACAAGCCTGCTGGTTTAGTACTTGCTTTCTATGATGCTTGGAACTTGAATATCGGTAATCTTATTCCACCTTTTTGTCTGACACACCACCTCACTAGCTTTCAAGCAATGATACTCATGTATGCTGTAGCATTCTACCCATTGATTCTGGTTGTGCTTCTCTATGCTGGCATCAAGCTACATTTTCGAAATTTTAGGCCAATTGTCCACTGTTGGAAACCCTTTCTAAAATGCTTTTTGCGCTTTAAAAGGAGTGTTCACCCAAAGACTTCAGTGATCGATGCTTTTGCAACTTTCATCCTACTGTCCTATGTGAAAGTTTTGTGGGTAGTTTGGCTCCTCTTACTACCGCAGCCAGTGTATAATGGAAGAAAAATCTATGCGTTTGTTGTGGCTGTTAGTACAAATACAAAATTCTTCAACGGTGAGTATCTCCCGCTTGCAATCATTTCAATCTTTGTATCACTGACAGTCATTGCTGTACCACCCATTGTGCTTCTCTTCTACCAAGTCTCATGTTTCCAAAAGTGTCTCACACGATGCAGAATAAACACTCAAGCTCTACATACTTTTGTCCGGGCTTTCCAAGGCTGTTACAAGGATGGCACAAGTGGTACTCGAGACTGTCGATATTTTGCAGGTCTCTACTTCATTCTTCGCATTGTTGCAATTGCATTCATCTTTGCTGATTTTATTAATGAAGCTGTTATCTTTTATTGGTGTATAGCACTCTTATTCGCGCTTGTACGGCCTTACAATACGCATATTTACAACGTGGTAGACACAATCATGTTTGGTCTCCTGGGCACCATTTATTATCTCTGTATACTTAATATGGAACAGATACAGTCCACTGGACATTTTTCTATTCCCCTGCTGGTGTTGACGTATGTACTGCACACGTTTCCACTTGTGTGCTTTGTGCTGTTCATTGTGTACTTGGTATTGGATAGAAATACCAGTTATACTCAGAAGCTCAAAAATCACCGATTATTACGTTGTTTCTTTCGAGACCACAAGGAATTACGAAGAGATAATTTCATTGTCAGTGCCACAGCTGGACACTGGCCAGACAGACTGCTGAACCCTGAGGAGTACGTGGAGCTGAGTGATGGAAACAACCTTGAAGGACTAGTGCAGGAAAGAAACAGCAGCAATACTTATAGAAGCATATAATAGTGAATGCACAGCCAGCACACGAATACTAATGTATTTTGGTGCATGTATTATGTGTATTATTGATGATTGTAAGCCCTAATGTGGTGATGTATGTGTTTGACCATAATTTTTTTAGAATTCCAGCATGAAGTGTCACTATCAATCACATAATGGATGTCATTCACATGGTCCTTCGGTGACAGTATCCACTAGGGATCATATACCTTGCAGTACGTAGATTCAGCTGATTAAGCACTGCATCAACCATTATATTTGGTAATGTTGATGTATATCAGCATCAGTGAGACATTATTCCTTGTCAAAGCCATGTACTCTGCTAGCAGCTGTGATGGCTGTTGTACGTTTATAACATGTGACCACACATTCACATTAAAAAGGTCATAATTTGGTCATGTTGGTGGCCAACCAAAGATGTGTAGCTACTGCTGTAATAGTATACTAACTGGCCTTCAGAATCTAGTCATTTTGGTGTATAGTATTCATTAATGAGTTAATTATAATACAGTTTTTGACCATCAGTGGAAGTTTCGTTACTTCAAACTCACTCTTTGTCTTCCTGACTGTAAGACATTGGGGCTAAGAGTTGTATATATGCAAATATCAAGATGGGAGGGGAAAAACATTGCGGAGTCAAGAAAGTCTGATAAAGAATCAAAGTCCAGCTGGGGATTGAATCCAGGACCTTCTGATTACTAGTCAGGTGCTCTTAGGTACTGGAGCTCCTGAGCAGAGGAGCAGTAGGCAAGCTTTACATAGCTACTAAACCTGCTAGTAGCACTTGCCAGTAGGTCCCAGCAAATTCCAACAGTAATTACTCTCTCTCGAAATGTTATTCATCACCCTTACACATGATTAATGTGCCACACCCAAACTTAAGTTGCCACGGTAATAAAACCAGCAAAGTGCAGAACTGAAAGCTAAATAGTCACGCACACCTGCCACTATCCCCAACACTGGTTGAGCACACTGTCAGGTGTATGTAACTATAATTGGTGTTGTTGACGTGACCGTGCAAATATCAGAGTCAGTGAGACATTGTTCCTTGTCAAAGCTGTGTACTCTGCTAGCGGTGTAGTACTTTCGACATGTGACCATGCAGCCATGCCCTATTATTTTTATGTACTGGCACAGATTTTACTGTACTATAGCTATTGCAACCATGCAAAGTATGGCTGACTGATGTTTATGCTAAATCTCTAGTTCATGATCTGAGAGCATAGCTAAGTCGCTGAAAAGAAATAGACAATGTTTAATACTAGTACAAAAATGCTCCTAGCAGTTGTTTTTGTTGCCTTGGTCACAACCTCTCTGGCTGATGTCTCCTGTGGTCCTGGGTTTGTGCAGTCCCAAATGAACGAATCACAGTGTGTTTGTGGCGACTGGCCCAATAAAATGGTCACCTGTAATAACTGCACACAGACTGCCTCGATGAAGATTGGCTACTGCATGACATATCATGATGGTGAAGTGAAAGCTGGACGTTGCTTACAAAGCTTTCTTAGGAATGACTCCTCCAAACTTTACTACCCACTTCCTACTAACCTATCTGACCTCAATGATCGAATGTGTGGCCCAATGAACAGCAAGGGTTTACTCTGCGGAGAGTGCCAAGATGGCTTTGCAGTTTCACCTCTGCACTGGCATCTCTGTATCAACTGTACGGGTGCTTCCAATGGTTGGATTAAGTATATTGCAGCCAAGTACCTTCCACTTACTGTAATCTTCATGGTGATTATAATCTTTTCCATCAGTATTGTCTCAGGACCCATCAATTCATTCATCTTTTTTGCTCAGATCACAGTCTTGGCTATCGATAGGCAAAGCTTCGGAGGTGTATACTACCGGATAACTGACAGCATACCTATTGATTTAATATTTACTCTATATGATGCCTGGAACTTGAATATCAGTGGTATTATTCCAGCATTTTGTCTGAAAAATCACCTCACCAGGTTACAAGTAATGATACTTGAATATGTTGTAGCATTCTACCCAATTATCCTGGCCATACTTCTCTATATTGGCATTAAACTATATGATCAAAATTTCAGGCCAGTTGTCTACTGTTGGAAACCCTTTCTAAAATGTTTTTTGCGCTTTAGAAGGAGTGTTCATCCGAAGACTTCAATGATTGATGCTTTTGCAACTTTCATCCTATTGTCCTATGTGAGAGTTTTCTTCATTGGAGGTCTCTTCATACTGCCTCAACCACTATACAACAGTAACGGCAAAAAAAATAGCACATTAGTCCTGTCTACTAGCACAACTACTTTGTTCTTCCATAGCAAGGAACATTTCCCACTTGCAATCTTATCCATTTCTGTGTCACTGACATTCATTGCTGTACCCCCCATTGTGCTTCTCTTCTACCAAGTCTCATGTTTCCAAAAGTGCCTCGCACGATGCAGAATGAATACTCCAACTCTACATACATTTGTCGAGGCCTTCCAAGGCTGCTACAAGGATGGCACAAATGGCACACGAGACTGTCGATATTTTGCAGGACTCTATTTCATCCTTCGCATCGTTGCAATAATACTCATTTTTGTTGATCTTCTTAATGAACCTGTTCTTCTCTTTGGGTTTGCCACGGTTTTGTTTGCCCTTGTGCAGCCTTACAAGAGATATATATACAACGTTGTAGACACAGTCATATTTGGTCTTATGGGTACCGTTTACTTTCTCAGTATGTGTAATATGGAGAATGTGCAGTCCATTGGTCACCTTTACATTCCCCTGCTGGTGTTTACGTATGTACTGTACACGTTTCCACTTGTGTGCTTTGTGCTGTTCATTGTGTGCTTGGTATTGGATAGAAAAACTAGCTATATTCAGAAGCTCAAAAATCACCGATTATTACGCTGTTTCTTTCAAGACCACAAGGAATTACGAAGAGATACTTTCGTTGTTAGTGCCACAGCTGGACACTGGCCAGACAGACTGCTGAACCCTGAGGAGTACGTGGAGCTGAGTGATGGAAACCACTTTGATGGACTAGTGCAAGAAAGAAATAGCGGCAGTACTTATAGAAGTATGTGACGGTGAACGCCAGTATGTAATATATATTACTCTAAGTCTTTTACAGAATATTATGTGCACTGATACTGATATGCACCTCACCATGGAAACTATGCTATTATGTATTTTTTAGTCTGTATTGGAGTGTTGTGTTCATTATTGATGGCTTGATTACTGTGTTTTTGCCATAAATGAAAATTTTTAAAACTCCAGCATGAGCTACTGGACCCTTTCAGTTTGGTGTAAGGTTTACTGGAACTAAGAGCTGTGGCACTACCAGGGTATTATTATATATAACTAGCTGTCTTCATTCCCAGAATGGAGCCTCTTGTCTCATTCCCAGGCTAGAAGCGTCTTGCCTCATTCCCAGGCCAGGAGCTTCTAACCTCAATCCCAGGCTAGAAGCGTCTTGCCTCGTTCCCAGACTAGAAGCTTCTAACCTCCATACACCCTTTTAAATAAAATATTACCGTAAGAGGAATTTCTGTAGCTATGGCAATGATACTCAGTGTCAATATCCATTAGACATGGAGGTTTTTGTACAAGTTTGAAGTAAAATGAAATAGATATGACTTCACAAACTTATAAATATCCATGACTGTTGGGTTGCTGTCGTACTGAAATCCCTAGCTGATGTTGCTATTCAGACAGAGTATCCAAACTCATAGAGTCAGTGAGGCATTGTTCATTGTCAAAACTGTGTACTTCAGCTGCTATTGTTTGATCATGTGAGCATGACCATGCACAAGTCTTCTGCATGCCTGCTTTAAGTTTGGCAGAATGTTAATTATCTGAGAGTGCAACTGATGAAAGTAATAGTGAATACAGTAGCTATGAGGATACTCACTGTTATTATTGCTGCAGTGTCAATCACAGCCACTTTCTCTTGTCCTCCTGGGTTTGTAATTCGAAGGAACAGCTGTGTTTGTGCTGACTGGCCAAATGGAATGATCATCTGTGATGACGCCTCACTGACTGCCTCGATGCAGCTTGGCTACTGTATGACATATGACAATGAAACTGGAGAAGTGAGAGCTGGGTCTTGCATAAATACAATTTTCAGAAATGATTCCTATGAATCTTACTATCCACTTCCTACTACAGTATCTGATCTCAATGATCAAGTGTGTGGGCCATCCAATAGCAAAGGCCTACTCTGTGGAGAGTGCCAGGATGGCTTTGCAGTTACAACTATCTGGATTAATTTCTGCATTAACTGTACAAGTGCTTCCAATGGTTGGATTAAGTTTGTTGCCACTGAGTACCTTCCACTTACTGTAGTCTTTATGTTGATCATAATCTTTGCCATCAATATTGTTTCAGGACCCATTAATTCATTCATCTTTTTTGCTCAAGTTGTGTCCCTGAATACTACCTTTAGTTTGGTGCGTGGGAAATCCATATTTAATATGTACACAGGCTTTGATGAACTGCAAGCTATGTTTATAGATTCACTGAGAAGATCACCATGGACAGTGGTGTATACCTTTTATAATTTTTGGAACTTATATGTTTCCCCCTCGTCTTACATTCCTTTATATTGTCTGTCAAATAACCTCACTAGGTTTCAAGGAATAACACTTTGGTACATTAGAGCATTCTACCCCTTGGTTCTGATTGTTCTTCTCTATGTTGGCATTAAACTACACAATTGGAATTTCAGGCCTGTTGTTTACTGCTGGAAGCCATTCCTAAAACCTTTTCTCCGCTTTAGAAGGATCGTTGATCCAAAGACTTCAGTGATTGATGCGTTTGCAACTTTCATCCTTCTTTCTTATGGGAAATTGTTAAATGTTGTGTCACTCTTATTGTACCCTCAACCCCTATACAATGGTGAGGGGCAAAAACTCAGTACGTCAGTCATGTCTTTCAGTCCAAGTACTCTGTTCTTCCACAAGGAGCACCTCCCACTTGCTATCTTCTCTATTTTTGTATCACTGACATTCATTGCTGTACCCCCCATTGTGCTTCTCTTCTACCAAGCTTCATTTTTCCAGAAGTGTCTCACACGATGCAAAATGAACTCACAAGCACTTCGCACATTCGTTGAGACCTTCCAAGGCTGCTACAAGGATGGTACAAATGGCACACGAGACTGTCGATATTTTGCAGGACTCTATTTCATCCTTCGCATCGTTGCCCTTTTATTCATTGGCTTCTCTTTAATTAAAGAATCTGTTGTTGTTTATGGGTTTATAGGGTTCCTATTTGCACTTGTACGGCCTTACAAGAAGCATATATACAATGTGATAGATGCTGTTATGTTTGGTCTTATGGGAATATTTTTCTTCGTCATTACATGGAACTCGGAATACACAGAATCTCACGGGCACCGTTCCACTCCCCTGCTGGTGTTGTATTTGGTGCTGTACTCACTCCCACTGCTGTATCTGGTGCTGTTCATTGTGTACTGGGTGCTTAACAGAAAAACTGGCTGTATTCAAAAGCTGAAAAGCCACAAACTTTTGCACTCCTTCTTCCAAGCCCAGGAGGAGCAAGAACTAGCAAACTTCGATGACGGTGTTCCACACAGATTACTGAGTCCAGAAGAGTATGAACAGCTATAAAGACAAGACATAGCTACACCTCACCCCACAATACGTGTCTTGTTAAATATCGAGCAACAATGGGAGTTGACTCACATGCAATACCTGTGTAATTAATATTGAACTTGAACTTAGTCATGTCATAGTTACTAACTTTTGTTTTTGTAAAGATAGCTACTCATTTCTTTTATATGCAGCTGAGAATTTTGTTTGATTCTTTGGAGTTAGTATGTTATCTGATCATAAGTCCTTGTACAATTCTGTTCTCCTTCCTGGACTTGCTCAGGATGGCGAAAGTTCCAGTTGAGGCTGCAGACCAGCAGTCCCTGGAGCGAGCATGGTTCATTATGATTAGGGTCTCTTCGGAGCCTGGGAGAGATTTTACCGGTTGGCTACTAGTGGGGTTCTGACGGCACAGCTATAGCGAGCATGGGTAATCATGACCAGACTGGAAGTTGTAGCGCACTGCCACTGTTTGAGAACATATTCAGTACTTAGAATCAGTAGCACAGACTACCATGTAGCTACCACCTAGCTAACTGGATCCACACTCAGTGGGGAGTGTAAAAGAGTCTGGGAATGAAAATGGCCTTGTAACAGTAAATCCTTGCAGTGAAGGTTAATAAAGATGTACATCTAAGTGAAGACTATAATTATGTATGCTGACATGATTACAGAATTCTGTGTTTTCATACTTACTGCATCTATTGCTACAGGAAGTGCCACAAGAAACTGTCTGGTGGTAACCTCGTACCCAGGCCTAGCTTCCACGCCTAGATTTTATCTCGCAGCCGGAGCCGATTTTTCTCCACGGCTGCGAGATAAAATCTGGGCGTTGAAGGCCTGGGTAGTAATTTCGACGTGGCTATTGGTCCGGCAGGAAGTCAATACATTTATATGGGGAAAGGACGCGCATGCGCATACGTGCACTAGCCTGTAGCTCAAAACTGACGCAACGCAGCGAGCTCTAAACCCAACAGTTAGGCCCTAGCCCCTAGCCAAACCCTAGCCCTAACCCTAACCCTTCCCCTAAACTCTAACCGTTTCCTGCCGGACCAATAGCCACTTCGTTTTACGACATCATGTGAGTTTCGACCCGAGGCGCTAGGCCGAGCCTCCCGTGTCACGTGGGAAACTGCTCTAACAATGCACGTCAAAGTGTTGCGATATTAGCTGTTTATACCAGTAAACGATTAGAGAGTGCGGCCACTGGAGAACAGTATAGCTACCACTATGCTGAGCAGTATGAGAATATGTATAGCACTTGTTATTGCTGCAGTGTCAGCCGCAGCCTCCCCCTTCAGCTGTCCTCCTGGGTTTGTGCCTCAGGGCAACCAAAGCTGTGTTTGTGCTGACTGGCCAAATAGAATGGTCGTCTGTGATGAAGACTTACTGAATGCCTCGATGCAGATCGGGTACTGCATGACATATGACAATGAAACTGGAGAAGTGAGAGCTGGAGGCTGCCTAAATACCTTTTCCAGAAACGATTCCTACAAAAACTACTATCCACTTCCTACTACAGTATCTGATCTCAATGATCAAGTGTGTGGGCCATCCAATAGGCAAGGCCTACTCTGTGGAGAGTGCCAGGATGGCTTTGCAGTTGCAGCTCTCCGCTATATTTTCTGCATCAACTGTACAAGTGCTTCCAATGGTTGGATTAAATATATTGCCGCTCAGTACCTTCCACTTACTGTAATCTTCATGGTGATTATAATCTTTGCCATCAATATTGTTTCAGGACCCATTAATTCATTCATCTTTTTTGCCCAGGTTCTGTCTCTGATTACTAACTTTGGTTTTGTTCGTCCGAAATCCATGTACGCAACCTTTGAACAACAAGCTGGTTTTATGAATTCACTAAGTAGATCACCATGGACGGTGGTGTATACCTTCTATGATATTTGGAACTTACATGTTTCCCCTTTGGCTTACATTCCTTTATTTTGTCTGTCAAACCACTACACTAGCTTTCAAGCAGTAGCACTTGTGTATATTAGAGCATTCTACCCCGTGGTCCTGATTATTCTTCTCTATGTTGGTATTAAATTGCATAATTGGAATTTCAGGCCTGTTGTCTACTGCTGGAGGCCATTCCTAAAAGTCTTTCTCCGTTTTAGAAGGAGTGTTAATCAAAAGACTTCAGCCATTGATGTATTTGCAACTTTCATCCTTCTTTCTTATGGGAAATTGTTATATGTTGTGTTACTTTTTTTGTACCCTCAACCCCTATACAATGGTGAGGGGCAAAAACTCAGTACGTCAGTCATGTCTTTCAGTCCAAGTACTCTGTTCTTCCACAAGGATCACCTCCCACTTGCTATTTTCTCTATATTTGTATCACTTACATTCATTGCTGTACCCCCCATTGTGCTTCTCTTCTACCAAGCTTCATTTTTCCAGAAGTGTCTCACACAATGCAAAATGAACTCTCAAGCTCTTCGCACATTTGTAGAGACCTTCCAGGGCTGCTACAAGGATGGCACAAATGGCACACGAGACTGTCGATATTTTGCAGGACTCTATTTCATCCTTCGCATCATTGCCATTTTATTTATTGGCTTCTCTTTAATTAATGAATCTGTTGTTGTTTATGTGTTTATAGCACTCTTATTTGCACTTGTACGGCCTTACAAGAAGCATATGTACAATGTGATAGACGCTTTTATGTTTGGTCTTATGGGCATATTTTTCTTTGTCATTACATGGAACTCGGAATACACACAATATCACGGACATCGTTCCATTCTCCTGTTTGTGTTGTATGTGGTGCTGTACTCACTCCCACTGCTGTATCTGGTGTTATTCATTGTGTACTGGGTGCTTAACAGAAAAATTGGCTGTATTCAAAAGCAGAAAAGCCACAAACATTTACACTCCTTCGTCCAAGTCCAGGAGGAGCAAGAACTAGCAAACTTCGATGATACTGTTCCACACAGATTGCTGAATCCAGAAGAGTATGAACGGCTATAAAGAAAAGACATACACCTCACCCCACAATACGTGTCTTGTTAAATATCGCACAACAATGGGAGTGACTCGCATGCATGCAATACCTGTGTAATTAATATTGAACTTGAACTTATAGTCGTAGTCGCTAACTTGTTTTTGTAAAGATAGCCGAGTACCCTTTTCTTTCCCCTAGCTATATGCAGCTGAGAATTTTGTTTGATTCTTCGGAGTTAGGATGTTATCTGATCATAAGTCCTTGTCATTACATTTACAATATCTATTCTCCTTCCTATGCTTGTTTGGGCTGGCAGAAGTTCCAGTTGCGGCTGCAGAACCAGCAGTCCCTGGAGCGAGCATGGTTCATTATGATTAGGGTCTCTTCGGAGCCTGGGAGAGATTTTAGTTGTTGGTTCCTAGCGGGGCTCTGATGGTACAGCCATAGCGAGCATGGGCAGACTGGAAGTTGTAGCGCACTGCCACTGTTTGAAAACACATTCAGCAGCACAGACTACTATGTAGCTAGCTACCACCTAGCTAACTGGATCCACACTTGGGGTTATTCTAGAGTCTGGGAATGAGAATAGAACAGTAAACCCTTGCAGTGAAGGTTAATATATAAGTGAAGAGTATAATTATGTATGCTGCCATGAATCATAGTATGAATACAGAATTCTATTTTCACACTTACTGCTACAGGAAGTGCCACAAGAAATAGGAATGCAATTATGTTGTCGCGTGAGGATATCAAGTTTCGACCCGAGGCGCTACCCTCTCGTGTCACGTGGGAAACTGATTGTTGCAATATTAGCTGTTCATGCTAGTAAACGATTAGAGAGTGCGGCCACTGGAGAACAGTATAGCTACTACCATGCTGAGCAGTGTGAGAATATGTCTAGCACTTGTTATTGCTGCAGTGTCAGCCGCAGCCTCCCCCTTCAGCTGTCCTCCTGGGTTTGTGCCTCAGGGCAACCAAAGCTGTGTTTGTGCTGACTGGCCAAATAGAATGGTCGTCTGTGATGAACACTTACTGAATGCCTCGATGCAGATCGGCAACTGTATGACATATGACAATGAAACTGGAGAAGTGAGAGCTGGAGGCTGCCTAAATACCATTTACAGAAACGATTCCCACAAACGCTACTATCCACTTCCTACTACAGTATCTGATCTCAATGATCAAGTGTGTGGGCCATCCAATAGCAAAGGCCTACTCTGTGGAGAGTGCCAGGATGGCTTTGCAGTTGCAGCTTTCTGGAATCTTTTCTGTATCAACTGTACGGGTGCTTCCAATGGTTGGATTAAATATATTGCCGCTCAGTACATTCCACTTACCGTAATCTTTTTGTTGGTAATAATCTTCACCATCAATATCGTTTCGGGACCCATTAATTCATTCATCTTTTTCGCCCAGGTCAACTCTCTATCTGCCTACATAACCTATAATATATATGAACATTATAATGTTAAAGACAGTAGTTATACTTTTCCTACTTATATACGTTCACTGAAACGATCACCAGGGACGGTTGCTATTACCTTCTACGATGCTTGGAATTTAAAAGTTTTCCCTCGCGCTTACTTTCCCTTTTTTTGTCTGTCAAATACCCTCACAGGGTTTCAAGGGATAGCACTTGAGTATATCGAAGCAT
The DNA here is from genome assembly GCA_963921505.1 of Phakellia ventilabrum. Taxonomy (NCBI): domain Eukaryota; kingdom Metazoa; phylum Porifera; class Demospongiae; order Axinellida; family Axinellidae; genus Phakellia; species Phakellia ventilabrum. Next base: position 5,936,015 of record OY997393.1, on the reverse strand, counting down.
TCTACCCCTTGGTTCTGTTTGTGCTTCTCTATGTTTTCATTAAACTACACAATTGGAATTTCAGGCCTGTTGTCTGCTGTTGGAGGCCATTCCTGAAACCCTTCATCCGTGTTAGAAAGGTTGTTGATCCAAATACTTCAGTGATTGATGTGTTTGCTACCTTCATTCTTCTTTCCTATGCAAATATGACGGTTGTTGCGTTACTCTTTTTGGAGCCTAAACCCCTGTACAATGGCGAGGGACAAAAACTCAGTACATCAGTCTTGGCTTACAGTCCAAGTACTCTGTTCTTCCACGATGAACATCTCCCACTTGCTATCCTTTCCATTTTTGTACTTCTTACATTCGTTGCTATACCCCCCATTGTGCTTCTCTTCTACCAAGCTTCATTTTTCCAGAAGCTCCTCACACAGTGTAAAATGAATTCACAAGCTCTTCGCACATTTGTAGAGATTTTTCATGGCTGCTACAAGGACGGCACAAATGGCACACGAGACTGTCGATATTTTGCAGGACTCTATTTCATCTTTCGTGTTATAGCCCTCGCTCTCAGCACTACCGCTTCAATTAATGAATCTGTTCTCTTTTATGTGTTTATAGCACTCTTATTTGCACTCGTACGGCCGTACAAGAAGCATATATACAATGTGATAGATGTTGTTATGTTTAGTCTCATTGCCACCATCTTTTTTCTTATCATGTGGGACTTGGAAAACATACAATCTCAAGGGCATTCTCCCACTGCTCGCCATGTGTTGATTGAGGTGCTGTACTGCCTTCCCCTGCTGTATCTGGTGTTGTTCATTGTGTACTGGGTGGTCGACAGAAAAACTGGTTGTACTCAGAAGGCAAAAAAGTACGAATTTTTGCATTCTTTCTTCCAAGTCCGGGAGGAGCACGAACGAGTGAACTTTGATGATACTATTCCACACAGATTAGTGAATCCAAGAGAATATCAACAACTATAAACAAAAACATACTCCTCACCCACAACACATGTCTATCGAGCAGCAATGTGAATTTACTCATTAATATTGAACTTGGACATGTCATAAACACTAACCTTTGTTTTTGTCAAGATACCCCTGTCTGTAGCCAAGAATTTTATTTGATTCTTTGCTGTTGGTTGAGTTATCTGATCTTTCATCTTTGTCACTACAATGTACATTGCATCCGTTCTATAGAGAAAATGATAGAGATGTAATTCAGTGTCAACCCTTATCTATAATCTGGAGTTAAACAATCCACTTCAATGACTACATATATAACATGTTGCATATACTAGTTCCCGGTCTCCACTCGGCAGCTTTTAAATACATCATGATATGCACTGCGAGCAACAGATTTAGACTCTGAGCTGGGATGGAGGCCTGGGACGTTTTTTTAGAAATTATAGTCCGTAGCTACTGTGCTCATGACATACTGCAAGCAATTGGGAACATTGTCGCAGTTTGACATGTGACCATGAGCTGTGAGTCTGGCCCAGGGGACTAAGCTATGAGTGAAACTGCAGGTCAGCTGGGATGTGTACTTTCAATCTACCATGGTAGCTATGTAGTAACTATAGTAAGGTATGTGATAAGGAAAAATACCCCTAGGCCTGCTGACAGGTCAAAAGTCAGGCTGATCATGATACAATTTCTGATATATAGTCATGTGACCATAGATGTGCCGACTCAGTGTGTTGCTAGCTATTCACTATGAATATTGCATATTCCTGAGTCACCCCACATTCTTGCTGTCTGGACTATTAGCTACCTGTTTCTAGTATGTACACAATGATCGTAATTTCCACTTTTGTTCTGACTGAGACTTATAGCTCCACCATTACATTTGCAACCGTGGCAACCACATCTAGGGAAAACAAATTTGTCAGGCAGCTACGTATTTTTCAAAAAGAGTTGCATAATGTTCCATGTATTGTAGCTATTACTTTTGTAATATAGCTATGTCACTTACACAGTGGCTACAGAACAAACTGTAGATTCACGGACTTGTGCAAAATGCAATGTAGCTAGCTAGACTTGAAGAAAGTTCTGGAATACACCCCTTAGAGGGAAACCTAACTTAACAGAAGATGAATGAGATTTAAAGTGCAGCTTGAATATCACACCAGCCTTTTGTGGAGAAAGGGTGTACCTTCACCCATTAATTGGCAATATTCATCTTTCCAGAAAAGGGGGTGTATCCCCGGCTTATCAAACTGCACTCTAAACTCTCTGGGCACGAGACTAACTCTAAACATAGATAATAGAGCACGTTACGTGCTCTATTATCTATGCTCTAAACCTCATTTTAAATCTTATTCATCTTCTGTTAAGGTTGCCCACGTGCGCGATTCACCTTAACGTAGCGATGATGCAATGGGATCGGGATCGATATCCTGGGCGGCCGGCCTGGCGCCTAGCGCCTGGCACTTTTTCTCACGTACGTGGCGCGTAGGCTTACGGAGAAGGGTGAAATTTTGCGTGGGCAAATACAACTGCAGTTCGAAGGCAGCGAATCTACACTTCTTGTAGCTACTCTTCCGAGTCAGTTTGTGCACGAGACTAGTCTCGCGCGTGCGCGTGGCCAAACCTAGTCTCGTGCCCAGACGTTCACGCCCTCCCGGCGAAAGAACGTCTGGTGTTCTAAACGCGTATGTGATTGGTCACTGTATATACCGTATATTTCAATTTTTTTTTCTAATTTATCAAACTGACCAATAGATTTATCGGACTAACGTCATGGCAACTTTGCGGAAGGTCTGAACGCTGCAATCTGATTGGACTCTTTGGCATTCCAAAGGGGAAAGGCGTCTGTGACAAGAAAGTTCGATTAGAACACCAGACGTTCTTTCGCCGGGGGGGGGGGGGGGGGGGGGGGCGTGGACGTCTGGGCACGAGACTAGGCCAAACCTTCACGTGAGAATCTGCAAGTTAAATCACGTGAGAAAATCAGCGTGAAACGCGAAGAGAGGGATGCATTCCAGCAAAACTGGATTAAACTTACAGTAAATAACCAATTAATACTCAGTTTTTGCAGTGTACGTGGAAGTGTTGCTGCTCACACTGCTCACACTCAGGTGAAGGATTAGCTAGAGCATAGTTGCTAAGGTTTGCTATGTGATTAGTTTTTTTGTTATCTAGAGTCCTCATGCAGTATATTAATGGTACAGGTATTTCAAATTAAGGCTTTTCCATAAAATTTTAAAGACTGTTTCATAGCTAGCCCCATTAACTAATCTATTGAGCATGACATGGCCACGTACAAATTATGATAAGAATTAGAAATTTTTAGGAAACTTAACACCAAAGTATTACAATGAATCCTGCACATTCGTCCAAAAACATGCATGCGGGGATTAACCAGTATACCTCAAACTTCAGCTAGTACCGAGTATAACAAGTGCACGAGCAGTCAAAACAACTTTACCTTCATTAGCAGTACGATCTACACTGTATCACTGTAAATTTAGCTAAAGTTTATTCTTATCAGTTGCATATCAGTCTCGTTGCCATACATTTCTCCTTTCTGCTCACAATTATTGTAGCTGACTAGTATAATAATATTTAAATGTTTGGCCAATGGTTAGGCTATGCAGTACTTCAGGAATGAAAACAGTAACTGTTGACCAGTGCATTTGGGAATACGCACATGCAATTAGTCCCTCAAGAATTACAGGTGTTTTGAAATCATACACCAGTCTTGGTCCCAGTGGTATTTAGTTATTGGGACTGAGGTCAGCGTAATTCCAAAACAATGGTATCTCTTGGGACCATAGTGCCATTTAAAAATGTGTACATAAACCACTTCTCACATACAACTGAAGAAACCATTTTTAGGTTAAATTAATGATTCATTTTTACAGTGTGCATGGAGATCTGACAGTTGCAGCTTTATGTGCACATATTCTAAATGAATATTGTACACATCAGTTGCATGCAAAAACATAATAGCTGTGTGTAGTGCCTATGTACGAGAAACATGTTGGTAGTCATGGTCATTTGTTGGAATGCATGTTTCTAATAACAGCTGGGTACAAGGTAAACTATGTTGTGAGAGAATGAGATAGAGAAATGGAGGAGTAAAAGGTAGATTACACAGTCATAACTCCCTAGCTCATACTTCCAGTCTGATGGTGTACATTCCAACAAACCTTTCCAGTTCTCCTGGGCTTGTAAAGTGAGCGTCATTAATATTGGGGGTTAAAGGTTGGGAATGATGCTATTGCAACTGTTATTTAAAAAAGTGTAGAATGTAGTAAGGTTAAAGACAACAAACACCATATCTGTAGCTACCTGTGGCCATGTCACGGTCCATAGGTTAATATGTAATTAATACTGTATGCTAGTGTACTGAAGCTAGTATAGAGTAAACATACGAGCAGTCAAAACAACTATTTTGTTTCAGCAGTACGTTGTGGTGATTGGAGAGTGTGCAGTTGCTGAAAATATAGCTACAGTAGTAGACTATAGTAAGTGATATGCAGTATGAGAGTACTTGTAGCTGTTATTTTTGCTGCAGTGTCAGCAGCAGCCTCCCCCTCCTGTCCTCCTGGCTTTGTGCACGTGCCTCAGGGCAACAGCTGTGTTTGTGCAGACTGGCCAAATAAAATGGTCATCTGTGATGAAGACTCACCAAATGCCTCGATGCGGATCGGGTACTGCATGACATATGACAATGAAACCAATGAATTGAGAGCTGGACGTTGCATAAATACCATTTTCAGAAAGGATTCCCATAAATTCTACATGTACTATCAACTTCCTACAAATTTATCTGCTCTCAATGATCAAGTTTGTGGGCCATCCAATAGCAAAGGCCTGCTCTGTGGAGAGTGTCAGGATGGCTTTGCAGTTGCAGCTCTCTGGAATGTTTTCTGCATTAACTGTACAAGTGCTTCCAATGGTTGGATTAAATTTGTTGCTGCTCAGTACCTTCCACTTACTGTAGTCTTTATATTGATTATAGTCTTTGCCATCAATATTGTTTCAGGACCCATTAATTCACTCATCTTTTTTGCCCAGGCTAATACTTTAAATCCCGATGTCACATTTATCATTATGCACACAAAAGTCCAGAATATGACTATGTATTCCACTTATATAGATGCACTCAAAAGATCGCCAGGGACAGTAACTGCTACCCTCTACGATGCTTGGAATTTGAATGTTTCCCCACGTGCCTACATTCCCCTTTTTTGCCTCACAGATCACCTCACTAAGTTTCAAGCTCTGACACTTGTGTATATTAGAGCATTTTACCCCTTGGTTCTGATAATTTTTCTTTATATTGGTATTAAATTACACAATTGGAATTTCAGGGTTGTTGTCTACTGCTGGAAGCCATTCCTAAAACCCTTTCTTCGTTTTAGAAGGAGTGTTGATCCAAAGACTTCAGTGATTGATGTGTTTGCAACTTTCATCCTTCTTTCATATGGGAAATTGATACTGGTTGTCATGTTCTTTTTGAATCCTCAACCCCTATACAATGGTGAGGGACAGAAACTCAGTTCAGCAGTCATGGCTTACAGTACAAGTACTCTGTTCTTCCACAAAGAACACCTCCCACTTGCTATCTTCTCTATTTTTGTATCACTGACATTCATTGCTGTACCCCCCATTGTGCTCCTCTTCTACCAAGCTTCATTTTTACAAAAATGCCTCACGCAATGTAAACTAAGCTCTCAAGCTCTTCGAATATTTGTGGAGATTTTCCAAGGCTGCTACAAGGATGGCACAAATGGTACACGAGACTGTCGATATTTTGCAGGACTCTATTTTATCTTTCGTGTTGTTGCCATTATGTTATTCTTAACCAATCTAATTAATGCATCTGTTCTCTTTTATGTGTTTATAGCACTCTTATTTGCACTTGTACAGCCTTATAAGGAGTATGTGTACAATGTGATAGATGCTGTCATGTTTGGTCTCATGGGCAACATTTCCTTTCTCGTTATGTGGAACGTGGAATATTCTCAATCTCACGGACAGTTTTCTGCTCCCCTGCTGGTGTTGACTGAGGTGCTGTACTCATTTCCACTGCTATATCTGGTGTTGTTCATTGTGTACTGGGTGCTTGACAGAAAAACTAGTTGCATTCAGAAGCTGAAAAGCCACAAATGTTTGCGTTCCTTCTTCCAAGTCCAGGAGGAAGAACGGGTATACTTTGATGACGTTGTTCCACACAGATTACTGAATCCAGAAGAATATGAAGAATTATAAGAATAAAAACCACATACTCCTCACCCCACAACATGTGTCTGGTTGGTTATAGAGCAACAATGGGAATTGACTCACGCTCAATATGTGTAATTTGGACGTCATATTTGTTAACTTTTTGTCCTTGTGCAAATATATACCCTTTTCGTTTTTATGTACATGTATGTAGCTAGCAGATCCTTTATTCCTTGATTTACATTGTAGTTCAAGTGAACCCTTACACCTACCGTATTGAATCTAATTATTCAAACCCTCTGTTTATTCGAGCACTAAGAAAAAGGTTTAATATCTTGAGCAGCCGTCTCAAATAATTATTCTATTACTTGAACACTTCCACTGCCTCAGTGGTACTAGTACATCCCACTTGCAAAAGCACACTTGAGTAAACAGAAGAAACGCATTAATAAGGCAGCTCCAAGTCAAATTCTGCACTGCCATGTACATGTACTCAGCACTGCTGCACCACATGTTGTGACTGTTCTGACTGCTTTCCAGCTGTTTCTACTACTCCACGAGTCCCCTTATATAGTAACACAAATGACAAATAGTAGCATGCAGACTGTGTATACACAGATGACAATCAGACTATAATGGTATAGCTAAGCTCTCAAAAGGGCCGCTATCAAGCCTGACAATGCCCTCGTTTCCAGGCCATGCAGTCGGAGAAGTGACCTGGGAATGAGTAAATAGTATTATGCTAATTGTTCAAACATGCCCCATTTAAAAAATTATAGAATTTGAATAATGGAAATGAAAATTTATTCAAAAAATTAGACTTACTATGGAGTGTGGCTGTTAAACTAGCCACTTCAACGATTACATATAATAATAACCCTGGTCTCCACTCTGCAGCTCTTAGCATCATGATATATACTGTGAGCAACAGATCTAGATTCTGAAAGTTCAAACTGCATATCAGTGGGGACATTGTTCCTTACTGCCATTGTACTATAGCTAAAGTACATGCACCATGGTAGTAAACTACATACATGGCTTTGCTAAGGGACAATTCCCTGCTGTCATGCGCTTTCAGTCACAAGTCATGGTTTAGCTAGATAATACAATTTTTGATACTACACAGCAAATTGACATTTGACCATAACAATTTGACATGTGACCATGGCCATATATAGCTAGCTAATAGCATTCAGTAGAGTATGCATGTACCCTATAGCAGCACTTTACAGTATAATATAACCGAACTATTCTTTAACTGTGTATATGTCAAAGTGTTGCAGTATTAGCTGTTCATACTAGTGAATGATTAGAAACTGTAGCCACTGGAGAACAGTATAGCTACCACTATGCTGAGCAGTATGAGAATATGTATAGCACTTGTTATTGTTGCAGTGTCAGCCGCAGCCTCCCCCTCCTGTCCTCCTGGGTTTGTGCCTCAGGGCAACGGCTGTGTTTGTGCTGACTGGCCAAATAGAATGGTCGTCTGTGATGAAGTCTCACTGACTGCCTCGATGCAGATTGGCTACTGTATGACATATGATAATGAAACTGGAGAAGTGAGAGCTGGAGGCTGCCTGAATACCATTTACAGAAATGACTCCTACAAACGTTACTATCCACTTCCCACTACAGTATCTGCTCTCAATGATCAAGTGTGTGGGCCATCCAATAGGCAAGGCCTACTCTGTGGAGAGTGCCAGGATGGCTTTGCAGCTGCAGCTTTCTGGCATCTTTTCTGCATCAACTGTACAAATGCCTCCAATGGTTGGATTAAGTTTGTTGCCGTTGAATACCTTCCACTTACTGTAGTCTTTATGCTGATTATAATCTTTGCCATCAATATTGTTTCAGGACCCATTAATTCATTCATCTTTTTTGCTCAAGTTTTGTCTCTGAATACTAACTTTAGTTTGGTGCATGGGAAATCCATAATTAACATATACACAGGCTTTGAACTGCAAGCTAGGTTTATAGATTCACTGAGAAGATCACCATGGACAGTGGTGTTTACCTTCTATGATTTTTGGAACTTAGATATTTCCCCCTCGGCTTACATTCCTTTATATTGTCTGTCAAACCACTTCACTAGGTTTCAAGGAATAGCACTTGCGTATATTAAAGCATTCTACCCCTTGGTCCTGATTGTGCTTCTCTATGTTGGCATTAAACTGCATAATTGGAATTTCAGGCCTGTTGTCTACTGCTGGAAGCCATTCTTAAAAGCTTTTCTTCGCTTCAGAAGGATTTTTGATCCAAAGACTTCAGTGATTGGTGTGTTTGCAACTTTCATCCTTCTTTCCTATATGAAATTGTTATTTGCTGTGTCACTCTTTTTGTACCCTCAACCCCTATACAATGGTGAGGGACAGAAACTCAGCACAACAGTCATGACTTTCAGTCCAAGTACTCTGTTCTTCCACAAGGAACATCTCCCACTTGCTATCTTCTCTATATTTGTATCACTGACATTCATTGCTGTACCCCCCATTGTGCTTCTCTTCTACCAAGCTTCATTTTTACAAAAATGCCTCACACAATGTAAACTAAACTCTCAAGCTCTTCGAATATTTGTGGAGATTTTCCAAGGCTGCTACAAGGATGGCACAAATGGCACACGAGACTGTCGATATTTTGCAGGACTCTATTTCATCATTCGTATCATTGCCATTTTATTCATTGGCTTCTCTTTAATTAATGAATCTGTTGTTGTTTATGTGTTTATAGGGTTCTTATTTGCACTTGTACGGCCTTACAAGAAGCATATATACAATGTGATAGATGCTGTTATGTTTGGTCTTATGGGCACATTCTTCTTCGTCATTACATGGAACTCGGAATACACACAATCTCACGGGCATCGTTCCATTCTCCTGTTTGTGTTGAATGCGGTGCTGTACTCACTCCCACTGCTGTATCTGATGCTGTTCAGTGTGTATTGGGTGCTTTACAGAAAACCTAGCTGCATTCAGAAACTGAGAAGATACAAACTTTTGCGTTCTTTCTTCCAAGCCCAGGAGGAGCAAGAACTAGCAAACTTCGATGATGGTGTTCCACACAGATTACTGAGTCCAGAAGAGTATGAACAGCTATAAAGACAAGACATAGCTACACCTCACCCCACAATACGTGTCTTGTTAAATATCAAGCAACAACGGGAGTGACTCACCTTATAGTCATGTCATAGTTCTTAACTTTTGTTTTTGTAAAGATAGCTACGCTTTTCTTTTCCCTATATGCAGCTGAGAATTTTGTTTGATGCTTTGGAGTTAACTTACTGATCATAAGTCCTTGTCATTAGCTACATTTACAATATCTATTCTCCTTACTGGGCTAGCTCAGGCCAGCGAAAGTTCCAGTTGAGGCTGCAGAACCAGCAGTCCTTGGAGCGAGCATGGTTCATTATGATTAGGGTCTCTTCGGACCCTGGGAGAGATTTTACCGGTTGGCTCCTAGCGGGGCTCTGATGGCACAGCCATAGTGAACATGGGTAAACATGACCAGACTGGAAGTTGTAGCTCACTGCCAGTGTTTGAGAACACATTCAGTAGGGCAGACTACTATGTAGCTGCCACCTAGCTAATTTAACTGGATCCACCCTTAAGCTTGGGGGATATTCTAGAGTCTGGGAATGAGAATAGCCTTGTACTAAACAGTAAACCCTTGCAGTGAAGGTTAATAAATGTACATCTAAGTGAAGACTATAATTATGTATGCTGCCATGATTACAGAATTCTACTTACTGCATCTATTGCTACAGGAAGTGCCACAAGAAACTGTTTGGTGGTAACCTCGTACCCATGCAGGCCTAGCTTCCACGCCTAGATTTTATCTCGCAAGCGCAGCCAGAGCCGATTTTTCTCCACGGCTGCGAGATAAAATCTGGGCGTGGAAGGCCTGCATGGCTGCGAGATAAAATCTGGGCGTGGAAGGCGTTTCGACCCGGTACCCGAGGCCTGGGAACGAGGCTAGAGGCGCTGTAGCGCTAGGCGCTAGGCCGAGCCTCCCGTGTCACGTGGGAAACTGATTACTCTCTAACAATGCACGTCAAAGTGTTGCGATATTAGCTGTTTATACCAGTAAACGATTAGAGAGTGCGGCCACTGGAGAACAGTATAGCTACTACTATGCTGAGCAGTATGAGAATATGTATAGCACTTGTTATTGCTGCAGTGTCAGCCGCAGCCTCCCCCTTCAGCTGTCCTCCTGGGTTTGTGCCTCAGGGCATTATGGACTCCTGGGGCAACCAAAGCTGTGTTTGTGCTGACTGGCCAAATAGAATGGTCGTCTGTGATGAACACTTACTGAATGCCTCGATGCAGATCGGGTACTGTATGACATATGACAATGAAACTGGAGAAGTGAGAGCTGGAGGTTGCCTAAATACCATTTACAGAAATGATTCTCACAAGCGCTACTATCCACTTCCTACTACAGTATCTGATCTCAATGATCAAGTGTGTGGGCCATCCAATAGCAAAGGCCTACTCTGTGGAGAGTGCCAGGATGGCTTTGCAGTTGCAGCTCTCTGGAGTATTTTCTGTATCAACTGTACGGGTGCTTCCAATGGTTGGATTAAATATATTGCCGCTCAGTACATTCCACTTACTGTAGTCTTTTTGTTGGTAATAATCTTCACCATCAATATCGTTTCGGGACCCATTAATTCGTTCATCTTTTTCGCCCAGGTCAACTCTCTATCTGCTTACATAACCTATAATATATATGAACATTATAATGTTAAAGACAGTAGTTATACCTTTCTTACTTATATACGTTCACTGAAACAATCACCAGGGACGGTTGCTATTACCTTCTACGATGCTTGGAATTTAAAAGTTTTCCCTCGCGCTTACTTTCCCTTTTTTTGTCTGTCAAATACCCTCACAGGGTTTCAAGGAATAGCACTTGAGTATATCGTAGCATTCTACCCCTTGGTTCTGTTTGTGCTTCTCTATGTTTTCATTAAACTACACAATTGGAATTTCAGGCCTGTTGTCTGCTGTTGGAGGCCATTCCTGAAACCCTTCATCCGTGTTAGAAAGGTTGTTGATCCAAATACTTCAGTGATTGACGTGTTTGCTACCTTCATCCTTCTTTCCTATGCAAATATGATGGTTTTTGCATTACTCTTTTTGGAGCCTAGACCCCTGTACAATGGCGAGGGACAAAAACTCAGTACATCAGTCATGGGTTACAGTCCAAGTACTCTGTTCTTCCACAAGGAACATCTCCCACTTGCTATTATTTCTATTTTTGTACTTCTTACATTCGTTGCTATACCCCCCATTGTGCTTCTCTTCTACCAAGCTGCATTTTTCCAGAAGCTCCTCACACAGTGTAAAATGAATTCACAAGCTCTTCGCACATTTGTAGAGATTTTTCATGGCTGCTACAAGGATGGCACAAATGGCACACGAGACTGTCGATATTTTGCAGGACTCTATTTCATCTTTCGTGTTGTAGCCCTCGCTCTCAGCACTACCGCTTCAATTAATGAATCTGTTCTCTTTTATGTGTTTATAGCGCTCTTATTTGCACTCGTACGGCCTTACAAGAAGCATATATACAATGTGATAGATGTTGTTATGTTTAGTCTCATTGGCACCATCTTTTTTCTTATCATGTGGGACTTGGAAAACATACAATCTCAAGGGCATCCTCCCACTGCCCGCCAGGTGTTGATTGAGGTGCTGTATTGCCTTCCCCTGATGTATCTGGTGTTGTTCATTGTGTACTGGGTGGTTGACAGAAAAACTGGTTGTACTCAGAAGGCAAAAAAGTACGAATTTTTGCGTTCTTTCTTCCAAGTCCGGGAGGAGCAAGAACGAGTGACCTTTGATGATACTATTCCTCACAGATTAGTGAATCCGAGAGAATATCAACAACTATAAAAAACAACATACTCCTCACCCACAACACGTGTCTATCGAGCAGCAATGTTGAACTTGGACATGTCATAAACACTAACCTTTTCTTTTTGTCAAGATACCCCTGTCTGTAGCTAAGAATTTTATTTAATTCTTTGTTGTTGGTTGAGTTATCTGATCTTTCATCTTTGTCACTACATTGCATCTGTTCTATAGAGAAAATGATTCAGTGTCAACCCTTACCTAAGCTGGAGGGTGACTGTTAAACAATCCACTTCAATGACTACATATATAACATGTTGCATATAGCTACTAGTTCCCGGTCTCCACTCGGCAGCTTTTAAATACATCATGATATGCACTGCGAGCAACAGATTTAGACTCTGAGCTGGGATAGGTCTGGGACTTTTTTTTAGAAATTATAGTCAGTAGCTATACTGTACTCATGACATACTGCACGCAATTGGGCACATTGTCGGTATTTGGCAGTTTGACATGTGACCATGAGCTGTGAATCGGGCCCAGGGGACTAAGATATGAGTGAAACCGCAGGTCAGCTGGGATGTGTATTTTCAATCTACCATGGCAAGTAGTAAAGTAGTAAGGTATGTGATAAGGAAAAATACCCCTAGGCCTGCTGACATGTCAAAAGTCAGCTGATACTCATGTGACCATATAGCCATGCTGCTGACTCAGTGTGTTGCTATTAACTATGAATACTGCACATTCCTGAGTCACCCCGCATTCTTGCTGTCCGGACTATTACCTGTTTCTAGCTAGTATGTAGCTACACAATGATTGTGATTTCCACTTTTGTTCTGACTGAGACTTATAGCTCCACCATTACATTTGCAACCGTGGCAACCACATCTGGGTGAAGCAAATTTAAGGCGGCTGCGTGGGCTAGATTCAGGTATTTTTCAAAAGGAGTTGCATAGCTAGCTACATAGCTATGTAGCTAGTAGATTTTCCATGTATTGTATTACTTTTATAATATAATTATGTCACTTACACATTACGGAAGAAGAAACTGTAGTTTCACGGACTTGTGCAAAATGCAATGTGGCCGGCTGAGGAAAGTTCTGGAATACACCCCTTAGAGGGAAAACCTAAAAGATGAATGAGATTTAGAGTTCAGTTTGAACATCACACCGGCCTTTTGTGGAGAAAGGGTGTACCTTTACCCATTAATTGGCAATATTCATCTTTCCAGAAAAGGGGGTGTATCCCCGGCTTATATTCATGTCCTTTCAAACTGCACTCTAAACCGCTTAGTCATCTTCTGTTAAGGTTGCCCACGTGCGCGATTCATCTTAGCGTAGCTGTTAGTCTCGTGCCCAGACGTCCACGCCCTCCGTGGACGTCTGGGCACGAGACTACGTAGCTGTGGGATCGATGGGATCGTATCGGGATCCCAGGCGGCCGGGCCTAGCGCCTGGTACTTTTTCTCACGTACGTGGCGCGTAGGCTTACGGAGAAGGGTGAATTTTTGCGTGGGCGAATACAACTGCAGTTCGAAGACAGCGAATCTACACTTCTTGTAGCTACTCTTCCGAGTGAGTTTGGGCGATGAACCGTCTTTAATAGCTTTCGAGCGTAGTCTCGCGTACGCATGCGCATGGCCAAACCCTCACGTGAGAATCTGTAGGTTAAATCACGTGAGAAAATGTACAGCGAAGAGAGGACATGCAGTATATTAATGGTACAGGTATTTCAAATTAAGGCTTTTCCATTAAAATTTTAAAAACTGTTTCATAGCTAGCTCCATTAACTAATCTATTGGGCATGACATGGCCACGTACAAATTATGATAAGAATTTCAAATTTTAGGAAAACTTATCACCAAAATATTACAATGAAACCTGTACCGAGTATAACAAGTGCACGAGCAGTCAAAACAACTTTACCTAGCAGTAGCAGTACACTAGTACGATCTACACTGTATCACTGTAAATTTAACTAAAGTTTATTCTTATCAGTTGCATATCAGTCTCGTTGCCATACATTTCTCCTTTCTGCTCACAATTATTGTAGCTGACTAGTATAATAATATTTAAATGTTTGGCCAATGGTTATAGGCTATGCAGTACTTTAGGAATGAAAACAGTAACTGTTGACCAGTGCATTTGGGAATACACACATGCAATTAGTCCCTCAAGAATTACAGGTGTTTTGAAATCATACACCAGTCTTAGTCCCAGTGGTATTTAGTTATTGGAACTGAGGTCAGCGTAATTCCAAAACAATGGTATCTCTTGGGACCATAGTGCCATTTAAAAATGTGTACATAAACCACTTCTCACATACAACTGAAGAAACCATTTTTTAGGTTAAATTAATGATTCTTTTTACAGTGTGCATGGAGATCTGACAGTTGCAGCTTTATGTGCACATATTCTAAATGAATATTGTACACATCAGTTGCATGCAAAAACATAATAGCTGTGTGTAGTGCCTATGTACGAGAAACATGTTGGTAGTCATGGTCATTTGTTGGAATGCATGTTTCTAATAACAGCTGGGTACAAGGTAAACTATGTTGTGAGAGAATGAGATAGAGAAATGGAGGAGTAAAAGGTAGATTACACAGTCATAACTCCCTAGCTCATACTTCCAGTCTGATGGTGTACATTCCAACAAACCTTTCCAGTTCTCCTGGGCTTGTAAAGTGAGCGTCATTAATATTGGGGGTTAAAGGTTGGGAATGATGCTATTGCAACTGTTATTTTAAAAAGTGTAGAATGTAGTAAGGTTAAAGACAACAAACACCATATCTGTAGCTACCTGTGGCCATGTCACGGTCCATAGGTTAATATGTAATTAATACTGTATGCTAGTGTACTGAAGCTAGTATAGAGTAAACATACGAGCAGTCAAAACAACTATTTTGTTTCAGCAGTACGTTGTGGTGATTGGAGAGTGTGCAGTAGCTACAGTAGTAGACTATAGTAAGTGATATGCAGTATGAGAATACTTGTAGCTGTTATTATTGCTGCAGTGTCAGCAGCAGCCTCCCCCTCCTGTCCTCCTGGCTTTGTGCACGTGCCTCAGGGCAACAGCTGTGTTTGTGCAGACTGGCCAAATAAAATGGTCATCTGTGATGAAGACTCACCAAATGCCTCGATGCGGATCGGGTACTGCATGACATATGACAATGAAACCAATGAATTGAGAGCTGGACGTTGCATAAATACCATTTTCAGAAAGGATTCCCATAAATTCTACATGTACTATCAACTTCCTACAAATTTATCTGCTCTCAATGATCAAGTTTGTGGGCCATCCAATAGCAAAGGCCTGCTCTGTGGAGAGTGTCAGGATGGCTTTGCAGTTGCAGCTCTCTGGAATGTTTTCTGCATTAACTGTACAAGTGCCTCCAATGGTTGGATTAAATTTGTTGCTGCTCAGTACCTTCCACTTACTGTAGTCTTTATATTGATTATAGTCTTTGCCATCAATATTGTTTCAGGACCCATTAATTCATTCATCTTTTTTGCTCAGGTTAATACTTTAAATCCTGATGTCACATTTATCATTATGCACACAAAAGTCCAGAATATGTCCACTTATATAGATGCACTCAAAAGATCGCCAGGGACAGTAACTGCTACCCTCTACGATGCTTGGAATTTGAATGTTTCTCCTCGTGCCTATATTCCTCTTTTTTGCCTCACAGATCACCTCACTAAATTTCAAGCTCTGACACTTGTGTATATTAGAGCATTTTACCCCTTGGTTCTGATAGTTTTTCTCTATATTGGTATTAAATTACACAATTGGAATTTCAGGGTTGTTGTCTACTGCTGGAAGCCATTCCTAAAACCCTTTCTTCGTTTTAGAAGGAGTGTTGATCCAAAGACTTCAGTGATTGATGTGTTTGCAACTTTCATCCTTCTTTCCTATGGGAAATTGATACTGGTTGCCATGTTCTTTTTGTATCCTCAACCCCTATACAATGGTGAGGGACAGAAACTCAGTACAACAGTCATGGCTTACAGTACAAGTACTCTGTTCTTTCACAAGGAACATCTCCCACTTGCTATCTTCTCTATTTTTGTATCACTGACATTCATTGCTGTACCCCCCATTGTGCTTCTCTTCTACCAAGCTTCATTTTTACAAAAATGCCTCACACAATGTAAACTAAACTCTCAAGCTCTTCGAATATTTGTGGAGATTTTCCAAGGCTGCTACAAGAATGGCACAAATGGTACACGAGACTGTCGATATTTTGCAGGACTCTATTTTATCTTTCGTGTTGTTGCCATTATATTATTCTTAACCAATCTAATTAATGCATCTGTTCTCTTTTATGTGTTTATAGCACTCTTATTTGCACTTGTACAGCCTTATAAGGAGTATGTGTACAATGTGATAGATGCTGTCATGTTTGGTCTCATGGGCACCATTTCCTTCCTCGTTATGTGGAACGTGGAATATTCTCAATCTCACGGACAGTTTTCCGCTCCCCTGCTGGTGTTGACTGAGGTGCTGTACTCACTTCCACTGCTGTATCTGGTGTTGTTCATTGTGTACTGGGTGCTTGACAGAAAAACTAGTTGCATTCAGAAGCTGAAAAGCCACAAATGTTTGCGTTCCTTCTTCCAAGTCCAGGAGGAAGAACGGGTATACTTTGATGATGTTGTTCCACACAGATTACTGAATCCAGAAGAATATGAAGAATTATAAGAATAAAAACCACATACTCCTCACCCCACAACATGTGTCTGGTTGGTTATAGAGCAACAATGGGAATTGACTCACGCTCAATATGTGTAATTTATTGAAATTTGGACGTCATATTTGCAAATATATACCCTTTTCGTTTTTATGTACATGTATGTAGCTAGCAGATCCTTTATTCCTTGATTTACATTGTAGTTCAAGTGAACCCTTACACCTACCGTATTGAATCTAATTATTCAAACCCTCTGTTTTTTCGAGCACTAAGAAAAAGGTTTAATATCCCTAAAAAATTGAGCAGCCATCTCAAATAATTATTCTATTACTCGAACACTTCCACAGCCTCAGTGGTACTAGTACATCCCACTTGCAAAAGCACACTTGAGTAAACAGAAGAAACGCATTAATAAGGCAGCTCCAAGTCAAATTCTGCACTGCCATGTACATGTACTCAGCACTGCTGCACCACATGTTGTGACTGTTCTGACTGCTTTCCAGCTGTTTCTACTACTCCACGAGTCCCCTTATATAGTAACACAAATGACAAATAGTAGCATGCAGACTGTGTATACACAGATGACAATCAGACTATAATGGTATAGCTAAGCTCTCAAAAGGGCCGCTATCAAGCCTGACAATGCCCTCGTTTCCAGGCCATGCAGTCGGAGAAGTGACCTGGGAATGAGCAAATAGCATTATGCTAATTGTTCAAACATGCCCCATTTTAAAAATTAAAGAATTTGAATAATGGAAATGAAAATTTATTCTAAAAATTAGACTTACTATGGAGTGTGGCTGTTAAACTAGCCACTTCAACGATTACATATAATAATAACCCTGGTCTCCACTCTGCAGCTCTTAGAATTAATGCATCATGATATATACTGTGAGCAACAGATCTAGATTCTGAGCCGGGATGGAGGACTGGGACTTCTCTTAAAAATCAGTCGGCAGCTACTGTGCTCATGACATACTGCATGCTTGTTGTTCAGCCAGTTAGCTAGGTTAGGTGGCTGACGGATATTTTGCTGACTGGACACGTTGTCAGTATCTGGCACTTTGACATGTGACCATGAGCTGCTTACACTAGCTATTCACTGTGACTGAAAGTTCAAACTGCATATCAGTGGGGGCATTGTTCCTTAACTGCCATTGTACTAAAGTACATGCACCATGGTAGTAAACTACATATATGGCTTTGCTAAGGGACAATTCCCTGCTGGCATGAGCTTTCAGTCACAGGTCATGGTTTAGCTAGATATTTTTGATACTACACAGCAAATTGACATTTGACCACAACAATTTGACATGTGACCATGGCCATACATAGCTAATAGCTTTCAGTAGAGTGTGCATGTACCCTATAGCAGCACTTTACAGTATAATTATAATATTATAACCGAACTATTCTTTAACTGTGTATGTCAAACGTTGCAGTATTAGCTGTTCATACTAGTGAATGATTAGAGAGTGTGGCCACTGGAGATCAGTATAGCTACTACTATGCTGAGCAGTATGAGAATATGTATAGCACTTGTTATTGCTGCAGTGTCAGCCTCAGCCTCCCTCTCCTGTCCTCCTGGGTTTGTGCCTCAGGGCAACCAAAGCTGTGTTTGTGCTGACTGGCCAAATAGAATGATCGTCTGTGATGAGGACTTACTGACTGCCTCGATGCAGATCGGGTACTGTATGACATATGACAATGAAACTGGAGAAGTGAGAGCTGGAGGTTGCCTAAATACCATGTTCAGAAATGATTCCTGCGAATCCTACTATCCACTTCCTACTACAGTATCTGATCTCAATGATCAAGTGTGTGGGCCATCCAATAGCAAAGGCCTACTCTGTGGAGAGTGCCAGGATGGCTTTGCAGTTGCAGCTTTCTGGTATAGTTTCTGCATCAACTGTACAAATGCCTCCAATGGTTGGATTAAGTTTGTTGCCGCTGATTACCTTCCACTTACTGTAGTCTTTATGTTGATTATAATCTTTGCCATCAATATGGTTTCAGGACCCATTAATTCATTCATCTTTTTTGTTCAAGTTGTGTCCCTGAATACTACCCTTAGTTTGGTGCGTGGGAAATCCATATTTAACATATACACAGGCTTTGAACTGCAAGCTAGGTTTATAGATTCACTGAGAAGATCACCAGGGACAGTGGTGTATACCTTTTATAATTTTTGGAACTTATATGTTTCCCCCTCGTCTTACATTCCTTTATATTGTCTGTCAAACCATCTCACTACGTTGCAAGGATTAGCACTTCTGTATATTAGTGCATTCTACCCCTTGGTTCTGATTGTTCTTCTCTATGTTGGCATTAAACTACACAATTGGAATTTCAGGCCTGTTGTCTATTGCTGGAAGCCATTCCTAAAAGTCTTTCTCCGTTTTAGAAGGAGTGTTAATCAGAAGACCTCAGTGATTGATGTATTTGCAACTTTCATCCTTCTTTCCTATGGGAAATTATTATTTGTTGTATTACTCTTTTTGTACTCTCAACCTCTATACAATGGTCAGGGACAAAAACTCAGTACATCAGTCATGCCTTTCAGTCCAAGTACTCTGTTCTTCCACAAGGAACATCTCCCACTTGCTATCTTCTCTATATTTGTATCACTGACATTCATTGCTGTACCCCCCATTGTGCTTCTCTTCTACCAAGCTTCATTTTTACAAAAGTGTCTCACACAATGCAAAATGAATACACAAGCTCTTCGCACATTTGTAGAGATTTTCCATGGCTGCTATAAGGATGGTACAAATGGCACACGAGACTGTCGATATTTTGCAGGACTCTATTTTATCTTTCGCATTATTGCATATATATGCACCTTTACCAATTTAATTAATGAATCTATTCTTGTTTATGGGTTTATAGCACTCTTATTTGCACTTGTACAGCCTTACAAGAAGCATATATACAACGTGATAGATGCTGTTATGTTTGGTCTCATGGGTACCATTTTCCATGTCATTATGCGTAACATGGAATACACACAATCTCACGGGCATCCTTCCACTCCTCTGCTGGTGTTGACTAATGTGCTGTACTCACTTCCACTGCTGTATCTGGTGTTGTTCATTGTGTACTGGGTGCTTGACAGAAAAACTAGTTGCATTCAGAAACTGAGAAGATACAAACTTTTGCGTTCTTTCTTCCAAGTCCAGGAGGAGCAAGAACTAGCAAACTTTGGTGATGCTGTTCCACACAGATTACTGAATCCAGAAGAATATGAACACCTATAAGAAAAGACATACGTCTGACTCCACAACATGTAGCTATATGGTTATAGAGCAACAGAGGGAGTTGTTGACTAATGCAATTCCTGTGTATTGAAAGTTGAACTTGGACTATGTAGCTATAGATATCGTGCCATAATCATTTTTAGCCATACATGCATGCAGCTAAGCATTTTGCAATGGTTCTTTAGACTTGGTTTTGTTATCTGATTTTTACTTTATTGTAGCTGTTCTAGAGATAAATACTTGACTCAGTGTGAACCTTACACCTAATCTATGGAGTGTGACTGTTAAAAAAATCCATTTAACGGCTACGTATATATAATAATGTATACCAGTTTTCCCAGTCTCCATTCTGCAGCTCTGCAAGGAAAGCTGCATGGGGAGTGGAGCCTGGGAACAAGGCTAAGCTAAGGTTATCTAGCTTCGTTCCTGGGATGTTTTAGGGGCAAGGGCCCACAGCTAGTAGAGCACCGTTCAACATATCCACTATAGAAGGGTGCAGTCTTACAGTATATAGCCAGTTCATATTGGAATCTCGAGTTTTGGGGTTGTGCTGTATTTCAACCATTGTTAGTTGCAGCTGCATTTTCATACACAGCTAGTTATAGTACAGCTGTGTAAGGGAACACTGCTCTACTGATTGATATAGCAAGCACAGTACACAGCTTGACAGGAACAATGCATTTCACATTGCATCGCTGATAACCTCATTTCAAAGTGCTGTAGTGCACGTGGCTGCCAGATAGCAATGACAATGTGTCCATTGTCTATAGCTAATCAGCTGCACTCTAGCAATGAAAGTTGGTTGAAGTAGCCAAACCATCAATTTTTAAGGTCGAGACTAGTAAATTTTTTTGTATAAACCTTTTTCGACCCAAACTGGGTCTTCATCAGATACACAGAAATATACGGTACACGACAGGGCTTTTATACTCAGTGTATGAGATGTCTGGCCCACAAGACTATATATATATCGATGCATGCATGCATGCATGTGTACGATTGTCATTGATACTTCAAACTTGTGACAGGCATGTTCCAGTAGTCCATTCCAGTGATCCAGTAGTCCATTCCAGTAGTCCAGTGGTCCATTCCAGTAGTCCAGTGGTCCATTCCAGTAGTCCAGTGGTCCATTCCAGTCCACCGAATAAAGACACCCGAAGCTAAGGTTAGCTAGCTTTGTTCCTGGGATGTTTTAAGGGCAGGTGACCACAGCTAGTTCAAAGTGTCCAGTCCACTATGGAAGGGTGCAGTCTTACAGTACACAACCGACTCATAATGGAATCTCGAGTTTTGGGATGGTCACGGCTGTAGCTATTTCAACCATTGTTAGTTGCAGCTGCATTATCATACACAGCTAGTTATAGGGCAACTATATAAGGGAACAATGCTCTACTGATTATAATACCTTACATGGCAGTTAGCTCATGGCTCTATGTCAGAGTTATAGAAAAGCAAAATGTTTTGTTCAATTTAGTTGTGACTACCTCTGTACTACACCAATATAGCAAGCATAGTACACAGCTTGACAGGAAATAATGTATTTGACATTGCATCGCTGATAACTTCATTTCAAAATGCAGTACGGTGGCTGCCAGATAGTGTGTCCATTGTCTATAGCTAATCAGCTGCACTCTAGCAATGAAAGTTGGTTGAAGTAGCCAAATCATCATTGTTTAAGGTCCAGATAATTTCTTCAATTTTTTTTCCTTTTTCTACCCTAACTTGGACTTCATCAGATACACAGACTTATACGGTACACGACAGGGCTTTTATACTCAATGTATGCAGACAATGACTATTACATATAGCTTGCATAGACAGTCATTGTCTACGTACTTTGGGTATAAAAGCTCTGTCATGTGCTACATTTCTGTGTACCTGCACTTTGTACAGTCATCTAGGAGCATGAATGTCAGTGTACCTGAACTAAACTAGTAGCTATAGAGTAAACAAGAGCACGAGCAATCAAAAACTGTGATAGGTACTTTGCTTTAGCAGTGCGCTGTCAGGATTTGAGAGTGTGCAACTGCTGAAAATAAACTTTAGACTATACATGCAGTGATATGCAGTATGAGAGTACTCGTAGCTGTTATTATTGCTGCAGTGTCAGCCGCAGCCTCCCCCTCCTGTCTGCCTGGCTTTGTGCCTCAGGGCAACCAAAGCTGTGTTTGTGCTGACTGGCCAAATGGAATGGTCATCTGTGATGAAGACTCACTGACTGCCTCGATGCAGATCGGGTACTGCATGACATATGACAATGAAACTGGAGAAGTGAGAGCTGGACGTTGCCTAAATACCATGTTCAGAAATGATTCCTACAAATCCTACTATCCACTTCCTACTACAGTATCTGATCTCAATGATCAAGTGTGTGGGCCGTCTAACAGCAAAGGCCTACTCTGTGGAGAGTGCCAGGATGGCTTTGCAGTTGCAGCTCTCTGGAATAGTTTCTGTATCAACTGTACGGGTGCTTCCAATGGTTGGATTAAGTTTGTTGCCGCTCAGTACCTTCCACTTACTGTAGTCTTTATGTTGATTATAATCTTTGCCATCAATATTGTTTCAGGATCCATTAATTCATTCATATTTTTTGCCCAGGTTAATTCCCAGACTATTAGCCTATTTATCAGTCTGCACACAACAGCCCAAGATAGTTCTACTTTTCATATAGATGCACTGAGAAGATCACCAGGGACAGTAGCTTTTACTGTCTATGATGCTTGGAACCTGAATGTTTCCCCCCGTGCTTATATTCCCTTTTTTTGTCTGACAAACCACCTCACTGGTTTTCAAGGAATGGCACTTGTGTATATTAGAGCATTCTACCCCTTGGTCCTGATTGTTCTTCTCTATGCTGGCATTAAACTGCACCATTGGAATTTCACGCCTGTTGTCTATTGCTGGAAGCCATTCCTAAAAGTCTTTCTCCGTTTTAGAAGGTGTATTAATCGGAAGACTTCAGCGATTGATGTATTTGCAACTTTCATCCTTCTTTCTTATGGGAAATTATTATTTGTTGTATTACTCTTTTTGTATTCTCAACCTCTATACAATGGTCAGGGACAAAAACTCAGTACATCAGTCATGCATTATAGTACAAGTACCCTATTCTTCCACAAGGAACATCTCCCACTTGCTATTTTTTCTATTTTTGTATCACTGACATTCATTGCTGTACCCCCCATTGTGCTTCTCTTCTACCAAGCTGCATTTTTCCAAAAGTGTCTCACACGATGCAAAATGAACTCTCAAGCTCTTCGTACATTTGTTGAGACTTTCCAAGGCTGCTACAAGGATGGCACAAATGGCACACGAGACTGTCGATATTTTGCAGGACTCTATTTCATCTTTCGCATTGTTGCCATTATACTATTTTTTACCACTTTAATTAATGAATCTGTTCTCTTTTATTGGTTTATAGCACTCTTATTTGCAGTTGTACAGCCTTATAAGGAGTATGTATACAATGTGATAGATGCCGTCATGTTTGGTCTCATGGGCACCATTTACTTTCTCGTTATGTGGAACGTGGAATATTCACAATCTCATGGACAGTCTTCCACTCCCCTGCTGGTGTTGACTGAGGTACTGTACTGGCTTCCACTGCTGTATCTGGTGTTGTTCATTGTGTACTGGGTGCTTGACAGAAAAACTAGTTGCATTCAAAAGCTACAAAGTCACAAACTTTTGCGTTCCTTCTTCCAAGTCCAGGAGGAGCAACAACGAGCAAACTTTGATGATGCTGTTCCACACAGATTACTGAATCCGGGAGAATATCAACGACTATAATTTAAAGCACTTTGGACTTTGTAGCTAGCCACAGTCATTAACCTTTTGTCCTTGTAAGAGTATACCTCTTTAGCTCTGAAGCTACTGGTAAGCATTTTGTTCAGTTCTTTGGATTTATTGGTTTAGTTATCTGATTATTAGTCCTTATCACTATCGCTATCACTACAGCTGTTCTAGAAATAAAATAATGTTTAATTCAGTGTAAACCTTACACCTAATCTATGGAGTGTGACTGTTAAAAAATCCTCTCGAATAATTACATATATATATAATAACGTAGTTGTATTCCCAGTCTCTATTCTACAGCTATTAAGTATACTGCATGTGAGTAACAGGAGCTGGGATGGAGGCCTGGAACTCTTACAAATTATACACACATGTCAGTCACTGCTGTGTTCATGAATTACTGTATGCCTGCTGCTTATAATAAGGTTGTGATTTTCTAACCTTTAGTATTATGTTACTATAGTAACATGGTGTAGTATTTTTTTCCATAGAGCATGGTAAGAATCCCATAGAGCATAGGAAGCTCTAGAAATACAGGACCGTTACTTACCACCTCTTGAGGTTCAGCCATAATTTTGGGTTAGCCCACTATGGTTCTGAGCCCTTCAATTACATTGTACTGTAGCATATTACAAATGTCTACCCCGTGATGCTTATTGCAACTGATTGAGGCACAGCACACAATACAGATGAAGATACACATAGAACTGAAGTTGGAGGCTCTTAAGGGAAGTCGTTATATTGCGACTTCAAGGGAAGTCATCATATGACTTGCAAGTCGTCATATTGCGACTTCAGGGAAGTCGTCATATTGCAACTTCAGGGAAGTTTTATACTGATCTCAGTAACCGAGATAACAGGAACAGTAACTGCTACCCTCTATGATGCTTGGAATTTAAATGTTTCTCCTCGTACCTACATTCCTCTTTTTTGCCTCACAGATCACCTCACTAAATTTCAAGCTCTGACACTTGTGTATATTAGAGCATTTTACCCCTTGGTTCTGATAGTTTTTCTCTATATTGGTATTAAATTACACAATTGGAATTTCAGGGTTGTTGTCTACTGCTGGAAGCCATTCCTAAAACCCTTTCTTCGTTTTAGAAGGAGTGTTGATCCAAAGACTTCAGTGATTGATGTGTTTGCAACTTTCATCCTTCTTTCCTATGGGAAATTGATACTGGTTGCCATGTTCTTTTTGTACCCTCAACCCCTGTACAATGGTGAGGGACAGAAACTCAGTACAACAGTCATGGCTTACAGTACAAGTACTCTGTTCTTTCACAAGGAACATCTCCCACTTGCTATCTTCTCTATTTTTGTATCACTGACATTCATTGCTGTACCCCCCATTGTGCTTCTCTTCTACCAAACTTCATTTTTCAAAAAGTGCCTCACACTATGCAAACTGAACTCTCAAGCTCTTCGTATATTTGTAGAAATTTTCCAAGGCTGCTACAAGGATGGCAGAAATGGCACACGAGACTGTCGATATTTTGCAGGATTTTATTTTATCTTTCGTGTTGTTGCCATTATATTATTCTTAACCAATCTAATTAATGAATCTGTTCTCTTTTATTGGTTTATAGCACTCTTATTTGCAGTTGTACAGCCTTATAAGGAGTATGTATACAATGTGATAGATGCCGTCATGTTTGGTCTCATGGGCACCATTTACTATCTCATTGTGTGGAGCATGGAATATTCACAATCTCATGGGCATTCTTCCACTCCCCTGCTGGTGTTGACTGAGGTGCTGTACTCACTCCCACTGCTGTATCTGGTGTTGTTCATTGTGTACTGGGTGCTGGACAGAAAAACTAGTTGCGTTCAGAAGTTGAAAAGCCACAAACTTTTGCGTTCCCTCTTCCAAGTCCAGGAGGAACAACGGGTATACCTTGATGATGCTGTTCCACACAGATTATTGAATCCAGAAGAATATGAACAATTATAAGAATAAAAGCAACATACTCCTCACCCCACAACATGTGTCTGGTTGGTTATAGAGCAAAAATGGCAATTGACTGACATGCTATATACCTAATATTGATATTTGTTAATTATAACCTTTTGTTGTTGTAAATGTAGCTAAGAATTTTGTTCATTTCTGGTTTATCCTTAGTCCTTGTCACTGCAATATGTAGCTATAGCTGTTCTATAGAGAGAGACGTTATTCAAGTGAACCCTTACATCAGCCGCAGTGAGTCCAGTTATCCATTTATTCCAGCTCTCACGTTTTCACAAAAAAGTGGAAGGCCTGGGACTTCTTAATAGCTAATCAGTCAGTAGCTATACCGTGCTCATGACATAGCTAGCTACTGCAGTAGCTGAGCTATCAGTTATGTCTGTTCATATACTCTGTTCTTCCACAAGGAATATTGCTATCTTCTCTATGTTTCTATTACTGACATTCATTGCCATACTCCCCATTGTGCTTCTCTTCTACCAAGCTGCATTTTTCCAGAAGTAGCTAGGTAGCTACCTGTGGCTCCTGCAATTGATTATGAAATGTCACAAGTACAGCTGCACTTCTAGCATTCCTCAATTGTAGCTAGCTACCCTGTAACATGTGACTTAGCTTAATTGTTTACTACCTACAGTGGTCAAGCAATGTAATTTATCTCCTTGCATGCACACGCTTTGATATTGAAGCTGCCAACTCCATGCACGTGCCTTGCTAATTAACGCGCCCCGTTAACACGAGCTGGTGAATGTAAAATGGCCAGTTTGAAAGACGAAGTTCAAAATCTTTTGTATCTACTTGACGAGGTAGAGAAGAAATTTAAATCTGATCTGTCGCCAGAAGATCGAAAATTGGGTCGTAGTTTAGCGAAACGTTTGCAAAATGCGGCAAACAATTTGGAAGAGTTGTGCACTGAAGAAGATTCTGAAATGTCTGAAGAGTTATCCCGTCCTCAAGTAGCAGAACTGCGGAGCCGGTTGCCAGATACTCCTGATCCTTCTCAGCTACCCCGAGGAGAACCTCCGGATACTGAAATGCTTGAAGATTTACCTCAAGCAGCAGCCTCATCCTCCTCAAGAAGAACCTCTGGCTTCGGCAACGCGTAGTACGTATACTTACAAAGAACTCCGTCAGCATCGTGAAGACCCTAATGAGTCGGGCAACTGGAAAAGCAGGGAACGGGAAACGGAAACGGGAACGGGAACGGGAACGGGAAGCGAGAACGGGAAAGGACCACCGATGGTGCGCAAAACGGCATAAGGCAGGTTGAAAACGCATTAATTAACGTGCGTATATAGTCACGTGCCATTTACTGCCGTTACATTCCGCATTGTGCCGTTTCCTCAATATACCGACTATAAAAGCTGGGAAGGAATCAACAAGGAGTTAGCAAACGCCGAAATAACTTATCGTTAAGAAGTCTCTTGAATCTCGAGTGATTCTCAGTGATTCCACGGTGCCAGAGCTGGACAGAAAACACCGTAAAAGCTACACGGACTCAAAAAAAAAACGGTAAGAATAGCTCGTTTTACAGCTGCAGTAGCCTGTAGATAGATGTAGGATAGTTTGTACAGACCTACAAGGGAAGCATCTTACTGTTTGTCGATCGCCGAATCGGCGTAGGTACTCCAGCCTTGCCGACGGCTAGATAGTTTAGCACCGCAACTACCCAGGGGTTGAACGGGGTTGACTCGCTTTCCTGAAAGCACTTCACAAGCGGATTCCAACAACATGCGTTCCTTTCAACCTCCTAGAGCCACGTCCTGTTTTTGTTTCCCGTTCCCGTTTCCCGTTCCCGTTCCCGTTTCCGTTTCCCGTTTCCTGCTTTTCCAGTTGCCCTAATGAGTCGGCTCGAAAGCGCAGACGTGAGGCCGAAGAACTTGTAGAGAGCTTAGAACGACCTAAGACCTTTCAGTGTGGTGTTAGCTACACAGATGGTGAAGATGAGCGTAAGATTACAGAAGATTGCAAAAAGAAGCTGAAAATTGATATGCCATGCAGCGTTGAAGACAAACAAACACTTATTTCATTACATGGTGTTTGCTACCCTGGAGCGCCTAGACTGCCCGCATTGCACTCAGTGTTCGAATACTTTCAGTGACTGGAGCCGAAGTCAGTCAAATTAACAAATAATAACACCAACGTAGAGCCACGATTTGACATAGCCTCTGCATGCATGCATGCATGCAGAGAACATTAAGACAGTATAGCAATTCTTATAGGCCACATTAAAATTGCAAGATTGGTAATATTTGATACATGTACGTATGTCACCAATCTATGATCAGTATTATAATAGTATAAAGAAGTGTCGTATATTTGTATATTATAGCTATCCTCTCATAATGGCAGTTGTAGCCCACTGCGTGGGTGGTTCAAAGATGCCGGTATACTATTGCTATATCAGATAGGGTCGTTACTAAAACCCGGGACGGGACGGGACAGCTGTGTGCAGAACACCACTAAACAATCGCAAAAAAAATAGTTAAATCTTGATCTTTAATTTAGCATGTGTCTGTGTGAAAGAATAACTTCACTGTAATATATAGCACGCAGTAGATCTATCGATTGGCAATGTATGTACATATACCAAGACTAAGTCCGTCTATACAGGCCAGGAGTTCAGGAATTAGCATTTCCCGAGAGACATAGATAAGTAATATTAGGGCGATTAATTATAGTTTTGCACATACTATCTATGGTACAAGGGTCCGACTAAAGCTTCAAGAGTTTGCTTCTGAAACTGCGCCGAAATGAGAGCTATAGCACCGATAGAGGTGACAGCAACAAATGCAAAGCAAGGTTATTCCACCCTTACCTCAAGCATAGCTAGTAGAGGAGCCTCTGACACTATGTTTTCAGGTAATATGCAGAAACTACAGCTCGTTTTTCGCTGTCCATTGCGAATCTACATCCATATTGTAGTATCCGGTACAGGACGTGATGTCCCGTCACTGTCCCGTCCCGTACCGGGTTTTAGTAATGACTGAGCAGACTCTTGTACTAGTATACAATGTATACACCCAGGAAATCCTGTGTGATATAGCTATAAAATATCACCCAGATAGGTCCAATCTGGTCTAGTTATATCTGGGTACAGTTTAAGCCTTAAGATGCTTTGGGTAAACAATCTTGTAAAAACCAATTACTGTAACAGAATTGGGGCTACAAATTCAAGCCCTCAGGATGTATGGGAAACACACTGGATTGTTTGATAGCAGCTTATGTATTTCCCATAGCTATAGCTACCTGAAGGATGCATCCTTCAGGTTTGGACTCTAACTATAACATGCATATGCTTAGCTACTAGCTAGCATTCAACTGTACATGTAGACGGCTCTCTTGACTTGTCACTCAGTGAGATTGCTGAAGTGATTGTGTTTGGACATAGAGATCCATTTTCACTTACTCAGATTGTGCACGTGCTGTTATAAGAATAACAAAGTTTTCCGGGAAAGTACTCTGTGTACACTATAGCTGCACTATCAGATTAGAGATAATGACTTTCCAGAAAAGAGTCTCTTGGTTAATTGTAGCTATGTATACTGGCCAGCTTCCTGAATAAAATTGTCTGTGGCACTGCTAAAGCAATAATAACTGCATGCGAATATTCTCATACTGCAAACACAGTCTGTTTCAACTTAGCTAAGGTCATGTGTGCAATAAGATTTAATGCAGTTAAATCGAGTTAACAGCGGCTGAGTAGCTCTTCGTACATTTGTTGAGCCCTTCCAAAGTTGCTACAAGGATGGCACAAATGGCACACAAGACTGTCGATATTTTGCAGGACTCTCTATTTCATCCTTCGTGTATCGTTATACTATTCTTTACCACTTTAATTAATGCATCTGTTCTCCTTTATGTGTTTATCGCACTCTTATTTGCACTTGTACAGCCTTATAAGGAGTATGTGTACAATGTGATAGATGCTGTCATGTTTGGTCTCATGGGCACCATTTACTTTCTCGTTATGTGGAACGTGGAATATTCACAATCTCATGGACAGTCTTCCACTCCCCTGCTGGTGTTGACTGAGGTGCTGTATTGGCTCCCACTGCTGTATCTGGTGTTGTTCATTGTGTACTGGGTGCTGGACAGAAAAACTAGTTGCGTTCAGAAGTTGAAAAGCCACAAACTTTTGCGTTCCCTCTTCCAAGTCCAGGAGGAACAACGGGTATACCTTGATGATGCTGTTCCACACAGATTATTGAATCCAGAAGAATATGAACGACTATAAGAATATACAGCTCACCCCACAACATGTGTCTGGTTAATTATAGAACAACAATGGGAATTGACTCACATGCAATATCTGTGTAATTTGTTGAAATTTGGACGTCATATTTGTTAACCTTTTGTCCTTGTAAAAATGTATACCCTTTTCGTTTTCGCATAGCTAGCAGTTATTAATCGTTTAAGTGACTAGTTTAACAGCCACAATCCATAGTAAGTCTAATTTTTTGAACAAGTCTTCATTTCCATTATTCAAATTCCATCATTAATTTTTTCCCCATGAAATGGGGCATGTTTAAACAATTAGCATAATACTGTTTGCTCATTCCCAGGTCACTTCTCCGACTGCATGGCCTGGAAATGAGGGCATTGTCAGGCTTGATAGCAGCCCTTTTGAGAGCTTAGCTATACCATTATAGTCTGATTGTCATCTGTGTATACACAGTCTGCATGCCACTATTTGTCATTTGTGTTACTATATAAGGGGACTCGTGGAGTAGTAGAAACAGCTGGAAAGCAGTCAGAACAGTCACAACATGTGGTGCAGCAGTGCTGAGTACATGTACATGGCAGTGCAGAATTTGACTTGGAGCTGCCTTATTAATGCGTTTCTTCTGTTTACTCAAGTGTGCTTTTGCAAGTGGGATGTACTAGTACCACTGAGGCTGTGGAAGTGTTCGAGTAATAGAATAATTATTTGAGACGGCTGCTCAATTTTTAGGGATATTAAACCGTAATTTTCCTTAGTGCTTGAACAAACGGAGGGTATGAATAATTAGACTCAATGCGGTAGGTGTAAGGGTTCACTTGAACTACAATGTAAATCAAGGAATAAGGATTATATTATAATAATCCCGGTCTCCACTCTGCAGCTCTTAAATGCATCATGATATATACTGTGAGCAACAGATCTAGATTTTAAGCTGGGATGGAGGACTGGTTAAAAATCAGTCAGAGCTAGTTAGCCACTAGGTTAGGTAGCTGACGGATATTTTGCTGACTGGACACGTTGTCAGTATCTGGCACTTTGACATGTGACCATGAGCTGCTTACACTAGCTATTCACTGTGACTGAAAGTTCAAACTGCATATCAGTGGGGACATTGTTCCTTACTGCCATTGTACTAAAGTACATGCACCATGGTAGTAAACTACATACATGGCTTTGCTAAGGGACAATTCCCTGCTGTCATGCGCTTTCAGTCACAAGTCATGGTTTAGCTAGATAATACAATTTTTGATACTACACAGCAAATTGACATTTGACCATAACAATTTGACATGTGACCATGGCCATATATAGCTAGCTAATAGCATTCAGTAGAGTATGCATGTACCCTATAGCAGCACTTTACAGTATAATATAACCGAACTATTCTTTAACTGTGTATATGTCAAAGTGTTGCAGTATTAGCTGTTCATACTAGTGAATGATTAGAAACTGTAGCCACTGGAGAACAGTATAGCTACCACTATGCTGAGCAGTATGAGAATATGTATAGCACTTGTTATTGTTGCAGTGTCAGCCGCAGCCTCCCCCTCCTGTCCTCCTGGGTTTGTGCCTCAGGGCAACGGCTGTGTTTGTGCTGACTGGCCAAATAGAATGGTCGTCTGTGATGAAGTCTCACTGACTGCCTCGATGCAGATTGGCTACTGTATGACATATGATAATGAAACTGGAGAAGTGAGAGCTGGAGGCTGCCTGAATACCATTTACAGAAATGACTCCTACAAACGTTACTATCCACTTCCTACTACAGTATCTGCTCTCAATGATCAAGTGTGTGGGCCATCCAATAGCAAAGGCCTACTCTGTGGAGAGTGCCAGGATGGCTTTGCAGTTGCAGCTCTCTGGAAAGTTTTCTGTATCAACTGTACGGGTGCTTCCAATGGTTGGATTAAGTTTGTTGCCACTGAATACCTTCCACTTACTGTAATCTTCATGCTGATTATAATCTTTGCCATCAATATTGTTTCAGGACCCATTAATTCATTCATCTTTTTTGCTCAAGTTTTGTCTCTGAATACTAACTTTAGTTTGGTGCATGGGAAATCCATAATTAACATATACACAGGCTTTGAACTGCAAGCTAGGTTTATAGATTCACTGAGAAGATCACCATGGACAGTGGTGTTTACCTTCTATGATTTTTGGAACTTAGATATTTCCCCCTCGGCTTACATTCCTTTATATTGTCTGTCAAACCACTTCACTAGGTTTCAAGGAATAGCACTTGCGTATATTAAAGCATTCTACCCCTTGGTCCTGATTGTGCTTCTCTATGTTGGCATTAAACTGCATAATTGGAATTTCAGGCCTGTTGTCTACTGCTGGAAGCCATTCTTAAAAGCTTTTCTTCGCTTCAGAAGGATTTTTGATCCAAAGACTTCAGTGATTGGTGTGTTTGCAACTTTCATCCTTCTTTCCTATATGAAATTGTTATTTGCTGTGTCACTCTTTTTGTACCCTCAACCCCTATACAATGGTGAGGGACAAAAACTCAGCACGTCAGTCATGACTTTCAGTCCAAGTACTCTGTTCTTCCACAAGGAACATCTCCCACTTGCTATCTTCTCTATATTTGTATCACTGACATTCATTGCTGTACCCCCCATTGTGCTTCTCTTCTACCAAGCTGCATTTTTCCAAAAGTGTCTCACACGATGCAAAATGAACTCTCAAGCTCTTCGCACTTTTGTAGAGACTTTCCAAGTCTGTTACAAGGATGGTACAAATGGCACACGAGACTGTCGATATTTTGCAGGACTCTATTTCATCATTCGTATCATTGCCATTTTATTCATTGGCTTCTCTTTAATTAATGAATCTGTTGTTGTTTATGTGTTTATAGGGTTCTTATTTGCACTTGTACGGCCTTACAAGAAGCATATATACAATGTGATAGATGCTGTTATGTTTGGTCTTATGGGCACATTCTTCTTCGTCATTACATGGAACTCGGAATACACACAATCTCACGGGCATCGTTCCATTCTCCTGTTTGTGTTGAATGCGGTGCTGTACTCACTCCCACTGCTGTATCTGATGCTGTTCAGTGTGTATTGGGTGCTTTACAGAAAACCTAGCTGCATTCAGAAACTGAGAAGATACAAACTTTTGCGTTCTTTCTTCCAAGCCCAGGAGGAGCAAGAACTAGCAAACTTTGATGATGCTGTTCCACACCGATTACTGAATCCAGAAGAATATGAACACCTATAAGTTTTAACTTGAACTTTGGACTTTGTAGCTATAAATATCGTGCCAAAATCCTTTTTAGCCATACATGCAGCTAAGCATTTTGCAATGGTTCTTTGGACTTGGTTTTGTTATCTGATTCTTACTCTATTGTAGCTGTTCTAGAGATAAATACTTGACTCAGTGTGAACCTTACACCTAATCTATGGAGTGTGACTGTTAAGGAAATCGAAGCTTCAATAATTATGTATATAACATACTAGTCTCTACTCTGCAACTTTCAAATACATAACGTAGTTGTATTCCCAGTCTCCATTCTGCAGCTATTAAGTGAGTAACAAGCTGGCCTGGAAATCTTAAAAACTATACACACATGTCAGTCACTGATGAATCACTATATGCCTGTTGCTTATAATGAGGCTGTGATTTTCTAACCTAAAAAATGCCAGGCATCTCTTGAGGTTCAGTCATAATTTCGGGCTAGCCCACCACGGTTCTGACCCCTTCAATTATAATAATTATGTACTGTAGCATACTACAAATGTCTACCTAGGCCAGTGATCGATGCTTATTGAGGCACAGCACACAATGCAGATGAAGATACACATAGAACTTATGCTGTTCCTCACAGATTACTGAATCCAGAAGAATATGAACACCTATAAGTTTTAACTTGAACTTTGGACTTTGTAGCTATAAATATCGTGCCAAAATCATTTTAGCCATACATGCAGCTAAGCATTTTGCAATGGTTCTTTGGACTTGGTTTTGTTATCTGATGAACCGTCTCTAATTATTTTTTCTTTTTTTTCATTTTTTTTTCAAACTTAATAAATATGCTAACATAAGTATAGTGGGTGGAGCAGTTAGCTCCGGGCTGTGACCATGTGTGTTCAGGTACACAATATAGTTCATAAAAGAAAAAGTTAAGCAATAACCGTCTCTAATAGCTTTCGAGTGTAGTCTCGCGTACGCGTGGCCAACCCCTCACGTGAGAATCTGTAGGTTAAATCACGTGAGAAAATGTACAGCGTGAAACGCGAAGAGAGGGATGCATTCCAGAACTTTTAGCAAAGCTGGATTAAACTTACAGTAAATAACCAATTAATACTCAGTTTTTGCAGTGTACGTGGAAGTGTTGCTGCTCACACTGCTCACACTCAGGTGAAGGATTAGCTAGAGCATAGTTGCTAAGGTTTGCTCTGTGGTTAGTTTTTTGTTATCTAGAGTCCTCATGCAGTGTATTAATTGTACAGGTATTTCAAATTAAGGTTTTTCCATTAAATTTTTAAAGACTGTTTCATAAGCTAGCCCCATTAACTAATCTATTGAGCATGACATGGCCACGTACAAATTATCGTAAAAATTCGTAGGAAACTTAACACCAAAATATTACAATGAAACCTGCACATTCATCTAGAAACATGCATGCTGGGGATTAACCAGTATATCTCAAAACTTCAGCTAGTACCGAGTATAACAAGTGCACGAGTAGTCAAAACAACTTTACCTTTGCCTTAGCAGTACAATGTACATTGTATCACTGTAAATTTAGCTAAAGTTTATTCTTATCAGTTGCATATCAGTCTCGTTGCCATAATTATTTCTCCTTTCTGCTCACAATTATTGTAGCTGACTAGTATAATAATATTTAAATGTTTGGTCAATGGTTAGGCTATGCAGTACTTTAGGAATGTAGCTACCTGTGGCCATGTCACGGTCCATAGGTTAATATGTAATTAATACTGTATGCTAGTGTACCTGTGGCCATGTCACGCTCCATAGGTTAATATGTAATTAATATGTATGCTAGTGTACTGAAGCTAGTATAGAGTAAACATACGAGCAGTCAAAACAACTATTTTGTTTCAGCAGTACGTTGTGGTGATTGGAGAGTGTGCAGTAGCTACAGTAGTAGACTATAGTAAGTGATATGCAGTATGAGAGTACTCGTAGCTGTTATTATTGCTGCAGTGTCAGCAGCAGCCTCCCCCTCCTGTCCTCCTGGCTTTGTGCACGTGCCTCAGGGCAACAGCTGTGTTTGTGCAGACTGGCCAAATAAAATGGTCATCTGTGATGAAGACTCACCAAATGCCTCGATGCGGATCGGGTACTGCATGACATATGACAATGAAACCAATGAATTGAGAGCTGGACGTTGCATAAATACCATTTTCAGAAAGGATTCCCATAAATTCTACATGTACTATCAACTTCCTACAAATTTATCTGCTCTCAATGATCAAGTTTGTGGGCCATCCAATAGCAAAGGCCTGCTCTGTGGAGAGTGTCAGGATGGCTTTGCAGTTGCAGCTCTCTGGAATGTTTTCTGCATTAACTGTACAAGTGCTTCCAATGGTTGGATTAAATTTGTTGCTGCTCAGTACCTTCCACTTACTGTAGTCTTTATATTGATTATAGTCTTTGCCATCAATATTGTTTCAGGACCCATTAATTCATTCATCTTTTTTGCTCAGGTTAATACTTTAAATCCCGATGTCACATTTATCATTATGCACACAAAAGTCCAGAATATGACTATGTATTCCACTTATATAGATGCACTCAAAAGATCGCCAGGGACAGTAACTGCTACCCTCTACGATGCTTGGAATTTGAATGTTTCCCCACGTGCCTACATTCCCCTTTTTTGCCTCACAGATCACCTCACTAAGTTTCAAGCTCTGACACTTGTGTATATTAGAGCATTTTACCCCTTGGTTCTGATAGTTTTTCTTTATATTGGTATTAAATTACACAATTGGAATTTCAGGGTTGTTGTCTACTGCTGGAAGCCATTCCTAAAACCCTTTCTTCGTTTTAGAAGGAGTGTTGATCCAAAGACTTCAGTGATTGATGTGTTTGCAACTTTCATCCTTCTTTCCTATGGGAAATTGATACTGGTTGCCATGTTCTTTTTGTACCCTCAACCCCTGTACAATGGTGAGGGACAGAAACTCAGTACAACAGTCATGGCTTACAGTACAAGTACTCTGTTCTTCCACAAGGAACACCTCCCACTTGCTATCTTCTCTATTTTTGTATCACTGACATTCATTGCTGTACCCCCCATTGTGCTCCTCTTCTACCAAGCTTCATTTTTACAAAAATGCCTCACGCAATGTAAACTAAGCTCTCAAGCTCTTCGAATATTTGTGGAAATTTTCCAAGGCTGCTACAAGGATGGCACAAATGGTACACGAGACTGTCGATATTTTGCAGGACTCTATTTTATCTTTCGTGTTGTTGCCATTATGTTATTCTTAACCAATCTAATTAATGCATCTGTTCTCTTTTATGTGTTTATAGCACTCTTATTTGCACTTGTACAGCCTTATAAGGAGTATGTGTACAATGTGATAGATGCTGTCATGTTTGGTCTCATGGGCACCATTTCCTTTCTCGTTATGTGGAACGTGGAATATTCTCAATCTCACGGACAGTTTTCTGCTCCCCTGCTGGTGTTGACTGAGGTGCTGTACTCATTTCCACTGCTATATCTGGTGTTGTTCATTGTGTACTGGGTGCTTGACAGAAAAACTAGTTGCATTCAGAAGCTGAAAAGCCACAAATGTTTGCGTTCCTTCTTCCAAGTCCAGGAGGAAGAACGGGTATACTTTGATGATGTTGTTCCACACAGATTACTGAATCCAGAAGAATATGAAGAATTATAAGAATAAAAACAACATGTCTGGTTGGTTATAGAGCAACAATGGGAATTGACTCACGCTCAATATGTGTAATTTATTGAAATTTGGACGTCATATTTGTTAAACTTTGGCCTTGTAAAAATATATACTCATTTCGTTTTCATATGCATGTATGTAGCTAGCAGTTATCTGATCCTTATTCCTTGTAGTTCAAGTGAACCCTTACACCTACCGCATTGAGTCTAATTATTCATACCCTCCGTTTGTTCAAGCACTAAGATTTAATATCCCCCAAAAATTGAGCAGCCGTCTCAAATAATTATTCTATTACTCGAATACTCCCACAGCCCCAGTGGTACTAGTACATCCCACTTGCAAAAGCAAACTTGAGTAAACAGAAGAAACGCATTAATAAGGCAGCTCCAAGTCAAATTCTGCACTGCCATGTAGCTATATACATGTGTGACTGTTCTGACTGCTTTCCAGCTGTTTCTACTACTCCACGAGTCCCCTTATATAGTAACACAAATGACAAATAGTGGCATGCAGACTGTGTATACACAGATGACAATCAGACTACAACGATAGCTAAGCTCTCAAAAGGGCTAGCGCTGCTATCAAGGCTGCCAATAGCCTCATTCCCAGGCCATGCAGTCGGAGAAGTGACCTGGGAATGAGCATAATAATATTATGCTAATTGTTTAAACATGCCCCATTTCATGGGGAAAAACTGATTATGGAATTTGAATAATGGAAATGAAAATCTGTTCGAAAAATTAGATGGAGTGTGGCTGTTAAACTAGCCATTTCAACGATTACATTTTATAATAATCTTGGTCTCCACTCTGTAGCTCTTAAATGCATCATGATATATACTGTGAGCAACAGATCTAGATTCTGAGCCGGGATGGAGGACTGGGACTTCTGTTAAAAATCAGTCAGCTGTTCAGCCAGTTCGCTAGGGTTAGGTAGCTGATGGATATTTTGCTGACTGGACACGTTGTCAGTATCTGGCACTTTGACATGTGACCATGAGCTGCTTACACTAGCTATTCACTGTGACTGAAAGTTCAAACTGCATATCAGTGGGGACATTGTTCCTTAACTGCCATTGTACTAAACTACATGCACCATTGTACTAAACTACATGCATAGCTTTGATAAGGAACAATCCCCTGCTGATACTTTCAGTCACAAGTCATGGTATAGCTAGATACTAGCAATTTGACACATGACCAATCCATGGCCGCATATAGTTAATAGGATTCATGCTGGAGGTCATAATCAGTAGAGTATGCGTGTGCCCTATCACTGTGCAAAAAGCCAAGTATAAGCCAAAGGCAGGTTGACACTATATAGGACTGTCGTATAATTATATTATACTGTAAAGATAAGCTTGTTATAGGGCTGTGTATACTGTTGGAGAGGCATATAACACCTTTTGAGTATTATAACAACATCCTATATAGTATCAATAGTCTGTTATAAATTGTTATAAACCCCATGTGACAACAGCGTTATAAGCCTGTTATAAAACATTATATAAACTGCTTTTAGAGCATAATTATACTATCCACTTTTTACAGTGTATAGCAGCAGTGCATGCAGTCTTTACAGTATAATTATAGTATTATATTCTTTAACTGTGTATATGTCAAAGTGTTGCAGTATTAGCTGTTCATACAAGTGAATGATTAGAGAGTGTAGCCACTGGAGAACAGTTCTACATAAATTCTACTATCCACTTCCTACAAATTTATCTGCTCTCAATGATCAAGTGTGTGGGCCATCCAATAGCAAAGGCCTACTCTGTGGAGAGTGCCAGGATGGCTTTGCAGTTGCAGCTCTCTGGAATATTTTCTGTATCAACTGTACAGGTGCCTCCAATGGTTGGATTAAGTTTGTTGCCACTGAATACCTTCCACTTACTGTAATCTTCATATTGATTATAATCTGTGCCATCAATATTGTTTCAGGACCCATTAATTCATTCATCTTTTTTGCCCAGGTTAATTCCCTGATTTATATCACATTTAGCTTTACGCATGCAAAAGCTCAAGATATTCCTACTTATATAGATTCACTGAGAAGATCACCAGGTACAGTGGTATACACTGCAAAAACATGTGGGTGGTTTTAACCCAGTTGGGTTACCACAGTTGCAATTAAAGGATCAAAAACAATCCTCACGTTTTTGTGTATGCACTCTACAATAACAAGATGATTGATTTTGAAACTTAAATTGTGTGCATGCACAATGCAAAAACATGAGAGTTGTTTTTCACCCTTAAAATTGCAACTGTGGCAATCAAGCTGGTTTAAAACAAGTACTCTGTTCTTCCACAAGGATCACCTCCCACTTGCTATCTTCTCTATATACAGTAGAATACAGCTAGTGATATACAGTATGAGAGTACTCGTAGCTGTTATTATTGTTGCCGTGTCAGCCGCAGCCTCCCCCTTCAGCTGTCCTCCTGGTTTGTGCCTCAGGGCAACAGCTGTGTTTGTGCTGACTGGCCAAATAAAATGGTCATCTGTGATGAAGACTCATCAAATGCTTCGATGCGGATCGGGTACTGTATGACATATGACAATGAAACCAATGAATTGAGAGCTGGACGTTGCATAAATACCATTCTCAGAAAGGATTCCCATAAATTCTACTATCCACTTCCTACAAATTTATCTGCTCTCAATGATCAAGTGTGTGGGCCATCCAATAGCAAAGGCCTACTCTGTGGAGAGTGCCAGGATGGCTTTGCAGTTGCAGCTCTCTGGAAAGTTTTCTGTATCAACTGTACGGGTGCTTCCAATGGTTGGATTAAGTTTGTTGCCACTGAATACCTTCCACTTACTGTAATCTTCATGTTGATTATAGTCTTTGCCATCAATATTGTTTCAGGACCCATTAATTCATTCATCTTTTTTGCCCAAGTCAATTCCCTGTCTTTTATCTTTGTGCATGCAGAAACTCAAGGTATTTATACCTATTCTACTTATATACGTTCACCAGAGGCAGTAGTTGATACAGTCTACGATGCTTGGAACCTGAATGTTTTCCCACGTGCTTATGTTCCCCTTTTTTGTCTGACAAATCACCTCACTGGGTTTCAAGGAATGGCACTTGTGTATATTAGAGCATTCTACCCCTTGGTCCTGATTGTGCTTCTTTATGTTGGCATTAAATTACACAATTGGAATTTCACGCCTGTTGTCTACTGCTGGAAGCCATTCCTGAAACCTTTCCTCCGCTTTAGAAGGATCGTTGATCCAAACACTTCAGTGACTGATGTGTTTGCAACTTTCATCCTTCTTTCTTATGGGAAATTGTTATTTGTTGTATTCCTCTTTTTGAATCCTCAACCCCTGTACAATGGTGAGGGACAAAAACTCAGCACGTCAGTCATGACTTTCAGTCCAAGTACTCTGTTCTTCCACAAGGAACATCTCCCACTTGCTATCTTCTCTATATTTGTATCACTGACATTCATTGCCGTACCCCCCATTGTTCTCCTCTTCTACCAAGCTACAGTTTTCCAAAAGTGTCTTACACAATGTAAAATGAACTCTCAAGCTCTTCGTACATTTGTAGAGATTTTCCAAGGCTGCTACAAGGATGGTACAAATGGCACACGAGACTGTCGATATTTTGCAGGGCTCTATTTTATTCTTCGCATTATTGCCGTTGTATTCTTTGCTACCTATTTATATAATGAATCTGTTATTGTTTTTGGGTTTATAGCACTCTTATTTGCACTTGTACGGCCTTACAAGGAACATATACACAATGTGATAGATGCTGTTATGTTTGGTCTCATGGGCACCATTTTGTATCTCGTTACATGGAACGTGGAATACGTACATATCCACGGGCATCCTTCCACTCCCCTGCTGGTGTTGACTGAGGTGCTGTACTCATTTCCACTACTTTATTTGGTGTTGTTTATTGTGTATTGTGTGCTTGACAGAAAAACTAGCTGCATTCAGAAACTGAGAAGATACAAACTTTTCCATTGTTTCTTCCAAGAGCGACAACAATTGCAAGCAAACTTTGATGATGCTGTTCCACACAGATTACTGAATCCAGAAAGATATGAACAACTATAAGAAAAGACATACGTCTGACTCCACAACATGTATCTGGTTATAGAGCAACAGAGGGAGTTGTTGACTAATGCAATTCCTGTGTATTGAAACTTGAACTTTGGACTATGTATCGTGCCAAAATCATTTTTAGGCATACATGCGGCTAAGCATTTTGCAATGGTTCTGGTTTTGTTATCTGATTCTTACTCTATTGTAGCTGTTCTAGAGATAAATACTTGACTCAGTGTGAACCTTACACCTAATCTATGGAGTGTGACTGTTAAAGAAATCGACTTCAATAATTATGTATATAACGTACTAGTCTCTAGTCTGCAACTCTCAAATACATAACATATTTGTATTCCCAGTCTCCATTCTACAGCTATTAGGTATACTGCATGTGAGTAACAAGCTGGCCTGGAAGTCTTACAAATTATACACGCATGTCAGTCACTGCAGTGTTCATGAATCACTGTATGCCTGCTGCTTATAATAAGGTTGCGATTTTCTAACCTAAAAAATGCCAGGTACGTTAACTTACCACCTCTTGAGGTTCAGCCATAATTTCGGGTATAAGCCCACCACGGTTCTATGTACTGTAGCATAATACAAATGTCTACCTAGGCCAGTGATGCTTATTGCAACTGATTGAGGCACAGCAGATGAAGATACACATAGAACTTAAGCTGGAGGCTCTGCTGGGCACTGGGGGAGCCAAATCTGGTCATTAATTACAGTTCCCTGCCCTAAAAAGACATCATACAAATTTCAAGAGTGCAGAAAACCACTCTCGCAGAATTTGATAGAAAGAGAAAAAGGTACAAACAGACCAGTGCAATGATACAAGAGAAGAAAAAAGAGCCTTTGCTATTGTGCTCACACTGAAGCCACTGGCTTCAACCATCACTATAATAAATTAATACCAGGTATATAGTCCTGACAATAAATTATAGTAAGAAAGTGGTGGTCCATGGTCCATGAATATAAATACTGCTATTATAATAGTTCTGTAGTGCACAACACAGGGAGAGATTTAATTGGTGGAGTGTAGAAAGAATAGGCGTGAGTGATTCCGTCAGGTCACAATGTTCCCGCTTTAGGGCTCTATAGGTTGGAGGGAGGGAGAGAGGGAAGGAGGGAAGGAGGGAGGGAAGGAGGGAGGGAGGGAGGGAGAGAGGGAGGGATAGGAAGGGTAAATGAATGCACCAACAGGACTTCATTTAGGGGGGGGGCAGGGGGGTACTCGGAAACTTTGTGCTCCCCTTGAAATTTCAACCCTTCAAAATTGAATATTGCTCAATATACATACGCCCCCCCCCCCCCAAATGTCTTCTAACGTGCTTTTGCCCCCCCTTGGGGATTTTCCTAAATGAACCCCTGCATACCTGGAAGCCACTGTCCTCCAGCTCCGTGCTGCTGATGCTGCGCTGCATTTGCAAATCTGGAGCCCTCTTGGTGCCCACGTTCTCGAAGAAGCCTCTCACAATTACA
Organism: Phakellia ventilabrum; assembly: GCA_963921505.1. Taxonomy (NCBI): domain Eukaryota; kingdom Metazoa; phylum Porifera; class Demospongiae; order Axinellida; family Axinellidae; genus Phakellia; species Phakellia ventilabrum. Next base: position 5,893,638 of record OY997393.1, on the reverse strand, counting down.
GTTTGCCCGCCCAGCTCTCTTAGCGCATTTGCTAGTGTCGGGTTCAACGATTCCTCGACACTCACTGGAGAGTAGTTGCCCGCGTACTGGCACGTCTCTAGTTCCGAGTCTCTCCTGATGTGGAATGGAATCTCGAGTTTTGGGGTTGTCGTTCCGGAACGAGTCGCCTCGGACTGGTTGTCGTCGCCATTGATTGTGCTGTTCTCAAACTGTGAGATGAGCTTCACTATGTTCCGTCTGGAGGTGGAGATGGCAGGAACGGCGCTCTCATCTTCATAAGCTCTTTCTACACTTAAGTTCAAACCATTAGGTCTACCGAGAATGAAATTTTCTGGCAGCCATTCCACAACTTCAGGTCCGGCAAGGCCGTCCACGTTGGAGTCGGAAGTCAAATCTGTTTCTACTGGAGAAGAAGATCGGACGGCCTCACTCGACTCGCTAAACCTGTCAGACGTGTTTCCTTCCTCCCCGGCAGTGTCGCAATCCGCAGCGTTGGACTCGGAATCGGCCTCGTGGCCATCAGTGCCGGTACCAGTCCCCACCGTGTCAGCAGCACTATCCGTAATCGCCACCTCTTCCTCCTCTGTCGTCTGATTGGGATTAAGGCTCGCTTTACTGCTCTTTGAGCGGGCGGAATTTAGACCCCTTGCGATAATTGCTGACTGAAGAGAACTCTCTGGGTACGCCGAACTGGTTGAGGTGGCTTCCTCACCGCTAACAGAATTATTGTCACTCTCGGTGCCAGCTTGGGAATCAGACTCGTCCAGTTTTGAGTACAGGATATCGGGATGAGTAGCAGCAGACGTACTCTCCAAAGCCGCCTTCTGGCTGCAGATGGAATTAGATCTCGACCGCCCCCTAACGGGCGTCCCTCTTACGGGAGTACTTGTGTGGGAGTCGCTCTTTCGTACATTTTCTAGAGTGCAGTACTTAGAGGAGCCGTTCGAACCCTGCCTCCGGTGTTGCCTGAAGAGTTGTCCCGATCCGCTCGACTCACTCCTCTTAAGAGCACGTGTCGGGTGTTTAAAACTCTCGAGCAGCTCGTTCACTCCCGGAGAGAAGCTGCCTCCGGGCGTCAGCGCCGGCTCGTGTATCTCTCCCGGAATAGGAATCTCTGTTTCCCCATTTTTGAGTATCTGGTTCTCGGTATTGGCCACAATGGGTGACTCGGAATCGCGGCTGGTGCTGTGTAGCGGGTTGAGCTTGAGAGACGCCAGAGGAGGAAGACTCTGTCTCCTGGTTAGCATGTCTGCTTGGTCGATTCTTTCCAAGAACCCTAAGAGAAAAGCAGACAGATAGGCAGTCAGACAGACAGTCAGACAGTCAGACAGACAGACAGACAGACAGACAATATACATCGAGAAAAACAGACAGATAGGCAGTCAGACAGACAATATACATCGATATAAGTGGCGCACTTTAGATGGGTACCAAAAAGTAAAGCTACTCACGCATGTTAGGCTTCTACTCTGTGCTTTTTGTTTTGGCACTGACACTTGTTTTAGAGGCCAATCTCACAGTAACAAAACTGCTAACCTGTTCTTCCCTTCAGGGGCTGGCCCTCCTTCTCACTGTATCTCCTCTTTCGCCAGATCCTCTTTCTCCCGAGAATGGGGGTATGAAACCCCACCCGCTTGCCCTTGGAGGGCGAGGGGTTGTAGACGTACCCGTCCGGGTCCTCGTCTGAGTCAGAAGAGGATTCGGTGTCGATTCCCGTGGGTTCGAGGGGGAGGGTACCAGGCATGTGACGCTTTAGTTTGTACATCTTCTCGTTCACCTGGCGTTCACGTCTACAGAGGAAGTGGAGAGAGAAGGATCGGAGGAATAGTAGTCAGTATGTTGTGAGCATGCTGTTAATTCAACCTTTCAAAATTGAATTCTGCTTACTATACGCATGCCCCCCCAAAATGTCTTCCAACGTGTTTTTGCCCCCCCTTTGGGGATTTTCCTTAATGAATCCCTGAAATGTGCAGCCTACCTCTGTAAGTTCATCTCCCTGGCCTCCATGTCGTTCTTGCACTTGCTCAGCTCCCGGTAGAGTCGCGTGGCGTGATTCAGCCGCTGCTCGTACATCTGCCGCACGTCCTGAGCATGTCTGAAGGAGGTTACCGTGGGAAACAACTCTTAAGCAGCTTACAAGGTTCAGCCATCATGCTAGAGTTTATAGTCTACAGGACCAAACATTACTCCAAAAAAACCTGACAGTACAACTAGGGAAATCCCCCTCCCACCCCCAGGTTATGAGGTTAATTTCAAGGTCATTTTCTACATGTAATTCACTTGAAATATTGCCTATGAAATGTATTGGCTAAATTCTAGGAGGGAGGGGGGAGGGAGGGAGGGGGGGGGGGAGGACAGTATAGCCCTAAAATTCTCCTCTTTGATCTTGAATGCCTAAACCGACTACAAACACTTCAGCTTATCACATCATGAGTTGGTCATCTGACCACTGACTTGTCACATGAATGTCTGTGTGTGTATATCATGATGCAAGACTGAAACAGGGAAACCTCTGCGACCTATCATGTAGCTAACACTTATTTTACCCATAGCAAGCAGCTTGCTCTGCCTAATTAGACCTCGTGGGGGGATTATTCCAGTACGAGCCCGGGCCTACCGAAGTTCCTCCTTTCGCTGAGAGACAAGTCCGAGGTCCAAGTTGGTGATGCCGTTCTGCCTCATCTCGCTCAGCTGCTGTTCAATCTCCTCTCGCCAGTTTCCCTGTAGGGATGGGCTCATACTCAGGGGTGGGCTTATACTTAGAGGCAGGCTCATACTTACGGTGGGTTTATACTCTGGGGTGGGCTCATACTCAGGGATAGGCTTATACTTAGGGGTTGCATGAGGATATACTCAAGGATTATTTTCAGACTGAACAGTACCGGTATCAGACTGGGCAGTACCAGTATCAGCCTGGGAAGTACCAATATCGGACTGGGCTGTACCAGTATCAGACTGGGCAGTACCTGTGTGGTGAGGTAGGTGTCCGGTGGAATGGCCAGGAAGGCTCCAGCAGCCAGGTCAAGGTGCAGTCGGATCTGCCGAAATGAGGGACGATTCTTTGGCTTCGCTTGCCTAGGAAACGGCAAAGTAAGGCATACGTCACGTCCATAGCAACCTCTTGACTGCATGGATATCAGTTACTGATGGAGCTGATATTTGCTGGCTCTGTAAAACGCCCACACAACCCCCCTCACTCACACAAACAAGGAAATGGCTACATGCACGCTGCGACAAGAGCTGCAGGTGTTCACAATTTAGTGCCACCACTTTATTCTCTGTATACCCTCTGCATATCCTTTGAATACCTCTGTAAAACTCTGACTACCCACTGTATATTTTAGTAAAACAACTCGATACTCACCAGCACATCCCTTTGCATTAATCTCTGACTACTCACTGCATATCTTAGTAAAACAACCCCTGATACCCACCGCACATCCCTTTGCATATCTCCTGAATACCTCTGTAAAACTCTGAATACCCCCCGCATACTCACCAGCACATCTCCAGCAGTATCTTGAGTCCGGTTGGGCAGGTGGATGGGATGTGCAGGTGGAGGTGGCTGGTCCCCACTCCATAAATGACAGCTTGGTGTCCCACATTCTGAGGGGGCAGAAACAGGTCAGCTTTCAAATGAAGGAATTCTTATTCCAATTCTTTTTCTGAGTCCGTACCAACTGTATATATTCGATAATGACATTGCAACAAAATTAGAGTTGGTCTAAGTCCTTGAAGTTGTATGTACCCGCAAGGCGCTTAGGAGCAGCTGGTTATTTTAAAATTTGGCTACAATATGTATTATCCTCAGTATGGAAAGCCAGCTGACACAATATTGGCAGTTTGACAACAGCAGGAATGTAAACTTTCGACAGCTTATTTAGCATAATATGTATAGTAGTAGGTGTCTGTTCACTCACATTATAGGGCTTCTCATGAGTCAGCAGTTCCCATAGTAACACGCCATAGGACCAGACGTCGACCTTCTCGGAGCAAGGTTCATGTCGGATCAGCTCCGGAGCCATCCAGGCTACTGTCCCAACGAACGACATCCGTGTGCTCTTGTCAGGCATGACGCGGCTCACACCGAAGTCTGAGATCTTTATCGAGTCATTTTCACACAAGAGGATGCTTAGGTGTGTATGTGTGCGTGCGTGTGTGTATGTGTGTATGTGTGTGTGTGTGTAATATTGTTTAGTTTTGGCATGTATATCAAATACTGCTTGTACTCAAGTTCACTGTCACGACTTTGCATGGCTTTATGGTAATTCAGCTGAAATGAGAATTGTGTAATTTTCAGTAACATTTCATTAATCATGCTTACAAAAATTGATAAAAATTGATGGTGGTAGTGTGTGTGTGTGTGTGTGTGTGTGTGTGTTCAAAATAAAGTAGTAGTGTGTGTGGTCACTGTTTGTTTGGTGCAAACACAGCCTTGGGTTACCAGTAAACAGTAAACATCCCAACCAACCAACATGCACACACATGCACACACACATACTAACTAATTAATCTCTCACTGCATTCACATTAGCTGATGTAAGCAGCTTTTACAAGATCAGATTTCAAAATGAATAGCGCTAATAATGTAATTATCAGGCTTCGGCATGTGGGGTGGTGGCCACGTCATCAAAGCAGCTTTTAGGTTATCACTGTCATGTGGTGTACAGGTGCAAGGAAGCAAGCGTTCACACTCAAAATTCTTTATCCCGAGAACACAATCCAAACACATACTACTACAACTGCAGGTGAATGCAGAGCATTGTAGGGCGAGCGTGAGCAAGGTAACAGCCGATATGTGGCAGCACACCCACTCTTGGAAATAGTGTTGTTTTAATTAATAAAAAAACTACTCAAAAACTAATATTTTTTGTCTCCAAAATGAGCCAATTTAGGTAGTTAACAGGTACTTTAGTAATAGTTTAGAAATTTTAGCTAGGTAACTAAAATTTACACTCAAAATAGAGATTTAACTAACACTACAACTACATTCTGTGAAGCCATACTAAAACAACACTGCTTGGAGACCTCGTGGATCATCTGCACGCAACTAGTATATCCTCCAGACACTACTATAATATCACCTACACACTGCTAGCATATCATTAAATACTACTGGTATATTACTACTATAAAGTGCTCACTTGAGTGACTTGAGATCTCTGTGGATGATTTTCTTGGAGTGAAGGTACTGCATGCCGCTGGCAATCTGTCTTGCCCAGCTCACCACTTGGGGAGGAAGGATCTCGGGCTCCTGGCGGATGTAATCGTAGAGCGTCCCTTGAGAGCAGAACTCCATCACTACACAGTAGCAAGGAGGTTCGGTGCACACGCCACTGTGTGTGTGTGTGTGCGTGCATACTAGTATGAAGATTTACAGCTATAGTGAATACGTTAAAGGCTTTGCTGTTGCACATTTCATTGTATAAAAGTGGCATTTAGGCTCACGTTGCATTACTTGCCATGCCAACAAAGCGTTGCCATGCCAACAAACAAACACCTATTGAGTAAATTCTTAGAGTGCCAGTAGAGCATACTCCATTGTAACATACATGTCACACACATGTGGCAATCCCGGGTAGAAAAGGAATGAAATAATGTTCCTTTTCTACCCGGGACTGCCGCATATACTGTACTTCTACTAGTAACTACTGTAGCTGCTGAGTGTTCTGAAAGGGTTGAGTACTCGAAGGTGATAGGAAGACAGAGAAAAAATACTCAGGGGTGGGCTTATACTCAGGGTGGGTTCATACTCAGGGGTGGGCTTATACTCAGGGTGGGTTCATACTCAGGGGTGGGCTTATACTCAGGGTGGGTTCATACTCAGGGGTGGGCTTATACTCAGGGTGGGCTCATACTCAGGGTGGGCTTATACGCATGGATGGGCTTATAGTCAGGGGTGGGCTTATACTTAGGGTGGGCTTATATTCAAGGGTGGGCTTATACTCGAGCCCACCCTCAGGGTAAGGCTGCACTAACATGAATTTGACTATGTTGGGATGATGCAACTTCCTCATCAGACTAATCTCCTTGCAGTACCCCGGGTCTTTCACTTTCTTGACCGCCACATGTTCCCTGCGGTACTCTCCCATAAACACGGCTCCCTGAGCTCCCGAACCGATGAACTCAAGCTCTCGGATGTCGGCAAATGGAATCTGCCACTGGTCTTCTTTCTTCTTCTTCTGTGAGTGTGTGTGTGTGTGTGTGTGTGTGGTGTGTGTGTGGTGTGTGTGAGTGTGTGAGTGAGTGTGTGTGTGTGAGTGAGTGTGTGTGTGTGTATGTGATTATGGAAGAAGACTTTTAGCAACTTGTACCATTACTGAGAATTCGATTAAAGGATGAGTGGATTGGGAATGAAATCAAGGAAGAGGGAGCTGGAATGAGACCAAGGAAGAGGAGGATGGGAATGAGACTCTATAAGGCAGTGAGATCAGGGAATAGGAGGTAGAGGGGGTTGGGAATGAGATCAAAGAAGACAGGGTTGGGAATGCGACTGAGGTAGAGGGAGGTGACCAAGGAAGAGGGGGTCAGGAATGAGACCAGGATAGATTCCAAGGTAGAGGGGATTGAGTGAATGAGACAAAGATAGAAGAACTTGGGAATGAGACCAAGATAGAGGGGTTGGGAATGAGACCAAAGAAGAGGAGGTTGGAAAACAAGCAGATGGGAACAACAGCGTCAGATTTATGATCGGCAACGTACACACCTGTTTCTTGTCCTTCCCCCATAGGCTGATGACGGGACTCAGGCAGGCCCACAGCCCCTCGATGATCCCAGACCGTCTCTCTCTCTGCATTGCATGACCCGTTGGGTAGAGAAACTGGTTGTTCTCGAGAAACTCCTCGGCTTCTGAGGGCTGCAGCTGGCGGCTCGAGCGACCGCTCTGCTGGTCGGTATCCGTCATCGCTGCATCCAGTTGATCGGACTCAGTGTCTCCCTCCATCTCCAAGGCGATGTCCCCATCCGAAAATTCCAAACGTGGCTGCGATCGAATGACTCGGCCTGGGCCTACGAAATCGCCGTAGGCTCGATCGGAGTCGTTACCGGCTCCGAGGGAGTTACAGAACCCCTCGTCTCTCTCGCTGGCTGTGCGAGTCATTTTCTTCGGTTCAACAGTAATTAAGGACTGCGTCGTCGTCGCTGCGCATGCCATCCAGTTGTGGCCGACTTTACGCCCAGCTGTTGCTCAGATACAATTTACATACATCGCAATTAACAGCACGAGGCAATATCTTTGACTTCTCGTATAAGTCTACGCAAACGGTTGGTCTATCGTGTCCTAGCCGAACAGGGACTTTCCAGCATGACGTATCAACGTATGGGCTAAAATTAGCATACGGCCACACCCGGACGTACGCATCTAAAAATAGACGCGTGCGCGAAGTTGATCAAATGTTCTGGGTCCCCACAGAAAGCGTTTGGAACCCGAGGCGCGTAATATCACAACTGCATTCATGGCCTATTGTGAAATGCATGATTGAACGGTGGCATAATATGTGGTGTGTGTGTTGCTAAGGCGTTCTACTGGAGCTGGTCAGTTTAGTGTTCAACAGGACGAGGAAAGACATGGAAGCAATCTGCAGGAGGAACGTGAGTGTGTGTGCAGTGGCATGGAAGAAAGAGCCCACGATGAATTCAGTATAATCTCATACTCGGGCCGCAGAATGGAATGGACACCCACAGGGCCTAAAATTTGTGTCTGGAAACTAATCCTGGGCTGCACAGTATTTAGGAAGTGCGGTTGCAGCTTTTGAGCTCTCGAGAAAGACTAATGCCTGCACAATATTGCGGTGAAATTTTCAATGTTGCACAGTATGAGACAGAGAGTGGCAGCTGCATAGTTCAGTTAGAATATAGGAAAAGAAAGGCTCTCTGAATACCAAGGAAAGAAACTGTCTTTCCGAATTAAAGTTGGTATTCAGAGAGCCTTTCTTTCCTATGCAAGAGCCAACTGAGCCAGTATAGTCAGTGTTGAATGAAGTAAGCAGCTAACCCTACAGCATTTGCGACCAAACTGCAGCTAGGTACAACTAACCCGATGGATGCAACTAACCCATAATTTTAGACCCTAAACGGAATGGACTGGACACCCCAGCCTGAGGCAAGGGTAAGCACCTACAACCCCATAAATCAGCTTGACAGGAAGAGCCAAGGAAGAAGGGACAAGTTCCACAAACCTCAAGTGCCTCAGGAGGACGTCCTCTCTGCAAAACTGTATCATGTCACGCAAGTACAAATGACTCGTGGGACTTACGGACACAGGCATAGAGTAGCCCACCTTCCGCCAAAATGTTTTCTTGCAGCCGTTCTTCTCCACAGCTACAAGAAAAAATTTGGGCAGAGGGCCAGCTAGGCGTAGGGAATGACATCTTTGTCTGCATCTCATTTCCAAAGGATGAATCATGGCAGCTACAGGAGAGCGATGGTTGTCACTATGGTTGTCAATAAACAACACAGAGTACTCTGCTTGCTGCTGATCAGCAAAAGGCGGTCCTTTATAGTAGCTGTTTCTGCATAGTATGGCTTGGTTTAAGTGGTTGTGGTAATTAGTCTAGAGCGGGTACTCAATAGTATTATAAATATCATAATTGCCAGGGGCTAACCAAGTGGTGAAATCAAGTGGCGCCCACCGCTCTAAAAAGGCCTAGCGAGAACACTGCCGCTGATAAATACTGACGCTGTGCAGGAGTATACATGCATCTACTGATAGAACATGCTTGGCGTGTGAGTCAAACAAAAGCTATAGCTGCTGGTCGGCTAGCAGTTGCTGGTCACCTCTGTCTGGGTGCAGAGGGTAGCTATATGTAGCTACTGGTCAGCTAGGAGTTGCTGGTCAACTCTGGGTGCAGAGGGTAGCTATATGTAACTACTGGTCGGCTAGGAGTTGCTGGTCAACTCTGGGTGCAGAGGGTAGCCTGGTCGGCTAGGAGTTGCTGGTCAACTCTGGGTGCAGAGGGTAGCTATATGTAACTACTGGTCGGCTAGGAGTTGCTGGTCAACCTCGGGTACAGAGGGTAGCTATATGTAGCTACTGGTCGGCTAGGAGTTGCTGGTCAACCTCGGGTACAGAGGGTGGCTATATGTAGCTACTGGTTGGCTAGGAGTTGCTGGTCAACCTCGGGTACAGAGGGTAGCTATATGTAGCTACTGGTCGGCTAGGAGTTGCTGGTCAACCTCGGGTACAGAGGGTGGCTAGCTACTGTTATTCAGTGTAAGTGACGTACTTCCAGTACTTGCTGGTGGTTCAGCTTTGCTTGTTTGCCGCAGGCGACGGCCTTGCCATCCAGGAACAGCGAGCGTCTCCCCTCGTTGTGGATGCAGACCTCGCCATCGCTGTTTAGGAACATCACAGCCTAGGAAAGGAGACAGTCAAATCATGGCTGCCGTTTTGACCAATGCCTGAAACATCATTTATCATTTGTCTGACCAACCAACTGACATCTTGAAAGAAAATTACAGCTGTTACTAGCAGGCTTAATAGCTAGCAGGTTTAATAGCTAGTAGCTCAGAGTGTGAGAGCACCTGACTAGTACGAGTTCACGTGCAAATTTCATCCAACAGCTGCAATTCTCACCTGCCTCCTGGAAATTTTGAAAGCCGGTCCCTCCATGGAGAGGTCAAAGTCCACCTTGGCAGTGGCAGAGCTCCGCCCAAGTGTGACCTCTCGTGATGTCATCGTAAATTCCACCACTTTGCCCTTTAAGATGGCGTACACGTCCGGACCTAACTCTATAATACAAAGCAGACAAGTCAGTGAACTTAGAACGCAAGCTGGGTAGCTAATTTTATGCACCCCCCTCCTGTTCCCACTAAGGAAATTTAGAGGAGGTTCTGAGAGGATTATAGAATTAGGGAACTTATATCTTGAACATTACCATGGCAACAAGGCCACTCCCCCAGACAGAAAAGAAACCACACCCTTCCCCCTTCTACTCTACATGTCAAGAAAATGTACCAGGCCCACAGCTAGCTAAAGTGAAACATGCACGTGGGCCGGGGAGGGAGGATACGACTATATCGACTGAACGGAGCGGAGCGTACCAGGAGTGTTTCCTGTATCAGTGATGGTCCTCCATTTTGGTAGGTCTTCTTCCAGCTGCAGAATCTCTCTCTTGGCGTGGCGGTCGGCCACCATCAGCTCTGGGGGAGGGCAGTGGATATCGATTCTGATCTCTGACACGCTATAATATGCTAGCCTCGTTCCCAGTCTCCATTCCACTGCATGAGGATGCAAAAAAAAAAGCTGGAGAATGGAGACTGGGAATGAGGCTAGGGAAATGGTTCAGTGCTACAGTTTAGATATACGTACACGATGTACGGCCAAATACTATCAGGGGTTCATTTAGGAAAATCCCTAGGGGGGCAAAAGCACGTTGGAAGACGTTCTGGGGGGGCGGGGAGGGGGCGTGTGTATAGTGAGCAGTATTCAATTTTGAAGGGTTGAAATCCCCAAGGGGGAGGGGGGCAAAAAGTTTCCACCGCCCCCGCCCCCTACATGATGCCCTGACCATACGGAAGGGGTGGAGTTTGCCTGGCTTGGATAATCATGACACTCTTACATTATATGCTAAAAGTGCAGAAAAGACATCACTATATACAGCATAGTCTCATGCCCAAACCATGCCCGGCGTCTGGGCACGAGACTAGTAGTAGCATGGCTGAACCTGGGACAGTTTATTCTCATTCACATGAGACTGAGGGTTGAGGCGCCGCTAACCTTGCTCAAACGCTTCTTCTTTCACGTCTTTTGACTTCCTGAAAAAAAGATCGAGCAGTCGATATGTGAAATATGTCTGACTCTGAGGTAGTGTGGTTTTTAAAGTTATTACATAACAGTCACATGATCTCATCTATAGCTCTGAGGTAGTGTGGTTTTTAAAGTTATTACATAACAGTCACATGATCTCATCTATAGCTCTGAGGTAGTGTGGTTTTTAAAGTTATTACATAACAGTCACATGATCTCATCTATAGCTCTGAGGTAGTGTGTGTTTTAAAGTTATTACATAACAGTCACATGATCTCATCTATAGCTCACATGAGTTCCCCGTCAATGAGTTGGTCCTCGGCATCGGCAAAGGTTGAGACGGAGTTACCCGGGGGAATCAGATCCACTAAGTGGGGCAAGAAGATGAAATCTACTTCCAGTGCAAAGGAATACACTAGCCTCATTCCCAGACTCACGTGCATTTCACTTTGGCTAACTGTGAACGCTGGTCCTGGTATTTTTTCTCACGTGCATGACATGTAGAGTAGAAGTAGCCTCATTCCCAGGCCTTCCCCGCACGAGCGCTCGTGCCGGGAAGGCCTGGGAACGAGGCTAGGGTAGAAGGGTGGTAGAAGGGTGAATTTTTGCATGGGGCAAGGACAGCTGCAGTTTTTAGATAACGAAGGAAGGCAGTGGATCTATACTCCTTGTAGCTACTCTTCGGAGCCCGTTTGTACCACAGACTGAGCACTGAAACAATGTCACCAGCAGAAGGTAGAGAAATGCAACTGTCTTTCGAGCGGTCTCTACCCAACAGTTAAATCACGCAAGAAAAAGTACCAGGCTCTCCAGTAGCAATTGAAACATGCATGAGGGCCTGGGGACGAGGCGGGTGTCTTATACCAGAGGAGCAGGAAAGGGCCAAGTGGTACCTTTCTGATTGCGCAGTAGCCCGTAGTGTCCCATGAGGACCCAGTGATGGTGGAGGGAGGTGGGCGTGCGGCAGGCGTGGAAGATACCGGGGTTATCTTTTAGGACCTTCTGGAAGGTCTCCAGGTGCCCTGGGTCCGTCTGTGTGTGTGTGTGTGTGTGTGTGTGTGTGTGTGTGTGTGTGTGTGTGTGTGTGTGTGTGAGAGAGAGAGAGAGTGTATGTGTGTGTGCGCGTGCAAATTAGTATGAAGATTTACAGCTACAATGTGTTTCTCTGTACAGGGGTTCATTTAGGAAAATCCCCAAGGGGGGGGCAAAAGCAATTCAGAAAACTTTTAGGGTGTGTGTGCGTATAGTGATCAGTATTCAATTTTTTGCATGCAATGGCACTCACAGACAGGATCTTGGCCAGTACTATCTCTTCCTCGCGGCTCCAAAGGGCGTTGTTTAGTGCCATGGTGATGACCCCAGGGGGCAGGGAGCGCATCGCCTCAATGGCAATCCTTGGCAGAGAAAGAGATGCATATATAGATACACATACATTGTACATACACATGCACACACACACCCATACATACAGGTATACACACATACATGTACATGTACACATACATACACATCCACACACACACACACACACACACCGACTCACTTGGATATCTGTGGGTCGTACAGCAAGGCGTACCACCTGTCCTCCACTTCCCTGAGGGTGAAACGGCAGGAGAACTTCACCCCCAAGTGGACGGCAGTGAGGTCATTGGTCTGCTGCACTGCACTAATTAGCATGAGGTCGTCGGTCGGACGCCAACGACCAAGGTCTTTCACAGCTGCAGATGACTGGGATAAGGACATGCAGCCTTCAGTACCAAGACAACTGAGCAAAAGCAATGAAGGAACGCCATCTTGTAAGAAACACACGCTAGTTACCCCTCGTAATACATGTGGTAATATTCATCTGTTGAGCTAAATAAAAGCTATAGCTGCTGGTCAGCTACGAGTTGCTGGTAAAGTCTGATTGTAGAGGATGGTTAGCTGCTAATTAGCTAGGAGTTACTGGTGAACTCCAGGTGCTACACCATACCGACGAGGCCCAAATAGGCTAGAACCGTTGTCTGAGGTTTGCATTAGCAGACTCTCCGTTTCTATTTTTTAAATCCCTCATGTACATACGCCACTAAAAGTTACGTAGCGAGATGGTCTTACCCTTGGTCTGGCGTTCTTCTTCAGGATAGTCCTAGAGGGCTGCAGAGAAGAGAGGATGCATAATGCTAGCCTCGTTCCCAGGCTCCCCCCGTGCAGGAGCCTCATTCCCAGGCTCCCCCCCACGCAGGAGAAGGAAAGAGACTGAACCTCGCTTTTCGTATTGCAAGCGACAAAAGTCGGGGCGGGGGCCTGGGAACGAGACTGACGTAATGCTATAACTATAGTGTCTTGAATAAACAGGACCCACTGCTGGTAATGGTAAGCATCTTCCTAGCCCCGTCCCCAGGCTCCACACTGCCCAGTATTTTTCACACGATGGAAAAACACACTTGAGCAGTGGTTTTCTATCTGTACCAAAGTGGAGCCCGTTATTACACAGCACAAACTAATAGTGGACTAGAGATTGGGAATGAGACCATACTGTGGATTGGAGACTGGGAATGAGGCTAGTTACTTGTAATTAAAACACTTTACCCCCCCCCCCCCAGCTGATCCAAAGATAACAGCTTGCATAAAGCTCCAGTGCAATGCCAGCAAGCAAACAGCTGCTGGTTGAGTCATAGTATCGAAACCCAGCCGTGGTCAACATATAGGAACTGCTTCGGAAATAGATATGATGTATTCGAAGCCTCCCTGCATGGAGAAGCTATGGGAACAATTATGTAATGCTAGTCTGTTTGTAACAACCGTCTATTCATCTCTACCAAAACAATTGTGAAAACGAAGGCTGATTCATGCCCCGCAATATACCCAGGGAAATTCTCCAATCTTTCCCATCAATACCCTGGCTTATCTTCGACATGTAGTAAAACAAGACTGTCTTAGTGACTCATCACCACGGCATCCATGGTGTCAGGATACGTGGCAGTACCGGGTAGAAAACGAACATTATTCCATTGCATATTTCAATTGTGTCACTGCGTTTAAGGCGCTGTATCTCTGAACTTCCGTTAAGGGCAGGGCTCATACATGCTACGTAGAAGCCTCACATATTGATGCCACCATGCAGTGCGTATGAGCCCCACCCTTAACAGAAGTTGAGAGCTACAGTGCTTAGAATACAGTGACACGATCAAAATACGCAATGGAATAACATTCGTTTTCTACAAGGGACTGCCACATATGTGATAATGCTAGATACACATAGCCTGGGAACAAGGCTAAGACACACATACATATTGAGAAGCTACGGAGCCTGATAGCTAGACACCCAGACACGCTGACTCACTCCAGCTCCTCCCCTCGATACTCCCTTTGACTTCTTGCTGCCCTTGGCAACCATCTCCAACTCTGCCACCTCTTCGTCGTACGTCCGAGGACGCTTCACGTTGCGTTGCGATGTCCTCGTGGTGTGAGAGGAGGGGTCTACCCCAGTGGTCGCTGAAGACGAGCCCTTGGTCTTAGAAGACTGGGTTTTGGTTCCGGTAGACTTGCTTGACTGGGCTGGGGAGGGGAGGGGGGGGAGAGAATGACAGCCAGTCTGCTACAGACTCCTTGCATCATGATAAAAACCACATTATGACTTCCAGCTACATGTACCACTCTGAAGGTTGATTTTGCAGGACTCCATTTAGGGGGTGGGGGGTGGGGGTATTCCCCCCCCCCCCCCTTGGGAACTTTGTGCCCCCTCTTGGGAATTTTAACCCTTCAAAATAGAATACTGTTCACTATACGCACGCCCCCCTAAAAATGTCTTCTGACATGTTTTTGCCCCCCCCCCTTGGGGATTTTCCTATATGAACCCCCACTTTGTATGCAAAATCACCCTGCACATAGTGTTAGAAGTTGTGCCGCTCCCTCATACGGCAGCTGAGACAACGTTGCAGTGCGCACCTGCCACCTGAGCAAACAGACAACTTCTGACACTCAGTGTAGGGTAAACAGAAAGCTGACCTCCAAAATGGTGATCAGAAGCCATGTACTATGAGGGGAATGATGCGATGCAAGGGGTCTAAAACTCTCCTTAACTCCCTCCCAGCCACGCCCACTTACCTTTCTTAGTGGGAGTGGTTTGCTTCTTACTGGCCACTCCTCCTGTACCAGTACCAGTTAGGGCCGCACTGTCGGCAGTCATCAGGGCTAGGAAGGATTTCGGCTTTCCTGAGCCGTGCCCAGATGGGTGTCCAGGGTTGCCATGGCTACCAGTCAGTGCCACGCCTAAGGATGTAGTGACTCCGACACTCTGTACTTTGGTGGCAGTAGTGCCAGTACCGGTTTGACCGGTTTGTGCATTAGTCGGACCTGTCTGGGTAGTCTGTCCAGTCTGACTGGTTTGAGTGACCTGTAGTACTCGAGCGAGAGTCTGGGAAGTGATAGTAGGTAAATAAGTGCTTTTCTTTGAAATGGTGGGTGTGGTTACGTGGGTGGGGTTTGCCACAGCTTGGGTGGTGAGCCCAATGACAGCTGCATTTCCACTTAAAGTTCCAGCCTCTGTAGGAATTAACCCAACAATTATAGGGGCTCCCCCCGTTGGGGACTGGCTGACCAGGAGGGCACCAGCTGTAGCTGTAATCGGAGTGGATTGCGTCTGCGCAGGAACAGAAAACTTTGAATTATACAAGCAGATCTAGAACAACCTCATTCACCAGGCTCTTCATACCTTGGTGGGTGTGGCCACAATGACTGAAGCGGGATTGGCCACCTGCAGGACGCTGACTCTCTGGCCTTCGCTGGTAGGCAGGGGTTTTGAGGAATCCATCTCTTCTCTCAGTTTCCAGTCCGAACCGTTCCTCGTCTCATTCCCATAATCATGACGTCATGACGGTATTATTCTTAGTAGCTGAATTTGCCGCATCATTTCTGCCTTAGCAGCTAAATTTGCTGTTGAAAGGGCGGTCTGGCAGAACTCCATTGAATAATTATTCTTTTAGAGTTATTAAACAAAATGGTAGAGGCCGACAGAGTAAGCAGGATGGCGGCTAGTCTCGAGGTCGACAAGTCTCCCTCCGATCAAGACTCGCTGAAGAACTGTGCAGTTGTCAGCACCATAGAGCCGCTGGCTAGCGGACTGAAGCCAGACGAAAAGGGGTACGTAGCTGATGTGTTCTCTGTAAATTATAAAGACCAGTTCTTTTTAATGCCCATTTTCCTGAATCGCAAAAAAATATTGTCCTGTGAGGAACGTGATTATATCTGCCTCTAGGTTATGATTTAAAATGAGCTCTTTTTTTTCCAAGAGATACATCGAAAATTTGATGTAGGAAATATTACTATTTCGCTGAAGCGTATATCCTATAAATAGAACAAACTGTTGGCAGTCAGATTTGAGGAAGGAGATTGGCTATGCTCCATTGGGTGCTGCATGCATCGCCACTCTGTATCCTATCGCTGGAGCCTTCCTTTTTAGGAGTATAATAAGGTCTTGATTGCTTCTGTTTCTTCCCAAAAAGAATTGTACATGTACCAACCGCGTACCAGGGATACTATAGCTGGAAGTGAACAACAGATGGGTGTATTAATATAGATGGATTGCAAGGGGCATGTCCAATTATGTAATGTCACTTCCGGAGGGTAAGTGAATACGGTGACAACATTGCAGCCGAAACAGAGAGATCTATAGGACATGACCTACCGAGATTCACTGACATCTGAGGGTGTCTTTTACAGTTGCAGCTATGTACTTATGCACCTATGAACTCGTGCGTTTGTCCTCCAAAAAGTAGAATTACGTCAACCGCTACGCCTACTTGCAATCCATCTATAGCAGACATATTTTGAGTCTCGCTCAATAATCAGTTTTGTGGTAGACTGGAATGTGTTAGTATGTAGTATCTTTGTTGACGTATTTGTGCTAGTGACTGTTAATAGGTGTAGTATGTTGTTTGTCTGTTGTTTGTCTGTCTTAGTTTTGGTGTGATTTTTGGTGTCTAGGGCTGTAGTATAAATAGTCCTTGTTGTACTGTGTGCAGGGAGTGTTAGTTCTATCATCCAGTAGTTGCTGCAAGGACCGCTCGGTCCGTTACATTTGGTGGCAGCGGTGGGATCCACTGCCTGCCAGTCGGCGGCAGGGCCCGTTACAGTTTCATGAATTTGTCATCCCTTGTCCTCCTTCTTACTTACACGCATACACACACACACACACACGCTCACACACACACTCACACACGCTCACACACACACTCACACACACACACACACACACACACACACACGTACTGCCAGGTATGTGAAAGTCACTCGAACGACCGGCCTGGGTGTGAAGGAGTTCTACCTCACTCTTGCCACGGCCAACATGCACTCAGGAAGGGTGGGGCTCAGTGGGATCCAGGTGTGACCCCATGCAACTGCAACCAAATGGGGGTGGGGCTTAGTTTTACACTCAGCTTACACACAATGGGGGTGGGGCTCAGTATGACTGCAGCTTGTAGCCAAGGGGGTGGGGCTCAGTATGACCCCAGCTTGCACCCAAAGGGGTGGGGCTCAGCTATGCAGCACAGCCTGCAGTTGAAGGGGGTGGGGCTCAGTGGCGTTCAGCTGCTACCTTATACAGAAGGGATGAAGCTCGGTGGAGTACTAATGATCCTGAGTGGTAGCATATGAAGTGATTTTCGTAGCATATGAAGTGATTTTCATACCCTCCATTACTGCTCTTTCCTCTAGAGGGACTGGTTGCAAGTTTCCTTAAAGAATCGTATGCAAGGTTAGCTCATTCTCTTTCAGAAATCGGTAAGCAATTAAGTGCTAGAGCTACTGATCTTCCTCTAGTGGAGCGAGTCCAGATCAGCAAGATGACGAACTTGATCGGGACGATTTCGCTCGAGGTTGATTTCTATTCCAAGCCAAAGTGAGCCGAGAATCAATGTAGCGATTTTACTTAGAGTACACGTGTTCCTGCCGTGTTCCTGCCATGTTTCTGCCTCCAGAAAACCCCAACCCTCGGTCAACACCGACGACCTGGCTCCACTCTTCTCTCAGAGGTTTGGAAACAATGTCTTCTGTACTGACCAAATGGTGAGTCTGTGTTGCCTAGCAACATATTGACCATGTTCAAAGTTAGCCTCGTACCCAGGTCTTCCCTCTCAGCTTTTTTCCATGGCTGCGAAAAATGCTGCGAGGGAAGGCCTTGATACGAGGCTAGCTCTCAATGCTGTATAGTTTTTAAGCATAGCCACATGCCTTGGATATAAACCTGCCCACTAATATCTTTACAATGAAGACATATTTACATCTGTGTATCGCTCCGTGTTAGAGATACAGGTATCTGCTTTCTTGTATTCCACTACAGATGGTTCTGGGTTTCGACAAGATGCCTCTGTTGAAGGCGACTGTTTTGGAGATAATAGGTAGTGATAAACAAGCCAGTTGATTGGACAACTAGTTGACAACTTTGTGCCATCTCCTGTTCCCTCTCAGCTGAAGATGTGACTGTGGCTCAGCTCAGATCTGTCTCGGCAAAGGGTTCAAAAAAGGTGAACAGGCAATGGAGTGACCAGGACAGCCTCATACCCAGGCTCCCCTAGCCTCGTTCCCAAGACAGCCTCATACCCAGGCTCCCCTAGCCTCGTTCCCAAGACAGCCTCATGTCCAGGCTCCCCTAGCCTCGTTCCCAAGACAGCCTCATATCCAGGCTCCCCTAGCCTCGTTCCCAAGACAGCCTCATACCCAGGCTCCCCCTAGCCTCGTTCCCAAGACAGCCTCATACCCAGGCTCCCCTAGCCTCGTTCCCAAGACAGCCTCATATCCAGGCTCCCCTAGCCTCGTTCCCAAGACAGCCTCATATCCAGGCTCCCCTAGCCTCGTTCCCAAGACAGCCTCATATCCAGGCTCCCCTAGCCTCGTTCCCAAGACAGCCTCATATCCAGGCTTTCATCTCCAATACATAAATTGTGAAGAAGGAACGCTGCAGCCGCATTCCCAGACTCCATTCCCTAGCTTTTCTCACACAGTTTTTTTTTTAAATGGTGCAAGAAAGGCTGGTGAGTGGAGCTTGGGAGTGAGGCTAGGGGAGCCTGGGAATGAGGCTAGAGGAGCCTGGGAATGAGGCTAGGGGAGCCTGGGAACGAGGCTAGGGGAGCCTGGGAACGAGGCTAGTGGAGCCTGGGAACGAGGTTAGGGGAACTTGGGAATGAGGCTAGGGGAGCCTGGGAATGAGGCTAGGAGAGTTGTTGTTTAAGGTACTCTTCTGTCTTCACAGATCAGATTTGGCATTCTTCACGCTGGATCAAGAGTTATATTTGAGAAGAAGGCTGTGAGTAACCGGAGAAGTGTGAAGCCTCATTTAGCAACATACTATTTCCTCATGGTCTTTTTGTTGTGTCTGGTTATGAGGAAGGAGGGAGGGAAGGGGATGGAAGAGGGAGGGAAGGGGATGGAAGAGGGAAGGAGGAGGAGGGAGGGAAGGAGGGGGAAGGATCGAGGGGGAGGGAGGGGAAGGGAGGGTGCGAGGGAGGAAGAGAGAATGCAGCAGGTCTAATTGTGACAATTGGGGTACTTTAAAGTGGTGTATCTTCCTTCTACATGTATAACTTCCTTGTGTGCTGTAGGATTCAACCATTCAACTGATTGGGAAGCACAAGGGGTGAGTATGATGAGAATTAGGCAGCTGCACTGATAGCCCTTGTGACTTCAATGTGACTTGCATGTGACAGTCACATGTCATGAGATTATTTTACATGTGGCAGCCATGTGACAGTCACATGATGTCATGAGATTATTGTGCAAGTATTGATTGGCTTTTCCCCCATCTCTAGGGATTCTGCCCACGTCTCAATCATTAGCCCCGACTGGGACTTTGAACAGATGGGAATCGGAGGACTAAAAAAGGTATTTACATAAAATTAATTAATACCAATTAGCCCCTAGAAGCTATCGTAATAAAAATAAAAAAAATTTGCAGGAATTTTCAGATATTTTTCGACGAGCTTTCGCTTCTCGGGTCTTTCCTCCTGAAGTTGTGGAACAACTAGGTAAGTAAAAAATAAATTGTAAATTTTTTCTTAATTTTTGAAATTTGCTATAGGGTAGTTTGAAGTTGTTGAAGATCTTTCCTAACTCACCTGTTTCATGGTATGGTCATTTCCCCTCAGGCATGAAGCACGTTCGTGGGATTCTACTGTTTGGACCGCCCGGTGAGTGTGGCCAGACTCTGGTTCTCATGACCATGTGCTGGTCTGGAGTATACGCTACACTAATGTATTATAGAAGCTACGTGTAGATACCGTCCAACATCCGTATTCACTTTGCTGTTATATTCCTTGAATAGTAAGGACAGTATACTTGGCACCTTGTTCTACTGTTGCATGTATCCTTGAATAACGTAATCGTAGTACACTTCTAATGTTGGTAGTAATTTTTTAAGGTACTTTGATGTTGTTGATGCGCTGTATCACTGGTTTCCATGGTAATAAGAAGGGTCATGTGACTCTTGCCTTGTGTGTGTGTGTGACTGGCTTTCCTGCAGGTACGGGCAAAACCCTGATGGCTCGTCAGATTGGCACGATGCTCCACGCCAGGGAGCCAAAGATTGTCAATGGACCAGGTATGTACATGTGATGCAACATTACCATGGTAACCACCCTACCTTTCCAGAAGTATAAGCTTGCACACATTGTCTCAACATCTGTGTTTATTGATTCTCTCGTGTTAATTTGCTGTCCCCAGAGGTGCTAGACAAATATGTCGGTGAGTCGGAGGCAAAAGTGAGGTACGTTTTCAGAATTCCTTCTGGTGATTGAAAGGGTATTGTTGCCTGAGAATCTTACTCCATCCGGAGATTTAAAACCTGCTAAGACTGGTGTGCTTGAGGCAGCATGTGACTGTTGTTGTAACCATGGAAACCTCCAGGCTCAGCCAGCAAAACAAGGAAGGCCTCTAGTTGAAATTTGTATTCATGATTCTTTTGTTTGTGGGATAAAAAATTATGCGAGGAAAGCTCAAGTGCATGTGCAGCATACGTACTTAGCATTCACTGCCACATAATATTTGTGAATTCAAACCTCATGTGAATTAACCACAGGACCAAAAGCGGTTTCCAAACCCCTCCTTCTTTTTGTTGGTTGGGTCTGTGGGTTTCCAAGACTACCGTTGTTTCCAGGAGCTTACGAGCGCTGCAAAGGGATAACTTAAGGGCTCCTGTCATTAGCAATTTTTTTTACCCTTATCCTCGTGATGATGTATCCCCGCAGACAACTGTTCAGTGACGCAGAGCTGGAGCAGAAGAAGATGGGAATCAACAGTGCTCTTCACATCATCATCTTCGATGAGATCGACGCCATCTGCCGGAAGAGAGGGTCCCTGGTACGCGATAGCTACCTCTGTAGTCTTACCGGACAATACTCACTCGGGCAGCACTATTATCACTACATAATTGCATACATCAATTATTCGTGAGACTGCCAAATATGGTAGTGATGATAATCGCGGTATTATCGCAATTATGATTGTTATCACAATATAATTGAAATATTGTCCAGTACCACCACTAGACTACCCTAGCATTGATTCTCGCCCCTGGGCACTTGAGCCCATCCTCTCCTCCTGTATAATCTTCTTCTCTTTCTTCCCTACAGACTGGCAGTGCTGGTGTCCATGACACGGTGGTCAACCAACTCCTAGCCAAGGTGGGGCTAAAGTAGAGCAGTACCTTTGCTGTAGCAAATGCTGGCACAGGATTCATAAAGCAGTGCAGGACGTGTGTGCGTTCACTGTAGATGCTCGAATCTTTTCTTGTAAATAATCACTTTGCCTGTAGAGATGTGATATTTTCTATCGCAGGGCACAGATTTTGTAGACTGTCCAGGGGTTCATACAGGATTTTGAGTTTGGGGGTGGGGGGGAGAGAAACTCCAAAGTTTGGTGTTGACGCGGAGGGCGTGCTTTAGTATGAACCCCTGCTGGCTCTACATTTTAGGTATAAGTGATAAAATTATGCTGCAATGTAAAGGTAAGGTGTATGTCTACATGAAGGAGTGTCTGGTCTAAATTCAATACGACCCAAGAATGACCTTTCTGGGGACGTCCTGCAGAAAGCTATAATATACTCTCTCTCTCTCTGAACACAATCCACGCACTCATCCTCACAGATCGATGGTGTCGAACAGCTAAATAACATCCTGCTGATCGGGATGACAAACCGGATTGACATGATAGATGAAGCTCTGCTTAGACCAGGCAGGCTGGAGGTCAAGATGGAGATCGGTAAGAGAATTATCACCACACTCATGTTATCCTTGTCGAGGCCAAAAGCTATGCTATTAAGTATGTTACGTAGTGAGTATTTTGGGGGTTGTAACCTCATCTTATCATGTCACGAGATAGGCAGATTATACCCCCCGCCCCCTCCTTCCTTCCCTCCGTCCCTCCCTCCCTCCCTCTGTCGCTCCCTCCCTCCCTCCCTCCGTCCCTCTCTCCATCCTTCCCTCCCTCCCTCCCTCCATTCCTCCCTCCCTCCCTCCGTCCCTCTCTCCCTCCCTCCGTCCCTCTCTCCCTCCCCTCACAGGCCTGCCGGACGAACAAGGTCGTATTGAGATCCTGAGTATCCACACTTCTCAGATGAGGAAACATGGCAAGCTGGCGACCGACGTGAACCTTGACGATCTAGCCACAAAGACCAAGAATTTCAGTGGAGCAGAGATCGAAGGCTTGGTGAGGAGCGCCCAGGCCACCGCCATGAACAAAATGATAAAGGTCCGTCTCAGCCTAAAAGGGCTCACTTCTTCTCATGTACGATGTGTGACCCCTCCCACTTCCTGTCATACCCCCAGGCCAAGGACAAGGTGATGGTGACTCACGAAGATGCTGAGAAGCTGACTGTCACCAAGGCGGACTTTGAGCACGCCCTCACGTACGATATCAAGCCGGCATTTGGAATCTCGGATGAACAATTGGACAATTACGTCTTCAATGGTATGGTAGCATCCCTACACACACACACACACACACACACACACGTATGCATGCACACACATACACACCTACACGCTCTCTCTCTCTTTCTCACACACACATGCACACACACACACACAGGTATAATTCCATGGGGACCTGAGGTGCAGGAGCTCCTAGACGTTGGAAAGACAGTGGTGGATCAGACAAAGGAGAGTGTGCGAACCCCATTGGTCAGCATACTGCTAAGAGGTAGGTATAGTTACCAGGAGCTTACAAAGCAATATGCAGCGTTATGAACTCCTAATGCTACTGTACTAGCCTCTTACATGTACATAGCCCTTCCTCACAGCCGTGGAGAAAAGTCTGTTACTCCCTGATATTTCTCCATGGCTATGAGATAAAGTCTGGGTGGGGAGGCCTGGGCAAGGCTAACCCTGAGAGATATTTTATTTTATGCAATACTGCCATGAAGCGTTAAAATACTCTCATGTGATTGATCTTGAGACTTCTGATTCGTTGAAAGTCATGTGACTATAGATAAAGGTTGGCGGTGCGAATGATTTCGAATAGCCTTCACTGGGGAACAACTTTCATTGCTAGCTACAAAGCACGGGGGCTCGCCAAGAGGCAGGAACTATCAGGAAATGCACCATATTAATGGACCCTTTACCATTATGATGTAATGGGGGGTAAAAGTGAGCACTAAATGGAGAAAATACAGGAAAACAGGTGTAAACAAGCATGTTCTTATGTTTTCGTACAACAAAAATACATCAAAGCACGTTTGTTTGTATTTTCTCCATTTAGTGCTCACTTTCACCCCCCATTACATTATAATGGTAAAGGGTCTAAGTTAGCTAACCACTCGGCTCATGTACTCACCTTACAACGAAGATCATTCAGTTGTAGAGACATATAAAGCCTTGGATTTGGTGTGCTCTTTTGACTTTATTCGTTAGATCTTTCTTCCGTCTCCTGTAGGCCAAGTTGGGTGTGGCAAGACGGCCTTGGCGGCTCACATCGCTAGGGAGTCCCAGTTCCCTTTCGTCAAGGTGGTCACCCCCGAGAATATGATTGGCTTCACCGAGGGAGCCAAGTGCCAAGCCATCAAGAAGGTCTTTGATGATGCCTACAAGTCCGAGCTCAGCTGTATTGTCATTGACGATATCGAACGGTTGCTAGGTGAGCTCAACTATCACATGATAGTCATGTGATCAAGACTATAAGGATACTTATTTTTGAAGCTCAAAAGTTTGTGTTCAAGTGTTTCCTCAGTAAAGTGAGCCGATCCTTGTGTGAAATTTAATCTGCCTCACGCCTCCGTTTGCAGACTATGTAGCCATTGGGCCAAGGTTCTCCAACCTGGTGCTACAGGCTCTCCTTGTTCTGCTCCGGAAGCTGCCATCTGTGGTGAGTACTTGGGCCGATACAGAGGTAGTGATCACTTACCGGATGGCTGTGTACATGATACGTCCTCCCTCCAGACCTCCGGCAAGGTCCCCCATAAGCTGCTAATAATCGGTACCACCAGTTTTGAAGACAGTGTGCTGGAGCTGACGGGGATTCGAGGAGCCTTCAACACCTGCATCGAGGCTCCTTACCTCAGCACTGGCGCAGACGTTTTGGTAGTCCTCAAGGTTAGAAAGTATTTGATATGATGTCATCAGCATGTCACATGACATATATGTTACCGTATTACTAAACCAATGAATTCTACCAAGTGTATAGCCTCGTTTCCGGGCTCCACCCCCACGCATTTTGAAGCGTCATAACCTAAAGAAAAAGGACGTTTCTAGGCACACCCATATTTGAACTTATTTGTGTAATTGATCCCCTTCCTTCCACCCCTCCCCTTCCTCCCCCTCCCTCCACCCTTCCCTCCCCTTCCCTCCCCACCCTCCACCCCTCCCCTTCCTTCCCTCCCCCCCCCCCCCCCCCCCACCTCATCTAGGAATCCAACCTCTATTCATTCAATGACAAGCAACTCAAGGAACTGGAAACAGCACTAAAAGGCAAAAAGTCAGTCATTTTGTTGTCTACTTTATCCCATTTCTCCCATTCAGCAGTTCTCTTCCTTGTGTCTCATACAGGTTATCCGTTGGCATCAAGAAGCTACTCGCAATGGTAGAAGCGTCTTTACAGGTAAATTTGCGCATTTGATCAACAGAGCAACTATTTCAAGTTGAGCTCTGCAGGGTGATTGGTAGTCTCGAGCCCCGTCGGAAAATTGGACAGGTCACGAGACTACAGGTGGTTAGTATCTCAGTGCACGCATTGTTAGATGATACAGAGTGATATCATTGAGCCATGGTATCACCATAGGGTTACGAGGGTATACATGGTTATCTTCATAGTTGTAGGTTGGCTTGCAGCACGTCCTACGGCCAGGAAAACCAGCTACTTGTAGGTCCCACCCTGTGATATCAGGGTTTCATTTAGGGGGGGGGGGCATTTGCCCCCCTTGAAAACTCTGTGCTCCCCCTTGGGAATTGCAACCCTTCAAAATTGAATACTGCCCACTGTACGTCTTCTGACGTGCTTTTGCCCCCCCCTTGGAGATTTTTCTAAATGAATCCCTGGATATGTACTCAGGGCACAGCTACGCTAAAATGAAGTGTGCAAGTAGGCCTGGGAACGAGGCTAGTCTGTACATGCCATTCCTGATTCTCAAGGTCAGGCATCCAGCAATAACTGGGGTTTATTGTATAGTAAGGGATAGTAGAAGTGGTTGTAGTAATGATTTCAAATGTAACTTGTATTGGAAATTATCAGCGGCCCCTGAGGCATACTTTCTTGAGTGGGTACCTGCAATTCAATATTTTTATGGGTTGGCTCTTAGCCCTTTGTACTGGCCAGGAAGGCCGATGTGGATCACATTTTGCTGACTGCTCCCTTCTTTCATTTTCCTCTC
This sequence comes from Phakellia ventilabrum, assembly GCA_963921505.1. Classification (NCBI taxonomy): domain Eukaryota; kingdom Metazoa; phylum Porifera; class Demospongiae; order Axinellida; family Axinellidae; genus Phakellia; species Phakellia ventilabrum. Next base: position 5,868,061 of record OY997393.1, on the reverse strand, counting down.
AGACACAGGACAGCGTTGGGACTCTGATCCGAAGGTTGAAGTGGGAGGCTGGACTGCAATGAATAGAGATTGTGCATTGATTGTTAGATTATTTGTCACCGGTCTACGTTACTTGTACTTTGCGCTACAGTATGTTATCTTTGCCAGATGCAGACGGAGCTTGCAAGATCAATAATCTGGTCTTGTCATGGTCTCACGCCCAGACCTTGGCTCCACCCCTTGCCGCAAGGGGAGGAGCCAAGGTCTGGGCATGAGACGTAGTCTTGTCATTAGGGAAATCCCCATAGGTGGGCCTAAAACGAGGAACGGGAATTTATAAAGAAAAACAACTTTACTTGGAGAAGGGAAAAAAAGAAGCCTATAGCTCCTGGACAGTCAAACTTCTTCCCAGGCTTAGCACTGATAGATAGATAGATGACTATATTTATGGTATTTTCATAAAAGTAGGAGGGAAAAAAGTCTAGCAGCCTGCCTCCCTCCTGGACAGTCAAACTTATAAAAATTCTTCTGAATGACAGATAGATGACTATTAGATAGATAGATAATAGATACATTTGGGCAGGAAATGTCCCTTCAGCCTGTGGCTGGTACACCAGGGAGTCCTGTACATACACAACACAAACAAAAAATACATACAAACTACAGTACTATTAAACACAGAATCTATAGATAAAAAAATATAAAAAAAAATTTTAAATTAATTTTGTAGCATTTTTTATAAAGACAAACTACTTAACTTGAGGGGAAAAAAGAGAGAAAAAAAGAAACTTGGAGAAAAAAAGAAAAAAGTTGGAGGAAAAAAAAGAGAAGAAACTTGATAAGAAGAAAAAACAAAAGCCTAGGGAGCCTCTCATCCCTCCTGGAGTGTTAGACACCCGGAGCGCTGGATAGGCGATGGCTGGGAATTACAGGAGCCGCTGCTGTAACGTACCCAGTCATCCTTTTAGCTTCGGAGTTCTTCCGGAGAAGAAAGTTACCGGCATATTGGCTGTAGGCTTAGAAAGTCAAGAATCAGATGTGTACGCGGGCGGCATTCGAACCCGCGACCCGATTAATGGGGAGGCCACGTTCCGACCCCAGTCTGAAACGAACGCGCCACCTTGACTTCCCGTCAGATGTGTGCAAAATTTAGGGTTTTAAACCTGTAACGGTTATGTGCGTTAAATGGAATTGTTCCTAGAATGGCAAAACTGGCACTGCGTGTCAGCACGATGGCTAGAGCGTCCCGCTATAGTAAAAGGACCGAGGATAAAGGTTAGGTAGCTACAGATACATGTAGCGCTAGTTGTAACTATGAGCCTGGCTCATACAGGCCGCATAGCTACACACATCCTACCATTTAGTATCTATGATCCTACTTCGGATACTTGTCACTTGTGGCTCAAAATAGGGATGTTAAGCTGGTCAGGTAGCTAGCCTTTTGGCTAGTGCATATCTCTATCCGATTATGGCTGTGTCAGACAGTGTGTGGACGGTATGTATTGCATGACAGCGAGAGGGTGAAGATGTATGTGAAGGAGAAGGCAGTTAATCAGGAGGATTGAGAGGATGGGTGGAGCTGAGATTGGTTGAGGAGAATGAAAGCGGAGATAAGGAAGTGAAGGTGGCATACTGTTGGGGAAGAGGTTGGAAGACATAGATGAAGAGGTGATGGACAGGATTGATGGGTATTTGTTGCTGGAGTTACTGGATTAGTGGAAGAGATGGAAAGAATTATGGATTGAGTGTAGCTAGACCCAGCTCCAAGTACCTGGAACCCAGTCCTCCCTGTATGCCCCCCCTAGTCTCGGGTACCCAGACCCTCAGAAAATCAGACCTCTTACAATTTTTCGACGGGTCTGGGTATCCAAGACTACCCCCCCCCCCCCCCCCCCCCACACACACACACACATTATCATACATGCACGGCACAATCACTGTATAGCTGCTGTATAATTTATGCTATTGTCTTCGCTATTGTACTGTATGTCTCGTATGTGATGGCCCAGCGGGGTTCAGACATGAAAGAATTTAATAACCATCAAGCAACACGACACTCGATCACAGTCACAGTTCAGTGTGAGATCCGGGTGTTTTGATCGTGACATTTCCCGTTTCCCCAATCCACACATTGCACCCACGTGCAATGTGGGCGTGCAATGTCCGTTGTACGCGTGATCGCATGAGCTTTCTACTTAGCCATACTATGTACATTGTGATCCCAGGGGTTTAACCTTTCCTGCTGAGCATTCTCTTCGTTTCTCCGTGACTGAGTCATGCTACAGTCGCCCAGCATGTCAGGGACCCCGCAACCCGCCCCAAACCCGGTCAAGAAGCAGGGTACCTTGTGGAAGTGGACCAATTATCTCTCCGGTATGAAATGGCAGTAGCTTTGTTTATAGGCTGTTAGAGTAGCAGGGCTACTATATAGTCTGTTCTCTAGTACTCCCCACTTGGGAATGGTTTCCCCATCAATTGCGGGGCTCCCTGATACCAGCTCATAGCACCTGCTGATACTGTACCAGGGGTAGTCACTTCCATATTGCCTGTATATAGATCATTTGTGAATGGGATCAAAATGGAATCGAGCGATCAAGGTAGTTGTTAGGAGACGATCAAGGGATCAAAGTGAAACCACTGCAACAGAAATCAATGGAGCAACTGCTTTTCTTCAATAATTATTAAGAAGAGTGTGGCTTCCATTTTGTCCTTTGAACCCCGTAAGTCAAGCGATCAAGACATCTAGCAAGTGATCAAGGATGATTTGCGCTGAACCAAATTCTTGATCCTGTTCGCAAATGCTTCTACAGGCAACACATAAGTGACCACCCCTTGCTGTAGACCACTCTCTTGTCATATAGGACATTTCCGTATATCTACCTATCTGCATGTATCTCCTCAACCATAGATTGCTATTGAATATAGCACCAGAATGGAGCTGTATATAATTCTATGCACTACGAAATCCTTTAACTAATGCCCCCTCTTCCCTGCACACGCATCAGGTTGGCAGCCACGATGGTTCGTCCTGAACTCTGGCATCCTGTCCTACTATCTCTCACCCAGCGAGGTCAAACAGGGGTGCCGAGGGTCACTGAAGGTCACGTCCTGTGACCTGATAGGTATTGAATTGGTCCATAGGTATACCTGGGACACGATTGGACGCCGGCGAACTCGGGACATCCCTGCCGGCAAGGGAGCATGTGACTGCTGTAGACGGGGAAATTCAGACATGGCTGCTGGATTGTTAATTTTTAGCGACAACAAAATTTATTGTTGACTATATAGTAGCCATATGTGTATGGTTAGACTACATGTAGCTACACATAGTAGACTATATAGTAGCCATATGTGTATGGTTAGACTGCATGTAGCTACACATAGTAGACTATATAGTAGCCATATGTGTATGGTTAGACTGCATGTAGCTACACATAGTGAATGACAATAAATGATGCTGGCTGAAGCGATTGTTAGTACTGGTGGTATCTTTTGTAGTCTTATCTTAAGCAGTGATTTCAGTGGGAGCCTGGAGGTATGGCACTGTGTTCATTTGGCCGCCATGTATGAATTTTGCTATCTATGTACTGCACATGCTTAGTTATAGCCTTGAAACGTTGCTGCATGGCTAGTAATGTATGTGTCTATTATACATGTAATTCAAACTGTGTAATGTTTTATTTCCAATTAGTGCACCCTAGTGACCACCAGCGGTTGGACATTGTCGCCCCCGGTGGCAGCCACATCTACGTCCGAGCGGCCTCCACTGCCGAGAGACAGCAGTGGCTCATTGCTCTGGGATCTGCCAAGCAGGGGGAAGTTGCCACAGAGACAGGTGAAACAAACATATCCCATATAGTGATTCCTGAAATCCTGTGAAAAATATTATTGACTAGCTACTTAGGGTGGAAGAGTTTGTGGCTGGTGTCTCCAATGAAAGTCATACGCTAAATAAATGATGATGTTTTTGACCACAGTGGCCCAAAAGGTTTCATTATTGAAGAAGGTATGTCTGAAAAAAGTCCCTATCCTTTTGAGGCATCTTCCCACTTCTCCTACTACATGAGCTTAGCATTCAGAAAGGAAGCCATTACTGTACATACATGTATGTACAGCTGATTGCATTCCCAGGATTCAGTTTTGCAAATCTCATTCCAAATCATAGTTTCAGATTCCACACAGAGCTATGCATTTATGTACATGCATGGTTAGTTGACCCACTCACTCACATGTGTATAGAAAAGAGGTCGATGACCACACCTGAAACAGTTGAAATGTTACGTCTACATGAAAATTTTTAATTGCCTATACTTCATAGTGTATATGTAGTCCCTACTAGAGAGTGTGATATTGTAAGCCCCGCCCCACTTCCAAGATCTTAATGGGAGTATAACATGTGGCTCTTTCTTTCTTTTGTTGCCTCCTAACTTCCACTTCATAGAACATTCAAATCTCATGTAGTAGGCTTGACTTAGCTGCACCACTAGTTGATGACATCATGTGATCTCCTATTTATGTCCAAAACAATGGCTCACATGACATCATGTGATCCTCCATCCCACGTCACTGTAGTAGCTCACATGACATCATGTGATCGTCCATGTCTAAAGCAATGACTCACATGACATCATGTGATCCTCCTATCCCCACAGCCCCCTCCCAAGAGAAGCTCCACAATGAGGTAGCCAAGACCAAGATGGGAGAGCTGCACATCAACTGCCAGCTCCTCATCACTCAGATCTCCGCCATCAAGTCCGCAGTAGCCTCTAAGGAGCCCGACATCAAGGTGATATGGCGTTCCATACTGCACCTACATGTACCCTCATTCCCACCCCCTCCACCCCCTGCTTTTTTTATTGGCTATGCTTTGTGTATCCTAAACAAGCAGTGGCCTACATGCTGGAACATGCTAGCCTCGCCCTTGTAAAACAGAGGAGAGCCTTGTATCTTTTAAATGATTCAACTTAATTATGCATCGGTGGAAACCGATCGAAAGACAGCTGCGATTCTCTACCTTTCACTGGCAACACTACTTCAGCACTCAGTCTGAGGCACCAATGGGGCCTAAAGATCAGCTACTGAAAGTATTGATTCACTGCTGTTCCTCGGTGTTGGAGAATTTCAGCTGTGCTTGCCTACGCACAGTTCTACCCCCTTTCTACCCTCATGTGAGAAAAGTTACTAGGCTCCCCCTGTTTTAGGGAGGGCCTGGCAACGAGGCAGGTACTGCATACATCTTCTTAGTGGCCTCTAGACCAATAAGCTGTCAATCACTCTTACAGCTCTCTCTCTCTCTCTCCCTCCCTCCCTCCCTCCCTCCCTCCCTCTCTCTCTCTCTCTCTCTCTCTCTCCCTCTCTCTCTCTCTGTGTGTGCTCCCTCAGACACTGACTGAGATGTCCACCCTGGTGACTGCCACCTGCGACGCTTTCCTCAACACTCTAGCCGAGTGCATGGACCTCAACTTCAGTGGAGGTAGGCCCTGCCCGGAGTGTTCGGGGAGAACGTACGTACTTGTACTCCAATCACAACCAATTCTGGTCCTTACTAAGATACATCCAATGTCACTAAGTCTCCAACCGCTGGAGTTATAGCCTCCAACTATTTATAGTCCCATACAGCCATAGTACTGCTCCAACCTTAGCCATAGCCATAATCCCTAAAGCATTTGGAAAAGGAAGCTATGATGGTTTTTGGCAGGGTAAGAATCATTTACTGTACAGTAGATTACTACATGGTCTGGGAATGAAGCTATGTGGTCTGGGAATAAGCTACATGTACATGTATGAGGTCTGGGAATTAGGCTATGAGGTCTGGGAATTAGGCTATGTGTGTCTGGGAATGAAGCTATGTATGTGGTCTGGGAGCAAGGATAGGTACTTATGTTGTACACGGACTTGGACATACGGTACAATTTTATTTTTCTCCTGCAGAACCATGGCCAGCCTCTCTGAAGGTATGTACATGTACGTGTATGTGCAGTAGGGTTCATCAGATAAAAGATGTTGAGAGAATAGCCGAAAACAAGGTTGATATTTCATATCTAAAAACCAGCTGGTATTTCACATAAATCATCCGGCTAAAGGTCAGTCCAAACTGATGCATCTGTTGAACGGATCAGGTTGCTGACTCAGCAATTTCGTAGTGCGCTTCCATTAGCTGCAAGAACTTGACAGAACATAAGTATCACCGCTACCTACCACTTTTTCACCATGTAGGCAATACAAAACTAAGCTAGCTTAACATACCTTGGCCTATTGGGCCTGCAAACTTTAAGTAGTTTCCACTGTGCTTGTGGCTATAACATTATTATATAATGTAATTTGCCGCACACGTGAGAAGTGCAGCTGGACAGACAAAGAAACAGATACGGGAACGTAAAGCAAGCACATGACAAGCCGAGCACGTGCTTTACGTGCGCCCAGCTGGTAAAAATTGGGGGATACGATTGAGTTTGACCCACTTGGCAGAATAGATGAACTTTAGCTCATGGCTATATATAGTAGTCAATAGTAAGGTCCAGCTGGTAAAAATTGGGGGATACGATTGAGTTTGACCCACTTGGCAGAATAGATGAACTTTAGCTCATGGCTATATATAGTAGTCAATAGTAAGGTCCAGCTGGTAAAAATTGGGGGATACGATTGAGTTTGACCCACTTGGCAGAATAGATGAACTTTAGCTCATGGCTATATATAGTAGTCAATAGTAAGGTCCAGCTGGTAAAAATTGGGGGATACGATTGAGTTTGACCCACTTGGCAGAATAGATGAACTTTAGCTCATGGCTATATATAGTAGTCAATAGTAAGGTCCAGCTGGTAAAAATTGGGGGATACGATTGAGTTTGACCCACTTGGCAGAATAGATGAACTTTAGCTCATGGCTATATATAGTAGTCAATAGTAAGGCCTTGAGGCCATGGCTGAAGATGAACTCTAAACATCTTCTACTTTGCCTCTGTCTCTCCCAGCAGCCTCTCTCCTCTGGTCTAAGACAGGAGGCCTCCACTCCCAAGAGAACCTCCATGTCTGGGTGAGTATCTGGGTGACAGCTGAGTGCTGTCTGCATGTGTAGGACACTTGCTAAAAATGGCCTCATCCTTGCCTTGCCGTGGAACCACTCAAAATGGATGTCCTTATTCAGGAGTCATTTAAGGGAGTCCAAATTAGCGGGATTCCCACGGTATTGGACTGCCTTCTTCTGGCCTCACAAAAGCAGCCAGGGCTCTGGTGATGAGGCTATGGGCTGGGCTCTGGTGATGGGCCTATGGGCTCTTTGAATCTAAAAGTGATTAATAGTTTACTAGCTGCAAGCATAGAAAGTACACTGTATGCTAGTTTGTTGTGATGAAGGTTTGCAATGTAAGAAGTGTCAGCTGACGGTTTCTGTAGAGACTGTCACAGATGCTGGAAATCAATGGAACAAGACTCCTGTAGCTGTCGACTAGACTCTTATCAGATCACGTACTATATATTCTTCAAAATTGGCCATCTTTTGTAAGGGCTGACATTTTCAGTATGAACTCACTTCAAAGACAATTATATTGCAGAGACCCCTCCTAGCATGTGGTTAGAGTGGTTCTGTCACTACCAAAACTTAGCATTGTCAATCCCTTGGTGTTTACTCCTGACAAAAAAGTCCCAAAAGTCCCAAAACACATGAACCATGCACTTCAGACACCCTTGGCAGGGGCTGTAAAATGATTTTGTGTTTGTGGTACATACAGTTGTCTATATCAGACCAATTACTCAGGAATGGATCAGGGGAAGGATATTTTCCATAAAACATTTAGTCTGAGGAAACAAATTAGGAGGGCCCATGACTGCCGGGCTTACATCGCACATGCCACTATCACGATATGGTAACTGTGTAGGGAAATTGACTGGACAACACACAGTTGCTGCTATTTCCCGCTCTGTTTTGGCATGGATGCATGAGCCTGTGCTAGAGATAGTCTCTGCTAATAAGGTAGCTAGAAGACATGCAGTGTGGTTATTCTTCACTTCTCTCTCTCCAGTCACAGCCCTCCCAGAGATGTTTCTCACGTGAAGCGCCTCCCATCCAACAGCTTCAGTGAAGACGAGCTCTACCCTCCCACTGTCACCACTCACACACCCTCCCCTCGTCACCCTCACATTGGCACTACTAACACTCCTTCCCTCCCTCACCCTCACACTGGCACTGCTCACACTCCCTCTCCAGCCCACCCTCCTGCTGTCACCACTTCCTCCCCTCACCCTCACACTGTCACCACTCACACTGTCACCACTCACACTCACCCTCACGCTGGCACTCAAACTCACACCTCTCCACACCATCTACCCACTATGAAAACCACACCCACCACGCCTAGCAACAGCCAACCGACACTCTCCATGCCTGTGCATCTATCGGGAAGCAGAACAGTCCCAAGCAGTGAATTGAGTCCACCAAAGCGTGTCACCTTCGAAACTACCCAGGCACAAAGCACTGCTGAACCGGACAAGAGAACTGAAACCCATTCTTCTATTCCTGGATCAAGTGAGAGTAAACCTGGAATTGGAATGGGACAGAGTTTACATCCTACTTCTCATTCTCAAGACAGTCCAGACTCAGGATCTATCACTGTGCAGTCCCATACTGAAAACCACCTTCCAGCTGAAACAAAAGATGATCCCTCACGCCAAGTGCCTTCCAAACGTACAGAAAACCCAGAGCGTATGGACGATTCCAATAACAGTGTTAGATCTCATTCTCGTTCCAACTCGGACCTCTTCCTCACGCCCGACTCCTCCCGAGACCCCACCCCACCTCCCTCACCAATACTCAACAGGATAGGAGACAGGATCCCTGGAGGTCAGAGGTCACATCAATTTGCCACTTTCTTCTCCAAGGCTACTCAAAAGTGAGTTTCTGAGGCCGTTTACACTATAGCAAGCATTCACACAAGTGATTAAGAGTTTCAGTGGGGGAAAATACTCTCCTTGGCCTCTGTAATAAAATCTCCCTCCCTCCTCCCTCCAGATTTGAGGATCTGGTACTTCAGGAGGACAATGGTATCCCCACGGCTGACTTCCTGGCCTGCTGCCGAGCTGTCATCCCATTCTTTGGTACAGCAGATAGCAATTGCCTCCATGCATGTACATGTACACTAATTAGTGAATACCTTAGGTTAATGGCTAAAAGGATAAATATAGATTATGGGTATTTTTAGAATCATACCGCAATGGTGCACAAATAAGTGTAACATGGAGTGGTGTTTCCAGGTACATGTATGCTATCAGTGTTTTTCATTCATAGCAACCACCTCGTACATGTATAATAAACCTCATATTGTAGTTACTGTTGGATGTTTGACTGTGAAAATAAGAAATGGCATGGCCTGCTAACTATGTTTTTGTGTAAAACTGAGAACACAACCCTGCTTTCACTACTGCATGTTCACAGCCCTCCTCTTTCCCCACTCCCAGATACTCTGAGTCCAACGGCTTTTGCACCTGTCAAAGCTGACATCAGTGGCAATATTGAGGTCAGTGTTCCTGCTTTTCTTACCATACTCATATATGCTACGGTATGGTGGGTTCAAATATTGTGGTGTTATGATAGGTACAATGTAGGCAGACAAGCAGTTCTGGATATAGGGCCTTCACTTTCCTAATTACAAGCTTTGTGTATGGCTCTGTGTGTGTAGTCTTGGCTGTGTTGTTGGCCTTGTCTATGCTGTGTTGACAGACCTGGCGATGTGGTCCTACCATGAGGTTGTTTCCACTGCTTTCCCTCTAGAAATTGTCTGCCAAGTTCAACAGCAACCCGCAGCTCTATGCAACACTGCAGGCCATTGTCTTGCATGAGCTCCAGACCAACACCCACCGTGCCAGAAACTCTGCCACTGACGCACTGCTGTGGCTGAAGAGGTTAGTCAGTCAGATAGAGATATTTAGAGAGTAAGAAAAAACAGCTGGAGATTGAGCCCAAGACCTTCAGACACTCTTAACACTGTGGTACTGAGCTACTCCATGGAGCCTCTGGGCTAAGGACTGGTACATATATGTGAATTAGAAAGAAGAAAAAAACACGATGAGAGTGTAAAGAAACTCTAGAAGAATCTGGAAGAAATCAGAGCCCAGCTGGGGATTGAACCCCGACTACTAGTCAGAATCTCTTACCCACTGAGCTACTAGAGCTCCTGAGCAGAATTAAGAGCACTTGCTAGCAATACCTAGCCAATTCCAACTGTAATTACTCTCACATGTTGCCTGGATGGGTGGGGAGAGTTGGCATGCCATCAAAAAGCTTTTTAGCCCACCATTTTTGATTCTCAAGGTTAGTAACTAAGGTTTGAAATTTACTGTGCAGTAAGGGATATATAGTAGAGATGGCTGAAATGATACTTGATCAAGCTAGTTTCAACTGTATATATTTGCAGATCATAGTAGTCTTTCAGCTGTTTTTATCACTTTTTTAATGTCAAACACAACATTACAATCAGCCTTCCAGGATAATTAAACTACCAAAGCGAAACGTGAGGCTGAGAAATCATGCAAATGTAAATATTGGGAGTAAATATATTCATGTAGCTACGTATATGACCCAGTGCTATGGACCTGCTAAAGCCATGCCTCCCTTCCCCCCTCCCTCTCACCCACCCTCCCATCTCACCCCATCTCCCAGAGCAATGGAGTTCATCCAGGTGTTCATAGCTGAGGTATCTGCTGGGGAACAGAGCTTGGATGTTGCTGCAGGTATATATCCCATCACTCAAAGCTGCATTCTATAGTCATGTGGTGTGTCCATTAAAAATTTCCCTCAAGCTAATGGACTACACCATAATGACAATAGGTGAACAGCTGTGGAATTTTCCCCCAAAAGAGCCATGCCTCTACAATCCCTAGTTGCAGAGAGCAGTGTGGTAGTAAGACATCATTGATTCTTTTTCTTTGCAGGCAAAGCCTACAGCAAGTCTCTGCGGAGGTTTCACAACTGGATTGTCAGAGGCATATTCAGTGTAAGTCTTACACGTATACATATGAGTACTCTGCGTCTTTTTGCTCATGCAAACTGGTAGCCTCGTTCCCAGGCTCTAGTGGAGGTCCACGCAAGAGCCTGGGAACGAGGCTAGCATACTGGCAGTGTATATACTTCTAAGGGTAAAGCAGGAGCTACAATCATAGCAGTATTTTTTACTTTTCTTGCAGCTTGCAGTGAAGGCGGTGCCATACCACAAGGACTTCCTCGTGTTGCTTGGCTCCAATGGCTCGGCAGAGAGCGAGAGAGCAGTGGTAGGAGACATGGCTGTCTTCGCCCATAGCCTCGGGGAGATTATGAGCATCTTGAACCAGTTTTACCAGAAACACGAGCTTGATGCCCCGGCAGAAAGCTGATCAGCTGCATAAGTAAAATGTTTGAGTTGTTATGTCTTGTATTGCTGTGTGATTTGGATATTTTCAGACTCACTCCATAGCTACACAGCAATCACAGATAGGAGGAAATGCTAATTGACCAATTGTGTGTCTGTGTAAATTTATCCCTCTTAATGTACCAGCTAAGCTTTTTACTACATGTAGTCTCACCCTAATAAGTCAGATTGGCGCTCAGAGTGCTTAGCCTAGCTATATCTGAAGCAGGGTTTCATTTCTCTGTTTTTAGTTGGTGTGAAAGTACAAGACTAGACCTGTGTTTATCCAATATGTGTTTACATGTAGCTGTGCACCTGATGTTGGTACAATTAGCTTGATGTATTAAAGTAGTCCATCTAAGTGGCTGAGAAACTGACTTCATGCTCTCTGTCTTAATTCTTAGTTTTGCGGGCCACAGTCATGCAGCAGTGCTAAATGTCCTACTGTAATCAGCACGGTGATTCATTTTCACAGCTTAAACATAGCTAAAGTAGTCTTGTTCCCAGCTGACCTTTTGCCCTCCGTGGGGAAAAGTCGGCTGGGAATGAGACTACTTTAGCTATAGTAGCGGCAAAACAAGGTTTGTACATAATCTTTGATTAGGTTACAATATTAATTAGGATAGTTGAATTACGTCATTCGCCACGCCTACTCAACCTGAGTAGGCGCGGCGAATAACGAGCAAACGCGATCGAGAGCTCGCAGGTGCATAAGTATAATATAGCTATAACCGTAAAGAGACTCTCTCTGATGTCAGTGAATCACGATCGGTACTTTAATGTCTGTTTTAAAACGCGCGTTCACGATCACTTGCCCTCCGGAAGTGACGTTTATTTGTACACACCCCTTAACCGGTTAACCCCTTGCAATCAGAAAATAATTATTTCGTAAAAATTAAAAATGAACCTGTTAGCTATTGCGAATGCAAGAGCTTTATTAATTTTGTAAAGTGAAAAGTATTGTACGAGTGATGGGAGACCGTCCGAGCAAGCCAAGAGACCGAAAAAGTGAACGTCCAGCCTGCAGGACGCCCCCTAGCCCTGCCGGTGAGTGGACCTTTGCCTTTATTTGTGCCGGTTTGTGTTTGTGGGCGGCGTGGAAGAAAAGTGTTTGTCACATCAGCTTTGTCCTGAGCTACCTAGCCGATTCGCAGCATTCAGTAGTGCCGAGGGCTTATCGAGCCGCCGAAAGCGGCGATGCGCCCTTGGTAGTGCACTGCAAGGCAGCTCGGTGTTTCAGTAAGAAGCACTAAATTATTTATATAGCTCTGACGATTATCTCAGCCTGGATAGAAAACTGTGGTACAAGTACCATGGTACTTTTCTCGTCTATGTACATGTGGGTAGCTGAAATACCGATCGGGGTGCAATTAATAATAATCTGAGGGCGGTATTTTTTGAGAGTATATTCAATTGATGCTGTAAAGGCAATTCTGGCAACTACCAAACGCCTGCTGCATGCATATACGAGTTAAAAGTTGGTGTGTATGTAGCTAAACTATTTAATTTTCAAGGCTTGCGCATACAGTATGCCAGGGATATAGCTTGCTGTCGGAATATCCTATAGTAACATTGTCCCATCATCTACTGCATTCTCAAGGCTTTATTGCCCACTTGAAATACCCATCGTCTCATCATCGATATCAATCCTATCCTTTGTCATTCTGTTTATATATTTCCCCACTGCTCTTATATTAAGACAAACAAACAAACACATAAACAAACAAAAAAACAAAAAAAACAAACAAGCAAATCAAAGAAACACCGATGGTGATATCCCAAATAAATAGTACTGCCCAGGGAAACTGCATAACAAGATTACTCTTAAGGCCACAGACAGACGGACAATTCTCTTGTGGTTGATGTTGCATGTGCAAGAATGATAGACATTTTCATCTCTACACCTTTTTAGTATCAAGTCCTACAGAGAGCAAGATCGTATCAAGTCAAAACTGCGACAGTTGGAGGTAAGCTAGAGCGTTAATTGATAGAGTTTTGGAATGGGTTGCAATTGCTTCTGGACTTTTGCTTGATTTTCGTATACAGACTAGGCCTGAGGAAAAATTCACCCATTATTCTATTCCTTTGTGCTCAAGAATCCTGCCTATTATTCTTCTGTGCTGCAGATGATTCCCAAGTTTACTGCCTACTAAATCTAGTGTATATGAGAGCTTAAAAGGAGTGATGTAACACTCACTTACAAAATAATAGAGGCCAAATTCCTTCAACAGATGTGGGAATATGTCCTAAGCACCAAATTCTCATTACTGACACCAAATGTCTGCAGTATAGAGGCACAGTTCTTATTGGTATCTAAATTATTCCTGGAATAATAATATCCTTGGGGGGGGGGGGGTGGGGTGGCTGCTCTAATAGTGTAGTAGGCACTATGTAATAGTGAAAAGGTTGAATGGTGAGCCGGCGTATAGCACATGTTGGCATTGTATAGGTGGACCGATGTTGTCAACATCATCATCACATTGGGTCCCTGTGGTACCCCCCCCCCCCCACAATCTAAGTTCAAAGAATGTATAACCTTATAACCTTACAAAGGCTCACCCTCACAGAGCATTTTCTAGTTAGCTTATGGCCACAACAGAAACAGGAAATGCATTTTGATCATTTTGCATAGGTGAATACATCTTTTATTGCTTCAAGGTAAATAGACCCAGTCGTAGTGAAAGGTCTGAATAAAAGCCTCTTAAAATCGCCACTCTCCGTTGTTGATACTTGTCCTTACCTTAAAAGCACTTCATGGAAAGCACAAGCCTAAGCTCTGCCCTTTGTCATACTAGGGATACACAAGCATAATAGTGTCTTGCGGCTATACAGAGGCATGCGTGAACAGGTAGTTGCTATGTAGCTATTAAGAGCTACTACCTAAGGGCTAATCATTTTGGACACGTGCCTTGCCTCGGACCCGGGAGAGAGATCCAGAAATACATTTGTAAACGCTAGCTGAGATTCTGAGCCCATATGTCCCGATTGTATATAGGCCTTGGGAAATTATCAAATTGGAACTATACTTTAGTTCCAATTTGTGCACTTTTATTTTCAACATTATATTGAAAGAAAATTCATGGGTGTAGGATATCATATACTTAGGGGGTGTGTTGGGAGTAAGGTGTGGGAGGGAGGGAGGTGGTTCTTCATATGACGAGTGCTTAAAATTACATTATCAACAAAAATAATAACATGCCTAGTGAATGATGTCATGACACATTGTTGCTGAGTGCAGGCAAGTAATCTTATAGTGTCTGCTGGAATCTTAGCTAGTGTACATATGTGTATGTGTGTTTGCCAGTCACGCTTATGGGAATTTATTACCAATCTCCAGGGATGAGGCATGTGGGTTAAAAATGGTGCCTCTGGAAAGAGACATGGATGCCTTGAAAAAGTCAGAGACCTGAGAAAGTTTACTAAATAGGGACAGCTCCCAGGTTTGTAATGTTTGTGTAGCTTGTGAAGATATGAGTGCTGGTAGACAGATGGCACGATCGACGATCAAATGATGTTTGTGTGAGTTTCAAGCAACTCATGTACAGCCTATCTCTCCGCTTTCTATGAGCAGCCATGGCTAATTTTTGATATAATTATGTTTCAGAAAAGGTACCCTTCTGTCTTCTGAAAGCCATTGAGCATAATGTGCTTTGATGACGAGGTAGTTAAGATACCTCCTATAGAAAGCTAATATCTTAGAAATACTAGAGGTGTTCCAAGAACGTATACCCCACGATCCTGAAGGTATACCAACAATGGCAGAGGATTTTCTCATATTGACTGTCGGCAAGAATGTTCGTGGCTTTTGATTTTGCAGTTCGAGCATGGAACTTCGATTATTGATTGCTGAGCACCTTAGCGCAAGGCAAGTAATCTTGCAGTGTGGGGATGGAAACTGAGCTAGCGTATGTACCGACAATAATAAAGAACTGGAAATGCAGAAAACAGAACCACTTTTGCACCTGTCAGGTACACAGATACTAAGATACAGCGAATCCATCGTTATTACTGTGCATTGAAGTCGCTAAATCCTTTAAATCGCCTGTTGGAACAGTATTTGAAAATTTTGTAGACAGACAGACAAAACTAATTGCTTTACCCCGCCTCCGCACACATGGCGCGGGGTAAATATGGTTTACTATGGTGACAGTCCTTGACCAGATTTGTAATACGAGCATTATAATTTTCAAATGGTATCACATCCATTGTTAGAGTAAGTACCCCATTATTGACAGTCAGAGCTTTCCATTTACAGGGAAACTAGCCACTATGTGGAAGATTATTCATTCCAGTCAGAACTTTCCCCATGGGCCTGAATGTAGTAGAGGGGAAACTACCACTATGTGGAAGCATTGTTAAGAAACACTTTGTGGCTTCCTATACTACTCTAAACACCATTATTCATGATATACAACTACTTAGAAGGTTGGGGCATACAACCAACCTTCTGAGTGCAAGCGTAGCTAGCTGCTCATGACACACATTTGGATAGCACAGGCGTTGTTAACTTGGAAAACTGTTTACAGTTCATCGCGCGTTGCATGGTAGTATTTTAGGGTCAAAAGTCACTATATGCCTATGCATGACTGCACAAGAGCATTCATGAACTTACTGGGTATCTGGCACTGCAGGCTCACCGTATACATAAGCATATACATCTATATATCTGTGTGGGTATGTCACTTTACGAACACTTCCATTATCCAATCATTACTTGCCCCGAGCATAGACTGAACACTGAACCAATGTCTCTGGAGAAGTGACATTGGTTCAATTCCACTTAAGTTGGACCTGCAAAAAATCTCTCACTATGTGGTAATTTATAGTTTAGTCCAGAAGTCCAGTTTCCCAGTCCAGTCCAGTAGTCCAGTTTCCCAGTCCAGTCCAGTAGTCCAGTTTCCCAGTCCAGTCCAGTAGTCCAGTTTCCCAGTCCAGTCCAGTAGTCCAGTTTCCCAGTCCAGTCCAGTAGTCCAGTTTCCCAGTCCAGTCCAGAAGTCCAGTTTCCCAGTCCAGTCCAGTAGTCCAGTTTCCCAGTCCAGTCCAGTAGTCCAGTTTCCCAGTCCAGTCCAGTAGTCCAGTTTCCCAGTCCAGTCCAGTAGTCCATTCCATCACTCCAGTCTACTGACTGAAGACTCCTGACTTTAATAACCAATTTTCTGAAAATATTATTGATCACTGCAGTACGATTTCTGGGGGACATGGAGATTACCCCGAAACGAAGAGTCTCAGGGTGCCTGAACTAGTGACTGGTGGGCATTGATGTTGATTGTATCTAATCTTGAACCTTAAAATGTAGTTTTACTCTTGTGTCTTTATTAATATCATGTGGGTCAATTAGTATGGGTAATCACATAGTTTTGAGTGCGATTTGGGAATAATTGCATGAGCAATAGGTAACGTAATTGCACAAGCGAAGAGAGTGCAAATTTGTCTATTGCAAATGCAATTAATCCCAAATGGCATGAGAATTCATGCGATTCCATGCTAATCACATATCATTACAGTTCCTACAGTTATAGTGTCTGTAACACTCTTAGGTATCAGGAGCAGTCACAAACGGAATTTATCGTGTAGTCTCGAATTCAATCGCAGTGAAGAAGCGCTTCCCCTGCCGCAAAGGCCGAGATCTGAAAGCTGCAGTAGTCGACAAAGGGGTTGTACCAAGCAGCGAAGATTATGTGAGCCTGTAGAAAGAAAATGTCGCAACAGTGAGGTGGAATGCGGTTATAGCTGTGCCAGTGAAGACCGTAAGTTATCGTCGGTCAACTGCGGAGCTTCACTTCAGAACTGCATCATTGATGATCTGGAGATAACAGATGAAGTCGTAGGAATTGGTAGCTATGGGGAAGTTAGGAAAGCTCGCTTCGGAGGGTCGGTTGTTGCAGCTAAGAGACCACACCAGATATTTCAAGAAAATGGGCATCTTCATCCAAGCGTGCGTGAACGTTTTCTTGATGAGTGCATGAAGCAGACCGATATCAGACACCCAAATTTAGTTCAGTTCTTGGGGATACACTTTGATCAACAGGCCAATGACTCACCAGTCCTCGTTACAGAGCTGATGAAGTGCAGCTTAACCTCCTTGCTAAGCTCACCACAAAGTATTTCAATGATCAAGAAGCTGAAACTAGCCCAGGATATCAGCCAGGGTTTACATTACCTCCACTCAAGGGGGTTGGTTCATCGAGATCTTTCGAGCAATAATATACTCCTAACGGAGGAGTATAGGGCTAAGATAGCTGATCTTGGCGTGGCACGTGCATGCCAACCCGATGGTTTTATGAGTACATGTACTGTGTGCCCTGGCAGCATAGTGTATATGCCACCAGAAGCACTTTCTTCTGAGCCAGACTGCAATAAAACCATTGACATCTTCTCATTTGGGGTCTTGCTGGTCCAAATTGTCACACGAAACTTCCCTTGTCCAACAGATAGTTTCATGGAAGTAAAGGTGAGCCAAAATGGTAACCCACTTCACGAAAGAATTCCAGAAGTAAAGCGGCGCAAAAGTGATTTAGACCAAATGAAAACCATCCTAGAAGAAGAAAATGGGCCCCTATGCCTGCATGACCTTGCCCTTAAATGCCTTCAGAACAGTCCTCAGAACCGACCACAAAGTGTCCTTGTCATTTGTAATGCTCTAAAAAAAATGATTTTGCAAGCTGAACAGAGTTCAACCGAACAGCCATATCCACTGCATGTACCGACTTCACAGCAAGCCAGTTGTAGTCCCTCCCAGTGCAGCCAAGCGCCAGTATCATGCTGTGGCGATCAAAGTTCTGCAGACAGCACCAATGACTCTAACTGTCACCCAATTGAAGAGGGTCGGGGTAGTAGTGCTTTAGTAGTAGCTGGTAGTGTCTCATGTATGGTTAACACTCAAGACAATCTCCCCATAATAGTTAAACTAGGTCTTGAACACATGCAAGAGACAGCCAATGCTCCCAAAGTTTCTTCAATATCACAAGAGAGTATGGACTCATATTCTACCCCTCATGGCACCGATCAAGGGCCAGCTACCGAAACTTGCACCGATGAAGGACTAGGGCCTGAATACACACAAAAGACAGCCAATGTTCCAAAAGTTTCTTCAACATCACAAGAGAGCATGGACTCAAATTCTACTCCTCAAGAGCCAGCTACCGAAACTACTTGTACAGATGAAGGACACCGTGGAGTTGTTGTCTGCAACAATGGTAAAGTTCTAAAGCTGACAACTACTTCTACATCAGAAGATTACAAAATCCAATCTGCCGATATTTCTGAACAGGTAAATCCAGAGCTCCCTGACCACTACTTTCTCAATTCTGATTCAGCAGAAACTCAACTATCCAGTCAAGAGTACATTCAGTCTTCTGAGATACATATTTCACCTCCAATACCAGAAGCCGATGATGATAGAATCCAAACTGATGTGTCTTCAACGTGCAACAAAGAGGAGGAAGTCCTCCGTGCACAGCTATCTACTGCACAGCAAACTTTCCGTGAACAAGGAACAGTTTGTAATGACTTAACCATAGCTGAAGAACATAACAGTGAAGAAAAATCAGATCACAATCCTGGCTCGGATAACATGTTATGTCAACATAAAAATAAAAATACTCTCTCAGACTCCTCCTACACAGGTATGGGTTATGCAGCAGTAGGGCCTTCTTGTAAAGAGGATGAGACCCCTAAACCTAAAACCAGCAGTGAACGTCTTCCCAAAGAAGTCGTCCGGGTCCCTTCAAACGAAACCGAGGAAATATTCACTAATAACGTACCACTCACACCTTTCAGCCATGTGCATGCCTCTGGGCTATCAGATGAAAAACTAACCACCAAAGCAAATATTTGCATGAGCCTTCAGCTGTATTTTACTGACAAGAATGATCGGAACAGTATTGAGCATTGGGAGGTTGAGGGCAATGAAACCAAGATAATGACCAAACAGCCAGCAATGGAACTCCTCAACCACACTCACATACTTAGCCCTTCAGTACCTGTGAAGTTGATCAAAGCATTAATAACTCAAAACAAACCACAGTGTCGTGGTGAAATCTGGATTATCTGGAAGGATAATGGTCTCGAACTCCTAGTACAGATACGAGTCACTCTGATAATAATAGATAATAATTCCATAAGCATTCTCAAATTTTATTCCGTGCTGAAGTGTTCTTTTCTCAACAGTACTCAAAACGTCCTCCAGCACTGCAATACTTCAGGAGATATGATTCTCCAGTGCTCTAGTACACTAGCTTCCATACAGTACCAAACATGTGAAAAACAAATGCATCGTAACAACCACTGCCATTTAGAGAATGTAGTCGATGGAGACACCATTTCAAGTCCAACTAATGTCATGGATCCATCAATTATTGAATGTTTTCTTAATGCTGCCAGACGTCTGCCTCACTTTCAGCGCTGGTCTCCTTTCTTCAATCAACAGAAATCAACAGCACTTCTTGGGCTAGCTAAGCAGATTTCCCCTACAGCAGTCAATTGCAAGAGCAGTTTACCTGATAGTCTGGAGCACTGTGTTCCCAGTAACACAAGAAAAACGCTCACATCTTTACCGCAGCCTCATGTAGCAAGTGATTACTTAACTCTTGCAGCAGAAAAGAAATTTACTACTCAGAAATCTGATGTTCTCCGGCCACCAGCTTCTCGACAGCTCACTACTAATCACTTTAGAAGCCTTTTAAGTTGCAATACAACATATGGGGCTATCCAATTGGCAATGCTGATTATTTGGAGATCCAAACACAATGCACAATACAGTGTGATTCCATGCTCCAAAAACCTAGTTTCAGAGCTTGACATCTCCTACAAAGTAATCCAACAATACAGTGATTTAGAAGTTAGCACTCTCCCAAGCACTAGCTCACCAGTAGTACAGTGGTACAGTAACCAGTCAGATCAACGCCACTTGGCTAGTCTTCAGAAATATTTCTCAAACTCAACTATCAGCATACATCCATCTATCAGATGTGTGGTTAATGCTATTAGATTTCTACAGTGCTTATTCAGTCGAAAGAAGTCTCTTAAAAAAGTGATTCTCCTTTGGCCAATTGAACAAGCTCCCTCTATAACAACCGAGAGCAAGCTGCCCAATGAACACCATACTCCCAACTGTAGGAGTACAATCATATTCAGGAATATTGCAGTGAACAATTCTACTGAAGAAAGAAACTGTATTTCATCACCTTTATTCATTGACGAGTACTGCAGACCCCCTCAGACTCAAGATGTAGCTCACACATGCTTACACCTCCCATATTACCTGCAATTACTTGAAGTCTACCACAGTTCAGAACTGAATACAACACACCTTTTGGAACCAGATGCATTGTCAAATGAATGCAATTCTGAAGTCTTTCAGTTTGACCAGTCATTAGCTAGACTGGAAGTCTTTACTGGATTCTGTTTAACTTATTGCGCAGGTTATACCATGGCAAGGCATGGGGCACATACGCAATTAGTAATTCTGATTGCTAAACTCTGGAAGCTTAATGGGCTGGATCTTTGCATATTCCAAGGCAGTATTATTGCATTCCCCAGAAGCATCACTGCCTCATTTGTTATTCCGAAACGTAATACACTTTACCGTAGCACTCCAACCCCCATGCATTACAATGATGTTCGAAACACGGTACTTCCCTATTCTAGCCTCCCCACCACACCACTGCGATATGAGGGCAGATGTTTTCTGGATCCAGAAATTCAATGCAACTCAGAACTGCAGCTGGCTCCTTTCCCTTGTTACACAATCACGGAGTCGCCTAATGTTTTAGACCTCATCCATGCTGTCAATGCTCTCATAGATACACCGTGGTTCCAAGCCATATCTTCATTTCTGCAGCCGTGGATCACTACAGCAATAAAGCGCAGTCAACCCAATGTGCACCATACCTATCATAGAGTTATACCATTAGCTACTACAGTCAAAGTTGTTATGGTGAATGAATGCTCAACTACTACCACAAAACAGAAGAGTAGTCTACCAAAATTTAAAGAGTGGCTTACTCCAATTAGCAGAAGTGCAATAGTCTCTTCTATAATCAGAGCTACAATATTAGCTCCTGCTGAAAATGACAGTGTTCAGAGCCCTGAACACAATCTACTGACGACACAAGTCATTACCATTCACCCTGATGCAGATATAATGACCTCTCCTGTGTGTAATTTAGCTGAGAAAAATGCCTCTTTTCTAGCGACTACATACAAACATTTAATCCTGCAAGTGGCTATGTGGCTCACAGGTAAAGCCAATGATGGATATGTCGTTGGTACCATAAGCAAGATGCCTTTTAGTGCAGCCATGTATGACATCATCAACCTTAGTGCAGCCATGTATGACATCATCAACCATGTACAACCAGTGGATCAGCTTAATACATGCCAAATTTTGGAGCTCTTATGGGTGTTTAATACTGATCTTAAGACATTTCGTGAACAGTCATTGCTGTTTCAACCCCAAGACACTAGACAACAATGGCAGCCACAAAACATAATCACCAATATCATGGATCCATCAATTATTGAATGTTTTCTTAATGCTGCCACAAGTCTGCCTCACTTTCAGCGCTGGTCTCCTTTCTTCAATCAACAGAAATCAACAGCACTTCTTGGGCTAGCTAAGCAGATTTCCCCTACAGCAGTCAATTGCAAGAGCAGTTTACCTGATAGTCTGGAGCACTGTA
Source organism: Phakellia ventilabrum (assembly GCA_963921505.1). NCBI lineage: Eukaryota > Metazoa > Porifera > Demospongiae > Axinellida > Axinellidae > Phakellia > Phakellia ventilabrum. The sequence goes on along the minus strand of OY997393.1, from coordinate 5,846,026 downwards.
TTCCCAGTAACACAAGAAAAATGCTCACATCTTTACCGCAGCCTCATGTAGCAAGTGATTACTTAACTCTTGCAGTAGAAAGGAAATTGACTACTCAGAACTCTGATGTTCTCCAGCCACCAGCTACTCAACAGTTCACTACTAAACAAGTCATTACCATTCAACCGAATGCAGATATAATGACCTCTCCTGTGGGTAATTTAGCTGAGAAAAACGCCTCTTTTCTAGCGACTGCACGCAAACATTTAATCTCGCAGGTGGCTATGTTGCTCACAGGTAAAGCCAATGATGGATATGTCGTTGGTACCATAAGCAAGATGCCTTTCAGTGCAGCCATGTATAACTTCATCAATCATCTACAGCCTTTTATATCAGTGGATCAGTTATGTTCATGCCAAATTTTGGAGCTCTTATGGGTGTTTAATACTGATCTTAAGACATTTCATGAACAGTCATTGCTGTTTCAACCCCAAGACACTAGACAACAATGGCAGCCACAAAACATAATCACCAATAAATTTGTGATACCAGCCTATTTGCAGATATGGTGGTATTTGTCAATTCGATTCCTAATACTAGCCATATTGCGGTTCCCATTTGAGTATATGATTAATCTATGCACTGAGTGGCTGTTGCTACACTCCGCTCGAACATATTCAAGGACAGTGTTCTATGAAGCTTTTACTCCTAGTCCTACTGAATCTCCTTCCAGAGCCAGGCCTCCCATACTGCCGAAAACTAGAGATCATAATTTTGATGCTCGCCGTAAAATTGTAAATAAATATACTAACTCTGAGCATCCGGACTGTACAACTCAATCCAGAGAATCCTTACTTATTGATCAATGGGATGAAAGATTTCACGGCATCGGAAGCGCCAAATCTCCTTCAAATGCTTCTAGTGATACCTCACCTTCTCAAGATAGTTATCAAAGCAGTAGCACTCTGCGTGACAGGTATGTGGACACTGATAGGACTGTGATGCTAAAGCCTGAAGAAAATTTTATGAACATAAAGGAGAGTGTATCCCAAACTGTAAGACCAGCTATGTGCCTCAAACCTAACTTGAACATTGAATATTCAGTACTAACTGACACACCATCAGACGCACTAAGGAGTAGTCTGGGTGTGCTCCGAGATCAGTCTAATCCTGATGATCCTTTAAGACTTAGTAGAAGACGAAACTCCATGCCATACTCTGTGAAGCTAAGGGAGAGGGCTACCCTAGCCTTCACATCAATGGCGAACCCTGAGCCTATTTTAGTTAGTAGAAAGGCAAGCACTACAAATTTAGATGAAGTACCAGCTCAAAGTAAACCTCGCCATACCAGATTCAGTATAGCAAACAGTGATGGAATGAAGAATCAATCACCTCCTGAAGTCAATGCTGAGGGAATTGTGTATAAATGCACAATGGATGAAAGTTTTAAAGTTAATACAGGATGTGATGACACAAACGTTCTACTTGATGATGAACAACTAGCTATAGAGCTAGGTTCAACTGCTTCTAGTGTATCATCAGGAAATTTAACTATTATATCTGAAGACACTATAACTGGTCGTAATTCTTTTATAGTTCATCAACCCGAGAAATCTTACCATCAACCAGAAGAGCCATTTGTTGCAATTAGAGCTAGAGATTCTCACTTTAATCGACCTGGTGGAATGTTCCCGGTCCTTTTGCTTCTTAAAGGGCGCCTAGTGACACCTGGTGGTTCACTAGCAACACATAGTACTGAAGTAGATTTCTCTATCGTTTTACCACAAAATTTTACTTCTGCATCCCAAGTAGAGCTCGCTGTTGGTTGTAGATCATTTTCTGTGCATGTGAAGTTCACAGAAGAACACTGTTGTGATGTATTGCCCAATACACATACCTGCTGTCAAGATGGAGGCCAAGGTTCCAGTGCTTCAAGCACTTATAAAAGCAGTTGCACTGAGAATGCACAGCAGACTAGTGGCTCTAATTCTGTGTCCCATAGTGGTCATTCACGTGGGTCCAATAGTGGAGGGGGCGGTGGGGATAGTGATGACTCGAGTGGTGACGGATCCAGTAGTGAAGGCTCAGCATCGGGGGGCGATGGAAGTGGTGATGACTCGAGTGGTGACAGATCCAGTAGTGGAGGCTCAGCAGCGAACGGCGATGGAGATGGTGATGACTCGGGTGATGACGGATCCAGTAGTGGAGGCTCAGCAGCGAACGGCGATGGAGATGGTGATGACTCGGGTGATGATGGATCCAGTAGTGGAGGCTCAGCAGCGAACGGCGATGGAGATGGTGATGACTCGGGTGATGACGGATCCAGTAGTGGAGGCTCAGCAGCGAACGGCGATGGAGATGGTGATGACTCGGGTGATGGCAGTGGCAAAGATGATAGTGATGGTAGTGACTCTGACAGCGATAGCGGTGAAGAAGGTGCTAAATTTAGGGAAAAGAGCTGGACAGCTGAGAGTGGTTTGACAGAATCTCCCCCAAATGGTAATACTGCCGATACCAAAAAAGAAGCAGGAAGTACTGTCGCTATAGTTAAGCCGAACGTCTCAAGTATTGCTGCAAGATCCACTAGAGATGATCCCATCCATGAGGTCCAGCATTCAATAATGCCTCAAGACTCAGGCACCCAAGAAACAAAGCCTAGCAGTGCTGGACCACTGCCAGATTCCAATCCAGTATATAAGATTCCTTACCCTCAGCCAACTACAGAATGTGACAGCTCACAAACTAATCATGGAAACATGAAAACCGATCGTGAGTCTGCACATGAATTTGAATCAAGGAATGAGATGGTGAAAGTGAAGGAAGTATTGAAAGATGATGTTAATGCCAAGGTGGATGATAGTGACGATTGTTCTGATGACAAACACCTGAGTTTGGGTACAACATCAGAATCTGAAGAACTATCGAATCATGTATCAGAAGATACTACTACACTTCAAGACTCTTCGGACTCCCATATCCCTCAGTTTCCACACCACCAAACATCATCACAGGAACCAAACGATGCACAACAGCAAGAGGTTTCCTCTGCGTATGACGACTCAGTCAGCCCCCAAAATACAAAAAGTGACTCTATAGCTGCACCATCAAATATAAGCTACCGGCAATCAGATGTAAAGCAGCCAACCCAACCATTTTTTAGTACATCTGGAGATAAAACTCATGGAAGTGAAACAGATATTAGTGCATCACCAACTATTCTTACCCAGCAAGAGGAAGGCCATTATGGAATGATAAGCTCGGAGCCGACAGTAGGACCCACATCTTCCTTAAAACCCACCAATCAAGAAGATTTTGAGTCACTATCAGACTGGTCCGAGCAGCCCCCCCAGTTTTCTTCGTCTTGTGGTGAGACAAATCATCAACCCGCAGCCAACGTTGCTGTTGATGAAATATCCGATGAATTTGGTCAGTTGTATAATACACCAGCAGCAGAATCAAATCATAATGAGACTGCAGATGTTAGGCCTACCGTTGGTAGTATTCCAATGAAGTTTGATTGGTCCGATGAGAGTGACACAGATTCAAATTCCGAAGCCTCCTGCACATTGCCACTAACACGGCCAAATCTGGATATGGAAATCATTAGATTTCGAGTAAGTTTTCAATCCCCCTGTAGAAACGACACTCATATTAGTCTCTGTGGTGAACCGAGTATGTAGCTACAATATGCAATTCACATTTTGGTTTGCTTATATTTTACTGTATAGAATATATGTTTCCTGCCAAGTGACATCCGACAGGATATTCAGACTGCACTGTATGGCTGCTACGCAATGCCTGTTCAACTTGTTGACCATCCACACTGCCTTACAGGTACATTGTGTTCTAGCTATTATGGAACTATGTACGTGTTTAACTGATTGTATACCATTCATTATTAGACTCAACAGTGTCCCTTCTTACCTACCTGGAGCACTGCATGATGAGTGGTCTCCAGTCTCAGTGGAAGATATGCACTATTCTAGCAGCGCTCATTGAATGCAGGCTGCTATTTGAATGCTACGGCCTATCATTTACTACAGGTATAGCTATATGTACCAAGTCAATGAAGTCATCATCATTGGTTTTTTGTAATTTGTCATTTCATCAATCTGTTCTTCTTTCTTAGTGCTTCCGCACATTCACTTTGACCTAGACACTGGCTATCTGGTTGTCGAAGTTACCTGCTGTGTAGCTCCACAATCATCAACTAACTTTGTAAGTGTTTCACTTATTCCAAGCTTGGTCCCATAGCTATTATTATTGCTCACAAGACCACACCTGATTCATTATGACTTAAGTTAAAGGAAAGGCTAATAGTTAAGTATAGCTTAGAGCATAGAGCTGCCCATGCTCTAGGCCATTTAGTATATGTACACATTTCCTGTATTTCTAGAGCTTCCTATGCTCTATGGGATTCTTACCATGCTCTATGACAAAATACTATACCATGTTACTATAGTAACATATACTAATAGCTGCCTCACTGTTGACATTCTGGAACATTTAGTATGAAATATGATCAATTTCCCTATCTGATTTCAGGCTTTGGACTTAGCAGATTGTGTGAAAGGTCTGCTACACAGATGTCCCATAAGGGTTAGTTTTTGGCTAAATTTCTATTATTAGCACCAGGAGTGCATAATCACAGGCTCGCTTCACCTCACCCCCCATACGGGAAGCAATGTACTAAAGAGAAGAGAGCCTGCTGTGATTTGAGCATGCAGCTGTGTAAATGTATTTGCTGATCACATTAATGTGGTTCTCTGGTCAAGTTGCACTATGGTCTTTGCTTTTGCTTTCACTTCCTGGGATGGGGTGAGGTAAGCCTGAAAATGAGGAGACAAATGAAGTATTTTTGTGTATTATTATTATGTATTACGTAATAGTTATACCACGGTAGCCAGGGATTTAAGTTTGATAACCACCCCGAGCCCGAGGGCGAGGGATGATTATCAAAATAAATCCGAGGCTATAACTATTTTATATCCTACCTGATTGGTCGATACAATCCCGTTGCTAAGACACTTAGCAACATATCTAAAGCAGCAGATCCACTGTATGCAAACTTTCAAGACACAAAGCTAGCTACAAGCGGCAGAGCACTCCCAGTAACTGTAGCAAGCACGAAGGAATGCTGGTAGTTACGATAGCTACCCGTCTAGCGCCATGTGGCACAAAACGGTAGGAAGCCACATACACAAACAAGCGGAAATGCAACAAAACTAGCTACAGACAGACAGGAGTAGCTTACCGTGCTTTCGCCATGCTTCCTGCCTAGGCTCCCCCAGCTACCTGCCCTACCATCGCTTTCTCAACGCATGAACGACTTCAATGGAATCTGTTTCCCAGGTCACATGTACAATCCGATTGGTCGTTACGGGCCAGGGGGAGGGAAATATCTTAGTTAAAACCACCCCTGTATCCTAGGATACAAGGGTGAGGTAGGATATAAAGTATAGTATACAGTGGGTCCGTGGTATTACTGTGTATTTAACATAGTGGTTCTCAAACCCACCATTCACATTTTGTATTAGGCTCAACCCACAAGTGGCATTGGACCAATCTCAACACTGCAACATTTTCTCAAAAGAGTCGATGACTGGTTATTTAAGAGAGAACTAGATCCACAGAGAGAATCAGAATTTTTACAAACTTTGTTCTTAGAACTTCAAGCCCCCTCCATACAAACTGTAAACTCACCTTGTTCACTATAGTTACGTAATTATCGACCTGCTCATTTAACTGCTGTAATATAATAGGATAAGCTCATTATACATTTTCACAGAATGTCATTATCAAGTTTGTGTTTGGTATCGCTTGTAGCTACTGATTATGTACAGGTAAAACTGGTGACTGAGAAATTGAAGTTTAGTCATTGTATACGATATTGGCTGTTCATACATGTTGCTGTTGATAAGACATTGCCAAGTGTACAAGTATATTATATATACTATTCAGTTTTCACTTTATAGTCTGAATTCAATAACTATTTCTTGATCCCTCAAATTTATATATAAGTGTTCTTGCCGTTGGTATACATGTAAATATTCATTCATTTTATATTCTGAAATTAATAACAACAGTTTCTTCATCCCTCAAATTCATAAACATAGTTGCTATTATAGTTTCGGGGGAGGGGGGGTGCTGATGCTGCTTGGTTCATAACCACTCTCATACAGGAGTTCATAGGGGGGGGGAGGGATACCCCCCCCCCCCCCCCCCCCCAAGAATTTTCACAACCAAATTTCAACAGTAATACTACATAACAGCACCAGTAGTAGCTATAAGTAGCTACCTCCACAGCGAAGGGTCATTGAAGGACCGGAGCTGGAAGAACAGTTAAAACAGCAGTGTGAGCAATATCAGGTCAATTACTGAACTTTAATTGCAACACTGGAAAGACCATGCTGAGCTCCAGGCAAAGCATGATGCAAATATTTATGAAAGGACAGAATGGTTTAAGTCTGAGCTAGAGAAATGTACACTTAGCTATCTAGTCCATGAAACTATGATTAAGCCAGTGCAACATGAAGAGCATCTCTAGCTAGCTACATGTAGCAGTGTATGCATGATGTTGCAAGATGTATAATATAGCTAGCTATGCATTACGGCAGTGGAAATAATTAGCCATTCCTTGAGTATAAACAGATCTAGAATATAATTATGTATGGTGTATATTGTAGGCAGCGTTATGTATATCGCATGCTTTCGCGAGATTAGCACCGAAGTGCCATCCGAATTATATTAGTTACTGGGTTCAGGGGTTCGCTCATCACGATCACATGGTATGCCCGTGCAGATTACTTGTTATCGGTGCAGGAAATAGCCAATAACCACCGGGTGACTGATGTAGGGTGCAGCGCTAGTGTGGGATTTGCTCTGACCCTGTGTGGCTGTGTTGCGAATGAGTACTTCGGTAAGCTAATAATTCATAAATTTATTGTTGTCTGGCCATAAATTATTCTTGGCTGTCCTTAACTCATGGTTGAAGGTCCGGCTTCCGTAAGAACATGGATAGTACGCGTACTATATTATCCGTGGAAAGAATGACTGCTACACTGCAAAAACATAATTGTTGTTTTAACCCAGCTTAGTTGCCACAGTTGCAACTTAAGGGGCAAAAACGACCCTCATGTGATTGTTATTGACCCTTAAATTGCAACTAGCTGTGTTAAAATAACCCTCATGTTTTTGCAGTGTAGTCGCACACCAAACAGCACATTATGTTTCACGTCTTAAGCTCAGTTCAGAGTATTTCTGTGATGAACCATTTACGCGCATGGGCTGGGTAACGTGTCAGCGTCCCATTCCAATGATGGTTGCTAGCCTGCTATTACTAGATATTCTTATAACCGGCATAGACCTACAGGTTGTAGGTATGTGGTCAGACTATTTGTGGCTATACTGATATGATGCTGCTAAACACCGAGTAATTATACTAAAGTTACTTACTGTAGCTACATGAAGCTACGCAGCTAGCTGAAGGATTTTTTAATTAGAAGGGAGAGGACTCTCAGGGACCTAAAACTTGTTTAGAGGATATACAACTAATTAAGAAATTGCAACTACGCTACGGATATGGCAGTCATGATGGCCCGTCCACCGGCTACTTTAGCTAATCAGATCGAGTTTGGGCGATTTCTATAAACGAGACAGATAGCTATCAGTTTCGGTTTTGCCTGGTTTAGATAGGTACACGACTATTATGGAAGCTATAGTCAAAACTGTACACGGCTGTAATAAAACTCGCCCCTTATATCGTGTGCTTATCAAACTCACGAACCATATTAGTCACATTGAATACCGAATGCATAGAACAGACTGAAATATAGCGTATGGAAGAAAAATTGAGCTTGCAGCTGTGTGTACACATGTAAACCATGCAGTTATGGCGGACTGATAACATGATGCTGTCTTTTTCCAGTAGTAATCATGGAGATGATGCAAGCAGACAGAAGTCTGAAAGTGGTGGATCAGCTGGTGCAGGGCAGTCTGGAAGTTCTAGCTTTCCTTCAAGTGCTTCTGGCAGTAGCTCACCTACCGGAAGGGATAAAAAGAGTAATGAGACGTGTACAGGAGCTGTTCAGATTGGTGATGTTGCCACGGTTCAGCCGAAGACTACTGCAAGACCCACTGAAGAACAGCAGCAGTACTGCACCTCTGTGTCTGTGCCCACCTCAAATTCTTGTCACAAAGATTTTGAGCAGCAACCTTCACCATTCATAGCGGTTTGTGGTGAGACAAATCATCAACCCGCAGCCAACGTTGCTGTTGATGAAATATCCGATGAATTTGGTCAGTTGTATAATACACCAGCAGCAGAATCAAATCATAATGAGACTGCAGATGTTAGGCCTACCGTTGGTAGTATTCCAATGAAGTTTGATTGGTCCGATGAGAGTGACACAGATTCAAATTCCGAAGCCTCCTGCTCTGATGGCGTCCATATATCGGATAATCTAGGCAATCAAACACATCACATCCATGTTGTGCCAACGGAAGCATCTAATAGTAACCAGGCTACTATTACAAGGCCTAGGCCAGAGGAAATTACAAGAGTTCAAGTAAGTTCCTCTCCCCCTCTACATGTACATTATAACTTCATCACTATATGTACATTGGCCCCTTATTGGGGCAAGCGTGAGTGAGCTCCACACTAGTGGCGTGAACGCTACATTTTCTCTGTATTATCATTAGCTGTTATGGTACATACGTTAACGTTGTTCCACGCATTGTATGCCTACTTAATTTAACATCACTCATTGTCATTCCACATATTATGTATTGTATGCTCACGTAAATGGTGTTAGTCTAGAGTTACCTCTTTGCCATCTTCAAACTTGCGGTGCGAATGAGGCTTCAGCAATTAATGCCGACAGAGGAAAGCCGTCACGTCTCCAAGGTCACCATGCCAACAAGCCACACTATTGCAGGAGAGTGAAGAGGGCTAGAGCTATGAAAAGCTGCCACATACTGCCGGTTACCTCACTCACGCTTGCCCCATAATGTTCTACATTCACCTAGTTCTGTATAATGAGTCATGCCCTGGTAATTTTCCCATACAGTGTGAGCTGTACGGCTGTCGTGCAATGCCTGTTCTTTTGAGTGTATCAACCTGTTTCACAGGTATTATTCCAGCTACTTAAATCGTTGTCACTATACATCATTTTATGGAAAATCAATCCTGTCTCTCCTGATATAGACTCAAGGGTATCCCTCACAGTCTACCTGGAGAATTGCATGGTCAGTGGTCAGCACTCTCAGTGGAAAGTGTGTGCTGTTGTGGCCGCCCTTCTGGAATGTACACTGGTGTTTAGGCAACACAACCTATCCTTTACAACAGGTATATACTAGATTAGCTTTGGCTTATTTGCAGTTTGTTACTCAATTTATCTCCAGCACTTTCAGACATTTTTTATGATCTTGAGAAGCAGTCGCTGGTTATTGAAGCTCCGTATCACAATTGTGTGTCTTCAGATTCAGCAACTAACTTTGTAAGTTAAAGTTCCACAACTAGCTATGTACATTATAATTGATTGTCATTACAGGAGTACAGTTTGAAAAAGCCGATACCTTGCCCACTTAGCTATGAGCTCTTGCTAACGTAGCTCAGTTCCACTGTTGACAGGTTTCACGATAGGAAACTTAGCAACAGGCATGGTATCATGCTGTGTAAAACTTCACCGTTGCAGTGCATTGCCTCAGTCCACCGGGCCTATATAGCTAGTTAGCTACCATTCTATCTATCCACAGTAACATGTGACATATGTAGTGTCTTAAACAAGGGCAGTGGAGGGGGGGGGGGGGGGGGCTACAGAGTTTTAGCCCCCCAATCATGAAGGTTAAGGGGCTGAGCCCCCCCTCCCCCAAGAACTGATGTCACTGCCCTCCCTACATAACTCAATGACATGGACCTTTGAGCTTTGACCTTTGAGCTTTGACATTGCCACATGGAAATGGAAACTAGTAGTTATTCTTTGTCAGTAGCTCAAACGACAGAAAATACATTTAATATTTGCATACTTAGACACTATATTGTAATATTATCAGCCTGTAACAGTGTTAATAGTTACTAGATCAATTGCAGGAGCACTATCACTTGAGGCTCTGAAAGATAATTTTAGGGTAAAATTTATGCCATATTATGTTTATGATTTCATTGTTAGGTTGTGAAGCTAGCCGATTATGTGAAAACTCTACTAATCAGATGTAATGTGATGGTAAGTTACTAGACTATAGATTAGCTACCCAGGAGAACTTGTAGTTTTGAGAACTGAGCTTTTATTGCAATTGGTGGCTCAGTTTATGGGGGAATATATATATATAGCGAGAAAGTGCAATACCCACATTCTATTCAACTGCAGTTGATCACGAAGGCTATATACATGTATGTTGTATGCTGCTTCAGATGTTTTAAACAAACAGAATATCCTCAAGCAGTTTGTATAGTGACATGACGTGAACACAACTAAGAATATTGTGAAAGCAGGCCATGCAAAGACATAAGTATCTGGTATAATTTTGGTACAAACTGCAGGCCCACAAAGTCTTGCCTTTGTAGACTTTGTGGACACCATGCACCAGCTGAGCCGCAGCTCAACTTAGTCTTGTGTCCAGACATTCATAACCCCCCCGACGAAAGAACACCTAAGCAAATTTTCTCGTAACAGACTCCATATTTACTGGAGTATGTGTAGGACACCTGCTAAAATGGCCTCATCCTTGCCTTGCCGTGGAACCACTCAAAATGGATGTCCTTATTCAGGAGTCATTTAAGGGAGTCCAGATTAGCGGGATTCCCACGGTATTGGACTGCCTTCTCCTAATCTCACAAAAACAGCCAGGGCTCTGGTGATGGGGCTATGGGCTGTACGTGTTGTCCAGTCAATTTCCCTACACAGGTACCATATTGTGACAGTGGCATGTGCGATGTAAGCCCGGTAGTCGTGGGCCCTCCTAATTTGTTTCCTCAGACCAAATGTTTTATGGAAAATACCCTCCCCCCCCCCCCCATCCATTCCTGAGTAATTGGTGTGATATAGATAACTGTATGTAGCACAAACACAAAATCGTTTTACTGGTTGAGAAGCCCCTGCCAAGTTTGGTTGGGTGTCTGAAGTGCATGGCTCATGTGTTTTGGGACTTTTGGGACTTTTCTGTCAGGAGTAAACACTAAGGGATGACAATGCTAAAGTTTGTGTAGTGACAGAACCACATGCTAGGAGGGGTCTCTGCAATATAATTGTCTTTGAAGTGGAGCTCATACCGGAAATGTCAGCCCTTACCAAAATATGTAGTGATCTGATAAGAGTCTATATAGTCCACTGCTATAGGAGTCTTGTTCCATTGATTGCTAGCATCTGTGACAGTCTCTACAGAAACCGTCAGCTGACACTTCTTACATTGCAAACCTTCATCACAACAAACTAGCATACAGTGTAACTTCTATTGCTTGCAGCTAGCAACCTATTAATCACTTTTAGATTCAAAGACAGTTGCTGCTATTTCCCACTCTGTTTTGGCATGGATGAGCCTGTGCTAGAGATAGTCTCTGCTAATAAGGTAGCTAGAAGACATGCAGTGTGGTTATTCTTCACTTCTCTCTCTCCAGTCACAGCCCTCCCAGAGATGTTTCTCACATGAAACGACTCCCATCCAACAGCTTCAGTGAAGATGAGCTCTACCCTCCCACTGTCACCACTCACACACCCTCCCCTCGTCACCCTCACATTGGCACTACTAACACTCCTTCCCTCCCTCATCCTCACACTGTCACCACTCACACTCCTTCCCCTCGTCACCCTCACATTGGCACTACTAACACTCCTTCCCTCCCTCATCCTCACACTGTCACCACTCACACTCCCTCCCCTCGTCACCCTCACATTGGCACTACTAACACTCCTTCCCTCCCTCATCCTCACACTGGCACTACTCACACTCCCTCTCCCACCCACCCTCCTGCTGTCACCACTTCCTCCCCTCATCGTCACACTGTCACCACTCACACGCCTACTCCCACTCACCCTCACACTGTCACCACTCACACTCCTGCTCCCGCTCACCCTCACACTGTAACCACTCACACTCCTACTCACACTCACCCTCACACTGGCACTCAAACTCACACCTCTCCACACCATCTACCCACTGTGAAAACCACACCCACCATGCCTAGCAACAGCCAACCGACACTCTCCATGCCTTTGCATCTATCGGGGGGCAGAACAGTTGCAAGCAGTGAATTGAGCCCACCAAAACGTGTCACCTTCGAAACTACCCAGGCACAAAGCACTGCTGAACCGGACAAGAGAACTGAAACCCATTCTTCTATTCCTGGGTCGAGTGAGAGTAAACCTGGAATTGGAATGGGACAGAGTTTACAGCCTACTTCTCATTCTCAAGACAGTCCTGACTCAGGATCTGTCACTGTGCAGTCCCATACTGAAAACCACCTTCCAAAAGATGATTGCTCACGCCAAGTGCCTTCCAAATGTACAGAAAACCCAGAGCGTATGGATGATTCCAATAACAGTGTTAGATCTCATTCTCGTTCCAACTCGGACCTCTTCCTCACGCCCGACTCCTCCCGAGACCCCACCCCACCTCCCTTGCCAATACTCAACAGGATAGGAGACAGGATCCCTGGAGGTCAGAGGTCACATCAATTTGCCACTTTCTTCTCCAAGGCTACTCAAAAGTGAGTTTCTGAGGCCGTTTACACTATAGCAAGCATTCACATAAGTGATTAAGAGTTTCAGTGGGGGAAAATACTCTCCTTGGCCTCTGTAATAAAATCTCCCTCCCTCCCTCCCTCCCTCCCTCCCTCCTCCCTCCAGATTTGAGGATCTGGTACTTCAGGAGGACAATGGTATCCCCACGGCTGACTTCCTGGCCTGCTGCCGAGCTGTCATCCCATTCTTTGGTACAGCACTGTACACTAATTAGTGAATACCTTAGGCTTATGGCTAAAAGGATAAATATAGGTATTTTTAGAATCATAATGAAGTGGTGCACTAATCAGTGTAATATTGAGTGCATGGTGCTTCCAGGCATGCTACCGGTGTTTGTGCAACCACCTCTTAAATGTATAATAAACTCAAATTTACTGCTGGATGTCTGACTGTGAATAAGGAATGACGTGGCATGTTAGCTGTGTTTTTTGTGCATGTGTAAAGCTGAGAACACAACCCTGCTTCCACTACTGCACGTTCACAGCCCTCCTCTTTCCCCACTCCCAGATACTCTGAGTCCGACGGCTTTTGCACCTGTCAAAGCTGACATCAATGGCAATATTGAGGTCAGTGTTCCTGCTTTTCTTACCATACTCATATATGCTACGGTATGGTGGGTTCAAATATTGTGGTGTTACGATAGGTACAATGTAGCCAGACAAGTAGTTCTGGATATAGGGCCTTCACTTTCCCAATTACAAGCTTTGTGTATGGCTCTGTGTGTGTAGTCTTGGCTGTGTTGTTGGCCTTGTCTATGCTGTGTTGACAAAGTTTAACCTGGCGATGTGGTCCTGCCATGAAGTTGTTTCCACTGCTTTCCCTCTAGAAATTGTCTGCAAAGTTCAACAGCAATCCACAGCTCTATGCAACACTGCAGGCCATTGTCTTGCATGAGCTCCAGACCAACACTCACCGTGCCAGAAACTCTGCCACTGACGCACTGCTGTGGCTGAAGAGGTTAGTCAGTCAGATAGAGATATTTAGAGAGTAAGAAAAAGAAACAAAAAACAGCTGGAGATTGAGCCCAAGACCTTCAGACACTCTTAACACTGTGGCACTGAGCTACTCCATGGAGCCTCTGGGCTAAGGACTGGTACATACATGTGAATTAGAAAGAGAAAAAACACACGATGAGAGTGTAAAGAAACTCTAGAAGAATCTGGAAGAAATCAGAGCCCAGCTGGGGATTGAACCCCGACTACTAGTCAGAATCTCTTACCCACTGAGCTACTAGAGCTCCTGAGCAGAATTAAGAGCACTTGCCAGCAATACCTAGCCAATTCCAACTGTAATTACTCTCACATGTTGCCTGGATGGGTGGGGAGAGTTGGCATGCCATCAAAAAGCTTTTTAGCCCACCATTTTTGATTCTCAAGGTTAGTAACTAAGGTTTGAAATTTACTGTGCAGTAAGGGATATATAGTAGAGATGGCTGAAATAATACTTGATCAAGCTAGTTTCAACTGTATATATTTGCAGATCATAGTAGTCTTTCAGCTGTTTTATCACTTTTTTAATGTCAAACACAACATTACAATCAGCCTTCCAGGATAATTAAACTACCAAAGCGAAACGTGAGGCTGAGAAATCATGCAAATGTAAATTGGGAGTAAATATATTCATGTAGCTACGTATATGACCCAGTGCTATGGACCTGCTAAAGCCATGCCTCCCTTCCCCCCTCCCCCCCCGCCTCTCACCCACCCTCCCATCTTATCCAATCTCCCAGAGCAATGGAGTTCATCCAGGTGTTCATAGCTGAGGTATCTGCTGGGGAACAGAGCTTGGATGTTGCTGCAGGTATATATCCCATCACTCAAAGCTGCATTCTATATAGTCATGTGGTGTGCCCATTAAAAATTTCCCTCAAGCTAATGGACTTGGACAATAGGTGAACAGCTGTGAAAATTCCCCAACAGATCCATATTCTCTATTCCTAGTTACAGAGAGTAGTGTGGTAGTAAGACATCATTGATTCTTTTTCTTTGCAGGCAAAGCCTACAGCAAGTCTCTGCGGAGGTTTCACAACTGGATTGTCAGAGGCATATTCAGTGTAAGTCTTACACGTATACGTGTGAGTACTCTGCGTCTTTCTGCTCATGCAGACTGGTAGCCTCGTTCCCAGGCTCTAGTGGAGGCCCACGCAAGAGCCTGGGAACGAGGCTAGCATACTGGCAGTGTATATACTTCTAAGGGTAAAGCAGGAGCTACAATCATAGCAGTTTTTTTACACTTCTTGCAGCTTGCAGTGAAGGCGGTGCCATACCACAAGGACTTCCTCGTGTTGCTTGGCTCCAATGGCTCGGCAGAGAGCGAGAGAGCAGTGGTAGGAGACATGGCTGTCTTTGCCCACAGCCTCGGGGAAATTATGAACATCTTGAACCAGTTTTACCAGGAGCACAAACTTGACGCACCAGCAGAAAGCTGATTATAGCTATATAAGTAAAATGTTTGAGTTAGTAAGTCTTTTAAATCACTGTTTGGATATTATTCAGACTTGTACCATACCAAGAAACCAACTTCCTTGCGTAAGTAATCTTAGATCTGCCAAAATGAAAGACTGTGAGTTGGCAATTGATATCTCAAAGGACCTCTGTATGTATCTAGGCCTGAAGGCAAAGTTAAAAACTAATCCTCATAAACAGCTGGTACATTTTCTTATCCTATTATTAGCTCGTGTGTGTGTGTGTGTGTGTGTGTGTGTGTGTGTGTGTGTGTGTGTGTGTGTGTGTGCACAAGAAGCCATGATTGGAGCTGTGAAATAGTATAAGTACTGAGACAGGCCACTCCTGAGCACTTAGCCGATCTGTAGTATTTAGTAGTGCACTGTATTTTTGCATGGCAGCTGTTTAGTTGCTTTTTTGGGATTCCATCCCTACATGGTGGTTCTTTTTTTTTTTAAGGTTTTTTTTGTTATTATAAACCCAGCTGTTTCTGTACAGAATGCCAAGTTGTTTTCCCGTCCATGTATGCTTTAGTAAATTACCACTTTTTACTAATATAAAATTGCTTCAAGTTGTTAATCTTCTTAGTTATAGCCGGCCCTATCTCATGATCAGCATTGCAGTGATTCCTTGGAATGGTCGGACAGTGCCAGTGCACAATAAATCCGTAGAGATCAGCTGAACTAGCTATTGAGGACTTTAATAGAGATGTTAGTACTAGTAGCTGCTATAATGCTGCATTTTGGCTAGAGTTGTTCAAGGGCCGCAAGTGATGTTTCTTCAGACTAAACGATTCATTGTTGCAAGTAATGTGTCTAGTTGTGTGTTTTTGCTGTGAGGTTTTATTTCCTCGTAGCTATACAGGAATATTAAACATTCATTTTCTACTAAATGTCTTCCCCATTGTCTAGCTAGACCCACCTTCTAGATAATAGCCTCTGGAATGGTTGCAGTTTAGTAGTAGCATAGATGTGGTATATACGTAGTAGTGGAATTTCCCTGGTACTGTCCCTCGGTTTTCCCCCCTGGCCAATTTAAATCTAATTAAATTAGGTGCGATGACGAATATTTAATATATAAAACTTGCTATTCCAAATTTTGTTTTTAATATACTTATACTATAGCTCTCTGTTTTGGTTAGCTGGTATATTAAAGCTTACTTACATGAATGTAAGTATGCATCGAAAACAATGAGTTCTCGGAATCCTTTGACTGCTCTTTGGAACCATGTTTGGCGGAACGGTCTAAGATCCCGGCTCAGAAGATCTACCCGAGGCGAGTCCACAGCAGGTACAGGCTACGCAAAGCGCATCATTTATGCATAATTGCCACTCACGGCTTCTGATCATATACAAAATAAGTTTACAGTAAGGGCCCTACAAGGCGTATGAAATCATATGTTTGTCCAGTCAGCAAACAACTGTCTAGCTTAGCTACGGCTGCATGCCCAGCTGATAAGTCATACAGGGAAGCGCTACGAAGTGCTAGTATTGTCTACGGCTGCATGAAATAACTTCAGCTGAACGGTAAATCTATATGTATAGCCTCAGTGTGAGCGGAGAAGCACTATACAAAGTGCTAGTTTATGGTGTGGTCTCTGAGTTGTGGTGGCAAAACAGACTGGTTTCCAGCCCTGGTGAAAGCTGGACTGTGGAGCTGGTGATGGTGACTGCAATCCAAGGACATAATTATTGGCCAACTGATCGATGTTGATAATTAAGGCACAGGCCTAGCTAGCCCAGTAACAACTTAATGCTTTCCCCCTTAAATTTGCATCCACTTGATTATCAATTTAGAATTTGAAGTGCAGTCTACTCCTCCGGGAGATGAACAGTTCCCTTCTCAAGAGCACAGCTCATGTTATTCTGAAGAAGAATATGCCATCATTGATTCATGGGATCCAGATTCAGAGAGCTGTAGCAGGTATGGTCATTCAAAATTTTGTGACCCAGAGGAGGTCGGATGAACCGTGACATCATTCAAAACGTAATGACATATTAACTGCATTCCGCGTGTGATAAAATACCAAATTTCCTCGGACATGTACATTTAGACATATTTCTGCATGAGTGTTGAGAAGTACTTTTATTTTCCCCTACAGTAGCAGTTTTCTGCGGAGTGGTCCCTATCCCACTGAATTTACAAGATCAGACCCTTGCCAAGTGCAGTCAGCTGGTGGGTGTATTTATGTGTTCATTATGTGTGTGTACAGAGGAATGTTCATTGATACCCTAATTTTAATTGCCTGTGTCTGTGATCCACTGCACTTGATGAGTAAATATCCTCTGTATGATTTGCTGCCCGGCTCCTACAGAACTCTAGTAGTAAAGGTCAACCTTTTAACCATAGTATGCTTGCAATAACAAAATTTTAATGATCTAAGCACTAGGAACTAGGATGATATCCACTATTATTATTCTGTCTTAGAAAATTAGTGCATGTCCGGCTTTTAGAAAAATATGATCATGATTTGCTGTCTGACTCCCACAGACCCCAAACAGTAAAGATTTTGCTTTTAAACATATTATAATATTATGCTCACAGTAACAAATAATTTAATATTTATAACAGGACATTGTTGTGTAAGATGATACTAGAATTAGTCTGACTCCCACCGAACTCAGGAAGTAAAGATCTGCCTTTTACCATATATATATGCTCACAATAACAAATGACATACACACTATAAGTATTCATAACATGTACAGGTGTGTAAGATGATATCCAGAAAATTAGTGCATGTCTTGTTTTTATACAAGGTGGTCGCAGTGACTGCAACAATGTGGTTGGTGATTATGAAGATGAAAGCAGTCCAGCAGGTATCGAAATACCTTGTCCTCAAAGGCACCGGGCTTTTAGTATCGATGCTTGGCAAGAGTCACGAAAGCAAGCACAACCAGTAGCTTGTCACTCGCCCCAGACACAGCAGAGCTTCAGCTTCCCACGAGATAGCTTCATGTCACAAGCTGCACCCACTAATGATGTCACATGTAGTCATGAGGTTGTACTCTCACCCACAGCAACTAGTGATAGCATTAACCACATCTTCCCCTCCAAGTTGCGAATCAAAGCTACAGAATTGGAAGTGACAAATGTGGTCTTGGGTCATGGTAGCTACGGTGAAGTAAGACTAGGGCGGTATAGGGGTTCACACGTTGCTGTCAAAATTCCACATCAAGAACTACAGCACTATAAATCAGTCCTACAATGCTTTCTCCATGAATGCTATCAACTCAGTGAAATGAGACACCCCAATATACTCCAATTCATGGGTATAGCCAACTTGAATGGATCACTAGTCCTAGTCACAGAGCTTATGAAACGTAACCTCACCACTTTCCTGGAATCACCTTGCGGTAAGGAAACATCTATCACGAAAAAGCTTGAAATTATCCAGGATATTGCCAAGGGATTGGCGTACGTTCATGCGTGTGACCCTCCACTGGTCCACAAAGACCTGACAAGTAACAACATCCTACTCACAGCTGACCTGACCGCAAAAATATCTGACTTCGGTGCAGCTCGACTATACGATCCAAATAAACAAAGTTGCACAAGATGCCCCGGAAATGTAGTTTACATGCCCCCAGAGGTTTTGCATGTGCCAGTTCCCGATGGTAGCCCATCCATTGATATTTTCTCAGTTGGTGTGCTCATTGGTCAAACTATCACAGGAGAGTTTCCTAACCCCACACGTGAATTTGAACAGGTAAGCCAGCATGGTGATTACAGGCGCTTGTCAGAAATTGAAAGACGCAGCACTCAACTGCAACAAATGAAGCGTATCCTGGAGGAAAATGGTGGACCAATGGAGTTGTACCGTCTTGCTTGTCAGTGCCTTGATGACAACCCCCAAAATCGCCCAAGCGCTCTTGATATAGTCGCGCGCCTTGACTGCATGATAAATCCGAAAGAGAATCCCGCTCTTGAAACAGAACCTTACCTGCGTCCTCTCGATATGCTTCAGAGAACTCAAAGGTTCTCTCAGCTATGCACACCCTCCCCTGTGCACTGCTGCACCAGAAGTTCTATAGATCACACCCAACCCTCCAAGTGTTTTTCAACTGAAGTAACCCAACCCTGTGATAGGACACTTTTATCTGATTCATATCCTCCAGAAATGACATCTGCCTCCACAGTCGCAGGACCACCGGACTCTCCAAAGGTAGGCCTGGCTACTTGTTTTCCAGAACCTGTGGACAATCCAACAACAAATACCTCTACTAGCCAGCATTCTGAAGAGTTTCCTGTACATTCTCCTTCTTATTCAGAGCTTGTGGACACATCTCCATCAGCTAGGATAGATGAAGAACCCCCTCAAAATCCATCTCCAGCTGACAGATATGAGTTAGCAGAAGCACCAGTTTCCGAGTCTGAATTCTCCGAACATTCCTCTCAATCAGAACACCGAGACCCTATTACTGGGCAGTGGCTTCCCAATCGATCAGCTGAGTGCGAGGAATCAAACCCTATTGAGGAGACTCCATCAAGCGAAACCATTACTCAGAGGGATAGGATTCAAACTGAGAATCCTAACCTTCGTAACCAAGAAACAACTCGTTCACTTGATTCTCAGCAAAGATCCTGTAAGAATGCCAATACTAGCACCAGCCATATCAACTTAAGTCGTAACAACTGTGCAGGTGTTTCTAACTCCATCTCTTACAACACAATTGCAGTAGCCACCAATGCCTTAGAGAAAAATGCTCTTCCCAAACCACCATTTCCTAGTGTGGAGTGTATTCCACCCGGAGTTTCAGACCTACAGCCACAGTCAAGTTCTTCTAATACAGCAGAAGATGATGAACAGCAAGTCTCAGAAACTAGGGACACTAACACAGCAGCTGTACTTGTACAATCAGTCGAAGAGAGTGGTATAACTGTAAGTCCCGAAAATCCCAGTTGCTCAGACGAGTGTTTGAAAGATTCCATAACACCACTCGCATCTCCTAACCAAACCTGTAAGTTATACTCCGAGTATCACAATCAATTTCCTGAGGTCCCTCGACCCCTACCGTCTTCACAGACTGCAGTAGCAAAGTGTGCTGCAATTGATTTGTGTTCGGACACACAGTCCCAGTTTTCCATGTCAAATGATCTCTCGTGGAAAGCACCAGAAGACTTCCTCAGCCCTGTCCACGATCCATCATGTGAAGGTGGTCTGTTTTTGGCTGCATTTTTCTGCTACTCTATGACTCAGTTTCTAAAATTTTCCTTCCAGCTGTTTTTCCAGCTACAAACTAAGAACCAACGCTTGACTGTTGCAACAGTAAAAGCACCTAAAACTGTAGTCACCACTGTTAGGTCGTCAGAGACGGGCTGCTCACAATATCCAAAGCCGGTGATGCCAAAGTTCATGTTGAAAGATAAAATTTCATGCAAAGCTTTGAGCCAAATCTGGGATGAACCCACGGTTAATGCTACAACTGCAACAAATTATGACAGAAGTGATTTGCAGTTAAGGGAGAGTTTTGATTTGACCTGCTTGGACTTCTATCTTCAGCTATTATCTACTCACACCTCAGAGATGGTAAACAAGCAATGCTATAATACCGTAACACCTACAGAACCCACTCTTGAGCTATGCAGCAAAGTCTGTGATATAATGTCGCCAGAAAATACAGAAGAAAGTTCCAAGGAAGCACCAGTGTGTGCCGAGAGTGTATCAATCACCTGTACAATTCCTCAGTCTTCAACGGATGCAAACCAAGATGAACCCGAAGTGAACGTTACGGTTTCTCATCAAGCCTCTCAGCTGTTGTGCGACTACTCTCCCACTAGCAGAAACAAATTGCTACCATCCTTGATGCGCATCCAATTGGCCCGATACTTATATATACTACAATCCCTTGATGATTTTCTCGAGATATCCCCCTCCACTCCAACAGCAAAGCATCCTTCAAGTTCACAACATCTGCTGTCTACTGATTCCACTTGGGAACCACCAGAAGACATCCTCGTGCACAGCCCCATTTGTAATCCACTGTGTATATATAGCAACAGTATTTCTGTCATTTACATGATCCACTGTCTGACTCAGGTTTTCCGGTTAATTTGGCTCCAGCTATGTCAGTTGCAAGCAGATGCTTTACAAGTAAACGGACTGTCTGAGGTGAGTATGCCAACACCAAGTATGGTAACCCCTCAGTCATCATGCCATTCACAGTATCTGGTGGTAATGACGAAGTCATCTGTATCAGAAAGTATACACAAACTTTCTTGCAACCATTTAAACCAAATCTCAGAGAACTCCCCTGTACCAGCTGCATCTAATTCAGAAGATAATGTGGCATTGCAATTACAGCATCCGATGATGGTTCCTTTATCCAGCTTGACTCCCTCAGAAGATAGCTTGCTGCCAACTCACTCCAATTCTTGGTTGTGGATAATTCAAGACTTCATCAAAAATGCTTTGATGGAATTTGTAAAGAATCTACATCTGAGTAAAGAACGTACTCAAAATCTATGTAGATCCCGCCATACCCTGCCAAGTATATCCCATAACCCCGAGCTTTTCCTGTACCATGCAATGGGAGCCCAGATTACTTACCAGTTACTACAGTCTCGAGATCTACCCAGCAGTATCCAGCCAAACTTTAACCTGGAGGCCAATGGATTACTTATGGATCAAGATTTTCTGTTAGCTGTTCATGCCTATAACAGGAGTAAGAGAATGCTCTCTAGTACTGATGCATTCAACAGCTTAACTCAAATTGCCCCTCAACACTCAATTACCTACCAGCAGTGTCTTGGTGCTTCATTTCAGCTACCATGGGGTACTCAAACTAACAAATCCAGCATACTGGTTCCAAGATGTCCTAGAGCTTTAAGTGACCTTGAACTGATTTTCACTAAATATGTTCCCAGCGTCTATCAAAATATTGTCACTTGGGATATAGCTCGATCAATATGCAATGCTAATGATGCATCAAACATCAACTTGACAATGAATCCACAGCAGTTGTGGCACCGAAAATCTTTCGAAAACATTAGAGCTCCAGGGCTTGGTCATACCCGAATGAAGTCTCCGCACAGGAGAGATATGCTGCCATCCTCATCACAGTGCATTGCCAGCAGCAGCGTAAAACCAAGAGAAAGAAGGAGGAATGTAGTAATCTGTCTTCCAAAACAAGCAAAGGTAAGACATTGCCCGGAAGATAGTGGTGGAAAGGCTAGTGGCTACTCACACTCTCAAAGCAGCAGTGGTTCCAAGAATTCTAAGAAGTCTGGCTCTCCTTCTGGTGGGTCTGGCAGTGATTCGTCACCAGGAGAAAGTGATGATGATCACCAAGATGACGAGGACAGAGATCATAATGACCCTAATCCCTCTCATAGTGACCGTGAGAGCACTAGCATGAGTGAAAAGGAAGAAGAGGAGCTGTCCACTCTTTCTAGTGAAGACACTCACCCTGAGCAGTCTTTGCAATGTATTCCAAGACCTCTTCATTATAGTGAGACAACAGACTCACTACAGTACGACCCTAAAAATTCCACTCTGGACGGTAAAGATGAGTCAGAACAGCCAACTGAAGATGTCAGCGCAAAAAGTAAAGACCATGCCAGTCCTGCCAATTTTTATAGTGAGGGTGAGTCAGAAATGCCCCCAAAGAAACCTCCAGAAAAAAGCACTGTATTGCAGCCTAATGCAGAAGGTAAATACACGCTGCAAATGAACACAGCCAAGAAGAAAGCAGAGGCCACATCTACCAGTTATTCCAGCGACAGTGAATTGGAAATGCCTTTCAAGACACCTCCAGAAAAAAGCACTGTGTTGCAGCCTAGTGCCGAAGGTGAATACCCACCACCAGTAGACACAGCCAAGAAGAAAGCAGAGGCCACTTCTGCCAGTGAGAGTGAGTTAGAAATGCCGTCCATGAAGCCTCCAGAAAAAAACACTATACTGCAGCAAAATGCAGAAGGTGAATACCCACCACCAGTAGACACAGCCAAGAAGAAAGCAGATGCCACTTCTACCAGCTTATATGGCGAGAGTGAGTCAGAAATGCCCTCCAAGAAGCCTCCAGAAAAAAATGTGTTGCAGACTAGTGCAGAAGGTGGATACCCACCGGCCAGTTTTTATGGTGACAGTGAGTTAAAAATGCCGTCCATGAAGCCTTCGGAAAAAGGCACTGTATTACAGCCTAATACAGAAGGTAAATACATGCCACCAATGGACACAGCCAAGAAGAAAGCAGAGGCCACTTCTACCAGCTTATATGGTGAGAGTGAGCCAGTAATGCCTTCCATGAAGCTTCCAGAAAAAAACACTATACTGCAGCAAAATGCCGAAGGTGAATACCCACCACTAGTAGACACAGCCAAGAAGAAAACAGCTGCCAGTTTATATGGTGATAGTGAGTCAAAAATGCCATCCAAGAGGCCTCCAGAAAACATTGCAGTAATTTCTGGAATGATGTACCCATTAACCAAATCTTCACCCCAGCCTCAGTGTCCAGTACAGATAAACACATTTCAAAGTTTATTGCAGAAGCAGGAGAGTGACACTGACAGTACAGCTTCCTCAGATTCCGAAAGTGTAGCAGAGGATGGTATAAGTGTAGATGAGGAAGCTCAAGAAGAGCCTAATCGTAATCCAGCTGAGGAGCTTCCAAATGAAGACCTTCCACAGCAATCATTTTTACAAGTAAGTTCAGTTGTTAAAGTGTTCCCAGGTCCACATTCTGATGAAAGTACGATGCACGATAGTGACACAGTAAACCTTAATGCTGTAATGGAAGAGCAAGGGCCCTATGGGATGCTAGACAGTGGATGTTCTGAACTAGTTATGGGAGGTACATTCAGTGGAGCAGCTGAATCGAGTCAAGGACTGACCTCGACTGAACCTAGCCTCAAGAAACTCAAACTAGACTCATTCTCGGATGATGTTTCATCTGAGACCCTGCCGCCATCCATCGTATGTTTCACTGGTCAGGCACAAGTAACAGAACATCATTTACAAGAGCCTTGGGCACCTGATGCAGTTATGGAAAAGAGTACCAGCGAATTGTACCTCAGTCATGCATATGGTGATCCTAGCCCGTTCATTGCAGCATCAGTATGTTCAGGTAAGCTATGTTTAACACACTACCAGTAACATGGAAGTGATAGCCTCAATGCATTCTTAGCACTCTGTGGTCCCATATTCAGAAACACATAATAATATCATTATAGCTGTTGTTATTTGACGTTGCTAGGTGGTTGCTAAGTTTATTGTGCTGAATAAGCAGGCTACAAGCCACCAGTCTGTGCTAACACAGCAATACCTTCACTAACCACAGTGCAATCTCTAGATATTGCACTAACCACGGTGCAATTTCTCCAATGCTTCAGTGAGCACACATGCCCAGGGCTGGACAATAGCTGCTACTTGTCTGATTATGTAACTAGATGGCAACCACCTAGCATAATCAAATAAATCATTTATAGCACCCCCGGTCGAGATGTTGTTGATATTATAAACACTTGCCCTCGGGCCCGTGCTTATAAATCAACAGTATCCCTCCTGGGCGTGTTATAACTAATACTCGTTTCCATGTGGTAATAAATGTACTTTTACTGACTGTTTTTTTAATGTAACAATCTTTGCAATTCAGAACCCTGCGACAGTGCCAGCACACACAGAGATCAGCTAATCTAGCAAGGACTTTGGAGTGTGATGCTTTTTAGTTAGAGTTTTACATAATAGGAATTGTACAGCATTTTCCTTCTCTGTACGTGTATGATTCACTACAATAGCAAGTATGTATCTAGTTGTCGTCTTGCCATACCTGGTATATGGAACCTGGTATAGTGTATGTAGTGTGATGGTATTCTCCATACGTTTACTGATCACCTTTCCCCATTATTTTTTATAACATGATTTTTTTTTTTTTAAACTGTATCATACATAAGTGCAGAACTGTACATGTATTTACTGATATAATGCAAGAACACATAACTTTCCCACAAGTTTATATGTTCGTGTTAACTTGAAAACCTGAAACTTCACCTTCATTACTTAATTGTTATTTCTAGTATTCATTTTATTTTTGTCACAAACTGCATTTCCCTTTTCTGCTCGTTAATTAATCAATCAAAAAGATTTATATATTTCACTGGCGTGCACGTGTTAAACAGTAGCTACACCTACAGTCAGAAGAGAGAGGACCAAGTGCGTAGGATAATACAATACAGTTGAAGAGATAGGCTGTGAGATATATAAGAGGATAAGACGTGTAAGAGAATAGGAGGGTATCTCTCTCTAATTATAAGTCTGTTGTGGCTTGCTTTGCTTTTGGAAACTGCACTGCTACAATGCTATAGCAGAAAATGTGGGTGGAGCTATAGTTTTGTGAATATAAATGAGGGAGATTCCGGTGGACTTTCCCCCACCATCCGCTAAGGCCTGACTCATACTGTTTACAGGATATGATGAAAACGAGGAAATATAACAATGTACCAAGCGCTCTGATATCACTGGAGTGGACGTGTGTAGCTATAGCTAGGTGAGTCAAGGTACAGAATGAGCTATAGTATGATAGTAATAGTATAGTAGTATAGTATTCTCTTTGCAATAGGCCTCGAGTAGGATTATATTTGATGCCTAAAATTATTTAATGAGCACATTTGGTGTAAATTTTGAGCTCTAATGCACTTGTCACTGTTTTTTTTTTGTTATTTTGCTCACAGATAGTCTATGATGATGTCTAGCGGTGAAAGCAACCCAGCAGGCCGGACCGTTCGCTGGCACTTCGACGAGCTAGTGAGAGCAGTCCAAGAACCATTTCTGCTTGCAACTGGTCTGTACGCAAAGGAAATCATTCCCCAGGTTGTCATGGAGAAGGTCAGGGAACAGCAAATGCTATCCAGACCTGAGAAAACTGCATACCTTTTAGGGGCAGTGATTGATCACATTACACACAAACCTCAAGCATTCGGAGAGTTACTTGCGATTTTGAGGAAACCGGGTTTGGAAAGTGCCGTTATTCTGAAGGTTATGCAGAGCATGGAGACATGCTACACCAAGTTGGCAGGTACTACTGCTATGGTATATGAGGGGGAAAGTAGTCAAGTGAATACTGAGCTGGCAACTACTCAGCAAGAAAATTCAGAGAAGGCCTTATGTGGTGAGAAGGCAGGGTTGCTAAAGGAGGTGCAGGACTTAAGAAGGGAGATAGAGGAGTTGAAGGGAGCTTTGAAAACTGCAGAGAGAAGCGAAAAGTCTGAGAAGCAAACTGCTGTGAAGAATGCTGAACTGAGTACGCAGGTGGATCTGGAGCGACCCAGGATTGCTAAATTGGAAGAACAAGTAGTACAGATGCAACAGCAGTATAAAAATCTCAAAGACGAACAGGAGGAGAGAAGGCGCAGAATGGATACTGCCTTGAGAGGACAGCAGGAGATACTGGACGTGAAAATATTGGAGCTAATGGCTACCAAACAGCAGCTGCAAGATACAGCTGAGGAGAATGCAAAATTGGAGTTGAAAGTCCAGAGCTTGAATGAGCAGGTCAATCCGCTGATGGTCCAAATTGAGCAGGGAAAAACGGAGCTTGATAGCAAGGCTGCTGAGTGCGTAGATCTCCATCAGCGATTGAAGACCCAGATAGCAAATGGAGAAAATCAATTAGAGGCAAAAGAAGAGGAGTGCGATCGTCTTCGCCGGCAATTAAAAGCAGCCGAAGATGGGGAAAGCAAATGGAGAGAGAGAATACACAAACTGAATGAACAGGTTAGCCGGGAATACAAGTCCGTTGTGTGTGAGTTGGGCGACCTAACTGAAACTTCCAAGCAACAGGAGACCAAGATCAGAGAGCAGAAGGACGAAATTGTTCGGCTAAAGGTGCAAATCGATGAACACTGCAGTGTCATACATCGGCAACAGGCTATGATTGCTGCAAGGGAAGTAGAGTTTGCAGAGAAAATGGCAGCCATGACAGTTCAAATTGACAGAAAGACTGCAACTCTAGCACAGCAACAGTTGATACTGGATAACAGCTTTGCCAGGGTAGCAGAGCTGGAAGGAGGTAAAAGAAAGTTTGAGGATGAAAAAGAGCAACTCACAGCAAAGAATGAAGAACTGCTGGTTTGGATTGAGCAGGGAACAAAGGAATTCACCCAAGAATTTAAGTCCAAAACAGCTGAAGTTAACAATCTCCATATCAGGCTCAAGGAAGCAGAAGGGTTACAGCAAAGGATCAAGGAGTTGGAAGAACAATGCATGCATGTCACCGAGCTAGAACAAACCAGAGTCACCGAGCTAGAAATTCAAATTTCGCAGCAGCTGAAAGATCGGCGAGAGCTCCAGGCAAAGCACGATGAGAAAATACGAGAAAGAACTGAATGGTTTAAATCGGTATTGGATATAAAGGAGCTGGAGAGGATGAATGTGGAAAAACAGTTGAAAATTGTATCATGTCAAAAGGCCAGCATGGAACTGATGATCGTGCCTACACACTTTGTTAGCCAAGCTGTGAAGAAAGCTCCGCCTACTTGTGGGAACTCTAGCGATGCAAATGACTCTAGTGACATCGATGACTTTGATAACGGTCAATCAGTAACTATTTAGTTCGGCTTACATTTCGTATCCACTACCCAGTCATTTTTTGTGTGGTTGCTGTTCGTTATTAAAGATTCATTACTACCTAGGTAAATATTTGTGTGGTTGCTGTTCGTTATTAAAGATTCATTACTACCTAGGTAAATATTTGTGTGGTTGCTGTTCGTTATTAAAGATTCATTACTACCTAGGTAAATATTTGTGTGGTTGCTATTCAGTATTAAAAATTTACTTTTATATCAGTGTTTACGCCTATATTACTGGATCTAATATGACTAAAACTGACCCAAGCGATCATAATATGCATGCATGCATGCATACATGCTGATAATCATGATTGCATGATATCTTTATAGGTTAGGTATAGGTATTACAGGCCATTATCTGTTTAGATGTGAATGCCGGCCATTATATCTGTTTATGTCTCTTTGTATATGACCTGATTGACTTACTACCATTCAAACATCAATTAATTTCAATACACTGCATGTGTGTGATGTTCTGTGTGGCCCAAACCTGATGGGTGGCTAAACCACTAATCTAAACTTTATCAGCTGAGTGTGAGTGAGCAGCCTCAAAATATATGTCTCTGGTTTGGGTACAGTGGCTGTTCTTGTATAGAACCAATAAACGTGACGTGCACACACAGCTGTGCAGAAGGATACTCCATCAGTGCCTGGAGGCGGTGTATAGTCTACTCAAGATTATAAAGCCGTTGAAGTAACTTTTTTTGAAGTTTGAGATAGTTGATTAGAAGTGCTATTTGGTATAATCCTTTTTCCTACATATCACTATACCAATGTTAATTATATAACTATAGGGTATAGGGAGTATGTAGCTATGTGCTGAAAATTTCACACAAGTCAACCTATACTGTGTAGCATAAACTCCATGAGCTCCAGAAGGTAAATTGTCAGTGTAAAATTTTCCAAACAGCCTGCAGCCCATGAAACAAACACTAATAGTTCAACCATTACAAAGACATATATACACCATAAAAATCGTGGGCTATAGAAGTACAGTACAGCGTTACCACAAACATTATAGTCCCACTTGAAATAATTATCAGAAAATCTGAATGAAATTCAATAATTAAGATGATCCAAGGTGATGGGCAACAATCGCATATTAAAACACAAATTGCAATTAAAACACATATACCGTATACAAGAAGGACACACACATTGAAACAAGTGTTATCAAAATGTTAAATGCGTGATATATTAAATACACAAAATAAAATACAACAATTATCTTTAACCAAACCCACGCAACATTTATCACAAATCGTACTCCTGTAAACAAAATAATCCACTGGCCAGCTGTTGACAACACTACTGTAGTTGTGGCTGAAGCATTACTAGATAATAGAAATGAGAATACTGGATATAAAATAGACGATATCTCCCATTCTTCGCCAGCCGTTACAACCACTTCCTCAGAGTGAGAAGACTGTGGTACTATTGCTAACCCAAATATAGCTTTTCCAGCAGATCGAATAAGCGTACTCAGGCATTCTACTCGGCAACGAAAAGGAAGTAGTAGACAGCACACTTTCCATAATTGATCATCATAGTCATCAGTATCATTTTGCTTGTAGATTAAAGATATTCCGTGCTCCATATAGTTCAACGCTTCTGTAAAGTGCCAGCTCCTGAATTTTGCCCAACCAGCAAGAAGTTGGAGTTCAATATTTAGCTGGTCTTGGCCTGAGTGTGTGAATAGTTCCATTACAAGCTCTGCCAATTCAGCTACCATTTGATAATGTTCCATCTTATACAAATATTGTGTCACTTCAGTGGCATTTCTCAAAGTAAATTCAGTAGGTGTTGCACCAATCCTTTTCCATATTTTGATCAGACTTTTGACAAGAGGTATTATAGCTTTAGTTGTATCATGCTGTAAGTGGTTGAAAATAAGAATTCGTAGAATTCCTACATGCTGATGCTGTTCTTGCACTGGGGCAGCCTCAAAACTGTCATACAAGTTTACTATATCGGTTGCCATTCCGTATTGTTTTGCCTCACATAAGTACCAGGAAAATTCATTTGCAATTCTCAATGTGATTTCATCAGGTGTTGTACTTCTCTGATTCCATGCTTCAATCAGCCTTTCTATAAGAGTTATTACTTTTTCAGCTTCATCATACTTTATGTAATCATAAGTAAGACTGCAAAGTATAAATAAGTGTTGATGCAGTCGAGACACAGGGGTATCCTTAAAGTAGTTGTATACTTTTTCCAGATTTACTTTATCTTTTGTACCAGTAGAGTAGAGAGTGATAATCAAGTTATCGACATCCTGTTGACTATGAGGTATTAGCATCTCTTTGCTAGTAAACAGCTCAAGGGTTTGCTCAACAGAGGAAATCAGAGTTTCATTGGGTTGTGTGTTCCTATGTTCAAATTCTTGTAAATCTGTCGTCTGTGTGCTAGTTAGCAGATCAAGGGCAGTGGAAGCTATGGTGTCTTTAGGTTTTAGGTTGTTATCATCTAAATCTGATAGCAGCAAGCTAGCTAACAGATTAAGGGCAGTGGCTTTATCAAGTTGCATGCTAGGGCTGGCCATTGCAAGACTCATGCATTGTACACCTAACATGTACCGCGTATAGTCCACAGCCTCTATTACGACAGCTAACATAGATTCACAGAGTTGTTGTATTGAATTGGGTGTTGGACTCCAGTTATTAAGCGAAACTTTCCATGTCAGATCAACTTCTTTTTTCCTATCAACATTATGAATTGTAAATCGATTGGCTATGTTTCTTACTGGTAAAAGTATTTTCTCTTCGAGTTGATCAAAGTAAATTCAGTAGGTGTTGCACCAATCCTTTTCCATATTTTGATCAGACTTTTGACAAGAGGTATTATAGCTTTAGTTGTATCATGCTGTAAGTGGTTGAAAATAAGAATTCGTAGAATTCCTACATGCTGATGCTGTTCTTGCACTGGGGCAGCCTCAAAACTGTCATACAAGTTTACTATATCGGTTGCCATTCCGTATTGTTTTGCCTCACATAAGTACCAGGAAAATTCATTTGCAATTCTCAATGTGATTTCATCAGGTGTTGTACTTCTCTGATTCCATGCTTCAATCAGCCTTTCTATAAGAGTTATTACTTTTTCAGCTTCATCATACTTTATGTAATCATAAGTAAGACTGCAAAGTATAAATAAGTGTTGATGCAGTCGAGACACAGGGGTATCCTTAAAGTAGTTGTATACTTTTTCCAGATTTACTTTATCTTTTGTACCAGTAGAGTAGAGAGTGATAATCAAGTTATCGACATCCTGTTGACTATGAGGTATTAGCATCTCTTTGCTAGTAAACAGCTCAAGGGTTTGCTCAAAATAGCATCACTGCATTCTAAGGGATCGCTTTCGATGTTAATGTTAAGTATAATTCTACAGGCAGCCTCTTGATCAAAAGAACCACGAAAATGAGCAAGATATCTTCCAATTTTTTGCATCTGAAGTGAAAGATATCTATAAGATAAACTAATGGATGCATTCACACATTCTTCCTCAGAAAGATTATCACTGCTAAGAGTTAAAATAAGCTCTTCCTTGAGATCTGCTAAAATCGTGCTTAGATCTGGAGGATCTGGAAGCTTGAGAATAGCTCCCACTACCCGGAGTGCTAGTGGAACACTACCGGTCAAATTGGTTATGGATTCACATGCTGTAGTGTTGATACTAGCACCAGCTGTGTTTTGAAGCAAACTGCATGAAGCACTGGTGCTCAGTTCTTGTATGTGATAGGCTTTCTGATCATTGTAAATCGATTGGCTATGTTTCTTACTGGTAAAAGTATTTTCTCTTCGAGTTGATCGACTATGTCTGGCAGCAAAATTGCTTCCTTTTTGATCTCATTGACTGCAGTTCTGATGGGGAAAAGTAGTTCCTCCTCAACTTGATGCTCTACAATTCCCATATGATCAACAAAATTTTTTACTGGCAAAAGTAATTCCTCTGCAGTAAACCTACAGTTCAAGAACTTAACATCAAGTGAGTCCTGTATTACACTTAAAGCATATACGTGGACAGAAATATTAGTCAATCGTTGAGTAGATTCTGCTGTGCAGTCGAGTAAATGTCGAATATTATGTCTCTCTTGGTCCAGCCTAGTCAAAGTAGAGTCTGAGCCATTACTGAATTGGAACACAAGAGACTGTAAGAAGTACGCGTAATGGAATTGAAAACTGCTCGTAAACTTCACTGTCTCATTTTTCCCAGCATCTCCACTAACTTTCACAACATGAAGAAAGAAGTGCCTAATCAATTGATGGAACTGGCAGCGTTTAAGTTTTTTACTGCATTCAAGTAGAGATCGCATAGATAAGTTGTCCAAAATAGCATCACTGCATTCTAAGGGATCGCTTTCGATGTTAATGTTAAGTATAATTCTACAGGCAGCCTCTTGATCAAAAGAACCACGAAAATGAGCAAGATATCTTCCAATTTTTTGCATCTGAAGTGAAAGATATCTATAAGATAAACTAATGGATGCATTCACACATTCTTCCTCAGAAAGATTATCACTGCTAAGAGTTAAAATAAGCTCTTCCTTGAGATCTGCTAAAATCGTGCTTAGATCTGGAGGATCTGGAAGCTTGAGAATAGCTCCCACTACCCGGAGTGCTAGTGGAACACTACCGGTCAAATTGGTTATGGATTCACATGCTGTAGTGTTGATACTAGCACCAGCTGTGTTTTGAAGCAAACTGCATGAAGCACTGGTGCTCAGTTCTTGTATGTGATAGGCTTTCTGATCATGCTGAATTATTTTCCGCCGACTTGTCATTATAATCCTAAAGTTTTGTCCAGAATGAATCAATTTCCTCATTACTTTCTGAAACTCATCTTTTTCTCTGTGTATTGTGTCATCGCAGTTGTCGAAAATCAGAAGTATTCTATGGTGCTGTTGTTTTGCCCACTTGTACAGACTATCAATGGTAATATTTCTAATTTCACTTATACTGTCAGCACTGTCAAGAACTTTTTCTGCCAAGGACTGCATACTCAATACATCAATCATATCGACATAGTGGACAGTAACACCTTCACACACCATGATGTGCCCAATTTGAATAGCCAGTGTGGACTTTCCAAAACCGGGGGGCCCAAATATGCTAATAATACGATCAGTGTGTGGATTGGAGAAGTCAATCCAGCCTGAAATATTTCTTAATTCCACCTCTCTGCCGACAATCTTCAGGGGAAGGTCTGGTAAACTATTGGAGGGTAGTTGATTGAACTGGCAAAGCAGTCCATAAAACAGGAAACTCATACAGTTATTAGCATAAAGCCAACACAGTGCCAGGATTACTAGGGAGGCAATGATGCAGGTTGCAATTGCCCTGCAAGAAGATATAATTTGTCGTCAAGTATACATGTACATAGCTATATACTAGTACAGCAGTAGTATCTATATAATCACTGTAATGTACACGTGACTACTCTGAATGAACTGTAAGCTCCTTCGTTTGCAACTACCTGTACCATGTCTACACTATATAATGTAGGTATTGGTACTAAGCATTGCTGGATGACTGACCTTGAGAATCAGTCAGGCAAGATCACTGACCCCAAATGATACTGATGGGAGCATATAAGACATTGAGGACTGTCCAAACATTGCTTATACAATTTTAGACCATGCTTGTTTTCTCTTATAACATGAGAAACAGTTATTTTAATATTTGGTTGGTGGAGTTGCATGCATTGAGCTCTACTGTTATCACATGCATGTACACCGCTAGTTGTAGGAGAAATCGGAAATGCTGCTTTGTGTGATGCCCACATGATGAAACTAGTAGTATTGGTGTAGTCTCGTGTAGCTGGACCCTCAATTGAAGAAGGTGTCATATAAAAAAAATTGAAAACCATAAAATTTTCAGCAGTTAAATTTTTACCACTTGAAATGACTGCTAGCTAGCTAGCTAGCGTGCATGCATGCGCGCGCGCACTGCTAAAAAGGAAAGGTTATTTTAACAATGGATTGGTTACTGGAGTTGCATCATTATCAGTTTGTACTACACAACTTTCTGCTGACTGCAATACCTTATATGGCTATCGGATGGCATAGTATGGATAGCTCATGGTCACATGCCAAAGTGCTACAGTGACAATCTGTTGATCATGACTCTCTATTACACAGATGTAGCCAGTAGAGTACACAGCTTTGATAGGAAACAATGCATTTCAGCCATATGACTCTGATAACGTGGATTTAGGCAAGCAGAAAGCTTGGAGAAATCGGAAATGTTGCTTTGTGCTTGGAAATGCTAAAAAATCGGAAATGCTTGAGACTATATCCACTGTCTATATTAGTTGCAACTCTAGTAACCGAATTTTTGGTTAAAACAACTTTCAAGTTATTACAGATATGTTTCTCGCATGTTTGTTTGATTGTCTGTTTGTTCATCCACATGCACACTTATCACGTGTACTAAGCTACGTCATTGTGTTACTAGATCTATGAGCCATGAGCACAGTGGAAACCACTGCAGGCTTAATAGGGTGAAGGATTAATATAGTCCTACCTTTGATGCTCAATGACCTCAGCTTCAGACTCAGAACCATAAGTCTCAGACTGTCCACCAGAGACCAGTTTACCTGAAGTTGTAACACAATTTTTAATACAGTGCAGTGCATCTTTGGAACAAAAATATAACTTACTGTCTAAATTTTGGCACAGTTTTAAAGCAATTGGCTTCAGAGCATTTTCTTTTTTCAACTCTCGAATAAACTGTTGGAGTCTCCTCTGGTCCATTTTAATGGAGGATTCAACTGCTTGGAGAAGTTTAGCTGCTTGCTGTGCAGGAGAAATGCCAAGTGTGAATTGGACAGCATCTCTGGTATCGGCTGTAATAATTTCACTCTTGTAGAGGTTTGAGGCCAATCTACAAGGGAGAGTAGGGCTTGAAAGAGCAGAATGTAGATCAGCATAGTTTATCCTAAATGCGTCTGCTGCACTGAGGTGCTTTTCCAACTTCTGAGCCATCACTGTTTAGACAAGACTAGATCAGACTAGAGATGACTTTAATATATAGAGTCCAGATGTCCACGCCCTCCTCCTCCTCCTCCATATGTACGTAGACCGTTGTCACAGGAAATGCGGTCCCAAGGCCAATTAGTTACTCGGGTCAGGGGTTCGCTCATGATTACTGTTATTGGTGCAGGAAATATCAAATATCCACCGACTGACTCACGGCATGCCGTGTATGATTTGCTCTGACTCTGTGTTGCGAATGAGTACTTCGGTAAGCTAATAAGAAGCAACTGAATGGTGAATGATTCATAAATTATTGTTGTCTGGCCATATTCTTGGCTGTCCCCCTATTAAACGTATTGATACACCAGCGCAAGAATGATTGCTAGTCGCACACCAAGTGGCACGTTTTCACCGAAAATGGCTGAGCCTCGTCGTAAATTTGTCAGCCCAGTTTATAGTAGTTCTGTGGTGAACCATTTATGTGCACAGGCTAGGTGACGTGTCACGTCCCATTCCAATGATGGTTGCTAACCTGCTGCTATATACTGGATATTCTTACAATTATCACTGGCATAGACCTACCCTAGGTATGTGGTCAGACTGTTTGTGGCTATAACTACTTTCTAGATATGATACTGCTAAACACCGAGTAATTATAAAATTGTTTTATTCAACATCATTCTGTACATGAAGCTACGTAGCTAGCTGAAGGAATTTTTAAGTGGCAGTGAGAGGACTACCAGGGCCCTAAAACTTGTTTAGAGGAAATACAACTAGTAAATTGCAGCTACGCTATGGATATGGCTGTCATGATGGCCCATCCACCGGCTACTTTAGCTAACCAGATCAAGTTTGGACGATTTGGATGGCTATCAGTTTCGGTTTTGCCTGGTTTAGGTAGGTACACGACTATTATGGAAGCTATAGTCAAAACTGTACACGGCTGTAATAAAACTCGCCCCTTATATCATGTGCTTATCAAAACTCACGAACCATATTAGTCACATTGAATACCGAATGCATAGAACAGACTGAAATGTAGCGTATGGAAGAAAAATTGAGCTTGCAGCTGTGTGTACACATGTACGAGATATGTCCTAATCACCTACATCATGGCGAGACTCATTGGGAGCTTTAAAAACCATGCAGTTATAGCGGACTGATAACATGATGCTGTCTTTTTCCAGTAGTAATCATGGAGATGATGCAAGCAGACAGAAGTCTGAAAGTGGTGGATCAGCTGGTGCAGGGCAGTCCGGAAGTTCTAGCTTTCCTTCAAGTGCTTCTGGCGGCAGCTCACCTACCGGAAGGGATAAAGAGAGTAATGGTACGTGTACAGGAGCTGTTCAGGTTGGTGATGTAGCCACGGTTCAGCCGAAGACTACTGCAAGACCCACTGAAGAACAGCAGCAGTACTGCACCTCTGTGTCTGCGCCCACCTCAAACTCTTGTCACAAAGATTTTGAGCAGCAACCTTCACCATTCATAGCGGTTTGTGGTGAGACATCTCAACAACCGATATCTAACTCTGATGGCGTCCATATATCGGATAATCTAGGCAATCAAACACATCACATCCATGTTGTGCCAACGGAAGCATCTAATAGTAACCAGGCTACTGTTACAAGGCCTAGGCCAGAGGAAATTACAAGAGTTCAAGTAAGTTCCTCTCCCCCTCTACATGTACATTATAACTTCATCACTATTTGTACATTGGCCCCTTATTGGGGCAAGCGTGAGTGAGCTCCACACTAGTGGCGTGAACGCTGCATTTTCTCTGTATTATCATTAGCTATTATGGTACGTACGTTAACGTTGTTCCACGCATTGTATGCCTACTTAATTTAACGTCAATTTCTCTCATTGTCATATTACGTATTGTATGCTCACATAAATGGTGTTAGTCTAGAGTTACCTCTTTGCCATCTTCGAACTTGCGGTGCGAATGAGGCTTCAGCAATTAATGCCGACAGAGGAAAGCCGTCACGTCTCCAAGGTCACCATGCCAACAAGCCACACTATTGCAGGAGAGTGAAGAGGGCCAGAGCTATGAAAAGCTGCCACATACCACTGGTTACCTCACTCACGCTTGCTCCATAATGCTCTACATTCGCCTAGTTATATTTAATGAGTCATGCCCTGGCAATTTTCCTATACAGTGTGAGCTGTACGGCTGTCGTGCAATGCCTGTTCTTTTGAGTGTATCAACCTGTTTCACAGGTATTATTCCAGCTACTTAAATCGTTGTCACTATACATCATTTTATGGAAAATCCTGTCTCTCCTGATATAGACTCAAGGGTATCCCTCACAGTCTACCTGGAGAGTTGCATGGTCAGCGGAAAGCACTGGAAAGTGTGTGCTGTGGTGGCCGCCCTTATGGAATGTACACTGGTGTTTAGGCAACACAACCTATCCTTCACAACAGGTATGTAACGTATATATACTAATCTAGCTTCGGTTTATTTTGCAGTTTGTTACTCGATTTATCTCCAGCACTTTCAAACATTTTTTATGATCTTGAGAAGGAGTCGCTGGTTATTGAAGCTCCGTATCACAATTGTGTGTCTTCAGGTTCAGCAACTAACTTTGTAAGTTAAAGTTCCACAACTACTAACATAAAATTGTTTGTCATTACAGGAGTACAGTTTAAAAAAGCCATTACTTTGCCCACTTCACTATGAGCTCTTAGCTTGCTAACGTAGCTTAATTTCAAGTTAGCTAAACACTGCCACAAGAAAGACTGAAACGACATCTCTGAAAGTGACAGCATAAAAATTCCACTGCATGCAACTAGTTTGCGCATGCTTTACGCCAACGATGAAAATTTCCATTTTACTATTTGTATACTTAGACACCGTACTAGTGCGTATTCATGCAGGGAGCCTTGTGGGGATCGAGTTGCATTTAACGCGCTGCTCCGCTGACCATTCAGCCAGTCCAAGGCTTTAAGAACGGCGGTCATCACTTTCCTGCTGCCGATTCAGTTGTCAATGAGCCTCCCACCAATGTTCCCTCCTCTCCTCGCTACTACTACTTCGGTGTTGCTGTGCACGTTGCCTCCCTACTCACTGTCGCCTCTCTCCATTGTAATGCAGTACTCACTCTTCATTTGTTTGGTACTACACGTGCAGCAATGCCATGCCCGCAGGAAATATGTTTGCATTAATTGCATTCCTGTAGCGTTACTTACATACATACATACATACATACATACATACATACATACGTGAGTCTCAATGCAACACGATTAGTTGAGAATTGCATGAGCATTACTACTTGAGGCTCCACAAAATAGAAACATAATTTTAGAGCAAAATTTATGTCATATGTTTACAATTTCTTTGTTAGGTTGTGGAGGTGGCAGATTATGTGAAAAATCTACTAATCAGATGTAATGTGATGGTAAGTTACCCAAGGGAACTTGCAATTTTAAGGACTTTGTGAGGGAATATATATATAATATAGTGAGAAGGTGCAATACCAACTGAGTAGCTCCTCAGTTGGATCGATCAAGTGTGAGATGCGTGGCCGAGTTGTTTCTATTTCCGGCACTGCTAGCCATTGTGTGCATTGACATGATATTGCGTCCATGTTTTACGTCACAAAATATACCAGGCTCTCCTGTTTCGTTGGAGTCGGGGGAGCCTGGGAATGAGGCTACTTCTAGTCTACCCTGCACCCCTGAAGTGAGATTCTCCAGATGTTCTTTACAACTCCATACCCCGTGCTTTCATGGCAGCTGTAATGGTTGCATGCATCATGTTTTTGATTTTTCTTGCATTCATTTAGGTTGACAGCAGGAGTGGCACTGGCCCAATCTCAATACTGTGTCATTTTCTCAGAAGAATTGCTGACTGGCTATCGAGGGGAGAATTGGACCAACAAAGAGAATTACGAACCTTGTTCCTAGAACTTCACACTCCAGCTGCATATCCTGATCCACATTAACGAACAATAGCATGCAAATCACTGTGCATATTGATTCCTACCTGCATACATAAGCTCTTGAAGACTTATGATGTACCAATGACATCATAATCATGAATTGCGATTGAGGGTTCAAGAGCACTGAAAGTTTGGCGCTGGTTTCGTGCTAATGTGCGTGACGTCATGTAATTGATTTCTGTGTTACGTTAATTAAACCCATAAGCAAAACGAAACTTTTTTTCAAACTTAATAAATATGCTAACATAAGTATAGTGGGTGGAGCAGTTAGCTCCGGGCTGTGACCATGTGTGTTCAGGTAACGTGGTTTGGCAACTGCCACGGTGGTCTCGGACAGTACGGCCTAGGATCCGTCCGTGTTCCTCCCTTGATTCCCAAAGCCTGGCACACTAAACAGACCCGATGACGATCCCTGTACCATAGCGGACAGGCGCCCGAAAGGCTGAAGGCTCGGTCAGCCGGAACGACCTGCCTGTTCACCCCTTAACGTGGCAGTGTCACATGGCCTAGGGTTCCGTTGGGAGAAGAGGGTTGCCCTTTTTTTTTATTTTCTACAATATGTATACTCTGGGGGAGGGTGGGGGCAAGCTCAATATCTGTGGGTTAGGTTCTGAGACCTTCATATACTGCCTTGTCTTGTAAACTGTACTCTAGATCTGCATAGCACGCACTGTATACCTGTAACTTCCATTAAGGTCCTGTATCCTAACTTTTCAGTCAAAAAATAAAACCTGAGACCCAGGCCATTCATTATGAATAAGAGCTGGGCATGAGACAGGCATACACACACAAGGTGAATATCCCACAGCCATTCCATCTGCTTTGCCGTCAGAGCCAGCCCACCACACTTTCACCTTCTCCTGCTATTTTTTCCTTTTCAATAACTAGCTATCACGGGAACACGACTATGACATAGATCTGGTGGAGGGATGTCCTGTCCTAGAATGTGCTCTAGAGCTGCTAGAGCTGCTAAAAAGTTTTTTACTCCATTTTTGTGTGATTCTTAGTACTTAATTTTGAGTACCCACCCGTCCAATTGCCTTGTGGTCATATACCATAATTATTATGCTGGCAAACATTATAAGTGGACTTGCCATTGAGGGTGAATACAAATCACAATACGTACATACAAATGTTGGTCTCCACACACAGAGAGAGTGATATATGCATGAGGGAGAGCAAAGTGGGCAGATTTGATGTCAGCACACGCACGGATCAAGACAATGATACAATACACAATAAAAACTAATAATAATTATCTTTTAATCTTCCAAGTACAAACAATAATGTGATAGAAAGTTAACAAGAGTTTTTCGTGGTAGATAAAAACGGAAAAATGTAGTACGTACACGTCAAAACCTTCCAAGTTTGTCACCTATTTGAACACAACACAGATTTTCCAGAAATATCCAAAGCAGAATCCTGAGTCATACTATAAGAATCCTGACCTATACGGAAGAATCCTGAGTTATACTATAAGAATCCTGACATATACTGAAGAATCCAAATCATACAAGAGTTCCACTGTTTGCCGCTGTCATCAACGAACGGTTACTCACGCCCCCGACTGGGTCCCGACTTCCCCCTCTCCGGATTACCATACCTCCTTGCTCCCCCGTTGGCTGACTCAGCGATTGCATGTTTCCTCGGCCTCGTATGTGATGTACGTGTCCATGGGAACGCGTTCGATGCATACTCGTTCCATAGCCGTTGGATGGTAAGGACTCTTGTTGCTGCGAGAGGCTAAAACGACGACCAGTATGACCAGATTCGTGCTCACTGTAAGGAGGAGGCGGGGAAGAGGGCGGGGTTTCTGGAATCTCAGCTTTCTCGATGCTTGAGATCGAAGGAGTACGTGCGACTTTGACGCTTGTCGATCGTGAGCTGGAATCGGAATTGATTCTTCCTCGACGGCCTTGGGAGCCCCCGGAACCGGGACGCCTGGATCTCATCTCCTGGGAACTGGACCGCTGTCTGTGTCTGGTTGAATTTTCTTGAGGGTTTAAGCGGGTGTGTAGCTGCTGTCTAAGAGAGGGGCTGCCGCCATTACTGCCTCCACCGCCATGGCCGTTCTGGTGGACAGAGTCTAGAACTGCAAAAGGAGGGAGGGAGGGAGGGTGGAAGGGAGGGAGGGAGGGAGGGAGGGAAGGAAAGATGCAGGGAGAGAGGGAGGGAGGGAGGGAGGGAAGGAGGGTTGCAGGGAGAGAGGGAGAGAGGGAGGGAGGGAGTAAAAAAGAAGGTACAATGTAGGAGGAAACCATGCATGTCTTCTACACCACACTGCCTGCCATATCTCAAATACCAAGAAAGTGCAAAGCGTAGATGTACCACCCGCCACACCTGGGCACCATTACAGGAAATCAAGGGCCCGGTCAAGTACCAGGTAATACATGCACACATCCACCCCAGCCAAGTGGAGGTGAGTGGGAAGAGCCGTGTGTGCAAACAGCACTCAAAGAGCAGCTGCTTCTGCTTATACCACATACCATCTAGGGCCCGGAAATACGTGACATCATGGAATTCCCCCTTACATCACTGCAGTCAGAAATCAGAATATAAAAACTCTTGCTAAACTATACCGCTCTTTTCGCGGATAACTGTTGAGACAACCATGTCAGCTAGGTTGATTAAAATCCTAGCACTTGCTGAGTCTCTATTCAGCTTCAATACTGTTGCAGTACTACTTCAAACAGTTCCTTACTTAGTCTCAAGTGTACTCTTAATTTGAAGCATCAGTATGATCTTCGGAGACTTCCATGTATGGAAATGATGGCACACGGCACTAGGCTGGCTAATTTAAAGAACTCAATTTATGGCCAATAACTCTTTTGTTGTAATTACTCTCCATGCTGCAATCTCATTAGTCATTACACTTGAATGCCGTGCTAATGTGTTTAAGCAATTGCAGTACCAACAGTTGCAGCATGCTACTGGGAACCTGGACAACCCTGAGTAGTGGACAGCTACAGACAGACAGCTACCAAAGCTAAAAATTGACTCTCCACTCACTTGAGTAAAACCTACCTACTGACAGCTCACTGTACAAAGCTAAATCTCATTTGCTTAAGTAGCACTGCCATACAGCAGGGGTTCATTTAGGAAAATCCCCAATTCCCCCCCCCCCCCCAAATAAAGCCCTGTACAGGCCATGTAGGCAAATTGGTATGTTAGGTTAGCCACATACCCAGGCCTTCCCCAAGCTTCTATCTTGCTACCACGGAGAAATATAAATTTTCTCCACAGTTGCAAAAGAAAAGCTTTTTCATTTTGCAACCCTGGAGGAAAAAAAATTCTGCAGAAATATTGCTGGAATAGAAGCAGGTAAATCCTTTTGCCCACCCGAAGCAGTCAGAACAATATGCTATCATCATAGACAGAATGTTTGAGAGCTAATTAAGTAAGAAATTAGCAATAGTAATGCCAACTATGATGTAATACCATTCATAAAGTACAGTAACTGTATCAGAGAAATGCATGGGGTTGCATGACTCACCAGGAGGGGGGTGTTTGGAATCCGATGACACAATCTCTCTCAGGCTGGCGCTCGGAATGAAACCCTCCTCTGAGTAATTACTAGTGTGCTTCACGATCCAGTACCATTCCCTATCGTCCTGATTCCATACCGATACATGCTCTCCCCTCTTTGCAGTGACCTCATTCTCGTCCATACCCTCAAAGTCTTCGATGACGACGTAAAGCCCCCAAAGACATTTCCGGAACTTTCCGATCCTCGTCTGTGCCCGCAGCATATCCCGTCGCCTCTCTCTTCGCTCCCTCCCCACTTGTTGCTCTTCATAGCCGCTATCTGGCAGCCTGGGGGCTTTCTCCAGTGGCGGTCCCTCGGGTGTCGGTCTCTCTTCCTCGATTCGAACCCTCGAGCTACTCTTAGTCTGCTTCGTGGAGGAGTTGTAACTGGGCTGTGAACTACCCTCGGATTCCAACTCGCTGGGAGCCTGCATCCGATTGGCCCCCCCTCCTCCTCGTCTGTGAGGGGGAATTCCCCCTCCTTGGAAGACGGCCGAATATTGCACATCCTGTTGCCGTTGGTGATGCTGCAGCCTGGTGTTTCGAGCTCTGACGTCTGTAAGACTTCTCACCCGGGGGTAGTTGAAATGGGGTCTCTCTTGTCCGTGAAGGGCGTCAGCCGGGTTAGAGTACGCCTCACCTTCTCCGTTCTCTACTGGGACTGTGGGAACAGTGATGGTCCGAGGTGGAATCGGAGGGGGCTCTTCATCGGTTATTGTGCTGTAAATGTGGGTTGGCTTTTTGGCCGGGTACACTCCACCACCAGCTTCTCGGCGTGGAGGGTTGGGGAGGGGTCGGAGCTTCAGAGAAGCTAGATTCGATTCGGAAGTTGCTCTTCCAGTGATTCTAGTGAGCCTTTCTTGAGTCTGACGAGGAATGCTTTGCACAGTTCCTCTTCTCTCTCCCTCCACTCCCTCAATGTGGTTTACGGGGGAGAGGGCCTTTCGGGGAGACCGTCTCTCTGTCTCATCCATGCTCGAAAGGGAAGAGTGCGAGTGGTCTTCGTGGTTCAGGCTCGTGCTGGAGCCGGTGTAGTGCACGACGTTCTCCTGCGACGTGGATTGCTGCAGCGAGGAGAAACTGGGAGATGAGGGGCCATTGAGGCTGGCAACTCCGCTGGAAGATGAGGGAGAGTGTTTCTGTTCGTAGGAGGGTCCGGTTGCCGTGGTCATCCCAACTACCACGTTGTTGTTGTTATTACTGAGGTC
Source organism: Phakellia ventilabrum (assembly GCA_963921505.1). Classification (NCBI taxonomy): domain Eukaryota; kingdom Metazoa; phylum Porifera; class Demospongiae; order Axinellida; family Axinellidae; genus Phakellia; species Phakellia ventilabrum. The sequence continues at coordinate 5,802,652 of OY997393.1, read as the reverse complement.
TATGGGCATGGTAGGAAGGATCGTCGGGGCTTGCGCCGGGGGGGAGATGACTCGACGCATGTGGGTGGCTCGATTGTCCTGATTATCTTGGTCTCCGCGATCCGCTGGGAATCTCTTGGGTCGACCGGCAGATTGACTGGCGTACATTGGTACGCCTCTACCGCCCTGCGACGAAGAGTGGTCTATGACGTCATGGATGCTGGAGTTGCTGTTCACGACGCGGATCGGATTTCCAGAGCTGCCTCTGCTCCCCTGGCGGGTTCTCGTGGAGGAGTAGGGTGCCACCAGGTGAGTCCTCGGTACGTACCCCTCCTTGCTACGCTCGTTTCTGACAAACAACCATTCTGCTTCTTGGCTGATGACCAGGACCGACTCTCCCCTCCGTATGGGTAGGCCACGGTTGTCCTGCGGGTTGTACTCTTGGAGGACGATCATTTTTCGTCTGTGGGGTGCGTCGAGAGAGTTCGAGTGAGGGATCGTGGGCATTGGTGTTTCCACCAATACCTCCTTGACGACTCGTCCGTTTGGGTGATGGGAGTGGTGAGCTGGCATTGGAGTGGATTTGGAGCCTGGTGTGTGTGTGTGTGTGTGTGTGTGTGTGTGTGTGTGTGGTGAGTGTGTGTGTGTGTGTGTGTGTGTGTGTGAGAGTGTGTGTGTGTGTGTGTGTGTGTGAGTGTGTGTGTGTGGTGAGTGTGTGTGTGTGTATGTGTGCGTGCATGTATGTGTGGTGTGTGAGAGAGAGAGAGAGAGAAGAGAGAATATCGAGTCACTTGCTGCTGAATATAGACTAGGGAGGGCCAAGCAGTCATTTCAAAACAATAACCGTCGCCACTACCTTCAAATTAAAGCTCATTTAACTGCAACAAAAAGGCCACCGTGTGATGGGCTTTGAAGCCAAGAGGGTTCATGGAGAAGTTGATTGGAAACTTGATTTACATGCCAGCACTTTCTGGCTTCAAAGACGATGCCGGCAAACGTCCAATCAGCTGCTCTGCTGCTATTGGAAACTAGTCTAATTGTCTGGGTACACAGAAAGCTTTTGACAATCAGCAGACCCATACACCTGCTAGAATACCTACAGAACAGCAACATTTGAAATGACATCGATGTACATGGATATAGCTATATATAGGTACACCATCCTAGCAACTACTACAATTGCAAGGGTTTCTGGCACAATACCTTCTACTTTAGAAATGTGGGGCTCTTATTGGGATAGGCATCGTCCCAGAAACACGTGTAGAATCACATAACCATCAGGTGGGCTATACATGTAGCTTACTGGATCTGGATTCTATTACAGTACGTGTGAAAAAAAATGTAACTGAGAATTGTAATTCTGTTAAACACGTTGCAAAAATCAGATTCCAAAGTGAAGTGCATTTTAGGGTATTTGGAAACAACTGCAGTTTGTAATGCAGTGTTGCTATAGCTGTGCATACCCAGCGCAGTGATCGCCGAGTGCCATTTTAGTCCAAATGATGGCCCTGTGGTATTTGATGAGAAAAATATGCCAAATGTGGGACAGACATTTCTGTTTCTGTGGTGATAACATCCTGCCAGAACTGTGTGAATCAAATGCACTACAATGGAGCCAGATCGCCCTCTGCCAATGTTGAACCCATTTCACTTAGCCAGCGGTTTAATGAGCACTATGAACCTCTGATCGACCGTCTAGCCCGGCATGCTTGGGCCTATTATAAGGGACATAGATGGGTACGTACGGAGAAATGAATTATAAGCCACATTATTACAATCTTGATTGTCTGCCCTGATGAAGGCTGCAGCCTAGCAGTTGAAACGTCGGCATTTGATGATGCATTTGGGAAGCCAATTTATGGTTGGTAGAAAGAGAATCCAATCAACATGAACACAGAGAACAGGGAGGGAGGGAGGGAGGGAGGGAGGCAACACTTGCTACTTCATTCTGGCAGCTTTCTTCCTGAGAGATCTTGGGCCATAGTTTGGGATAAACCATTTTTGCTCTTCCAAACACGTGCACTGTGGTCAGTTACATGTAACATGTTGGCACTACTAACATGCAGGGAAAGCACTAGCAAATATACAGATGCTCCTCACATCAAAACAGAAGACAATTCTGAAAAAAAAAATCAGCTGGGAGGCAAGGATCACCCATTCAACATCGGGCAAACCAGATAGTCAATGACAAAAATCTTTCACCACTTATTCTAAACACCAAGGGAGTAATTGGATTGCTACTACACAGCCAACTACCGGATATGATACACAAGTAGGCCAACGAATCTAGAACAGCCAAAAAACGTCGTTTACTACGACCAACCGCCAGGATACCAACTGCCAATCCTCGGCTAGAAGTCAGATATCTCACTAACAGCTACAAATTGCTATTGCACCCAACCATGTAAATCACATCAGCTAACAGGCTGTGGAATCAATCACAAAAATTCTGCGGCACTATCCTACATGTTTCACATCACTGCTGGATAATTAGAATGCCAAGGCAAGTAATTTCGATCACCCAGGAGATACAACGTAGGACAAATCAGGACGACATTCTCAAGTGATATTTGAGACGCAAATAAGACGCAGCGGTCTACATAACTCAAACCTCACCTAGCAGGTCTACGCAGCTAAAGGTTCTGTAGCACACAGATTAGGTAATTGGTAGTCATAGATCACAGATACCCCATTAAAATATAGGATTACATCACATTTAATTACCACGAGTATCCATTATGTACTAATACAATATTTATGCCCACTACCATACTGACTGGTGATCTTATATGCTCCGCCTGCATCTAGTTGGTTGGTGTGTTCTCAATGGCATAAGTGCTATGGTAGCATCATTATTAGATATCTACACGTAGCTACATACGTTGCATAGCAGTCAAGCCACTGTCTCGAACTGAAGTCTACATTAATTTTAGCATACTATTACTGTATACTCGCAAAAACTACTGCGATATTTCTATAAACTACTACGGTATTTCAGTATACTATGCACACCCGTAAGTTCCCACGCTGTCGCTCGCTACAGACAAAAGCAATTCTGGGAACCCACCACAGTCTGGGTGTAGTTGCAGCAACAAGGCCATTGCCATAAGTGTAGGTCTCCCTCTAGCCAACACTTCTCAAATGGAGGCCCTGCAGTGACCAGCGTGTTTGCTAACAGACGCTGATGAAATTAGCACGAGTTCTATTGAACCTCAAACTCTGACCAAAGACAGAATAAACATATTACCCCAAAATATACACGTAATCAGTTGTCTACTGCTTTGGTCTCACACCGCCCCGTAGACTACACATTAAACGCCCAATGTAGCCCCGATGTAATCCCTCTGCAATAAGTGTTGCCTATTTGTACTGCTGTCCTAAGCCATTAAATGTACAAGTGCACCTGCACTTTGCAGCAATAGAGGTGCAACCTGTCTAAGGTTATGAATTGGGTCCTGAGTAGGATCTTGGGGAGGGGTTATAAAAACAAATTTTCTCAATTCTTAAAGATGGAGGACTGATAATACACCTTGCAAACATATCACTGTGTGCACACACACACACATGCACACACACACACACACACACACACACACACAAAAAGAGAGTATTGACATAGCTACATACATCTCAGCTATAAACATCCTTCCCCATAGCTAGCAAGTCATTTAGCCTAAACTAGACTGTGGTCTATGTAGCACTACCAGCATGCACCATCCTTACAGTTTCCTGTACACGACTACCACTTCAAAAGATGCAGTCAATGGTCCACTCAGACAGGACAACCACAGAATTGGACCCAGTGAACCTGCCAGAGTTTGGTCAGGTTCCTACACAAATTGATCATAGCGAGAGCTCATTAGCCTCTGGTCATAGACACACACACTTTCTTTGCGGCTGTTTACATATGCAAAATCATCAAGACGGGGAAAAAAACTATAAGACCTGCTCTTACCACTAGAACCCCCTGAGCAGAGGAGCAGTAGATAAGCTACTAAACCTGCTATAGCAGCACTTGCCAGCAAATAGGGAGAGCTCTTCTGTGCACACACACACACACAGACACACACACACACACACACACACACACACACACCACCCTACCTCTGAAGCTAGACCACAGCTCAGGCAGATGCTGCAAGAAGGCCATCCTGACAGAAGAGAGCAAGCAGCTGCCACCAGAAACAATAGCTCTCTCCCAAACTACACAACACCTTGGCAGCTCAACACTGGGCACAAAATGAGTCCCCTGGCTGGAGCAGCGCGTTATAATGAGCCAAGAAATGGCTTCCGAAGCCACAACATTGCAAACACGGAGGCCAGCCAAGAGAAATTAGACCAGTATAGCATGACCCAGGCGACTTTCCGCCCTTTTCTGATGCTGGGTCGTAGCCAAGTGTACCGTTACAAAGTACTCAGTTACTTGCTTTCATCTCTATGCTCCGTAACGCTGGGATGAGTTTCAGCTTACGGGTACACACCATATTATCCCACCTCTAGAGCCTAATGTTTCCCTGCCATGAGGAAAACATGTTTCTGCATGGGAATATGCCTCAGGGGGTTTAAGCACTTAATTGCGGCACGACTGCAAGTTCAAAGTTGAAGTTAAGTGGTCTCTGGCGGCGGCTTAGAAAGGGTTAAATTTGTGGTATAGTGTGCTCTGACAAAGCGCAGAATATTGTTACAGTTCCAAGTATTTGGGGCTATATCCCGGCAACTGGAGGCTTTGACGTCACTCAGTCCTACTCATGTGACCTTCGACGAATCAGAAGTCTCAAGATGGATCACATGACAGTACTTTAAACCCATATAATGCACACTTTGGTGTGTATAATGCACACTTTCTAATTGACGCCCACTAGACTGGTGGCTGTCTCAGGTCATTGAGAGCATACCATTTGGCAGTGCATTATGGAGCTAGTTAGCTTGGACAGTATAGTAACAGTCTCAGGCAGATAATGCACTCTCCTGCGGCTCCTGCCCTCGACCGTTACTACAGTGCCATCGTGCACAAACTAAACCCCTGTAATGCACGAAACCAACTATTTGCAAGTGTTTGTAATCGACAGGGAAGCTCAGCAACACATTAAGACCACAAGTATGTCTTTCAGTAGCAGTTCCCTCCAAAGTCTGCCTCACTTCCCTCCAAAAGTCGACAAATCAGGTTAATTCCCTCTGAAGCCACAACAAATCATCTTATTTCCCTCCAAATCTGACCTATTAGCTCACTTCCCTCCAAATCTGACAAACTATCTCACTTCCCTCCAAAATGCAGCTACCCAGCTGCACTCAATCAGCTTCAATCAAGTCTCTAAACTATTACACAAGTGTCATGTTTCAGTCATGGCTAGCAACACCAAGTGTACACAAGTGTCATATTTCAGTCAGGGAAACTCACGGCTAGCAACATCGAGTGTACAGCTACAATATGGTAGAAAGAAGAGATGTGAAAAGTGGTGACATGGGATATCGAATTTCAGATTACTCACCAAGGATGGCATCTGATTTCAGTGATATACAGTACGATACTGAAATTAGGAGTAGGGACATTACCCATAGTACAGAGGCCAATAGACATTCTATCTCTTCATTTCGAACCCATGGCAGTATCAGTATCAGCCATCAGTATCGGAATCAGCCAGTATCAAGATCAAAGTATGATGTCAGTGAAAAGAAATAAGGACTCTCTGGAACTGATCTAGAAACAACATACAGTTTTCCATATACGGTCAAAATGCAGTCGACAGTCAAAAACTAACCATCATTAGCTTGTCTTTAACCAAATATCCCATCAGAGGTCTTCCCACATAAACTATATACCAGTATTTTATAATATTATTGCCGAGCGGGAAGCGAGGCAACTAATCGTGCTGCATGGAGATCCCGCATATGTATGTATGTATGTATTATATGTAAGTAATTACCGCTACAGGAATGCAATTATTGCAACATACTTCCTGTGGGTGTGGTACCGCTTTCATACATGTGCAGTAGAGCCAAGAGCATGCACTACGCGATAGAGTCGCCCTGCAGAGAGGTGGCAGTGATTGGGAAGGCTACGTGCGCAGCAACCCAGAGGAGTGGTAGCTAGGAGAGGGGACATCGGCGGGAGGTTTTATCGTCAGCGGGTAAGGCTGATTCAGCAGCAGGAAAGTGATGACCGCTGTTCTCAAAGCCTCGGACTGGCCGAACGGTCAGGTGAGCAGCATAATGCAACTCGATTCCCGTGAGGCCCTCTCCATGGAATACCATGTATGCACTAGACTAGTATGCACTAGTATAATATTATACGTACTTACTGCAGTAATTTAAGCCACTTGCTTATACTACTTACACGTACAGAACAGGTGGGCTGAAATACTATTCTCATGATCCCGGGGGCTCATATATACCTGAGTATTCGTTTGAACTCAAATTGTCCTGTGAACGTTATTTTAAACTTGCTACAGTTGCATGGCGGCAAGCTTCGGAGTTTCCCTCGAGAACATACCCACGGGTCTGGAGTAGCTCTCCAGCAATGTCTCGCCCTAAGCCCTAATCGCATTAGGTTACTAAGTGGCATTATGGAGCACCTGCCTGTGACAATCACCGCACTACACACACTACACACACAAGTAATTAACTGTCAATCAACATTTTTAGCATCCCATAAGTTCAGCATTAACTATACAGTCTAGTAGTAGTGGTAATACATGGCCATTACATCATGCCGCTCCTATAGCACCAATACTGAATAATGGCCATTACATCATGCTGCTCATATAGCACCAATACTGAATTGCCATTACATCATACATTTGTACATCTCCTATAGCACCAATACTGAATAATGGCCATTACATCATACATCTCCTATAGCACCAATACTGAATAATGGCCTGCTGCTCCTATAGCATAAGTACTGAATAATGGCCACTACATTAACATTAAATTTTAACCCTAGGAAACTCCACTAGTACTATAGGAGCAGCATGATGTAATGGCCATTGTTCAGTACTGGTACTGTAGGAACAGCATGATGTAATGGCAGTTCTGGTGTGGGGTGCCGGGGTGGGCACAAGTATAGCCATTACATCATGCTGTTCCTATAGACTAGACTACAACAAATAGCCATTACATCATGGTTTATAATGCTCTTCATTTCTGTGTGGGGTCAAAACAAGCCTGGCACGGCTCTGCTGGGGGGGGGGGAGTACGAGCTTAGCCTGTAGTGGGGGTCAGCCACTCCAGCATGAAGGCCATGCTGCTCATATAGCACCAATACTGAATTGCCATTACATCATACATTTGTACATCTCCTATAGCACCAATACTGAATAATGGCCTGCTGCTCCTATAGCACCAATACTGAATTGCCATTACATGCCGCTCCTATAGCACCAATACTGAATAATGGCCATTACATCATGCTGCTCATATAGCACCAATACTGAATTGCCATTACATCATACATTTGTACATCTCCTATAGCACCAATACTGAATAATGGCCATTACATCATACATCTCCTATAGCACCAATACTGAATAATGGCCTGCTGCTCCTATAGCATAAGTACTGAATAATGGCCACTACATTAACATTAAATTTTAACCCTAGGAAACTCCACTAGTACTATAGGAGCAGCATGATGTAATGGCCATTGTTCAGTACTGGTACTGTAGGAGCAGCATGATGTAATGGCCATTGTTCAGTACTGGTACTGTAGGAACAGCATGATGTAATGGCAGTTCTGGTGTGGGGTGCCGGGGTGGGCACAAGTATAGCCATTACATCATGCTGTTCCTATAGACTAGACTACAACAAATAGCCATTACATCATGGTTTATAATGCTCTTCATTTCTGTGTGGGGTCAAAACAAGCCTGGCACGGCTCTGCTGGGGGGGGGGGAGTACGAGCTTAGCCTGTAGTGGGGGTCAGCCACTCCAGCATGAAGGCCATGGGCTAGCTTACTCAAGCGAGGAGAGCCATCTGATAATGGGTCCACTCTAGATCAGCACTGTCTGATAAACTCACCCACCACAACTAAGAATGATAATAACAAGTAGCCATGCAGGTAGGTCAAAGTAGAGGGAGAGAATAGGATTACCAGATAACATAACAAAATCTCGTAAATCGTTGCACAATCGCACGTGATTAGACGGCACCATGTCCGTGACAGACAAAGAGACGGACAGTAAGAAGATTTAAGTAGCGTTCAAGGGCAGAATACTTGCTCTTAACAGTCCATGAAAAAGAGCCAAGAGAGGCACCATTAAGGCGGACCAAACAAGGCATTCTTGCAACTTGGCACAACGATGGCTACCTCAGCAGCCATCAACACAGCTTCTCTCTAGAGACAGCTATCTGGTGGAGGCAACTTTAAGAGCAATGCTCGATTGAGATGCTGCCAATACTGGCTAATGGCCAGAGAACAGACCATTAGTCAGGGAGAATTAGCAGGGTTTGAATCACTACCACTATTGGGTCTGCAAACAACATGTACATCCTTTGCACGCCAATGAAACAGCTACAGTAGTAATGGAAGAAACATCGCAAGGAGCAAAGGTAGTTCTCCCCGGAATGATAACGTGAATCCACAGACCCCTATCTCATTGGGTATGTCCACCTGGATTCCATCCACGGCAACCGTTGCCAGGACAATACGTCTCGAGTCTCCAGGACAACAGCTCAATATCACACTTACTGCTGACTCCCAATCTCCGCCATGGATATGGTAAGTCAGCAGGCCTGGGACCTGAATGCCAAGCTAATGAAGCACATGAAATAAAAAACACCCAAATTAAGATGCATCAACACATCATGGGGGCACTAATTACTAATTTAAAGTATGGATGTAATGTCTATGCCAATAATGATTAGCATTAAATATTTTGAACTCTGGCGCAAAGTGAATCACTTCAGAATTCGTTGATGGCTACTCGGCCGGCGAAAGACAGGAACTCTAATAAACCATCATACTTCTCACAGTTAGTAAGCTGGTGTGGGGGACGATGTCGTCTAGAGGCCATCTGTTAAACTCTCCGTACCACATATTTCATCATACACGAAGGACTTATAGAGACTGTTTAGACGTAGCAGCAGTCCAATGCTTCCATCAATTACAAATCAATTTACTAACATTATGGGATCTGCTGAGTGACTATCTATTCACGTTTTTGAACATGCGTACTTCAAAGACACATATGTCCATAACGCTAGGCAATATCTAAATTGAACATGAGCGGCTTCTACAGGAGGCATTGCTGTGGAGATACGGAACCAAGTTTGTGGAACTTTCGATCGCACGGCAATTTCCCAAAAATGGTGATGCTACCAAAGCATGTACCTCAGGAATAGAGAGAGCTGCAGAATTCTAGCGTGGATTATGTATTAGTTGAAGGGTAGTACTTGCACTGCAGAACTATCCATTCTAACTCCTTGATTTATTTACTGAACTACACCCGGCTTCGTCTGCCATTTTGTGTACACAGAGTCTAGCATGACAACAACTGAAAAATATACCCTTCAGCACTTGCAAGAGGTCAGATATCAGCTGCGATCCATACCAATATGGCTTCTTCGTTTGAAAACATGGCTTCTCACCACTGTGGCAAGCGTTAAGTGTAAGGGAAATCCCCTTTGTGCCTAGACACTAATTAGCGGTAATGATTAAGCAATTACTTTAGTGCCAGTAGCTCCGGTGTGGGGGTAAGACTGCATGGCTAGTATTCAGAAAGTTATACGCTCGATTGTTGGCTGGGCACGACTCTATAAACCAAAGCCAGGGCTTTATAAGGATTTTTCAGTGGGGGGTGGGAAAATGATGTGCATGAAGCCATGCCCCCTAGGGGGGCATGGAGGTATGCTCACCCAGAAAATTGTTCTGAGGTTGCCAAAACGCTGGAAATTATCTACTAATAAACTACTGAGTATCAAAAATAATATCAACCAGTGTGTGTGTGGGGGGGGGGGGGGGAGAATTCCAGGGCCCTTCCCCTTCTGTATAAAAACCCTGAAAGCTATTCAAATAGGCTATTACAATCATCCCCCCTGGGGGGCCAAATTTCCAATACATTCAGGTAAGTTTAGACCACAATTCGTTTTTGAATCCCACACCCAACAAAAGACTTAAGCCTTCAGCTTCACCTTTCCAAACTGCCCCATTTCCCTCGAGCAGACAATTGCTAGCGAACATTACAACCACTGGATACACACAGTGGCAGCTGTGCCTGAGGCTACACACATGACGTGTAGTGGGCACTGTAGCAACATAAACAAGACCCAGCCAGGTGTATCTAAGCTGTGCAAGTTGAGGTCCACCGCTTGAAATCCCGGGCTGTGAATTCAATTTCGGTGAATCTCCAGCAATAGCAGTAACCAATAGACCATAAAATCTACTATCACGTAATGGGGGGAGGGGGATCTGAGAATGAGACTAGGGGAAGGGTATGGGAATGAAACTTTGTCGCTATACACAAGTGGGTATCACATGACATGATTCCAGAATCACATTGCAGCTACATGTACATGTATGTACGCACTTAGCTTGCCGTATAGTGTGTACTGACTTTTAAGCATTACATCATGGAATATAGCCACATGCATACTAGTGCATACATGGTATTCCATGCAGAGGGCCTTGCGGGAATCGAGGTGCATTTAATACGCTGCTAAACTGACCATTCAGCCAGTCCAAGGCTTTGAGAACGGTGGTCATCACTTTCCTGCTGTCGAATCAGCCTTACCCGCTGTCGATGAACCTCCCGCTGATGTTCCCTCCTCTCCTCGCTACTACTACTTCGGTGTTGCTGCACACGTAGCCTCCCTACTCACTGCCGCCTCTCTACAGACGATTCCATCGTAGTGCAATACTCTTCACTTGTTTGGTACATGTGCAGCAATACCACGCCCACAGGAAATATGTTTGCAATAATTGCATTCCAGGATCTGTAGTGGTAATTACATACATACATACATACATACATACATATACATCCATCCTCGCTTCCCGCTTGGCAATTATTACTGACATACCTCTAGCTGATAAACAGTCTCTGATGTCTAGCAAAGATAGAGTAAGGCTATATGTTAAATCAGCACCTCTGTTTGCTCACAATGACTGCAACAGCTGGCAGAGTATCACATGCTACACTTGCATTTCACAAATATGGTAACTATGCCAGACGAGCATGTGAAAGCATATGCTGTCTCTATTAGCGGTGAGGGGGATCTTCTTTCAAGTATGGGTGGTGGGTAATTTAGCATACAGGATCGGGTTACAAGAATGCACACAAGAACAGATTGCTGCAAATTGCAAACAACATGATCAAAGGGGGCACTTAGTCTTAATCCGGAAGACGGCAAGATGGTGGGTGGTGTTCGGACAAGTCCAAAGTGTGCGACAGATTGAGCACGTTTTAATGGCAATGTATCAGCAAATATCAATTGTTGTGGGCTTAAATCATCATTTACGTAATAGATAAACCGCGGTAGCCAGGGGTTTATGGTCCATCAACTGCCTGAACCCAAGGGCAAAGTGAGAGGGCGAGGGCTGTTTATGGCCACAAATCCCTGGCCACCGTGGTTTATCTGTTATCGGATTGGTTCTTGGGTCCCTAGCAACATGCAACATGGCAACAATAGTAACTGGCATTAAGCATACAGTCGACTAATTCACAAAGTCTTGGTTTGCCCGAATGGACAGTGTTGCAGACAAAACAGTCGCTTCGCATCCGGCGAAGAGGCAGAGTAGGTGTGGTCTAATGATGCACATAGTATCATTAGCCCAAGAGGTGATTGAGCATCGGGCTGCTATAACTGAATCTCTACCCTCACCCCCGGGGCTCTCCCTTGAAAAAATGGAGGAGAGCCTGGTAGCATTTCTCACATGATTGAACTTACTTAATTATGCATTGGCGGGGACTAAAGACGACTGCTACTTCTCGGCCTTTTGTCGGCGATACTACTTCAGCACTCGTCTGTGGTACAACGGGCCATAAAGATTAGCTACAGGAGTGCTGTTCACTGCCTTTTCTCAGTGTCTGAGAACTACAACTGTGCTCGCCTAGGCACAATTAAGTCCTTTGTACCCTAAACATCATTTGCGTGAGAAAAGCTACCACCTGCTTTGAGAGAGCCTGGCGACGAGGCTATGAATTTCCTCAGCTACAGTAGTCACATGCTTCTGTGCTGGCTATGCTGGCTCATGTGCTCCTGGTAACACATACTGGGTGCCCTATGCTAGATTCAAGGTGCTATAGTGCAATAAAGTTAACATTTTTACCAGCTGGGCATGCACGAAGTACGCTCTCGGCTGGTACTAAGATTGTTGTACGCTCTAACGTGTTTTGGTTGTTCGTCCACACTTATCACATGGGCCGATCGAGTTACATCATTGTATTACTTGCCAGTTTCATATTCCAAAACGGTATGGAACCACGCCAGTTTCATAGCAGTATTTATCCCAAAAAAGGTATAGAACAGCGCCAGTTTCATAATGGTATTTATCCCAAAACGGTACGGAACCACGCCAGTTTCATAGCAGTATTTATCCCAAAAAAGGTATAGAACAGCGCCAGTTTCATAATGGTGTTTATCCCAAAACGGTACGGAACCACGCCAGTTTCATAGCAGTATTTATCCCAAAAAAGGTATAGAACAGCGCCAGTTTCATAATGGTGTTTATCCCAAAACGGTACGGAACCACGCCAGTTTCATAGCAGTATTTATCCCAAAAAAGGTATAGAACAGCGCCAGTTTCATAATGGTGTTTATCCCAAAACGGTATGGAACCACGCCAGTTTCATAGCAGTATTTATCTCAAAAAAGGTATAGAACTGCGCCAGTTTCATAATGGTGTTTACGGACCACACCAATCTCATAGCGGCGTTTATCCCAAAACATGTCGGTGTTGTCGGTTAGCGGTAGGCTGATGAAGGAATGATAGCATAGCGGAGACAGCCACAAACAGGGTATGAGAAACCCGATCCCGATACTGAGAGCAGGGTATGAGAAACCCGATCCCGATACTGAGAACTGATATTCTCCAGTCAGCTGTTTCGTACCTCACAAACAAAACTTGATACTGAAGAAATAGCTAGGTTTTGCCAAAACAAACTTGATGGTGCTGGTGTGAAGTTCATGCTCTGTATAACTACAACTCTGAGACAATAGCTGTAACTACTTTACATCAGGCATGCTTCTAATATACACTCATCAAAGACAGCCTAATTGGATAAATAGAGGTCTGGGTGGCAACCAGTCTGGCAAAGATCAGACACACAAAAAAAAGGAATATTTATGAGCACAAGTGCAGTCAGAATCAGCTAGCCAACACCTTTTTGAGGCACAATGTAACTGCTCAGGTTCTGCTCCAGTAAGACGTTTCTGCCACAAGTATAAGCAGAGGAGGAGAGGACTGTGCTACACTGGTGAGATCAGACTAGCTCAATGCTTAAGTTGCGTCTTCCCCCTGACCTCAACTTCCAGTACATTTCCTACTTGCTGAGAGAGCTAAAGGTATCCAGGAAGGATATGGTCCAGAGTCCAGGAGAGGATGAAAGCTCACCTTCTAGCCAGCAACCAACCTAAACGTCCAAGACAAGGGCCCAATATCGTGTCTCCATATCGCAAACATTTCAGAGGTTAAGCTCAACGAAACCTCAATTTGAGGCTATCTGTGATTTACAATTAAGTGCTTACTAGAGAACTAGAACATAACACAAAACAGAGACCAGTAGTACCCAATACACACCTGATATCGGTATCAAAGTTTCTTTGAACCCTACATCAAGAGAAACTCCCAAAAGCTCGAAAAGGAGCACGGGGATGGTATAGTTATCACTACAAAGTGGGAAATTAATGTGAAATTTATTGCTAAACTCCTACTTTTGTCATGATTCGACACCATTGCGAAGGGAGAGAGAGAGAGGGAGAGAGAGAGAGAGAGAGAAATTCCAGGTTGCAAAGATTGAAGTCACCAGAAAAGCAGTGATTGGGTCACACAAGATCTGGTGCTCGAGAAACAGGGCCCTCCCATGATTGAACTCCCCCCCAAATTTTTATATCAGTCACTTATAATATATTAAATAATTCTTATGTGCAATCTTTATTTGTGGCAGGTCCCAGGCTATTTTTGCACAGTTCTAATGTCTGAACCATTGGTTTACCCCCCCCCCCCTCTTATTGTGTTATATAGATATTACGCAAGATAATGAAGAGTTTTCATTGTCAGTTTTCATTCAAATTTTTATATCAGTCACTTATAATATATTAAATAATTCTTATGTGCAATCTTTATTTGTGGCAGGTCCCAGGCTATTTTTGCACAGTTCTAATGTCTGAACCATTGGTTTACCCCCCCCCCCCCCCCCTCTCATTGTGTTATATAGATATTACGCAAGACAATGAAGAGTTTTCATACGCTACATGACTAACAGTTTTAGAAAAATTCCCTCCTCCTGAAAAAGGTACTACCTAGTTTACATAGCTATAAGTTCTGGGAATTTGGAGTGGGGACTGATGTCTGGGAAAATTTTCACAACACACACGCAGAAACAACTGCCGCTTTTCCAAGAAATCCTACCAACGCCTTCGGAGGAACTGTTCTACCTGAGGCTATATGCACCGCATTTAGCGGAATAAGCTACTGCAAAGATATTGTTTACTAGAGAGGAATTGTTGTGTGTTTGTAGTGTTTCCCGGGAAACACACAGCAAATTCTAGTCTAGTAAACACAAGCCTCGGATTTTCAGTCAGCAACAACACGTCACATGACGGAAAGCGACCAACGGGAGAGCTCTGGTATGTCAAAACAATACGAGTAACAATACGCACTACAGTCACATGAGTTAGCTGCTACTGTCTGTGACAACTGAGGCCTAAGGAATGCCTTCTGGATGTTAACAAAGACCAGGATATTTCATCTGACACGCTCTTACAACCCCTGAATGCACAGCAGCACTATCCTTTCAAGGTTGCTTAGCAACTACATGTACACGTAGCTGTACCCGGGTACAAGGCAGGTGTACATGCTAGTTGTACCCTGAGGCTCATATGCCTCAGCAGTACAATACAATGTTTACGGAATCACTTCCTCCTCTGACGTCAGTGACAAGTACCTCAGCCACCACTGAATGCCCCCCCCCCCCCACCTAAGGAAGGAAGTATCCGCTTATTGAATCCAATGGCCACATGGCTCTAGAATTGACCTTTGACCCACTACATCCCCACTTCCAGAGATCCCACTGCAGATATATACTACATACTTTACACTTTCACGCATTGTCATGTGACTGCATGGTGTAGTAGCCTTGTACCCAGGCCACCCCCCCCCACCCAAAACAAACAAACAGGGGGCCTGGAATCCACTGTTTGTGCATGCGCAAGATAATTGCGAGAATTTGCAAACAGGTCCAGTAAGTATATCCGTGAACGGTCTTAGTCACATGGCCAGGAGCATTATGGAGACATAGAACATATTCCCACATATTTTGAAGGAATTTCGGTATCTATTATTGTGCCAATATGCTAACCGTGTTACACGTTTTCGAGCTGTTACACGTACATTTATTAGGCAGTAGACATCCACAACACAGAGAATAACAGCTGGGATTCTTGAGCATAATAATGCTGAATCAGCTGTTATAGTCACATAACGTAAGTAATCACCACAAAAAGGGTAAGGTTCTTTGATTTACATGTACATGAAGGTTCCTCAAGAACCATATCTAGGGGCTGGAGGGGCTACACTGTAACAGGATGGATAATACAATGGATTTATTTCCTAGTATTCCAACCATTAAGGAGGTGTGTTATACCAGGTTAGCAGTTCTGAGGTGCTTCCATAAATATCCCTGGAGGACTGGGATACCTATAATGCATTGATTATAGGGGCTGCAGGGGCTACACTGTAACAGGATGGATTTACTACCTGGTATTCCCACCATCTATGATGTTGCTTGCTGGACAGCAGCTGTGACGCACATAAGAGAGAATTTCTCAGGGAAAAGGATACCCACTTCCTCGGGGGAAAAAGATAGCCACACTGTGATCGAGTGTAAGAGCTTGAAGCAACTATATGGATTTATTACCTGGTATTTCTACCATTCATGAGGTATGCTATACCTAGTAAGCAGTTCTATGTCTTTGTGTTTGTGGGGAGGGAGGGAAGTTAGCAACCCACACCAAGTTCTAGTTTGCTCCTCTGGAGAGCAGCAAGGTAGCCAGAGCAGTGTGATTTCTTTGCCTAATTATCATGGCCAGCCCAGACTCCTAGATTTTAAGTCTGTGAGCAGCTGATGTCTGAAAGCAAATTTTTCTTCCCCAAATTCTCCAACCATATCTGTTACGTTCAGTATTCAATACATCAACACCATCCCCTTGTAAAGCAAACGTAAGCATGCAGAAGACATGCAAGTCTTGGTACTGTGTAGTGGGATTATAATTTCTAGGGGAGCTAATTACATGTACATGTGTATATGTACCTAAAATGCAAACTTTTGCAGGAAAAGTTTCATGTTAGAGCTAATAACCACAGTCAATATGGTTATTAACTTTTTGGAAAAAATGACTTCACGCATAGCGACTGAGATGCGAAATTCAAGAATATAACCCACAGTATGGTGCTTATTGTACTTGTATTATTGAACAGATATCTACAGTACTTGGCCAGTCCATGGGCTTATACTTAGACAGCAAATGTTTACAGTACAAGAACCAGTCTTAGATAAAACACTTCGGCCTTCTCACTGGCTCAGAGTTTAGGCTAGCGCTTCAGCTGCAGTGTTTTGTTGACTAAATAAACGTCAACTAGTGTAAACTGCAAGAGTATCCATGGCTACAGTGTTTGCATATCGCAAAAGAACTGCGTCACAAAGTTACAAGAACACGCAAAGGCACATAATTTTCTTTTGTTTCTCAAACAGTTATGAAAACACACGTCAATACAATAACACGTCAGCCGTCACTGACTAATAAAAAAAATGCCAACGTCAAAATTCTGGGGCTGATCCCAGTGCCCCCCTCGTTTGAAACCCTAATAAATATCTTTCTCTTCTCTTTCCACTAACACCTGTATCTTTTTAGCAAGTGATCAGATGCGAACGTTGCACCACATGTGAGATTGAGAACCAGGCCATTAGTGAGTGGCTCTGTACACATCACATCTCTTCCTCTACTACAGTTCCTCTGCCACAGCTATAGAGCCAATTATCTCTAATTAGGGAGTCAGAAATGACAGACACCTGTTTATTATGAGTTCTTCAGACCAACGACGCCGCAACCGGACCCTAATATTGGCACACTTAATGCATCACTAGCAAATTACTTGGCTTCACACTTACAACCCACACAAAGCTAGCTGCCAATCGCTGGTCGCCATCTCTTGCAGTGCTTTCACCTCAGCTGGCCAAACCACTACTTGTCCGACTTCATGCACAAAATAGGAAACAATGAAAGCGAGGTGGGGAATTGTCCTAGCTACAATGGGTTTATCTCCGATAGGCGGATATTTCTTTAGCCATGGTACAAAACAGTACCTTTGCTAAGGGTTAAATTTATTCACGTAAGAACGTAGCACTGTTAAGCGTTGCTGGGGCGAGAAATCACATGACTTCCGGGTCACGCCTACTCTGACATATTCGCCAAACTGATCTCCCAAGGCATATACTTTGCCTCTCTGTGATCCCTCCTTCATATCAAAAAATTAATTACTTACACTTGACGGTGGTGGATTTCAGTTGGTAATAAATCCAGCACTGCATCTACATGTAACTACTCTAACACCATATATAGGGACTCTATATCGTGTCTCAGTGCGAGATACGTGCACAGAGGAGCACATGACTCAAGCGTGACTAATTAAACTACTAAATCACGTTTCTACTGACACTAAAAGGGCATAGCCAAAAATAAAAAAGTTGTAAGCTACATATTACGAAACGGTAACTGCATTACTGCAGAGTCTGAGTGGCTAGGTAAGCTAGATGCATTGTTACTTTATGGCCAGTCAGAGAAACTTGTACTCATTACGTTTCGGCACTTTGCAGCTGCCTTCCCTAGCACTTGTTTTGCATAATATACATGTGCCTGATCAGGAATATGTATACTTTACTTTTTAGTAGTCACACACAACAGGACACACTTTCAAATTCCTGCCTAGCTTCAAAGAGAGCCCAAATCCAAACTTTAGGATAAAGATCACTTCCTTTTAAACTCTGATCCATTGCATACATTTTCATGGTTTGGGACAAACCTGCTTTCTCTTTCTGCTTGGTAGTTGAGCCAGCACAGAAGAAAGCCATTTTAAATCTGCTTGGCTTTAGTCAGAACTGCTAACCTGGAGAGGGAGGGAGGGAGGGAGGGAGGGAGAGAAGGAGGGAGAGAGAGAGGGAGAGAGGGAGAGAAGGAGGGAGGGAGAGAGGGAGGGAGAGAGGGAGGGAGGGGGGAGGGAGGAAGGGAGGGAGGGAGAGAGGGATGGAGGGAGGGAGAGAGGAAGGGAGGGAAAGGCAAGACAGAGAGAGAATAAAACATGGCTGAAACATGAATCAGCTCTAGCTGTGGACGTAAAAACCTCAAAGGGACGTGGTTCTCGTCAATGAGCAATAGGCACTTGTTGGGGATTTCACACAGCGTTATTGACAAACTCCCCGACAATGCTTCAATCGAACTATGTGGAGCAATTGACCCAACAACTAACCGACAAGTTTGATTGTTCTACCCACCAGCTAAGCACAAAGGCAGCTCCAGAAATTAAATCGCAGCAAGGCTTTTATAAGTTTAGTAGGAACTGCATCTCTTTCGAATAAAGGATACCTCTTCAGATAGGGAGGAGGGGGGACTGGGGGATGAAACCAGTTAGACCATTTACAAATCCCCTGAGGGCAAAGAAGAGGGGAGAGGGGGGGGGGGGGTCGTAAAACAATCGGGGGAAGACAAAACTTTTACCAATCCTTCTTCGCAGTTGTGTCTCTGAGGTCACCGCAACGTACCCCCCTCCACAATAGAGTGAACTGACCACAGCCATAATGTATCTCATTATGCCAGCTGTTATATATATGCACACAAGGCAGAAATATTTGCCCGCCAATTTCTCATGCAAGTGTACACACAACACAATTCCCCCGGGCATTAGGTAATAAATATCACTAAGCTACGTGCGGCTGGCGTGAAGTATTCAAACGGCAGTAAAATCAAATACATGCGGGCTAATTTACCGAAGGAATGTAAGATAAAGTAATGAATTCGCTGACTGGCTCTCTGAATTTCCCTTCGCATTGTATCAAAGTCAGCAAGTTTGTCCACCGATAACCTCTACCTCCCACACTCCAGTGTGGTCGTAATTGTGGTAGGAATGCTTTGACTATCGCCTGCATATGGCTATGCCCCAACCTGCAAACAATACTGGATGGTTACGAAAATTCACAAAGCAAAGTCTGGGAGGCAAGCACGACCCAAAATTCATGGCAAATTCCACCAGTGGTTTCTTGGGCAATCAAACAAGGTCAAAGTCTCAACAATTTGGTGACCCTCACACTAGCAAGCTCAGCAGCGATAATCTCAAGAGACTAAACCCTTCCTCCCTCTCTTCCACCAAACTGTGATATCAAAGCCTTTCGTGTTTATAGCTTAGCTTATCTTTAACAAACTAACCTTCTCATTTACTAGCAGGGGCAGCACTGGTATGAAAGATACTAGCAGCACCACTGGCACTAGTGACACCATTGGCACTTGAGGCACTACAGACACCACTGGCACTTGAGGCACTACAGGCACCACTGGCACTAGAGGCACTACAGACACCACTGGCACTTGAGGCACTATAGACACCATTGGCACTTGAGGCACTACAGGCACCACTGGCACTACAGACACCACTGGCACTAGAGGCACCACTGGCACTGGAGGCACTAAAGACACTACTGGCACTAAAGACACCCCACACTGAATTCTCTTCCAAGCAAAAAGTCATAATAGTGCTGTTTTCTCAAGTGCAATATCATTTTTTGGCCAGCTCACGCCAATTGCCATACTACCACTTATTTACACACCATTCATTTTAAAGGAGCACAAACTCCTTCATCATCACTGCATTCAATGACAGAGAACTGAGCCTTGGATTATGTTTGATCTAAGGCTGCCACAGTTGACATAGCAACTTCACAAAGGATGTTTGAAGGCACCATAAACAGAGAATGTGCTAGACTGTCAATCTGACTGGTGAGGCAGCAGCCAACCCCTTTTAGCCATCTGGCACCAGACATGGATGATGAGCTGGCTGCTTTAGGACCAGCTCCAAAATGACCTGGTCCTTCAGCAAATGCATGGATGCTGTAATATTCCTGAGTATGAGCCCACCACTGAGTATAGGCCCACTCCCAAAATTAAAGGTTTTCTTAGAGAATAAACCTAAATAAGCGTACAGTGTTCTGCCCAGGATTGTCTGAATGGTGGTCAACACTGCAGCTAGACTTTTGCATTATTATCACAATATACGTCACACACGTAATGCTACCACGCGTTTCTGTCTACAAAAAATGGCGTATTGAAAGTCGCAGTGTACTATTAAGCTGTTTTTTCACTTACAAAGTCAAGTTAGCAATGGATTTCTTCGTTGTAATTGTTGGAATACCATCTACTACAGCCATCCAAAGCAATAAAAGACAGCAGATATGACAAATCCGACTCTTCAGCGTTTGGCATCGATCGCTTGTGCACACAGTAACTTTCAGTACGGTTAACTGGTCGGAGAGAGGTAAGTACTGGTTGGATTGCAACAAAGATGGTTTGGGCCAACCACCTCTGATCATCGTGGGCAGAACTCTGAGTGTATGAAATTTAAGTTACATCAGCCACCATATGCTTGCTACATCTCTCTTTAAAAGCTTCGCCATATGCCATTTGCATCTTACTCCAAATAGCTATAACGATCACTACACATCCCACCCAAGCAGGTAAGAAAAAAAGACATTACAAAACGCCATATGTCAACTACACAGTCACCCCCACCCACAAATTAATGCAGTCCATGTGTGTGTACATTCCTAATACTTAATGCATATACACACTGATGGTGTGTTGATAACCACTGCACTATACAGTCTATACTACTGGGGAGGTGGTGATAAGAGTCTGGACTAGACAAGCAGATTAGCCACAAAAGCACACACATTGTAGGATGGGTGAAGCCTGCACAAGGCATTGTGCCTACAAAGAAGAGCCTTTATCTAACCACATGATAGCAGGTCCTGCCCATAGCTGTTAGTTTTTCCTGTCACAAAGACTAGAGTAGGTGGAGGTGGGCTAGTAGTGAAGGGATGCCCTAAGAGTGGGCTATACTGATTAGAAGAAGGGTTTGTAGGGCATCACCAGCTGCCATGGAGTCTGGGGTACAATGTTTCCACTGGCTATTGAAAGTTGTGGATTATTACAGACTTGCTTTATCATCAAAGGGGGTGTGGATTGATGAATACTGTACAGTGTCCTACCCACTGGGGGTTGGCGGGGGGTCGGTGGGGGAGTTGGTGGGGGGTCGGCAGTGGTCGCACGACCAGTTTTGTCATTATTCAACACTACAACTTTCAGTACACCATTTTTGTAGAAACAAATGCGGAACGACATCACGTGTGTGAAGTATATTGCAATCATAGCGTACCATCCGCGTTGACCACCACCCCAAAAAATCCTGGGCAGAACACAAGAGTGGGTAATATGCTCAGAGTTGAAATTATGATGAAACGTAAGCTTCTATTCTCAGCAAGCATGTACTGAAGGGGTGGCTTACATTCGAGACTTATTTACAATAGAACTCTCTATGCAAAAAAAATTGTCTTGCCTTATACAGCATCATTAGGTTTTTACTCACCAGCAAGTTTTAAAACTCCCACTACTCAATGGCCAAACACCCACCAACAAAACAGACGACCGTAACCCCAACAACGATGTCACCTGCCCTTACTAATAGTAACCCACTCCCTCTCACCCTAAGTGTGTAAATGGACGTTAATCGCTTTAAGACTGAGTCACTCTGTGCAGGCACTTGTCAACTCATACTGGGAACAATGGCTCTTTAAAAGCTCAGGCAGACAAGAGACAAGCATGGCGAACGACTTAAATGCAATTTCCAGTCAGTAATTTACCTCAATGAGGCATATTCTTCTTTGTATTCTGAAGCTAAGTCAATGTTTCATTAGTTTCATATCAAAAGACGACCACTTGTTATCTAATCCCAGAACAAAGACTCATTAACAGCCCCCCTGGGAGAGAACAATCCCGCACTGTGTAACCATCGCAAAAGACGTTTCCATAAAAAGAGCTTTCCCGTTTGCGACTTAATGAAACATGTCTTCATAATGTGATCATTGTACACGGGGGTGAAGATAATGGAACAGCCCCATTGGTTACCAGGTAGGAGAGGCCTCCCCAAAGTGGTGTTGTTTCGCTTCGAGTCTGGATTCAACTCACGGCCGCACAAGACTGGACGCCTGCACAAAGTCAGTCATACTCCAGTGGATGTATAATGGGGCGTTTGTGAGGTTCATAGCACCTGGTTGGACACGCCTCGGACTTGTGTCTCCAGCACACAGGATATAACGCTTAACTCATTCAACTGGTTAGGAGGCAGATGCAGTCGGAGATGCTAGCAGGTGTGGTTGCTACTTAGGGGTATGATTGCTATATGTAGCAGCCTTAGCTACCAGTATAGGCATCCGTAGTACTCTTGGCACGAGGTTGTGAATTAAACAGTAGTTCAGAAAATCTCGGTGGGATTGGTGCTAACAGCCTTAGGGGTATGATGGGATATGATCGCTAGCAGCCACAGGGGTGTGGTTGGTAGTTGCCTTAGCGATGTCATTGGTAGTAGCCATAGGGGCGTGGTTGCTTGCCACTATGCACGCCACATTGACAATACATGTATGTTGCAGTCCATTGAAATATGCTGATAAACAATTTGTCAGTGAAGGTACACTTCGCTAAGCAGACATGGCTAGCTCAAACTAAAAACTGGTTGCCTGTGAGTTGCACAGTTTTGAATTCTGCCTTATTATACAAAGAATGCTGTGTGGTTTCGATTTCCTAGTAGTCGACAAAAAGGTTATAACTACTCATTCGCAAAAAAAAAAAAACAGGTGTCGTTTCACTCAAGACTCTTGGTACAACTTTACGGTTGGTAGAGCCGGGAGACAAAATGTTTGTTGAAAATTATAGTACAAGTAAACAACTAGCTACCTAACCACGAAGAAAATGACTCCAAAGAACACAAGACCAGTCAACCACTAAAGAATATGACTACAGTTGGTCACCTGAGCTCGAAAGGAAACGGTTTTCCTTGAAAGTTTTAAGACGTTTTCTTGTCACTATAAGCTGGAAATACAGAGGTACAAGCAGACCACACACGAACACCCACATTGCGAGAAGTCTTTGCATGAATGAAATAGTTACGTAAAGGGTGTAGAACTTTTAATGAACAAAGAAGAGATGTTTTGGAATTCTGTGCAGGCAGCGATTGCGTTGCTATCATCACTCAATAGCTCCTGAGTCAACACAAGCTAAATTCCGCCACCTGCCATCGTCTGCGACAATAGCCGCCAGTGGGAGAGAGCGGTGAGGTGTAGGCATTCTATGCACGTTGCCATGACACCGGAAACGGGTTGTGAATCTCCTGTGAGTATGAAATGCTTGAGTGGCTCAAGGCCTCAAGGAAGGGTGGGCGCAGCTAGCTAACTGAGGCCAACAGGCTCACAGATTTTTTACATATACGCATATCACGATTAATGTACCATGTTGCTATACGAACGCTAGGTCAATCTGTGCATAATTTACAGAAGCCCCTTTCCTATTTATTTCCTGTCTACTACATACACCCTTGAGGCTCAAGTAACTGCAGAGCAGCATTGAGAACAATCTCCCCTTTCAAACTGTCATCTCAGATGGCTAACCCCACCTATGTACACAGTCCAGATAAAATCACAAAGAAACCAAACAAAGGCTTCCTCTGATATATAGCTATTCTGTCCACGTGCTACTGCTCGCACTCTAGAGGTAGCTACTGATAGAAGAACCTTACTACAGCTTCACAAAGCAGGGGAGGGACGTTTTTATACTAGCTAATGAATAAATGCTGTCCTATCAAAATTCACCTCCTTTATACTTTGTGATAAACATCTCCACCACTCACTCAAAAAGCACTGCGAGAACAAACGACCTGAGGTGTACTTTGCAAGCCAGTAGCAATATGGGAGAATTGATATACCTCCTAAAGACACATTCAAAATAAAAGTTAATTTCTAAAGCAAACATGTAGCTATTAATTTGTGCTGGTACTAACCCATACATCGTCATCAAGCAAACTTATGTGAAACTATTTTATCTGGCAACACCACGCCAAGTTTATCTGCAAACTTAAGTCAGCTGGCGTGCATAGCTAGGCGAAGCCACAACGATGCACAACAGGATGGCAGAAAATGGGAGTTTTGCTCTCGCGGCTACAACGCGCAAACACTTTCCCCCAAAGGTATGAAAGCGTTTAGCACGTTGAGCCGCAAGTTACATGCGAGGAGTAAATAGTCACTGCTTACCACACCACAACGCAGTTGACAACTTGGACTTGGTGTAGTAGCTGCTGCAATCAAGTATTCAGTTCTCTGAGTTTTGATCGCCGTACAACCAACAGAGCTAGCTAACTAGGAGTTCACTAGGAGTTCATGAAAAGAGCAATCAACACAGTTCTTCAGGTCTTGCAAATTTTCCTTCTGCAGTATTCAAAGCTAATCAACAGCTTATTATTTGCCGTTTGCCACATGCGATATGCAAGCGTGGATCTTCCGGTGGCACGCCCATCGTGCTCTGCACTCCAGGTTCTGTAATTTTCCTCGGGGGGCTAGGGGTGGAGTTACGTACGGGGCCAGCCGGGGTGAACCGTCACCTTCGCACGTGACCTTATATGGCGATTTCAGACTTCTACGCATGCGCATCCGGCCTGGGGAGCCATCTTTGCTTGTGGACGAGAAGGCCTGTTTCTGTCTGGTTTTGGTCCTTGCAGTGCGCAATTTTCGGGGGCAGCTTCCGAGATGGCTACCCGTATGCCAGCCTGCGTTATTGACAATGGAACTGGGTGAGTAAGACCTAAAAATTGGCTGTAAGGTAGTCGGTGCCACATGAATAGTGCTGCATGCTAGCCGACTGGTCACCATCTAGTGCAGTAAGACTGTAATGTAGCCACTCTAAAGCCCTGGTGGCATTGGCTAATTGGGTACAGTATTCTAGATGCTGAATTGTTTTTTCTGCTGGCCATGGAGTCGTGGAGTGGAGTTTTTTTTGCTCTCTAATAAGAAGCTCTGCAGAGCATGAAGGCAGCAGTTTTATGGTATATAAGAAAAAATAACCAACCAGTTTTGTATGTGGGACAGTGTGGCTATGTCCTTGGCTGGAGAGTTTTGATTGGCCCAAGGGCACAGTTGGAGTGAACAATCCGAAGTTGTGACCCCTGGTGACCCCTGGTGACCCCTGGTGATCTTTCTCTCGTGAATGATGAAGTTTGCATCGAGTGTGACCTTGTACTGGTATTGACAAGACCAAATCCGCCCAAACGCGAGTGCAATCTCGAAGTAATTGGTAGAAAGTCTGTAAAATCATTGTATCCTCATCATGGTAGCAAAATAAAGGACTAGCTCTCTAGCCCTTGGAACATAGTCCTAGGTAGCCGTTAGCGACGAACATTTACTAAATTGGCAGAAGTTCACTCCATTCTTGAGAGGCAACTGGATTGGGTGGAACTGATACCTACCTTCTTCCTACTTTTTCGGGGAGGGAAGGATTGAGGTTTTGACTGTGCCTCTGTTGTCGTTAGTTTTTGGAGGCTCTAACATGCACTTGATCATAGATAGTCTCTGCTATCTATGACGTGATCATGTTTTTGGTTGTACAAGTCTCTGTCATGTGGCTCTGTGATGTTGTTTTCTTTCCAGGTACACAAAGTTGGGCTTTGCTGGGAACACGGAGCCGCAGTTCATCATGCCATCATGTGAGTGGGGGAGGGAGAGAGGGAGGGAGGGAGGGAGGAGAAGAGAGAGATAGAAAGAATTGCTGCTCAGTCCGATTCTGTCCAGCACTTCCCCACTGAAATGATTGTTAACGACTAATATAGCAGCCGTGTTTCATTTACCAAAAGTTATTTTTGCCCCCTCCCCTCCTCAATGGAAATCTTGGACTCTTAACCTTACTATTGGTATGCCCCACCCCCAAAAATTTCTAGGGGAACTGGGGGGAGGGACAAATCCCCCCCCCCCCCCCTAAACGAAACAGCTAATCATTGCATGTGTATATCTCACTGACTGATACATTGTCTGACTATGAAGGTAGGGAACTGCCATGTCTTTGGGATCCAATAGAGATGGGTGGGGTTTCAGCGGCCATCTTGTGGACTGTTTATACACTACATGTATAATGGCTACCAGCTAGAAGACAGGAACACTGCCTAGGGGCTATACCAGCATATGTTAGCAGCCTGTTTGAAGGGAGGGGGAGTGAGGATACAGCTCGGTGTACTCTAAGCTTCCTGAAGACACAAACCCTAGCTGCAGCATGATGACAAACTCCAATGTGTTTACTGGGCTGTTAGCTCATGTTGCACTTTGTACGGCCCTCCCCTCAAGAAAGCTAGTTTAAGTTATCTTCCATATACTAGTTGCCCCCCCCCAAAAGAAAAGGTAGTATAGTGTACTGGGGGAATGCAGAGCATTATGGGGCGAGCGTGAGTGAGGTAACCTGTAGCGTCCATAGCTAAGAAAGATTCGGTAGCATCTATAGTCGGGAAAGCTCTCATGAAAATACTTGTTAGCAGGGAATTTCAAATGTAATTATGCCACGTGATCGCAATCCAATGCGTTAAAAGAGATGAGCATAGAAATTGGATTACAATGCGCTAACTTAGGTAGGCATGGAATATACGGAACGACGTACATACCATGATAATACAGAGGAAATGCTGCGTTGACATCACTAGTGTGTGGTTTGCTCACACTCGCCCAACAACGTCCATTCCAAGGGCGGCTCGATTTGAAATCTGGAGAAACTGTGGTATTCTCAGTTTGTTCTCCTGACATAGAATAACTTTGAACTGAAATCAAATCCATGTTGGTAGTACCTTATATGGTCATGCTGTGTAACCAATCTATTATGTCTGTGTCCACAGTGTGGGCCTACTGTCTGTATAGGTATATGTGTGTATACTTCCAATTAGGGCTTTAACTGCTTAGCAACAGGTTAATCACAAAGAGCCACACCCATTGCTATATTCAACCTACAATTTCGCTATATAGCTGCACACTAGCAGCTCCTATGCGAGAAACTCTGCACATACATACTACTAGTAATAGCCAAGGTATTAATTAGAGAGATTACGATAAATATTTTGTCTCTTGTGCTGGGTCTGTGTTCTGTGTTCCTTTGAAGCACTTATAATCTCCGTATTATAGCATGTGGCCCATAGGAGTCTTAATGTATTATGTATAGGTGAAGACGTTCTGTTTTTTGTCTCTATGTTGCCATGGAATTAGTCACGTGACCAGAAGAGCCACGCCCACTAATATATATAGGAACTGTGAGCCACCTTTACTGTCCATGGAAATAGTCACGTGACCAGTAGAGCCACGCCCACTAAGATATAGGAACTGTGAGCCACCTTTACTGTCCTCTCATCCTCTGTAGCCATCGCCATCAAGGAGTCGGTGCACGTAGGAGACAAGACACAGAAGAGACTGGCTAGAGGGGTTGATGACCTAGGTAAGCTGCCGAGATGAAGGGAGAGAGGAGAGGAGATTAGGGGGGGGGGAGGGGAGGTGCTTAGGGGGGGATTGATGACCTCGGTAAACTACGGAGAGGGAGAGAGTGAGGAGAGAAGATGAGGGGGGAAGGAGAGACAAGGGGAGAGAGACGTGTTTGTTGAGGCTGTGCTACTTACTGCCTGACTGTAGCTGCATCATTATGTGTGCAGGTTGTATGTTGACCACTAGCATAGAGTTTATCATTATGTAGAGTTGCATACAGACGGGGTGACAACTTGGGATCCCTGACGCCGCAGAATTTATTTTCCACCGCAGATTTTATTTTCCACCGTACTGGGGCCGCAGAAGCAACTTCAGAGCACCTAAATTTAAAAAAAAAATTCTGATGGAACATACCCCCGGGGGGGGAGGGAGGGGGGCTTAGCTATATGTACACATTTATGTAGCTGATTTTTTGCCCACCCTCTGAGCTCACTATATGAATTCCTGTCATTGTACACACACACACACATACATACACATACACACACACACACACACACATACATACACATACACACGCACACACATACACACACACACACACACACCACCTACGCTCCTGGCTGTACACCAAGACTTCTACATTGGAGATGAAGCAGACAAACCGGGCTACGCGGCAAAGTTCCCCATCAGGCACGGCATCGTCGAGGACTGGGACCTCATGGAGCGATTCTGGGAACAGTGCATCTTCAAGTACCTCCGAGCAGAGCCAGAAGACCACTTCTTTCTCCTGACGGAGCCCCCGTTGAACACGCCCGAGAACCGGGAGTACACTGCTGAGATCATGTTCGAGTCTTTCAACGTTCCAGGCTTGTATATCGCCGTGCAGGTTTGTGAGCACTTGTGCAATGTGGTTGAAGTAAAGAAGTATTACATGTGTGTACATGTATGCGTATGTGTGTACATAGCCTCGTCCCCAGGGCCACATGCTTTATATTACATGTACATGTAGCTGTGGGCCTGGTAGATTTTCTCATGTGACTGGGACATGTAGGGTAGAAAGGTGTGGGTTAGGACAGCTACAGTTCTTAGGCAAGGAGAGACTTGTAGCTACTATTCTGAGTTTGTTTGTATCACCGAGTGCTGAAGCAAAATTAGAGAACTGCAGCTGCATTTTGAAGTTTCTGCCTACACTTAATTAAGAGTAATTGAATCACGTGACAAAATGTACACTTAATTAAGAGTAATTGAATCACGTGACAAAATGTACACGTACCAGGCTCTTAGTAGTAATGTGAAATATGCATGAGATCCTCTCACCCTCTCACCTCCACCCTTCACACCCTCCAACCCTCCCATCCTCCATCCCTCCCACCCTCCCACCCTCTCACCCTCCAACCCTCCCACCCTCCATCCCTCAGGCGGTGCTGGCCCTAGCAGCCTCCTGGACGTCCCGGCAAGTGGGAGAGAGAACCCTGACAGGAACGGTCATCGACTCCGGGGATGGTGTCACTCATGTCATCCCTGTGGTGAGTTCTGAAACTACAGTATAGAGGATGTACACCGGCATTGTCGTTTGTTAGCAACCGTTGCTAGGGTACCATGTCGGAGAATGCAAGCTGTGTGCACACAGAGCAGAAGTTGTTTTTACACTCATGCTTAACTCTTTCCCAGCCAAGTTTTAATACATCCATAAGGCTTATGTGAATTTATATTGGCTTAGACGTTAATATAAAGTACATAGTTTTCTCTATTTTATATAGGCCCATGGCGTGCAAAGAGTTAAGATGGCCAATCTACTCTTCTTTCCAAGATCACTGTAGAACCTACCACGCTGTACGTAGCTTCCAATTATTGCCCTCCACATAGAAGCAGGGTTTCATACAGAGGGGGAGGGGTGCACTGGGATTTCCCCACCCCAGCAAGAGTTTCCTCCTCCCACAATTATATTTGGATACTCACTAGTTATTTAGTAGCTAATTTCCAGCCTTTTTTTAGCCCCAGAAGCAACCTCAGAGCATGTACATGTAAATTTCAAAAAAAATTCTGGGGGGAGCATATCCCCACACCCCCCTAGGCGGCATGGCTCTACGTGCATCATTTTTCCCACCCCCACT
The DNA here is from genome assembly GCA_963921505.1 of Phakellia ventilabrum. NCBI lineage: Eukaryota > Metazoa > Porifera > Demospongiae > Axinellida > Axinellidae > Phakellia > Phakellia ventilabrum. Next base: position 5,772,809 of record OY997393.1, on the reverse strand, counting down.
GAAAAATTCCCTGAGAAGGCAACACAACAGAATCATCTTACATGTGTAACCCTCACACACATACACACACACACACACTCACACACACTCATGCACACACACACACACACACCAGGCGGAGGGCTATGTAATTGGTAGCTGTATTAAGCACATCCCAATTGCTGGCCGGGACATCACCTACTTCATCCAGCAGCTTCTTCGCGAGAGAGAAGTCGGCATCCCCCCGGAGCAGTCTCTGGAAACAGCCAAAGCTATCAAGGTTTGTAGCCGTGTTGTTTTATGACTAGCAAATGTCGTGACATTGTGGGGGCAAACTTTCAGGTTCAGGGTCACAGTGAAAATCCCCCCCAAAAAGTCAAATGTTCTGACATTGTGGGGGCAAATTTTCAGGTGCAAGGTCACTGTGAAAATCCCCCCAAAAAGTCAAATATCGTGACGTTGTGGGGGACAAAGGGAACTGTGATATGCAGGGTCACGGGGAAACATCTCCCCCAAAAAGTCTACATGTATAGCTATTAGACTCTTGAGTAGAAAGAGAATTAGCTGGAATCGGCTCTATTTCAACGCGGGGTAGGGGAGAGTTGTCGTGTCAGTGCAGTCAGTATTAACGCTTGCTTTTGCTTTGATAGAGAACTACAATGCCAAACCTCGTTCGTCACCTGCTCTACTCGCCTTACTCTTTATCGTTGCAACCTACGCTCTCTTGGTGCGGCCGTCTCTGCAGTTATTCTCGCTTGTTGTCCTTCACAACATGCACGCACATGGCACGCCGTCAATATACATGTAGGACATGCAACAGTGGGCGTGTCCAGCATGCATCCTGCTTCAGTGTGTTTGATACCGGTACGTGATACAAGCTTCAACTTCCAGCTTCAGCAGACAAAAGCTTGTTTACAACAACGTGTGTGGGGCTCACTCAGGCTTGCCCCAAATATTTTGGCATGTCATATAGTTTTGTGACAATAGATTTACCTTCCTTCTCACCTCCTTTTTCCTGCTTTCCTCCCTTACTCCCCCTCTCCTCCCTCCTCCCTCCCTCCTCCCCCCTTTCCTACCCCCTCCCTCCTTCCCTTCTCCTATCCCTCCCTCCCTCCTACCCCCTCCCTCCCTCCCTCTCTCCCTCCCTCTCTCCCTCCCTCACTCTACAGGAAAAGTTTGGCTACATCTGTCCAGACATTGCCAAGGAGTTCAACAAGTATGACTCTAATCCTGAAAAGTGGTTCAAAACCTTCGATGGGAGCAACCTAGTCACAAAGCAGGTTAGCGATTCAACGAGAAAGCCACACCCAACCTGCCCGACTACAATCAAAATTGACTGTTGCTCACTAAATCCTAGCCCCCCCCCCCCCCCCCACCCTCACAATATATTCTGCCCCCACCCATTGGGTATTTCCCTAAATGAAACACTGCTGGGCTCTTCAGCTACCCTCGTTCCCAGTTCCCGGTTTTTATGTCACTTGCAGTACCATTTTTCATACTGCAAGCAACGTAAAATGGAGCAGAGAGACTGCGAATGAGGCTAGTCTTAGCCTCATACATGTACCTATAGCTACAATGTAGGGGTCTCTCTGTGTGGGAATACATATTTATTTTCATAAAATAAATATATATTTTTCCCTGGGAATAACCCCCCCTAGCTACATGCAGGCTCTACAACCGAAATGTTTTCTGACATACCAGAGCTTGTAGATTCCATTTATGGAAACAGCATCAAAGGAAATAAAAAAACAGGATCAAAAGAATTGTAACTTTGATAGTGACTGTGCAGTATGAAAAACAGCGTCAAAAGAACCCAAAAACAGAATCAAAGGAATTCGTAGACTAGCTGACTGTAAAAGCGATTGTGCAGTATTGTGTATCAAGACACAGCTCCTGATTCTGTGGCTACTGTAGGTATAATGAAATTATTATTGTTGAACACATGCACACTCCAGAACGACGAGGGCAGGTTAATGCATGAGCGAAGGTGAATGTATTATCTGCTCAAAACCATTGCTATATTGCCCGAGCGCACTAACTAGCCTGTAAAGCACTGCCAACTGGTATCTAAAGTGTTTAGTGCTCTCGCTGACCTGGGGCAGCCATAGCTCTAGTGGGCATCATTTGGAAGTGTGCCTTATGTACATTTAAAGTACTAGCTATCATGTGATCGATCTTGAGACTTCTGATTCGTCAAAGGTCACGTGACTAGCACTAAGCAGCTGTAAAGCATTAGTCTTCTCACGTATAGAATAATGTCTTGAGAGAATAATGACAGTTGGAATTGGCTGGGTCCTACTGGCAAATACTACCAGCAGGTTTAGTAGCTATACAAAGCTTGCCTCCTGCTCCTCTGCTCAGGAGCTCCAGTAGCTCAGTGGGTAAGAGCATCTGACTAGTAACCAGAATTCGAAGATCCTGTTCTCTCCCAGCTGGGCTCCGATTTTTCTTTCTTTCGTAGCGCTCGTTGTTTCTTTCCAAATTACATATGAGAGCTGTTTGTAATGAGTGTTGCTATGGTTACACCAAGGCTCCCTTATTAGGATGACTAGTACCACAAATGCCTGCCATTTTGTCTTCCACACAGAACTTTACAATCGATGTTGGCTACGAGAGGTTCCTTGGTCCGGAGATATTCTTCCACCCGGAGTTTGCCAACCCAGACTTCACCACCTCTATTTCTGAAACTGTCGACATGGTCATACAGAACTGTCCCATCGATGTCAGGCGACCGTTGTATAAGGTATGTTTGACTGTCATGTGACTGGTCATATGATCTATTATAAGGTGCATGTGATTATCATGTGACTTCATGTGTATTATGTAACAAATTTAAAGACTTTTTACTTACAGAGATATTTACTTAGTGACCCAAATTAGTTGCTTCCAGTGTATTTTACTCAAGTGAATATTGCTACAACACTAACAGTATATTGCTGGAATACTATTGAAATACTACTACTTGTGTACAGAAATCCTATTCTCTCTGTCTTTTCCCAGAATATCGTCCTGTCTGGAGGCTCTACTATGTTCAAGGACTTTGGTCGCAGGCTCCAGCGAGATCTCAAGAGAACCGTTGAGGCGAGGTTGGATCTCAGCTCGAGACTCAGTGGAGGAAAACTAAAGGTACTACTATAATATGCTACTGCAGTACTACTACAATACTAGTTGTATACTACTGCAAGTATACTACTGCAGTACTAGTTGTATACTACTACAATACTACTGCAAGTATACTACTGCAGTACTAGTTGTATACTACTACAATACTAGTTGTATACTACTGCAAGTATACTACTGCAATACTAGTCATATACTGCTGAATACTGCACTATTATCTTAATATGGAGGGTCTGTCACAGATCCTTTACGGTCCCTAATCACATCATAACCAGGCTATGGTATGCTTTGATCTTTGACATTACATTTTTAAGGAGATACTTTACGAAGAAAGCTGATTACAAAACGGACTAGCTGGGCAGTAGTCTACGTCAATCAGTTTTTGTATGGGTCAGGTTTGAACGCTATGGTTGTTAGACTCCTGAGGGGCCGCTCTCAAAACCTGTTTGACTCTATCCCCTCTCATCGTTCCTCCTCTTCAGCCCAAGCCCATCGACGTGGCGGTCATCACCCACCACATGCAGCGCTATGCGGTCTGGTTTGGAGGAAGTATGCTGGCTTCCACTGTAAGTTGCAGGGGTCTGCCCGTACCTGACAGCACTTGCTACCTGAAATTGTCCACTGCATTGTGCGCGAGCACCTGCATGCGTATTTTGTGTAGTAGCTGGTTTTCTCTCATATGACTTAGGGTGACATGATCATCCTGTACCCTTCTATCGTAGCCTTTCTGTCAATGACTTTGTTCATTACCCGCAATCTCCTCGTCTCTCCCTTCCTCCCTCCCTCAGCCTGAGTTCTATGAAGTCTGTCACACGAAGAAGGACTATGACGAACATGGGCCGAGCATTTGCCGTCACAATCCCGTCTTCGGCACCATGTCCTAGTGATCCAAAAATACAGCCCAATACAGGAATACTATCATATTATTGCCAGTAGAAAGATCCATAGCTCCTCTAGAACTCTAATTGGGTGTGTAATCCTGTTTGATACTTAAAAATTACTTGTTTCGTATAAATAGATGTTTAGGTTTTGAGTCTTCAAGAGTATATGACTATTTGGTATATTAGGGCTTTGTTAATTGATTCACATCATATCAGCTGTGTTTTTTTCTTGGTGCACACGTTTAGTGTCTGTGTAAAAAAATTGTGTTTCTTTTCAGATATCAAGTTGTAGCTGGAATACATACTGTAACTAGAGTAACCAGTCACCACTGTGGGGAAGGAGGGGGGCAGGCCTTCGTATAGCTGCCCATGAGCTGGAATAAGGCCGTAGCATAGCAACAGACCATAATATATTAGGTTAAGATGACTTGGGGCATTTATGCTGCCAATGGCAACACTAGTTATTTGCGTGTAATCTATATTATCACAAAAAGCCACCTTTCAAATCTGACAAACTGGACATTACATATGACCTCATAAACTTATACACATTTTATATAGGCCCACAAGAGGAATTTGTACTGGAGGTGCCTCCACCTGTACACCAGATCCCTCATATTGGCCCATATAAAATGTGTATACATTTGTGAGGTCATAATCATATCTACTCATTTAGCAGATTAGACCGCTACACTTTCCGTTATCTTCCGTTTATTCCTTACGTCCGTGTGGCAAAAGAGCATAACAAATGCAAGTTGATTCTAGTCTCGCGTGGCCAGACTCTCGACGCCTGGCCACATGAGACTACGTTGATTCCCTGCCTGAAAAGACACACTGCAGTTGGCGAGGGCAAATATCGTTCATGGAGGCGTATGCAAGCTCCTTTGTTGAGCCTAGTCTCGTTCCCAGACCTAATCAACCCAGCACCGTGATCGCTTGCAGGTGTAGAGGGTCTGGGAACGAGACTATGTACGTTGAGCCCTACAAATGATGTCACGAACAGCGCACGTGATAGTACCATGTCGGTAAACACCCCTACGCATGTATTAAAATGTAGCTGTAGTATTTATAATCCAGAGCCGTGATGTTGACGACTATGGCAGATGTATGCGCATTGACTGAATGGCGCTAAGTAAGCTGATAGGAAAATATGTAAATATGGCAGCATGGAGTTGACGGAGAGCAAAGCTATTGAAGGCTCCCCGGGCCCTGGAGCTGGCGGCGGGCGCCGGGCGGGGGGATATTTCTACGCATATTCTCACGCACTACTCTGAAATTGTCAAATCCCTGAACCACGATGAGCTAATGGGGCATTTACGCCAAGAAGACCTCTTGAACGAGGAACAACTGGAACTATTAACTAGTTCAAGTCTCACCCCGAGAGCAAAAAGATCCATGATCCTCGATACCATCATAGCAGGAGGGCAAGACGCATGTGGCAGATTCCTTTCATGCATTCAGACAGAAGTTTTGCATATGGGTCACGCCTATATTGCCAGCTTGCTAGAAGGCAAAGAGTTTTCTACTGATAAGAAGGCCTTGCAATTTTCCTTAGACATAAAGGAGGGAGTTAAGAAGCACCACACTGATCTAAAGGACATTGACTTCTCCGCTTTAGTCCCAGTCATGCTAAAGTATGACCTACTCACTCCGACAGAGCAGCAGCTGCTCCTCAGTGAAAAGGAACCACAGTCGTGGAAGACTGCACGGCTCGAAGTAATACTTAGTTCTAAGGGACCATTGGCTCATCACATTTTTGTACGGTGTTTGGGCGAGGAGGAGTCACATCCAACACATGGCGAGCTATGCAGCCTTTTAATCTCAACAACTTCTGCCAATTCCGACGGATTTGACATTGAGACCGACAGTGCTCTGAACAAGGAGCTGCAGCGTGTGCCAAGAAAGCGCAAGATTGAAAGTAGTAACTCACGAGATGTTACGCTTTCAAAGAGGCAGCCCCGTCAGTTTGAATTTGAGGGACCATTGGCAGGAAAGAGATACAGTAAACTCATGTTAACATTCCAAACCTGTCATCATAGTGGCGAGTGGTGTAAACTGGAAGTTGAAGTTCAGAACGTTTTGAGTTGTGGAATTCCTGAGCTGAGAGCATGGAAGAGGCCATTAGTCACATCTTCCGACAAAACAGAGAAAAAGTTCTCGACTGTGTTGATCGAGCTCGGCAGTTGATAAGAAAATCCCCTGAAATCCAGCAGTCTGGAAGCAACACCAGAATCCTGCAGGCCAGATGTGAGCACGTTGTGTCCTGCTTGTACCGCTATGCTAAAGAATATGGGGAAGCACTTCAGCACGCTAAAAATGCCCTAGCACACCTTGTTCATTGTGATTCTGCGGAGGACAAATCATTTGCCTTTTACTGTTCAGCGTGTATACGACTGGAAAGTTATGCAGATCAGGGATTGGCACTTGATGAAGCAAGTCCAGAACAAATAAAAGAAGATTTTAGGCTTGCTATTGAATTAGCCCGCAGCCACAATATTGGAATGGATGTTGTAGAGCCGCATTCACATATTCGACTAGCGCAGCAGTGTTTGGGGTCTACCCAGTTTAAGGCTGGCTGTGTCACAAACAAGGACAGCCTTCGGGATGCAGAGAACTCCTTGAGCGAGGTGAATGTTGATAGGCTGTCCCAAAGGTCCAAGAGCCTGTTTCACCTCTTGAAATCAGATCTTTATATGAATGAAGGGAAGATGGATGAGGCAGTTGTTTCAGCTACTAAATCACTTGAACTCTCCAAGACTGGTAATTTTGCTGTAGAGCAGCAATCAGCTGAAGCCAGACTTCAGGCATTGGTACGACCATAATTTGGCATGACAATTCATTATCATGCAAATATTTGCCTATAGCTATATATAGCTTTCAGGAATGTTATAATACAATAATACAGCTCCAGGTTTAGCCTCGTTCCCAGGCTCTACTACCAGTGTTTTTCACTTTGGAAAACACGAGCAGTGTTTTTCCAAATTGCAAAAAACTTTGGACAGAGGAGAGGCTACTCCAGGTTGTTGTTGGCACACACAAGCACACACCAAGACAAAGAAAATTATTTTAGTCTGCATGAATAGGACACTAAATAATTATAAGAAAACCATAGTTAATGTAATCTACAAGAATGATTGGCAAGTTTCTTTATTGAAACTAGATAAATCAGTAAGGGCTTATCATGCGCACTTGGTTCTATCTTACAGACAGTAGCTACAAGATTGTAAACACAAAACTAAGCCTGTCAACATTTGCCCATTCACCTCAACTCAGAATTTTTTTTAACAGAATGTGTTAATGATTCTTGAACCAATAAACAATGATGCAATAGGACCCTCCCTGCCTCCCTCAGGCCTCCTCTAGTTCAATCAACACACCATCACAGTCCTTGGGGTGAAGGAATACCACTGGTTTGCCATGGGCTCCGATCTACAATGGGGAAATATTAGGATACTGCCAGTAGAAAGATCCATGACATTGTGTAGATTTGGTTAATTCAAAAGTATTAGGATTGCATAATCTGGCCAAGAAGTGGAATGCTCAACAGACATGATGCATTTGAGAAGCTCCATACTACCTGTAGCTAGTGTGTACACAAGATTTCCTCTACGACCAGTGATAACTGTAGCGAAGTGGAATGCTCAATAGCATTTGAGAAGCTCCATACTACCTAGTATAGCTAGTACGTACACAAGATTCCTCTATGGCCAGTGATGACTGTAGTGAAGTGTTACAACACTAATGTGATAGACCAGGTTATAGGTGAGTAAATGTAGTAAAGTGCACTAGCATAAATTTTCCATTCAGACTCCAACATATATACACCTCCTTATTGCTTCTATCCACCAGTGAAAAGTATGCAGTGAAATCATAAGCCATAGAGTGTGTGATGCACTAGTTGCATAGTGTATAGGTAGCTATCTAAGTCTAAATCTTGTATACATGAATATGACTGCTTTTACTACGCAGTTAAATACTCCAGTCCTTCATGGGAAGGTTATTGCATGACAGATATCAAGGCCTCAATCCATTAAACTTATGCCCACCAAATACATGTACATGTATACTAACCTGAGGTTCAGGGTTCAAAGGTCGAATTTTTCCTTCTAAATCCTTAATGGCCTTCTTGATATCATCAACCTATATACGAGAATGACAGTAGCTACCTGCTAGCAACAGCAGTAACCCCAAAACCAGATACAAAAACATCAATTCCAAGCAACATTTTAAGAGACAATGCCTCTCCAAATAGACATTAAAAGCAAAAACTGTAGCTAGGAGTACATACTAACTACATAACTAGCAATTCTCCATTTTATATGCAAAATGAGTCTAAACAACACAGAAACATCAGGTGAGTGTTGTATAACGATTTCCTGGAGCTGTATATGGGTGGAAACGAGAAATGCTATTATCATAACATCTTACAGCGCATAGGTGCTATAGGTGGAGTCTTGTCTGATTCGATTCTGATGGTGTCAACCCTTCAACTAAAACTTCAGGGCAAACTGGTACTTAAAACACCACAGAGATTCTTGGCAGCAAGCACTATCCGAAACACTACCCTTTGTACCAATGCCTCGGACCTTGGCTACTAAAAAACATCACATACCTCAATACAGATGTGGTGCATGCCACCCGATGGTTTCTTCTGCAGAAATGACTCAATTGGGCTCTTCTCTCCCAGCGGGTGGAGTAGCTCGATCTTGGTGTTGCCGAGGGAAACGAACACTGTAGAGACCCCATGTTCCGGTAGCGGCTACAAAGAAGTGTTGTGATTGGAAACAGTAATGCATGTAAATGTAGACCAGTACCACATGTCCCCAACTCCACAGCAATATCCTCTGACTGGTAATCTAGCTCCACCTGTGTCTTTGGCCTATGGGTGTGTGGTCAATGGGGTTTCATACAGAGGGGGGCCTAGCCCTCCCCCCCCCCCCCAGAATTTTGAAGTTGATATTGTTTTCGATACTCAGCTGTTCGTAGCTAAATTTCAGGCCCCAGAAGCAACCACAGTGCCTATAATTTTCACAAATTTCCTGGGGGAGCATGCCCCCATACCCCCCCTAGGGATTCCACACACATTATCCCCACTAAAAAATCCTGTATCAAACCCTGTAACATTATTACACTAACTCCATAGCAGTGAAGTATATCTATATATCATTTGTATTGATGGCATACCCTATTTAGGACACATCTAGTTAGAATGCAACACTCACCATGACATCACTGACTTCAGCCCCCAGCACATCGCGGTACAGCTTGGATGCCCGCTCAAGGTTTGGCACCGCTATGGCAACATGATTGAGTCTGCCCAGTTTCCACCCTTTCAAAACTGAAGGTGCCTCACTCTGGGTGGAAAAGTGGGTGGAGCTTGTGGAAAAGTGGGCGGAGCTTGTTGAGTGAATGCTGCAGCTGGAGTGCGGCTGTTTGGATGGAATAAGAACGTAGCAACACTCTATCTCTGGTAAACCCCACCCCATACAGGCTACCAAGTGTCTTTCTTAGCTTCTCTGTGACAGTATTTGATACAGTTGGGGTCAGGAAACCTCCTCCCAATGTCAAAGTTCTCTCCTATTTAAAGACCAAAAAAAGAAAATTCCCCATGTTCCTACAAATGGACGTACATGTACGCTATAGCAAACTTTGCTTCCCCCAAAATATGAACCCTCAGACCTGCTTGGGGGCTTAAATTCATATCTAAAATTAACCTCTCATAACAACTCACGAAGCAGCTAGTTAGCAATGAACCTGAAATCGGTCAGATAAGTGTGTGCAGATGGTGAAGGTTATCCGGACATAGGGAACAAATTTACCATGTTTCCAAGGCTTTCCTACCCGTGTTTACACATATCATAATTAAGACAGCAATAGCTCGAGATCATAAAACCGGCACGTAGAAAAGCCTTGATAACGAGGCAAACTTGATGTGTGTTTGGACAACCCCACCGTCCAGATACCATTAAAAGCTGCAGCTTCACATAAATAAATTTACTGCGAGTTGATTCCCTGCCTGAAAAGTCACACTGCAGCTGGCGAGGGTATAAAAACAAGGTCAGGGTCCATAATTCTAGTAAAAGCCCACCTCTACATAAATTCATACGTACTGTGCGTACTTAGTAGCTACCCTTACTATCCGTCCTGTAGCAGGAGCTACAAATCCGATCTGGGGGGTCAGAATTCTGAATAAAACTGGCCTCAGACTTGCTGTAAACCTCCGAGCCATATCCTACACGATCCGCGGACAAGTCGTTGCACCAAGTGGTCCTAGGTTGCACGTGTGCCGTCAGCCCCGCCCCCTTCCAACTCGGACACGTACCCCTGCTCAATTGCAAAATTTAAGAGGACTGTCCATAGTTTCCCACTTCTGAAACCTGCATTTTGTTTACAAAAATTGGGGAGGATCGCGGAAGCAGGGGCAGAGTCAGGATTTTGAAAGGGTGGGGGTGGGGGGTTATCACACGAACCGTGGACATTTTTTTCAGCGGGCAGGCCAGGAAGCGCTATCATTGCACTTCATAATTAGCTACACATAGGTATGGTTAGTCTCGCGGGCCAGCCTCACTCGCTACTAATATACTTTTTATACATATTCAGGGTGGCCAGCACAATTTAAAAAAATGCAATTGGTAAATTTGGGGGGGGGGGGGGGGGAAGGAACCCCCCCTCCCCCAATATATAGATAATTACATAATATATGCAATTTGAAGACTAGTACTATTCAGCTAATGATCTTTATGAGGTTCTAGCTCGGATAGTTATGTATGCTGTGTTCAGTATTGGGCTAAAAATGTGTTCATTACTTATCACACTGCAGTCAATCTCTTCAGATAAAAATAGCATCTTTCTTTTTTTGATTACTGAGTAGCAAGCCAGGCCTTGATGACAGCTGCATTTCTCTGAAGCCACTCGGCACGTGAGCGAATGGCCTGGCAGTTTTGGCTGATAATCGGATGACCCTTAAAGAACTGCTCAATCTCTTTGGCTTGTTTCTCTGTCACAAAACCTGATGTGCATGTCTGAAAAAGGAGCAGAGTTCAGTCTAGCAGAATAATAGACATAGATTAGTGACTTTTTACCCTGAATTAAAACTGAAAGCTACAATCCATGATCACTATCTGAATAACCTTTTATGTAAATAATATACCTGACCTTAAGATCAGGAGTTGTGGGTTAATTAAAAATTAAAAGCCCTTTGATGACATGCTATCTTTCCCTAGCTTTGTGCGTTTCACATGCAATAGACCCTTTAACATTATGATGTAATGGGGGGTAAAAGTGAGCACTAAATGGAGAAGATACATGAAAACACGTGTAAACAAGCATGTTCTTAACAAGAAAACTACATCAAAGCACATGTTCTCATGTATTTTCTCCAATTAGTGCTCACTTTTACCCCCATTACATCATAATGGTAAAGGGTCTATTACACTGCACACGTGGGCCTGGGAACAAGGCTAATCTTTCCCTATTTCATCACTTTGTGTGGTGTCGTTGCTTTGGCACTTACGCCATTGAGCACACATGCAACCACAGACGTAGAAAGAGCTTGTAGCTAAGGTCTCCAGTCAGAGGAGAAGAGCAGAGATTACATTTCAATAGCAAAATTTATTGGACCACTAAAAGCTTAAGCAAGCTGTCAGTTTAATAATTACTACTACTGAGGTCCCAAGTATATGAATAATGCATAATCTGGCATGCGGCACTTACAAGTATAATGTCATCAATAATGGATGTCCCCTGATATCTCTTCACAAGGACCCTAAAGTTCCGTTTCAAAAATGTCCATAGAATCTCGTGAGATTTGGGACTTGTGTGAACAGCTGAGAACACGATGTAAATGTCTTGAAGTCTCACCTTGTCCTACATGTAAAAAGCTATGTTTGAAATGTGGCATCAAGGACAGTCCACATGGCAAATACCCTGGCTGGTGTATTTGTGGTACTAGCTTGCCATGGGTTGTACAATTCCAAAAAAAGCGGACAACTCTCTTCTCCCTATGGAACTGTAGGCCATGTAGCACTGCCATTTTAAGGGGAAAACAGCCAGGTTGTTCTAATATAGTCATCCATACAAAAGTAACTACATATTATGCAGTACACACAACACAAATTTGAGAAAAAAATAATTGTCATGTGCAGTACTATTCCTTCCATAAGCTTAGCAGTAGTCACTGCTTGACGACACTTAGATACGCCTGTATTTTTTCAACCATTATTGATTGCTATTTGCTTCCTATTGTGTAGAGTGTTTGTGTATACAGTAGTCACATGCTCCCACACTCCTGTGCATACTTTCAGCAGAGATCTAGCCTCTTGTTCCAAGTCTCCATTTGCTCTGTTCACCTTATAACAAGCAAAAAAAAAAATCAGCTGTGTAGTGTAGACTGGCAACAAGGCTACAGAAAATGGCACTTTGACGAACCGGATTGTGCATTAGTAATCCAAGTAGACACAAATGCCTGCAAAAACTCACAGAGAGTGCAAACTCTAGACACCGTTGGATGAGTTTTTTGCTCTGGTTTGCTCCAAGACAAGCAAGGATCCTAGTCTTCTCGGGATTGGAGGTTGCAGCATCGTGGAGCTGTAATGAAGAAATATTGTCATCAACACTCATCATAAACTGTGGTAACTACACCCACAATTTTATTACACACGTACCTTAATCAATTGATCAAATGTGTTCTCATCACCATTAGCCAGAGCTATGGAATAGATTATGAACTTAAGGTCTGCAGGAAGTGCTGCCTTTTCTTCCACATGTTCCTGGAATCTCTTCTGAGCTTCAGCAATGGTCTCCGGACCACCATATTTGCCATGTTGTTTAATGGCAAGGCTGCGGAGCATTGTGTCCAAGGTAGCTGTATGTGTGTGTGTGTGTGTGTGTGTGTGTGTGTGTGTGTGTGTGTGAGTGTGTTGCAGGTATGAACACATGAAAGAGAAAGAAAGATAAAAGCAATATGGGTGAATAAAGTAGAATAGTTCACTTGAAAGGCCGGGCGGGCCCATAACTAAAATAACTATATATTAAAATTCCTAGCCAGCCTAATAAGGTATCTAGGCGTGTGCCAGATGTCTCTTCAATAATTAGCGGCATATTATGTAAGAAGAGTGCTCAAGTCCACCATAAACAACCGTACAGTCGGTATCCTTAGCGTCCCATCCCAGCTTCGCCACGGTGGGAGCAAACAGCTTTGCGGCAAACTTCTTGAAGCTGTCATGGAAGTCGGTATACTGGAGCAGCTCATCGATGGACGAGAGGTTGGTAATCAGGTTCTCCCAGACTCTATAGTTGCTCTCAAGTGTGTAGGAGGCAATGAGGCACAGAACATCAACAGTGCCACCCATTCCGGCTTTAGCCTAAGGAATGTGTTTTAGGGAAGTAAGAAAGGTTAATTGATAAGGTGATCATCATGGTCCGATTAATCCCAAGGGATTCTCATAACACTAATCATGCCATACCTTAATGATTTAGTACTTCAATTAAGAAATGTATACAACTTTTAGCGTAAGAGAAAAGTGCCTGAGAGGCATTTATTTGAACTACAGCTAAGCTATGCTAAATATTTGCTCGGGACATAAACCTCAGAGTTTGTATTCTTCCAGTTGTCATATAAATCAAGGCCAATACTTAAAGAATTACTCCTGCTCTGCAGATAGCTACAGAGGTACATGCACCACAGCCTAAAAGAAGACAATGTAATCCAAGCACGTAAAAAGGATTTTCAAAAGAAAGTCAAATGCATGTCCAGTTAGAAAAAAAAAGGAACCCAAAAACTCTGAGGTTTGCTGTTGTTGTTTGCTTATAATAGCTATACAAACCAGAGCAAAAGCGTCATTCTGTAGCCCCAGACGGTCCATGGGAGAGAGAGCTCCATCCTTGAGAGCCACTAGAACAGAGGAGAATAAATCAGTGGAATAGGAGACTCGATAGTAGCCAACACGCCCGGGATTCACCTAGGGAGCACATTTGGAACATCATCACATCTTGAGCAACACAATTGGTGAGTTCTGCTTTCATTAAATACATGTACAGGAACTAACCAGTATCCAATCATCAGGCCCCACCCCCTTCAGAGTGACACTGATTTCGTGCTGGTCAAGGACAAAGGTCAGAGCATCAGTAGTTTTGCTAGTTGCTATAGTGATAGGGACCTGCCATTGCATAGACTCGAAGCCTGTATAAGTAAATGTGTGCATGTGTGGTGTGTGTATGTGTGCGTGTATGTGTGTGTGTGTTTGTGCATACATGTGTGTTAGTGGCGTGGCAGATGTAGAGAGGGAGAGGTATTGTATGCACACACACCAGACCAAGGTCACAATGTTCCTATTGCTTAGTGGATAAAATAGTTGTTTAAACATTTGCAATGCAGTTTTTACATAAATTTCTGTATACCAGTGATATTTCCATCAGCACAGAACTTTTTCTGGGAAATAGTTAGCACTCTCCTGTCTCCCTCCTGAAAAAAGAAATGCAGCTGGCTTTAAGAGTCGTAGACTTGCAAATAGTAACAGCTGTTCTCCTTTAACTATTCAAACCTGCTTCCCATCCACGGAAATTACGGGGTACCCCATCTGTTTGGTCCAGGTGCTCATAACCATGGCAACAAGCTTCCCACTGACTTCAGCAAGAGAAGCCCACAGGTCATCTGTGATATATTTAGAACAGATGATGTAATGGGACAATTAATAATCAGGGTAAATTACCTGTGCTGGCATTTTGATAGGCAAACTTGGTCAGGTAGTTGTGCAAGCCCTTTTGAAAATCCTGGAAAACATGACAATTATATGCTGCAGCTATAACAGATTCTGTCATGTGGTGAATCCCCCTTGTTATGCGTGCATACCCAGTGTTCTGCACTATCAAAGTCAAAATTTGAATTTGGTGTGAAAGCTTCACGCACCTCCCTTCCGATCCAGTGGTAAAGCATCCGGATGATTGAGGCACCTTTGTGATATATGATGCCATCAAATATGTCTAGCGAAGGGTGTCCTACAGGGTTCTGAGTAAGGAATCGATAACGGTCACTCATTATCCTAGATATAATAAAATCGACTAGGTAAACCACTTTGTAGTCCACTGGTATATATGCTACTGCTGCTGTTATATACAGGCCTGACAGCTGTGCTTGTCTGCTAGTTTGACCACACATATGAATGCTTAGTCTTGTAGCCATACCTTGGTTCACCCCCCACAAAACACAGGCAGCAGATGAAGAACTGGTGTTAAGGCTGTATGCTTCTAAGTGAGTACACATGTATTGCACTACAGATAAGCTAGAGTCCAACCTCCTCCTCGCCCCCAGGCCCTTCCATTTAAAAACTCGTAAAACAGGGCCTGGAGACGAAGCTCCCTCTCCCCCCCCCCCCATAGATACATTATCCTACCTCAATGGGATGGCTGAGGGCCAGGGAGTCTGATATCATCGACCTAGTATACTCTCGAGTGAGGAAGTAGGTCCAGAGCTCAAACTCTGGGTGGGTGTATTCAACACACAAGTATTGGATCCATGTTGCAAAGCCTTCACTCAGCCACAGATGAGTCCACCACTCCATGGTAACCTAAATACAACAGACACATGATGGTCACATGATCAACCTAGTAACCTGCATGTGACCATCCTGTGACCTCAAGTTGATTTTAAGGCATACAGTGTATGCATACAAGAATAATGCCATTCAACATACTTACCAAGTTCCCAAACCATTGGTGAGCAAGCTCATGGCCTAAGAAAAAAGGTACAAGTGTGGACCTTAATTCAGATTAAATTTCAAACGCTCTACAGCATCACCTTAATATCCTGCAGTGGTAACTACGCTACAAATCATTTCGTGGATATGTGTTTACTGCACCAGAATGGAACACACCTGCCTAAATTTACTTCCACATAAAACTTACCAACCGTTCGGGCCACTTCCTGTTTAAAAAAGGCAGGTGTGTTGATAGGATCCACTAAGAGCCTTTGCTCTCTGTATGTTGCCAATCCCCAGTTCTCCATGGCACCTGTACAAAGAGCAAGTCAGAAGTTTATGTACACAGAACTGCATCATCTGCCGACTTGCATGCTCCCTCAAAAAAGAAGAAAGCTTTACCAGCAGCAAAGTCTGGGATGGCAACCAGGTCCATCTTTGGCAGTGGGTAGGCCATGTTAAAGTAGTCCTTGTAGAAAGGAAGAGTCTTCACTGCAACCTGTGTGTGTATGAGTGTGTATGTGTGTGTGTGTGTGTGTGTGTGTGTGTGTGTGTGTGTGTGTGTGTGTGTATGTGTGTGTGTGTGTGTGTGTGTGTGTGTGTGTGTAAGAGTATACTACAAGAACAGAAGGATTACTTTAACCCAGTAGTGGTTATCTCACTTGCAGTTACAGTGCCTCACAAAGTGCTGACCAATTAGAGCACTTACCCTCCATTGGCCAGTCTCCAATTTACAATGAATTAAATTGGCTTTACCCCAAATATATGAGCATTATTTATTAAATTGATCCCCGTCAGCTACTACAACTGCCCCCTAAGTAACCCTAGCTGGGTTAAACTAACCCTTCAGTTTTTGCAGTGCCCCTTTTCAGGACAACTCTTCCTTATTAAAACTCACGTCAAGAGCAAATTTTCCCTGCTCAGCCTTCCCCACAGGGGTGTACACCCTCACTAGCACTCCATTCTCATCAGTGGCCTCCACGTAGTCAAACTCTCCCACAATGAACGCCAGCAGGTAGGAAGACATGATGGGGGTCTGGGCGAACGTCACACGCTTCAGATCACCCTCCAAGTATTCAATGTGCCTTATGTTCTGGAAGAAAAGAACCACATCAACAATATTGTGGAAGATAGAATATTGTAATATTACACAGTGGCAACCGCAGCTGTTAGAGCTCCTGGCTTAGGTAGTATGACAAAGGAGTATTAATTTAGAGACTTGTTACAGCACATACTGCTAGCCTCGAACCCAGGCCTTCCCAGATTTTATCTCGCAGCCGTGGAGGAAAGTCTCCACAGCTGCGAGATAAAATCTGGGTGAGGAAGGCCCCTCCCCCCCCTTCCTACTACATCTCTTGTATGATATTAGTAGCTATATTTGAAGTATATATATACAGGGGGCAGCTATGACTTTGACTCTTACTCACAGTTTAGCTCCTTATCCATTCGCAATGCAGCTATTACAGAGCTATGTATGTCACATTATAAAGGATCTGTTTTTGCATTAACACACTGTATGGCCAAAATTCAACATCGAAGCTACTATCATCGTCAGTAGCTTACCATATTAGAGAGGGCCATCCTGTCCCTTGGCACAATGAGAGCGACATCAAAGGTGGCCTTGTGAGCTGGCTCATCCCAGCAGGGGAGGGCTCGTCGGGCGTCAGCAGGCTATAGGGTGGTGAACAATACGTGAGGGCATTTGCATTAATACGTAAAGTATATATAATATGATACGTGCATCACAAAAAGATTTCTAAGCCTACATGCAATATACAGACTTTTGGATCGAAATAACTGTCTTCTTTCATTTCCAACCTCAAATTGTGTGACAGCTGCATATCTCTCTTCATTGGGGTGGTCAGGGTGGGTGTACTTGGTGCGATAGAAACCTTTCATTTGGTTGTTAATGGTTCCAGTATAAGCTATGTCAATGGTAGCTTTGCCTGCGGGTAACTCTGATGGGAATCTAAGCTTCACAGTTTCATCCTCCTCGATAAAGACTACTCTTGCATCTGTGTACGCGTGTATGTGTGGGCGTGTGTGGATGTGTATAGAGTTATGTGCAGGCCACGAAATATGCATTCTTAAATGTATAGAGATAGTTTATAAATATCCCACCATACTATTTTTATCCAGTTGTGTACACATCATATGCGTGCACATACACATACACACACGCCCTTGCACACATGCGCAGGCACACATATGTGGTTAATCAGCTAGCATTAATTCCAAGCTAATATATTAGTTTGATTCACTTTATATGATCCTACTTCGCTGAATGGCTTGTGCAGAGTAAGCAACTTGCTAACCTTGTCCGCCCTGTACATATTTTGCAGACTGGATGTCAATTTCTGCGGAATTAAGTACAATCTCCTTTGTGGGCTTCCGAACCTTGAAGATGACATAAAATATTACGATGATCAGTTGTGGAATGCATGCAAAGCCATATAGGCACAGTTGTGGCGCACACACTCTATTCCTACACTCTGGGATCCCCTGTAACACAACCTGAAACAGTGTGTTTACCATCCATGTATAGCAGCAATCCAACGGGGGTTAATTCAAAAATGCATTTGGTTAACATTCTGTAACAGCATGTTGGAGCCCAGCTGGAATGGACTAATGATCCAGCAATACTACCCCGGTATCCTTTTTCAATCATACAATGAAGGCATGTAGCACTACACACTCTCAAACAGCACTATATGTATTTTGGTGTGTGTATGATACACTATTTTGTAGTAGCTACCTCTGCTGTAATAGACAGCTTGCCATGGAAAATGCACCTCTCCAGGTCTGGGTGTAGCTCCAGCTTATAGCTCCTAGGGACTACATTTGTGGGCAGCCGCTTAAATGCCTTTTCTCCCTTGGTAACCTGCATGTGATAGCCGAAGACTCATTATGAATGAATATGCAGCTGTAAGGTAGAGAGAATGCATACATACGTACCAAATTCCACTGGTGGGTAAGTTCGTGCCCTAATAGAAATGCAGGCAGTGTACAATCACACACACATTCGGATTACACACTAATTTTATACATGAATCTGCAGATTTGGATACAGATAATTAAAAATGAAATTGCACTTCTTCATGGATGTGTTTCTCCCATATGCCCTACACAGATAGATGTTACAAACCCTGCAGTCGTAGTGAGCCTATCTGGATATGCAAGCATGCAAACTTTGTTTTCACAAACTTACCAACTATTTGAGCCACCTCCTGTTTGGAGCTGCCAGGTGCACTGACAGGGTCCACCAGAAGGCTTTCCTCTTTGTAGATCAACAGCCCCCATTTTGCCATGGCACCTGTCATTATAATAAGTAGCTATAAATAATACCATTATATACCAGTCTGTAAAGAAAAAAAAGAGTGCAAATACAAAAGTTGGTAGTGGAGATACATGTAAAATAATAAAAGCAACATGATTATATTCCCACTTGGTATACAGATAACAAAGCATACCAGCAGCAAAGTCAGGGATGGCGATGAGGTCCATCTTTGGCAGGGGGTAATCCATGTTGAAGTATTCCTCACAGAAGGAAAGAGTCTTCACTGCAATCTATGTGCGTGCATGTGTGTGTGTGTGGGGGTGTGTGTAAGTACGTGTACATATATATACGACTTGCATGCTTCAGAGAAATAGTAAAAGTAGATTCAAGAATTAGTAGATGGTAATACTTTAATGAGTGTAAAGGAACTGGGGAAAGCATGCACTTATAAACTCACATCCAGAGCAAACTGGCCATGCTCTGCCTTCCCCAGAGGAGTGTACAGCTTCACTACCACTCCATTCCAATTGGTTGTTTTCACACAGTCAAACTCCCCTACAACGAACATTAATTCCAGTAGGGAGGTGGACACGATGGAGGTTTGGGTAAATGCCACACGCTTCAGATCACCCTCCAGGTCTTTAATGCTCTCAGTGTTCTGAAAGATAAGATGTACTAAATACATACAGTATATATAGTAGGGCATTTGCAGTCCTGCATGATGTAATTCTGCTGTGCTATCCTACAAGGATTGTATCCATCCTTATACTATCAGTGTAGCATGTGCTTAATAAGTACTATGCGCCTAATAGCGAGGTGCGCTTAACAACCAGAGTTTACAGTACCGCAATACCGATGTACAATTGGCAGGTGTCATGTACTACACTTGCTTTTGCAGCTATCAATAACACCAACATCTGCATAAATGGTTACCATATTAGAGAGAGCCACCCTGTCCCTTGGCACAATGAGAGTGACGTTAAAGGTGGCTTCATGAGCTGCCTCATCCCAGCAGGGGAAAAGTTGTCGGGCATTGGACACCTGAGGGGGGAGATACATGGCAGAGTCTTCAAAAATTCCATCCACATCGCAAGACTATAGGGACACAGCAATCCAAATGGTGTGGGATAGCTATGGATGTAGCTACATAGTACTTTGTACCATAGTGCGTGGGTGTATGAAAGGCGCCGCCACAGTGCACAAATCCCATGTACAGAAGCGGAACCTTTGAAGCCAGGGTACACTCATGTACCCTAGGGTACATGAGGGTTGCTAAGCTACTGAGGTTTCTTCTCACAGCTGTGAAATTAATTATCTACAAAAACATTTTCAAAGCGCAATTAGTGGTGCACTATAAAAACTCTGGCACAAGTCATCTGTACCATGGGTTTCTACTGTACATGGGATTGTACCCTTCGTGCAGTTTTGTGTATACATACATAAAACTGCACTCAGGGTACAAACCCCATGTACAGTAGAAACCCATGGTACAAATATAACATAATCGTCTAGGACCTCAGTGACTGTTGTACATCTTTCTTTGCCGTGGTGATCTGAGTGGGTATATGTGCTAGAGGAGAGGCCTCTCATTTGCCTATTGAGGATCCCAGTATAGGCTATGTCAATGGTGGCTTCTCCCACTGGTAGTTCAGACGGGAACTCCAGTGTCAGAATTTCATCATTTTCTGCGAATTTCACTGTTGCATCTGTGTGTGTGTGTGTGTGTGTACATGCAGCAATGTCAAATAGCTGGTGTACTTGATTCCAAAAACATTGAATATGCATGGTTAACTGGCTGATATAACATTCAGGTTTGGACACTCCCAACAGCTACATGGAAAGCTAGAGGAAACGTACATAATACCTTCAAGCTCTCTATAGACTGAGACGTCCGGTCCACTGCAAGGTGATCAGGTTAATGCAGTTGCAGATATATACTCCTTGACATTGGGCAAGGTTTGGAAGGGAAGGAAATGCACCTAACTAGTAGCATTTGGTGCTGGCAACAGCAGTATTCCAAAAGCATTGCTCTACAAGGTATCTAGCTAGTCTATTTCATTCCCGTAATGAGGCAAAAACGATCCAATAGCCTCATCCCCAGTCTCTTGTGCATGTTTCACTTGCTACTGGAGAGCTTGGCACTCTCCCACACACTTTACATGTAATTGCACGTGGGCAAAAGACAGTTGCACTTCTCTATATTATTGAAGGAAGCCATTGGGAATGCGGACGTAGAACGGACAAACCAAAGGGCATCGATTGATTTTAGTGCATTTCTAACCCCCGAGATACAGACAACCTCTCTACTCTGGATAACGGACACTGAACTGACTCCAGAATGATGGCTATGCTAGCCGGCTAGCTATAGCATGCAGTCTATCAGCGCTTAGGGAGACTTATCAATTCCTTCATCCTATCGATTGGGTCGATAGAGACGGTACACACATGGAATCTCCTGTCCATACCTTACTCAGGGACAACCTCCGAGGCAGGGACAAGAGACATGTTCCCAATGTGTCCGTTATTCGGAGGTTCCGCTGTATACATGTGCTTCTTCTGCTCAAGACATTATAGTCTGCTAACCTTGTGCTCCTTGCACGTATTTTGCAGACTGGATCTCAATTTCAGCCGAGTTCAAGACCACCTTCTTTGTGGACTTGCGAACCTATAATAGATTTAAAGAGTTTAGGATAGCTTCATACTCAGTTTAATCTCATTTGAATATGCTGTTATCTTTTCTTGCCAAGTCCTCTATCCTGTGTTTTTCTCATAAAGATCTAAAGGTAGTTGCTCTTTGATCAACCATTCACTGTAGCTACATGTATGTGATAGTATTTTTCTCTCTACCTGAATGCTTTTTACTTGCAGAATATGAATGCAATGCAAGAACTGTCTGTCGATCAATAATAGCTACGATACAGTGCTGTAGCTAACTTCAGAGTGACCAGCCCTTTTGACTGATGTAATAAAATATACCTCACTATCTATCTACCCTAGTGGCTAGCTACCTCAGTTGTGATGGAAAGTTTGCCCAGGAAAGTGAGCTTCTCGAGATCGGGTTGTAGCTCTAGTCTGTAGTTCTTGGGAATCACATCTGCAGGTAGACGTTCCGGCCTGGCCATCTTCCAGCAAGGGACTACCCCGCAGCTACAACCCTATGACGTAATTATACTACCGGCGCCCATAATGAATAGTCTCGGGTACCCGTCGAAAATTACAATTTTTCGACGGGTCTGGGTACCCGAGACTAATAACTGAAGGGCTCAGAACTGAGAACCTCTCCCCTCCCCAAGCTTGATAAATACTCATAAAATGTGTTTCAGGAGCTGAAAGAATTAGTCTCGGGTCCTGGCGCTAAGTTCGTGCTCAGGACTGGACACGCTGCTCCTGGTACACCAGCCCCGCCCTTTTTAAAACTTTTTATTCCCATATTTAGATCAGAATTTGACCCTCGTGGCCGAAGGATCTACGACTGCTGAGTCTGCACAAGCAAGCTGACGTACGCTCTACAAAGTCAAAGATGGCGAACAAGGAAGAGAAAAAGCCATTCGAACGGCTGCCCACGGACGTAGTCCCCAAGAACTACAAGCTGGAGTTGCAGCCGGACCTGGAGAAATTCACCTTCCAGGGGAAACTCACCATCACGACTGAGGTAGAGATAAATGTCTAGGCTATATGCAGCGCACGGGGGCTTTCTTTCGCAGCCACCAATCCCCCCGGGGAGGGAGGGGGCAGCCTCCTTCCACAGCCACCAATCCCCCCCTACATACACTGCTCACCACGCATCTAGTGTCGCAGGCCAGACTCACATGCGCCCGCGAGACTATACTATAATAGTTTTTCCAGCCAGACATAGTCCCTCAGGCCAGACTGCGAAACAGCCTTGTGACTCTCATCAGCTTTCCGTAAGCACGGCAGTAATGTAATTGCATTTGTAGCTGTTACAGAAGGCGGACAGTCACGGGTCTGTTTTTTCACTTTTTCGCAGTCTGGCCTAAGGAAATGTTCTTTCAGGCCACATTATACATGTATGGCTTCTTTAGTGGCGATATAATATTGCATCATCTTTTTGTTAAGGTTCGCAAGTCCACAAAGAAGATGGTCTTGAACTCGGCTGAAATCGAAATCCAGTCTGCAAAATACATGCAGGGGGCACAAGGTTAGTATGTGTGTATATGTATGTGTGTGTGTGTGTATGTATGTATGTATGTATGTATGTGTGTGTGTGTGTGTGTGTGTGTGTGTGTGTGTGTATGTTTGTGTGTGTGTATGTATGTATGTATGTATGTGTGTATGTATGTATGTATGTATGTATGTATGTATTAAAGCATGCAGTACAGATTTAGTCTTCTATAAAGGCTAAAGCAATCAGCAAGTAGCTGGCTACCATCTTTTGCTGTAATCCTACCCATGATGGGCCCCTTGATGGCTCCCAACCTACATAATTTTTACTAAATTATAATAGACCTCTGCAATATTAGATTGCAGCCATAAAATGTTGAATTTACTGAAGTGACTTCAAAATCTAATTAATCATTGACCCCACCATTACATGTAGTCTTGTGTGTTTACTCTGCAAAGCTGTTTGTGGAATCCTGTCTGTCTGCAGCAGGCAAGGCAGCCACTGTACTACACTGTCTGAGACACTGTGGCTGCACATGATTAGATTTGCATCTTGAAAGTTTCCTGAAGCACAGAGCAGTTGTGACAGTCACGTGACAGTACATGGCGGGAAACAGCCCTGGGTCAAAAGGTGACTTTTAGCATGGTATTTCTACAAGCACTATAGTTAAGGTCCCAAACTACCGCCATCGGATTCTCACCAAGGTAAGGTCCTTTGAACTGCAAGAAGTCTTCTTAACTATCAGCAGTTTCAGAGAGCAGGGCCAAAGTAGCCATTTCTGAGCCTCCCACGCCTTTAGCATGGTATGCACGCAAACATGCGAGTTAAGGTCTGAACTTTTGGTTATCAAACACAAAGTCTTTATATTTTCAGGGACTAGTGACAGACAAAACTTCTCCGCGGCCAAATCCGAGAAACGGAGCCTTGTGCGCTTGAGCGCGAGTTTTCGTAACTGATTCACGAAAGTTTGTACACTCTTCCAATATTACTGTAGTTAAGATTGGCACGGTTATGACGTCAAAACATCGCAAATACGTAATGCAATAACCTCTGACCTCGCGTAGTACGGCGGCTACCCTTTTATCGTACGATACACGTGCACTAAGTGACGTACTTAGCGTTTTTCACATGACAAGGATACGTCACAAAACTGCAAGATGGCCGGAAAAAAGTCGCGCTCGAGCGCACAAGGCTCCTCTCTCTTCCTCTTTCCTCCCCTCCTTCGTCCCTCTCTCTCCCTTTCTCACCCCCTCTCCCTCTCTTCTCCCCCCCTTCCTCCCTCTCTCTCCCTCCTCCAGGCAGCCGACGCCCGACGAGCCCTCCCCTGCTGGGACGAACCCTCTCACAAGGCCACCTTTGACGTCATCCTTGTCGTGCCCAAGAACAGGGTAGCCCTTTCCAACATGGTAAGCACAGCAAACTGATCACTGATATTGGCATTGGCGTTGGCAGCAGGAAATCTGAAGTCAGATTTGGAGACTCCCAACGTCATGTCGTAGTATCTTTTAAAATTTTGGCACGGGTAACACTTTAAGGGCTATACTTCACTGCATCACAACCCAAAGAAATAGGCCTGTTCCATGTTGGAACTTATTTGCAAAACTGCAGAACTAATACTTTACAAATGAAGAGGGGGCTTCTCAGTTGGCTCTTGCATAAGAAAGAATACCAACTTTAATTTGGAAAGAAACCTTGCCAACGTTTCGACTAGATGCTCTAGTCTTCTTTCGCCCTGAAGAAGACTAAAAGTTGGTATTCACAGAGCCTTTCTTCCTAATGCTTTACATTTATCATATATTACATGTAAGTCTGTAAACAGTCACATGAATGGGTAGTATAATAATATTATGAAACTAGAAGTATGCTGTTGTGTAATGTACTAGCTAGTAGTAGTATACTGATGATAAACTGGTAGTATGCTAATAATAAACTAGTAGTATACTGTCTACTAGTGAAGTTTACTAGTCATAAAGCCGTATACAAATTCCTGTCCTCTTATCTTTAGAATGTAGTGAGCACTGAGGACCTGGAGGGTGATCTGAAGCGTGTGACGTTCGCCAAGACCCCCATCATGTCTTCCTACCTGCTGGCGTTCATTGTCGGAGAGTTTGACTACGTGGAGGCCACTGATGAGAATGGAGTGCTAGTGAGGGTGTACACTCCTGTGGGGAAGGCTGAGCAGGGAAAGTTTGCTCTTGATGTGAGTTTTATTTCGCCTTGTACCCAGGCCTCGCCTCATGGGTATTTTTACAGCCATGGGGAGGCCTGGGCACGAGGCTATCTTCTGGGAATTCGAAACTGCCCCTTTCTTTGCGAAAGAGATGATGGTGTAGTCTATAGCACTAGGCAATGTTTTAATGTTATCATCATATTGTGATATATCATTCATTATAATATCATGATATATCGTTCATTATCATATCGTGATATATCGTTCATTATCATATTGGATCAATATACATGTACTTCGCCAGGCACTAGTCTATAGGGGTTTTTGCATTTGTTGCGCGCACCACTCCCTCTCATACATACCCCTCCCCCTCCCCTCCCCTCTCCCCCCTCCCCCTCCCCTCCCCTCTCTCCCCTCCCCTCCCCTCTCCCCCCCTCCCCCTCCCCTCCCCTCTCCCCCCCCTCCCCCTCCTTCCCCCTCCCCTCTCCCTCTCTCTTCCTCTTTCCTCCCCTCCTTCGTCCCTCTCTCTCCCTTTCTCACCCCCTCTCCCTCTCTTCTCCCCCCCTTCCTCCCTCTCTCTCCCTCCTCCAGGCAGCCGACGCCCGACGAGCCCTCCCCTGCTGGGACGAACCCTCTCACAAGGCCACCTTTGACGTCATCCTTGTCGTGCCCAAGAACAGGGTAGCCCTTTCCAACATGGTAAGCACAGCGAACTGATCACTGATATTGGCGTTGGCGTTGGCAGCAGGAAATCTGAAGTCAGATTTGGAGACTCCCAACGTCATGTCGTAGTATCTTTTAAAATTTTGGCACGGGTAACACTTTAAGGGCTATACTTCACTGCATCACAACCCAAAGAAATAGGCCTGTTCCATGTTGGAACTTATTTGCAAAACTGCAGAACTAATACTTTACAAATGAAGAGGGGGCTTCTCAGTTGGCTCTTGCATAAGAAAGAATACCAACTTTAATTTGGAAAGAAACCTTGCCAACGTTTCGACTAGATGCTCTAGTCTTCTTTCGCCCTGAAGAAGACTAAAAGTTGGTATTCACAGAGCCTTTCTTCCTAATGCTTTACATTTATCATATATTACATGTAAGTCTGTAAACAGTCACATGAATGGGTAGTATAATAATATTATGAAACTAGAAGTATGCTGTTGTGTAATGTACTAGCTAGTAGTAGTATACTGATGATAAACTGGTAGTATGCTAATAATAAACTAGTAGTATACTGTCTACTAGTGAAGTTTACTAGTCATAAAGCCGTATACAAATTCCTGTCCTCTTATCTTTAGAATGTAGTGAGCACTGAGGACCTGGAGGGTGATCTGAAGCGTGTGACGTTCGCCAAGACCCCCATCATGTCTTCCTACCTGCTGGCGTTCATTGTCGGAGAGTTTGACTACGTGGAGGCCACTGATGAGAATGGAGTGCTAGTGAGGGTGTACACTCCTGTGGGGAAGGCTGAGCAGGGAAAGTTTGCTCTTGATGTGAGTTTTATTTCGCCTTGTACCCAGGCCTCGCCTCACGGGTATTTTTACAGCCATGGGGAGGCCTGGGCACGAGGCTATCTTCTGGGAATTCGAAACTGCCCCTTTCTTTGCGAAAGAGATGATGGTGTAGTCTATAGCACTAGGCAATGTTTTAATGTTATCATCATATTGTGATATATCATTCATTATCATATCATGATATATCGTTCATTATCATATCGTGATATATCGTTCATTATCATATTGGATCAATATACATGTACTTCGCCAGGCACTAGTCTATAGGGGTTTTTGCATTTGTTGCGCGCACACACACACACACACACACACAGGTTTCAGTGAAGACTCTCCCCTTCTACAAGGACTACTTCAACGTGGCCTACCCCCTCCCAAAGATGGACCTGATCGCCATCCCTGACTTTGCTGCTGGTAGGCCTCCTCCTTAGCAACCAGATGGTCATGCCCGTGTCCATGTTGTTATGAAATGTGACTGGATTTGCCGAAACCCTGGACATATTTATGATTTTTACCAATTTTCAAGCTGTCATATCTTAACATCCATTAGTCAGACATGAATGATTCTTGGTAGAAACCTACAGCAGTCTTTTCTGTGACTATTTCCATGTGTATCACTACGCACAAACACAAATATATACGCACACACACACGCACCCAGGTGCCATGGAGAACTGGGGCTTGGTGACCTACAGAGAGAGGCTGTTACTGGTGGACCCTGTCAACACACCTGCCATCTCCAAGCAGTACGTGGCCTTGGTGGTCGGTGAGTTGAAGTAAAGCCGAGAAATTAAACCAGGTGGCCTCTAGGAGGAGCTTGTCTCGTCCCCAGACCCAGGTGCACGCTTCACTTTGCTACTGCAAACCTCGTACTTTTCGTCTTGCGCTGGGATGGAAGGATGAAGCTCTGTACAGGAAGTAAAGGAGAGTTGTAGTTCTTAGCAGTGAAGGAAGATAACTGAACCAGGCTTCTTTAGCTACTCAATAAATTATTGCCTCACAGAATCGTGATTTTTAATTTCTTTGAATATCAGCAGACAGCACTTTGTAGCATTTTGTGAAAAAAAAATTATACCGTGAAGAAAAAGTTTACGGTATATTATAACGAGAGTGCTACAGCAGTATCTCTCTCCAGCTAGACACAGCTGTCTTGACTGTTCCCTGTTATCTGCCCAAGGGTAATCACATCACATGAGCAAATTGTATTTCAGACTCTCAGTAGCAAAGTGAACCAAACACAAGAGCCTAGGGATGAAACTTAGCAGAAGTACTAAGTTAGTGAGTCTGGCCGGATGAACGTGCTACACATGCTAGCTTTTTTCTTCTATTTTAGGGCATGAGCTCGCACATCAGTGGTTTGGGAACTTGGTAAGTTTTTAAAAGTACCCCTTGTGTTTATGGTTCAGTTTTCATTTGAATTCATGTCAAATTTTGTCATGGTTACGTTTGATACCATGTTTTTGTTTTTCTGCATAACTCACATGACAGTCATGTGTCCGTTGAGGGATAGTCACATGACTTAAAAGCATGATGGTTCTATCACTCACACTACCACCTGGCATGTTCACATGGTAGGCACATGACAATTCAATACTGTCACATGACAATAGGTCACCATGGAGTGGTGGACCCACCTGTGGCTGAACGAGGGCTTTGCGACATGGATCGAGTACCTGTGTGTTGACCACACCCACCCAGAGTACGAGATCTGGACCAACTTCCTTAGCCGGGAGTACTCCAGTGCCATGAGTATGGACTCTCTGGCCAACAGCCACCCCATCGAGGTGAGAGAGAGGGAGCTTCATTGTAATGTGGTTCTTTCAGCGGGAGTCCATGAGCACTTGCATGCTCACAGGCTCCTGTTCATATCCATCATCATTGTGAAAACTTTGTGCCCCCCCTTGGGATTTCAACCCTTCAAAATTGAATATTACTCACTATACACACGTCCCCCCCATCCAAAATGTCTTCCAATGTGCTTTTGCCCCCCCCCCCCCCTTGGGGATTTTCCTAAGTGAATCCCTGATCACGTATGGACTCTGTTTATTAACACACATAAGTATGTGACTATCATTTTCATCTCAAAGTGATTTATAACTTCCTACCTACAAATGTGGCATTCCTAAGTAAAAAATGAACATTATTCAATTGCTTATTCTGATTGCATCACTGCATTCAAAGTATTATGTCTTTGAATTTCTGTTAAGGGTGGGGCTCATACGCGCTGCGTAAACGTGTCAATATATGAGGCTTCTATGCAGCGTGTATGAGTCCCACCCTTAACGGAAGTTCAGAGATACGAAATACGCAATGGAATAATGTTCATTTTCTACCCGGGACTGCCAGAAATAGCAAACTGATGTGTTTATAAAAGTGCAGTCCAAGGAGGACTTGCTTTTCAATTTTTTTTTACTGTGTTCATATTATAGGCCAGTGGATGGCAGAGTCTAGAGTATAATAGTTTGTTTGAATATTTGCCAGGTCCCCGTGGGCCCCCCCTCTGAGGTTGAGGAAATTTTCGACACCATTTCCTACTGTAAGGGGGCCTCTGTCATCAGGATGCTTTACGACTGGATTGGCAGGGAGGTGAGAGAGACACACTTGTAACTCTTTCAATAAGTATAAGTTTAAGGGATCAAAGTAACTTGCGGTACTTGCAGCTACTAAGCAGTTTGCAGTAAAGTTATAGTTTGTAGCGCATCGCTATAGCATTTATGCCAGTGCAAAGAATGATCTATTGCTGTTTAAAAAGCATTGATGATATGGTGGTGCAATTGCAATGATGTGTTTATTCCACCAGTGCAAAGAAAGATCAATTGCTGTTTAAAAGCATCGATGGTAGTCTTGGAATGATGTATTTTGTCGATCTACATGGCAAGTGTAGCCTTCTCAAAAACATGCAGTTGTCATTCTGTTAGGGGAATAGCCCACTACAGACCAGATCCTTTCTCTGCTCCATAGTGGAGCATAACATACTTAACCGTAGTTGAGCATAACAACCCATGCAATGATGTGATCTACATGGCAAGTGTAGCCTTCACAAAAATGTGCAGTTGTCATTCTGCTGGGGGGGGGGGATAGCCCACTACAGACCAGATCCTTTCTTGGCTCCATAGTGGAGCATAACAAACCATACCACAAGAGTAATGTCTAGAGGCTGAGAGATATTCAGTTTGATATTTGGTGCCATACTCTAGGATTTCCGAAAGGGTATGCACAGCTACCTGACCAAGTTTGCCTATCAGAACGCCAAGACAGGTCAGTCTGGGGTCATAGCTAGCATTCGGTGACTCCCCGTCATGATTAGTAACTGTCAGTTGCGTTGTTCTCTCTGTGCAGAGGATCTGTGGGCCTCACTTGCCGAGGCCAGTGGGAAGCCCGTTGCCACGGTGATGAGCGCCTGGACCAAGCAGATGGGCTACCCTGTGCTCTCTGTGGAGGGAAAACAAGTCAGAATAACACGTTTGACCAGTGCCAGTTACTCGTTTAACGTGCTATACTCCTTTTTTTCTAACAGGAAGGAGACAAGCGAGTGCTAGCCATCTCCCAGAAGAAGTTCTGTGCTGATGGAAATATTGCTGGTGGGCATTAATTAGATTCCACTTTTATGAAGTAAACACACCGGCAATTATTCAAGGTAATGAGTTTCGCATGCACACACACACACACACACAGGATTTGAATCCGTGCAATGGCAGGTCCCCATCACCATAGCAACCAGCAAAAATCCCAAGGCTCTGACGTTTATCCTCGACCAGCTCTCCACCAGTGTCACCGTGGAGGGGGTGGGGCCTGATGACTGGATTCTGGTTAGTCTGCTGTTAGTTCAGTGTTGCACGCAGGACTTCTACGGCTAGTCCTTTGGTAAAGTGTCATCTTACGTAGCCAGACGGTGCGTCAAGTTTGTTTGTTCCGTTAAAAGTTTTAATGTAAGTTTTCAAGAGTTGAAGGGCCACCTTGGAATCAATATTTTAGCTATAAATAGAGCCTTGGCCTAAGGGACTTCTATGAAAAGCTTCCCCCCCCCCCCCAACTTCTTTGGGTGGTTGCTAAGTTGCATGACGGACTGTGACAGTTCTGAACTGTACCGTTGTGTACACTGTAGCTACAAGCTACAGATGTTCCACCGCTATAGGTTCATGTACACTGGTTCTTTGAAGTTGTGTGTTTGTCCTCCACTTGGCATATATTATAATTTTAAGGGATTATGCTGAAATGTTATGGGAACTAGCTAAAAGCAATGCTATCAACAGCAATCAGAGGTTCCCCCACTACAACAGCTGCATGTAGGTTCGTGACCAGTCCGTGCCATGTGGTACCGCTTTCTGCAGGTTACCACATCAGACATAATTATTGAAAGCTATACTGTACACAGCAACAGGAAGAAATCAGAAACTCAAAATACAGTTGTGGCAGTCCCGAGTAGAAAACGAACATTATTCCGTCGCGTATTTCGATCGCACCCGCGCGTTCACTATGCTATATCTCAGAACTTCCGTTAAGGGCGGGGCTCATACGTGCTGCGTAGAAGCCTCACATATTGACGCTACTACGTAGTGCGTATGAGCCCCGCCCTTAACGGAAGTTCAGAGATACGGCGCTTTGAACACACGTATGCGATCGAAATATACGTGACGGAATAATGTTCACCCGGGACTGCCACAGTTTTTGTAACATGCTTTTAGCTTTTGAAATGAAGCTATACTGTACACCGCAACAGGAAGAAATTAGAAACTCCAAATACGATTTTTTTTTTGTAGCATGCTTTTAGCTTTTGGATTAGCTGAAATCAGATTGGCAGAATGGTGCAAAGTACACCAGACCCTAGGAAGAATCAGTTGGATCATCTGCGCAAAGGCCTTAGAAGTATATCAAGGCCCTTAATGGTTGTAGATTCAGAGTGGGTGAAGCAATGGGTGCAAGTAGTGTACTACATAGATGTGAGTGATTATGAGTGGGTGAGGTAATGGATCTCTTGTATGACTTCCTCCCTAGGTGAACCCTGATCGTATCGGCTACTACCGAGTCTCCTATTCCACAGATGTCCTCTCGCCCCTCCTCTCTGCTCTCAGGGATGGAACGCTCTCTGCCAGGGACCGGTTGGGACTGCAGAATGATGCTTTCGCTCTGGTGTGTGTGTGTGTTTGTGTGTGTGTGTGACTGTGTGTGTGTGTGTGTGTGTGTGTATGTGTGTGTGTGTGTGTGTGCGCAAACACTGTATATCATAAGCAGGTCAAGAGATTTACTTTTGTACGTGGATCCACTTACTAGCTGCCCCTGTGAGAGTGTTTCTATGGTATATGTGACCCACTGAGTGAAAATCTGGCATTTTTTCATTTTTTTTTACCAATTTTCAAGCTGCCGTATCTCAACCACGACTAGCGAGACATGAATGATTCCTGGTACAGTATAAATGCTAACCTTTAACTGAAGGAATCCCACACTAGAAGTCTGCAGCTCCGTCCCATTTCTATGCTACGTGCCTTGGTAGTACTGCTGTTTTTGGGAAATCACCGCGTGATTGAAAATTCTGCAAACCTGGCCCCGTATCTTCCTTGTGTTGTTGCTGAAAGGCTTTTTTTCCCGAGCTATTACTGCAGCAACGCCTCCTGTATATACAACCAACTTTTCATTTAGATTGTGCATAGTATTCTGGAGATATGCGTCTTTGAAGCATACATGTATGCTGATAATAATGGCAGTCTCGTGGTAAAATCCGCAGAACGTATAATACACTCAGTAATGATGGCTCGAGTAGAGTGATAGTCGTCTCTGTCGGACAACTGTCCTCCTTGTTCATTGATACGATTGTTCAAACTCTTGCGTTTGAAAATGCGGGAAGTGTCGGGTTATCGCTCAGCGGGTCACATATATTGCTAACAGATAATTAAATATATCTTCTCCCAAACACCCTCGCAGGCTAGAGCTGGTGTGGGTAGCACTGTCGACGTCCTGCGGCTCTTTGCCTCCTACACCTATGAGAGCAGCTACACGGTTTGGGAGAGCCTGGTAGCCAACCTCTCCTCTGTCAATCGCCTGCTCCAGTATACCGACTTCCATGACAGCTTCAAGAAGTTTGCCTTGAAGCTCTTTGCCCCCACCGTGGTGAAGCTGGGTTGGGATCCCAAGGACACTGACTGTAAGGCTGCAGTTATTTTGTCAACTTTGCCGCCGGAAAGTGGACCAGTAGTCGCATTTGTTTGTGCATGCATTTCTCCTTTAGCGTCATTACCACACTGACCACACACACACACACACACACACACACACACACATACACACACACACACACACACCATATACATGTAGCTGCCCTGGATACTATGCTTCGCAGCCTTTCCATCAGTCAGCATGGTAGCTACGGTGACCCAGACACCATCGCTGAAGCTCAGAAGCGGTTTCAAGAACACGCGGAAGGGAAGACAACACTCGCTGCCGACCTCAAATCTGCTGTCTACACCCTGGCTTTGGCCAATGGCGATGAGAGTACTTTTGATCAGATGATGAAGGTATGAAGGCAGGATGCCTTTGAGTGTGTTTCTTCATCGATGCATAGGTTTGTTTGACTATGTGCTCTCGCTCATTGTCCCCCCTCCCTCCCTCCCTCTCTTTCTTTAGCTCCATGACTCGGCAGACTCCAATGAAGAGAAGGTGAGGCTCCTCCGCTGTCTCGGAGCCAACAAGTCCGAGAAACTGATCAAGCGCTGCCTGGACCTCTCTCTCTCTGTGAGTTTAGTTTTGTACTTGTAGAACTACTAACTCTCTGTTTTTTGTGTGCATGTTAGGAGATTTGTACAAGAGGTGTAGACCCACATGCATATTTCAAGCAAAAACAATTTTACTGTGGGCCTGGTCGTGTGTGGGATGCCAGGAGATTTGCCACTCTCATGGGTTTCTGGTGAGACGCAGTAAGAGTATAAGGGTGAAATTTTGTAAGGTGAGAATAGTTCTAGTTCTCAGGCAGACTACAGAAAACGTCTTTTAGCTACCCTTTGGGGTTCATGTTTGTCATAGATCAAGCGCAAAGCAAATTCTCCAGCAACAGATGGTTGTTTCTTGCCCACACAATCACTTGAGAAAATATATAAGGCTGTTTGTATTTATAGGGTTCTCTTTCTGTCAACCTCAAATTGGCTCACAAACACATCATCAAATGCACATCAAAATGGCATTTGAAGATGTGTTTGTGAACCCAATTTGTGGTTGGTACAAAGGGAACCCCAAGCAACGTGAATACAGAGAGCCAATCGAGATCCTTCTTGAAATGTATGAGGCTATCAATAGAAATGCAATGAAGAGCCTGGGAATGAGGCGGCCAGAGATATGAACAGTGCATGTATACAGGATTCTTCTTTTTTCATGGCCTGGGAAGGAAATTATGCCTCACTACTTCTCATTCCTGTTAGGACAAAGTGAGAACCCAGGACTCCTGGTGTCTGCTCTTGTCAGCGGCTCGCACCAGCCCTGAATCTCGTGAAATGTTGTGGAACTTTGTGAAAGAGAAGTGGAGCGTTTTTGAGGAGAAGTTCAAGGCTAGCTTCATTCTGGGCAGGATGGTGGAGGTAAGTTAATTCCCCAGAACTGAGTTTCGATATGCTGTCAGGGTCGGGCATCTGGATTATCACCACTCCCTTGTGCCATCTTTGTTTCCAGATAGCCACGTCAGGCTTTGTGACGGAGGAACGCGCTCAAGAAGTGGAGCAGTTCTTCAAGGATCATCCCTGTCCCACGGCGGAGAGAACCGTCAAACAAAATTGCGAGGCGATCCGTCTGCACGCTAAGTGGCTTCAGAGAGATGCCCCTGCTATCAAGGAATGGCTGGTCTCTCAGTAGTCTGATGGCCAGTAACTACAATGAAGACACTTTTTGTTATAAACACTGTGTGACTTTATAGGTGATATATTTCACGCTGAGATCAATGATTAAACCCTTTTACCACAATACTAATGCCATCACTTGATAAATAATTAATACTGGATGATTTATGGGTACTAACTGAACAGCTATGTATAGCTAGCCTTATTACCCTTTACCGTTGCTGTGTAACAATGCTTGAGGCACAGTAGGAAGTCAAGTCTGAGAATTGGTCTCCCCTTACGATTTCTATAACAAAAGGTAATTGATTGCTGTGAGTTTTGGTATCTATGCATGGAGAAGTGGCATAGACCATGACGAAATTGGAAGAGTATAGCCTCACTTCATGAACAAGTATAAACAGCTCTTTTCATGCAATTAAATTTGCAGGACAATCATATTACTATTACATTAATGCTGTGTATGCCTGTTGCAATTCCTGTGGGGATGGATTTCTACATAAACATAGCCAACATATAATAATTCCTGGAAAACCCGTATGGCTCCCTGCTACTATACATAGTATAGCTAGTATATTGATGTAAATGTTGTTTCACTACGTAATAGATCATAGTACTTGATTACAGAAGAGTTACCAGGAAAAGTACTCACTTTAAGTAACTATTGTTACTAACTAGCTACAACAATAACAGCACTATATATATATTACTGAATGCACATTTTGCAGTCCTATTTTACACAGGGCACAAACCAATTATGTTGGCTGTGAGGTGGCTGCTTGTAGTGTGGTTCATGTGGTGGCTGTGTACTTGTAGAGCAGGTAAACCTTATTATAATATTCATTTCAATGACCTTAAATATACATGAGTGTAGTTACCTAGTTATTTAGTGAGCTTATTCGTAGCATCAACAGCATCAACTCAAAAATGTTTTGACATGTGGACCTTCATCAGTTGTATATGAAGGTCCACACACCACAACAATCAGTTGAAGTAAAATGCTACGAGTAAACTCACTAAATAATTACTATAATAGCTATCAACAACATAGCAATAATGAGTCTAATACATGAGTATAGTCATGAGTAGTTAATAAATTAACTAGCTCAGACTGAGCTATATAGCTATATGCCAAAAACTAGCCTATAAATTTAGAGTTCCTATAGCTATATAGCTAAATGACTTGAGCTGCCTACCCTAGAATATGTATATAGCTATATAAGTACCTATATACGCTGTTTTAGATAGTCAATTAGTTACAGGATGCACGAATCCAAAGTTTACAATAATTGACTGTGCTATTTCTTCTCCGGTTACATTAACAGTTGCAGCGGACGCTGAGATCAGGCTCTACACAGGTCGTGGAGTAGATAGTCCGAGGTGGCTTGTTCCTAATCATGGCTTCGTACGTCATGACCAAATTGATGATTACTACCCTGATAATCCAAGGCTAATATTTCTGGCTTGCATCACTCTCTTCAGGAAATGCTGCTCCCGTAATTTCAGTGCTGGTCAAAAAGAAATTGGGTGGTGGTTTTTCCCAAATGGGACTGAGATTCCGAAAGTTGAACAACCTCTGACGTGGAGTTTTTATACCAGTAGACATGAGAGAATAGTATTCCTCTATAGAAGAGGAGAAACTGATCGTGATCGTGGAATCCATCGCTGTGACATTCCTGTATCAGCTGATGCAAATGAGACTCTATACGTGGGTCTATACCCCAATGGAGGTAGGTACAATAGATGTAGAGCTACTTTGTATCAATGACTACTTTATGCTTAACTTATGAAGCTACTATGCATAAGCTTAAGAATGAAAAGCACATGGTACAGCACCACTTGATCAGCTGCTTGCATCAATATTAATGTTCATCTTTATCTATCCCCAGATTTTGGTAATCCCACGATGACTTCAATGCAGTTCAATCTAGTGTCAGAATATGATGTCAATGAAACACCAAAGTTCACCCTAACTTGCATTTCAAAAGGTGGGCCTGCTACAACAGTCACCTGGACAAGAGATGGAAAGGCTGTGTCTGGAGATAGCTTCACTGCCACTCGGAGACTGGATGATCCAGAGACAGCTGCCTACACCCTCACACTGAGTGTTGCTGGGAGACAAGGAGGTGTGTACAGGTGTCAGGTGGCCAAGGGCGGACCAGGTGTGTCAGGCAATCCGGTGAACAGCAGTATGGAGCTTGAAGTGAAAGGTAAGATTTTTGTGATGACAATAATAGAGAAGTATGATCGCTACTGTCTTCCATTTAGCTGCCAATCCACCCACCGGCCTCATTGCTGTACAAGAAAGTGAAACAACAGTCACTATCTCGTGGATACCACCGACTGCTGGTGACACTGTGACAGGGTATCGGATTTTCTACCAGCCAAACAGGAGTGTGAATGTCAGTGCCAGTGTGACTCACTACACAATCAACAATCTTAAACCCAACGGCACTTACTCCATCACCATGATCGCTCTCTCTGAGCACCTACCAAGTGAATTAGCTGGTCCTGTCACCCTATTGAGAATAAAACCTCTTGGTGGTAAGTCATGATGCTGTGAGCTGCTAACAAACCTTTGCTAAATGGCATTGAAAGTAGGGCTATTCTGATAATTGCGACAGTGTGGAGGTAGCCGATGATTGTTTTTGACAAAGATTAGTAGGCGCATTAGCTATACGCATAGCGGTTTTTAGCTTCATACCGTTTATGAAATTTGATTTATCCTCCAGTATCGGAATTGACCCTGGAGTTAAAATATATACTGTCGGAATAGCCCCGCTTTACCTTATGATGGAGTATGGGAAGAGGCTAAGTAGTCCATTAATACACCCATTCCAATCCCCAAAAAAATTCATGAGGGGAAATCCATGCATCTAGCTTATAGTTAGCTGTATTTCCTGGAAAAACCACATATTGCCATGTCTACTATAGTTAGATATATTATTTTCAGTTGATGTGCTTAAGTAATGGACAACAACAACAACAGCAACAGCAACAAGCACATCACTGAAGTACCTACTTTTACAAGTCTCACGATTAATAATTTATTCATAGTCAATTAGGAGTACAAAGTTCCAATGGCCTATAGTGTTTTGATCACCATTACTGCTTGAATTCATGCAAGCTGTGACAGACATCTAAGTGATTATATGACTACTACCCCATGTAAGCAAAATAGATTATAATTATGCTGTTCCAGGCTAGGCAGTTGATTTAATAGCTACAGGGTGGTTCCAATGTTAAAAGGTGCTTGTTAAACGGTATTGCTTATTTTTTCCTGTTATGTAGGTATATTAACAGATGCAGCAAATGCTGAGATCGAACTCTTTACAGGAGTAGATGATAGCCCGAGGCTGCTTGTTCCGAACCATGGCTTTGTACGTCACGACCAAATTGATGATTACTACTCTGATACTCCGAGGCACAATTTTCTGGCTTGCATCACCCCCTTCAGGAAATGCTGCTCCCGTTCCTTCAGTGCTGGTAGAAAAGAAATTGGGTGGTGGTTTTTCCCAAATGGGACTGAGATTCCGAAAGTTGAACAACCTCTGACGTGGAGTTTTTATACCAGTAGATATGAGAGAATAGTATTCCTCTACAGAAGAGGAGAAACTGATCGGGATGGTGGAATCCATCGCTGTGACATTCCTGTATCAGCAGATGCAAATGAGACTCTATACGTGGGTCTATACCCCAATGGAGGTAGGTACAATAGATGTAGAGTATTACTAATTACTTGGTGTCAATTTACGACCACTTTGTATGCTTAACTTACGAAGCCACTATACATAAGCTTAAGAATGAAAACCATATGGTACAGTATCACTTGATCAGCTGCTTTCATTAATATTAATATTCATTTTTACCTATCTGTAGATTCAGCTAATCCTACGATAACTTTGATGCAGTTTAATCTAGTGTCAGAAGATGATGCCACTGAAACGCCAAAGTTCACCCTAACTTGCATTTCAAAGGGTGGGCCTGCCACAACAGTCACCTGGACAAGAGACGGAGAGGCTGTGTCTGGAGATAGCTTCACTGCCACTCGGAGACTGGATGATCCAGTGACAGCTGCCTACACCCTCACACTGAGTGTTGTCGGGAGACAAGGAGGTGTGTACAGGTGTCAGGTGGCCAAGGGTGGACCAGGTGTGTCAGGCAATCCATTGAACAGCAGTATGGAGCTTGAAGTGAAAGGTAAGATATTTTCGATGACAATAATAGAGAAATATGATCGCTACTATCTTCCATTTAGCTGCCAATCCACCCACCGGCCTTACTGCTGTGCAAGAAAGTGAAACAACAGTCAGTATCTCATGGACACCACCGACTGCTGGTGACACTGTGACAGGGTATTGGATTTTCTACCAGCCAAACAGCAGTGTGAATGTCAATGCCAGTGTGACTCACTACAAAATTAACAATCTTGAACCCAACGTGACTTACTCCATCACCATAATCGCTCTCTCTGAGCATCTACCAAGTGAATTAGCTGGTAAGACGTAGCTACTGTCAACTACTAATAACCTTACATAGCTCAACAATAGTATAGTAACTGTAGCTAGCTATATACTAAAGTATTGTACCCTCCCACCCCACCCCCTCCCGAAGGCTTCTATCTTGCGACAGGAACAGTTCTTGACACCGTGGGACCGGAAAGAAAGGATAAGGATAATACCTGGAGAATCATTGTGGGTGGGGCAGTAGGCGGAGCTGGAATGATTATGGCCTCTATTATCATAGCAGCTCTGTTATTTCTGACTCAAGCTTCAAAGACTAAGACATCCAATGCACCACAGAAAGACGCTTGGTAAGAAAGAGATATTTAATCTATTGGAGATGCCCTATTACTGTACGTATCATTATTGGCATTCACATTTCCTACAGTTCAAGCATTGAAATGACTGAATGTGCAGCTTATCAAGCTACAAAGAATTTACAACTGCCCATGGCTGACCACATATATCAGTTGCCACTGCCAGTGAGGCAGAGTACTTCCAACAACATCACCAGTATGTAGTCCGATGCTTTTGACTGTGATGTGACAATGTATGAATCCATTTTCTAAAAAGACTGAATCAGAGAAATTGATAACTGTACCTAAAACGTTTTAATACCTCTGTTGTATGTGCAATAATATTACTCAAATAATTGGAAACTCATGATGAGATTACATGGATGTTTTAATTCCTTATTTAGAACTAATTTATTAACATGATTTTGAAATAAATTGAGTCCAGCCCAGTAAATGAATTTATAATCATAAAGCAGGGTAAGTTTGGTCATTTGCTTGTATAGGGTACGCATTTTTTACTCCATTTTTGCCAATACTTGATTTTGGGTTAGCTTATTATGGTTCTGATACAGAGGTGTCTTATATATGAAGGGCTGAGAAGTAGAGTGGTCTAACCCGTAATCCTCCTAACATGAGATACTCCTTTAGGAGCTGCTGAAAATTCAGAAGTTTGGTCATTTGCTCGTATAGGGTATGCATTTTTTTACTCCATTTTTTGCCAATACTTGATTTTGGGTTGGCTTACTATGGTTCTGATAAGGCTGTGTTGCCATGTGTATTCAGCTATCAATGTAAGCTGACCGTACAGTATAGCTACATAATTGGCCTTGCCTAACCTAAAAACCTAAAAAAACCCAAGAACCTTTTTATAGGACTGGGAAACCTATAAGAAACTAAGAACCCTTTCGGAAACCTAAAAACCTTTTGGGAAACCAGAACCTTTTCATATAGGACTGGGAAACCATAAGGGAAACCTAGAACCTTTTCGGGAAACCTAAAAACCTTTTGGGAAACCCAAGAACCTTTTCAGTATAGGACTGGGAAACCTTTTTTCGGGAAACCTAAAAACCTTTGAAACCCAAGAACCTTTCAGTATAGGACTGGGAAACCTATAAGGAAACCTAAGAACCCTTTTCGGAAACCTAAAAACCTTTTGGGAAACCCAAGAACCTTTTTAGTATAGACTGGAAACCTATAAGGGAAACCTGAGACCTTTTCGGGAAACCTAAAAACCTTTTGGGAAACCCAAGAACCTTTTCTGTATTTTCAGGAAACCTAAAAACCTTTTGGGAAACCAAGAACCTTTTCAATAGGACTGGGAAATCTATAAGGGAAACCTAAAACCCTTTTCGGGAAACCTAAAAACCTTTTGGAAAACCCAAGAACCTTTTTCAGTATAGGACTGGGAATTCTATAAGGGAAACCTAAGAACCCTTTTCGGGAAACCAAAAACCTTTTGGGAAGAACCTTTTTCTGTAGTATAAGAACCTTTTTTAGTACTGGGAAACCTAGCTATAAGGGAAACCCAAGAACCTTTTTTCAGTACACTATAACTAAGAACCTTTTTGGGAAACCTACAAACCTTTTTGGGAAACCCAAGAACCTTTTTCAGTATAGGAAAACCCAAGAACCTAAAAACCTTAAGGGAAACCTAAGAACTTTTTGGGAAACCCAAAAACCTTTTTGCAAGGAAAGACCCCTGAGAACCTTTTCAGGAAACCTAAAAACCTTTTTGGGAAACCCAAGAACCTTTTTTCAGTACACTATAACTAAGAACCTTTTTGGGAAACCTACAAACCTTTTTGGGAAACCCAAGAACCTTTTTCAGTATAGGAATGGGAAACCTAAGAACCTTTTTGGGAAACCCAGGAACCGTTTTCAGTAGCTATAGGACTGGGAATAATTTTGTGGTGTTTGGCGTGCCATACGTCCGAGTCGCTCACGTCGACGTCTGAGTCTCTCACGTCGACGTCTGAGTCTCACGTCGTCGT
Organism: Phakellia ventilabrum; assembly: GCA_963921505.1. Taxonomy (NCBI): domain Eukaryota; kingdom Metazoa; phylum Porifera; class Demospongiae; order Axinellida; family Axinellidae; genus Phakellia; species Phakellia ventilabrum. Next base: position 5,731,452 of record OY997393.1, on the reverse strand, counting down.
CTGAGTCTCACGTCGACGTTAGAGTCTCACGTCGACGTTAGAGTCTCACGTCGACGTCTGAGTCTCACGTCGACGTCAGAGTCTCTCACGTCGACGTCTGAGTCTCACGTCGACGTCTGAGTCTCACGTCGACATCAGAGTCTCTCACGTCGACGTCTGAGTCTCTCACGTCGACGTCTGAGTCTCACGTCGACGTCAGTCTCTCACGTCGACGTCAGTCTCTCACGTCGACGTCTGAGTCTCACGTCGACGTCCGTATGGCATGCCAAAAATCACAAAATTATGGTGTCGACTTCAACGTTCCAAAGTCGCAATAGGACGACTCAACTTGCAAGTTGTCACATGACGATTTCCCTGAAGTCGCAATATGACGACTTCCCTGAAGCTGGAGAGATCTTTTGCAGAGGTGGTGGCTTTTAGAAAAGCCGGTTTGAACTGAAAACAAAACAAAAAACATTAATGGAGGAGCAAGGTCCTGCGTCACTTGGAGGAACAGCTTGAGACCATCTCGGAAGCTATATAAGTGATGGCTCTAAACTCAAATGAGCCCAAAACAGACCCACACTCCATACTTTTTTGATTATAATAAAAAATGTACAAAAAGTATAGTCTCTTGCTCTGGAGCACTAGACTCGGAGACAGGACCAGGAAACCAAATAGCTAAGGGAAACCTACGAACCTTTTTCAGTATAGGACTGCATGGGAAACCCAAGAACCTTTTCGGGAAACCTAAAACCTTTTTGGGAAACCCAAGAACCTTTTTCAGTAGCTATAGGACTGGGAAACCTATAAGGGAAAGCTAAAAACCTTTTTGGGAAACCCAAGAACCTTTTTTTCAGTATAGCTAGGACTGGGAAACCTATAGGGGAAACCTGAGAACCTTTTCGGGAAACCTAAAAACCATTTTGGGAAACCCAAGAACCTTTTTCAGTATAGGACTGGGAAACCTATAAGGGAAACCTGAGAACCTTTTCGGGAAACCTAAAAACATTTTTGGGAAACCCAAGAACCTTTTTCTGTATAGGACTGGGAAACCTATAAGGGAACCTTAGAACCTTTTGGGAAACCCAAGAACCTTTTTCAGTATAGGACTAGCTACAGAACAGCAAGGTCATATCTCCTCACAGACAGTTAAAGTGGAGAAGCCTCAGGTTTATTTTCTTAGCTTTCACCCAAGGATCACAATGGCATAGCTAATATGTTTTGCTCTGCTATAATATGATCCCTGCTTCATACCAAACGTTAATTACTTACTTACATCCCCCCCTCACTTGGTATATATAATGTGTAATGTATTGGAAGAGTCAGTCCATTGTATATGCACATACGGGTCTACAATTGTACAGTTGTTGCTGGTCATTATGTAGTTAGTACCACCCCTTTGATCTGCATATATACGGAGACTGAGGGTGGGCCATTCCTATATAATGTGGAGTCCAGCACGGTATATAATAGCTATATATGGAGATTTTTTTTAGATATTGAAGATTACAATCGCTACAGCAGTCAAACCACTCAAATACTGTATATTAACTACAGGTCCAGCTAGGTCAAAAGCTCTTCCAGATTCAAAATATTGGGCCAGTGGAACACTGCACAGCATGTCAAAGTCATATCTTGCCATATATTTATATTATACCATACATACTATTATGTGTTATTCTTGTAGACTGCATGTTTTGTATACATGTATAATGTGGTTATATCTCACAAACACCATGCCTCCTTGTTTTAAGGAGATACATGTATACATACTGGATCATCTCCATGGAGTAGCTAGCTATTGTATCATGTAGCTATTCCTTTCATGGCTAATGGTGTCAACATTACATGAGACGAAACATCAAAGGATTCCACTAATGTCACTGATATAATTTTCACTCATTATATGTCGGAAGTGAACATTATGTTAACTCCATTTCAAGAACACAATCTACCTGGTAGCCATTCCATTCCACTTCCCAAAACAGTTTATAAGGGGGAAATCTAGATCTAAGTAGCTTACTTACAGCAGTATTCCCAGAAAACCACTTGCTGCTATAGTTTAGATATACTTTCATTTGATGTGCTTACCTACAATGGATTAAATTACTAACCATGCATTGTAAGACTCAAACAACAACAGCAGCAAGTATGTCACTGACTTCACTACTTTTACGAGTCTATACGTGGCGTACAAAATCATGCTGTCTGTGAAGTGGCTGTTCATTGTGTGGTGGCTGTATGCAGGTACATACCATAAATCTTATTGCGATAGTTACTCATCATAACCATGATCAATGCTAGACAAAGTTGAGTAGGAGGGCAAAGTTTCAATGGCTTACAGCGTACGGCTATCTAGTTATTTTGTTTCAATGATCACTTTGTACTTGAATGCAAGAAGTTGTGAGCAGACATCTATAGCTAGGGATACGTTGATTAGCTGTATGTAGTCGCTATAAAACCACTTCAGTCGACAGTAGCTATATGTTTGTAACTAGCAATCCTACATACACTAGTAGCTAAGTGTACCTTAAATAATGACATACTTTTGACTGCTATTTAGCCCTAGCAAGCAACAATGAGTTATAATCATGCTGTTCCGGGCAATTGGTTTAATGCAGAGATTCCAAAGTTTAATTATTACAGTAGTGCTTGTTAAACGATGGTATTGACCGTGCTATTTCTTCTCCTATTACCACATTAACAGTTGCTGCAGATGCTGAGATCAGGTTCTACACAGGTCCTGGAGTAGATAGTCCGAGACTCCTTGTTCCTAATCATGGCTTTGTACGTCATGACCAAATTGATGATTACTACTCCGATCCTCAAAGGCAAATATTTCTGGCTTGCATCACTCCCTTCTGGAACTGCTGCTCCCGTTCCTTCAGTGCTGATCAAAAAGAAATTGGGTGGTGGCTTTTCCCCAATGGGACTGAGATTCCGAAAGTTGAACAACCTCTGACGTGGAGTTTTTATACTAGTAGACATGACAAAATAGTATTCCTCTACAGAAGAGGAGAAACTGATCGTGATGGTGGAATCCATCGCTGTGACATTCCTGTATCAGCAGATGCAAATGAGACTCTATACGTGGGTCTATACCCCAATGGAGGTGGGTACAATAGATGTAGAGCATACATGAATATTACTAATTACTTGGTGTCCATTGACGACCACTTTATATGCTTAACTTATGAAGCCACTATACATAAGCCTAGAATGAAAAGCACATGGTACAGTACCACTTGATCAGCTGCTTGTACCAATATTAATGTTCATCTTTCCCTATCTGTAGATTCAGCTAATCCAATGATGACTGCAATGCAGTTTCATCTAGTGTCAGCAAATGATGCCACTAAAGTACCAGAGTTCACCCTGACCTGCACTTCTGAGGGTGGGCCTGCCACAACAGTCACTTGGACAAGAGACGGAGAGATCGTGTCTGGAGATAGCTTCACTGCCACTCGGAGACTGGATGATCCAGTGACAGCTGCCTACACCCTCACACTGAGTGTTGTCGGGAGACAAGGAGGTGTGTACAGGTGTCAGGTGGCCAGGGGTGGACCAGGTGTGTCTGGCTATCCAGTGAACAGCAGTATGGAGCTTGAAGTGAAAGGTAAGATATTTTCGATGCCAATAACAGAGAATTATGATATCTACTGTCTTCCATTTAGCTGCCGATCCACCCACTGGCCTCACTGCTGTGCAAGAAAGTGAAACAACAGTCAGTGTCTCGTGGACACCACTGACTACTGGTGACACTGTGACAGGGTATCGGATTTTCTACCAGCCAAACAGGAGTGTGAATGTCAGTGCCAGAGTGACTCACTACACAATCAACAATCTTGAACCCAACGGCACTTACTCCATCACCATGATCGCTCTCTCTGAGCACCTACCGAGTGAATTAGCTGGTCCTGTGAGAATAAAACCTCTTGGTGGTAAGTCATGATGCTGTGCATGAGCTGCTATAAACCTTAATTCACTCAGTGGCATTGAAAGCAGGGCTATTCTGATAGAGTAATTCTGACAGCCAAGGTGATATCTCTGGCATACTGAGTTAGCCGATGATTTGTTTTTGATGAAGATTAGTAGGTGTGTTAGCTATACACATAGCGATTTTTAGCTTCATACCGTTTATGAAATTTGATTTATCCTCCAGTATCGGAATTGACCCTGGAGTTAAAATATATACTGTCGGCATATAGCCCCGCTTTACCTTATGATGGAGTATGGTAATACTGTACTCTATAATACTCCACTATACATAAGCCTAGAATGAAAAGCACATGGTACAGTACCACTTGATCAGCTGCTTGTACCAATATTAATGTTCATCTTTCCCTATCTGTAGATTCAGCTAATCCAATGATGACTGCAATGCAGTTTCATCTAGTGTCAGCAAATGATGCCACTAAAGTACCAGAGTTCACCCTGACCTGCACTTCTGAGGGTGGGCCTGCCACAACAGTCACTTGGACAAGAGACGGAGAGATCGTGTCTGGAGATAGCTTCACTGCCACTCGGAGACTGGATGATCCAGTGACAGCTGCCTACACCCTCACACTGAGTGTTGTCGGGAGACAAGGAGGTGTGTACAGGTGTCAGGTGGCCAGGGGTGGACCAGGTGTGTCTGGCTATCCAGTGAACAGCAGTATGGAGCTTGAAGTGAAAGGTAAGATATTTTCGATGCCAATAACAGAGAATTATGATATCTACTGTCTTCCATTTAGCTGCCGATCCACCCACTGGCCTCACTGCTGTGCAAGAAAGTGAAACAACAGTCAGTGTCTCGTGGACACCACCGACTACTGGTGACACTGTGACAGGGTATCGGATTTTCTACCAGCCAAACAGGAGTGTGAATGTCAGTGCCAGAGTGACTCACTACACAATCAACAATCTTGAACCCAACGGCACTTACTCCATCACCATGATCGCTCTCTCTGAGCACCTACCGAGTGAATTAGCTGGTCCTGTGAGAATAAAACCTCTTGGTGGTAAGTCATGATGCTGTGCATGAGCTGCTATAAACCTTAATTCACTCAGTGGCATTGAAAGCAGGGCTATTCTGATAGAGTAATTCTGACAGCCAAGGTGATATCTCTGGCATACTGAGTTAGCCGATGATTTGTTTTTGATGAAGATTAGTAGGTGTGTTAGCTATACACATAGCGATTTTTAGCTTCATACCGTTTATGAAATTTGATTTATCCTCCAGTATCGGAATTGACCCTGGAGTTAAAATATATACTGTCGGCATATAGCCCCGCTTTACCTTATGATGGAGTATGGTAATACTGTACTCTATAATACTCCACTATAAATAATCTTAGAATGAAAACCACATGGTACAGTATATACCACTTGATTAGCTGAATATTAATACTCATCTTTCCCTATCTGTAGATTCAGCTAATCCCACGATAACTTCAATGCAGTTTTATCTAGTATCAGAATATGATGTCACTAAAGTACCAGAGTTCACCCTGACTTGCACTTCTGAGGGTGGGCTTGCCACAACAGTCACCTGGACAAGAGACGGAGAGGCTGTGTCTGGAGATAGCTTCACTGCCACTCAGAGACTGGACGATCCAGTGACAGCTGCCTACACCCTCACACTGAGTGTTGTCGGGAGACAAGGAGGTGTGTACAGGTGTCAGGTGGCCAAGGGTGGACCAGGTGTGTCAGGCAACCCAGTGAACAGCAGTATGGAGCTTGAAGTAAAAGGTAAGATATTTTCGATGCCAATAACAGAGAATTATGATCGTTGCTGTCTTCCATTTAGCTACCAATCCACCCACTGGCCTCATTGCTGTGCAAGAAAGTGAAACAACAGTCAGTATCTCGTGGACACCACCGACTGCTGGTGACACTGTGACAGGGTATCTGATTTTCTACCAGCCAAACAGTAGTGTGAATGTCAGTGCCAGAGTGACTCACTACACAATCAACAATCTTGAACCCAACGTGACTTACTCCATCACCATGATCGCTCTCTCTGAGCACCTACCAAGTGAATTAGCTGGTCCCATTACGCCAATTTATAGTACAAAAGTGAAACCTCGTGGTAGGTCATGCTGTGAGCTACTAAACTGTTTAAAATTGCAACCATGGTCTTGTCCCCATGCCACACCCCCTCAAGAACCGGGGAACAAGGCTGGATTTTATTGTGCTAATCATTTCTATACAGTATATGTTAGTAACATGGTATAGTAGTAGAGCATGGTAAGAATCCCATAGAGCATAGGAAGCTCTACAAATACAGGAAATGTGTACATATACTTATACTAAAGGGCCTAGAGCATGGGCAGCTCTATGCTCTAAGTTATACGTAGTAATTATACTTTTCTGTAACAATTATGAGAAAGAATTAGACTTACATTTATTTGCTGCATGAGCATTAGTTTATCCCTTATTCCATACTTATTTAGAAGATTTGCAGGTGTCTGGTGATAAAACGTGGAGAATCATTGTGGGTGGAGTGATAGGTGGAGCCGGAATCATTGTCGTATCTATTACTATAGCAATTCTGTTATTTCTGATTCGAGCCTCAAAGACTAATACATCACAGAATGCTACTCGGTAAGAAAGCAATTTGTATACAATAATGACCAATATCATCCTTGCTATTCAATTTCCCTATACATGTAGTTCAAGCATTAAAATGACTGAATGTGAAGCTTATCAGGCTGTAAAGGATTTACAACAGCCCATGGCTGACCACATATATCAGTTGGCACTACCAGTGAGGCAGAGTGATTCCAACAATATCACTGGTACCAGTATGCAGTCCGATGCTTTTGGCTGTGATGAGACAGCGCAAAACGTGTATGAGTCTATTATGTGAAGTTTCCTAAAAAGACTGAATTGGATAAAACATACTTAATAGTAATATACTTTAAAGCATTACTTTTACTGCGTGTATGATAATATTACTCGTTACTGGTTTCGATCTACTCATGATTTCTATAACTAGAGCTAACAGGAGCTGCCAGTACTTGAATGAGCCAGTTTCTTAATATGATTTCAACTTTAGTAACAGAGATAATCCAGCACAGAAAATGAATTTGTAATCATAACGCAGTGTTGTGAGGATCTATATTATGTTATTGTTACAGTTTTCTTTAGTTGGCAAGTACGTACTTTAGGATTAAAGTGAATCCACTCCCAGCAAAAATGAATTTGTCATCATAAAGTATAGTATTTGCAGTAACCCATTTGGTTGGGTCGATTTGTTATTGTTACAGAGCTTTCTCTAGTTAGCAAGTGCTTAGTAAATGATTGGATGGACTTTATTTCTAAATTGAAACTGTAGGATGGCTTGTTACACCATCTCTTGTAAATTGCTCACCTTTTATAGACTATTTACAGTAATTTGTAATAACTATGAAGCTTCCTTGCATTGCACTGGCTAGTATAGCTATATATTTACTTAGCCGTACACATTTAATGCCTAGACATACTAGTATAGCTAGCTACTTATAAGTAGCTTTGTCCCCAGGCCACGCCGGAACCAGGCTAATATTATATAAGTAGCTATTTTCGGAGCAAGAATGCTCAAAGTGCAAGAAATCCATGTGAGGAAGGAAAGGAGTAGCCTCGGCCCCAGGCTCTGCTCGTGAGTCTGATTACGAGCTAGTCTTGTGAGCCTGATTACGAGCTAGTCTCGTGAGTCTGATCATAGATAATATACCTCCTTCCTATGGTCTGATTACGAGCTAGTCTCGTGAGTCTGATCATGAGAGACTAGCTACTTGAAAGCCTGGTTCATTTTCTCGGGTGGGCCCAAAGCAAGGACTGGGAAATGGAGAAATAGGATATGAGAAGTGTACTTTGGCAGGCCAGCGAGGAAAATTATGTTTCTCGTTATCCATTATACACAAGATATATTGAGAAAACTTTATCACCATCAATTTCAGCAAGCAGGTAGCTAGTCTATTATAAATGTACTGTGGCTGCATTTCCGTTTCTAGGGGCCCTAGCTACTTGAATAATAAATTAATATTGTGACTTGGTCTCAGGTGTGTCTGCTATTATAATATTAAACACTACTGCTTACAGTTAGCTAATACTAACTTACCGTGATCTGGCAGGGTCAGTGTACTTTTCGGCCAATCTGCTTTCAGCTTTCATTGATGGATACCCCTGATGTAAAACAAGCTCTACAAAGCTGGGGAAATGTTTTCAAGACTACCATGGAAACCTGTATCCCAAAGGGTGTTCTACCTAGACGCATGAATCTCCCTTGGCTATCAAAGAACCTTAAAACAAAAGAGGAAATACTTTATTCCGAAGGGCAAAGTCATCAGGGTCAACTGAACTCGGGAAAAAACACTGGCCTCACTGCTGTGCAAGAAAGTGAAACAACAGTCAGTGTCTCGTGGACACCACCGACTACTGGTGACACTGTGACAGGGTATCGGATTTTCTACCAGCCAAACAGGAGTGTGAATGTCAGTGCCAGAGTGACTCACTACACAATCAACAATCTTGAACCCAACGGCACTTACTCCATCACCATGATCGCTCTCTCTGAGCACCTACCGAGTGAATTAGCTGGTCCTGTGAGAATAAAACCTCTTGGTGGTAAGTCATGATGCTGTGCATGAGCTGCTATAAACCTTAATTCACTCAGTGGCATTGAAAGCAGGGCTATTCTGATAGAGTAATTCTGACAGCCAAGGTGATATCTCTGGCATACTGAGTTAGCCGATGATTTGTTTTTGATGAATACATAATAAAGTGACATCAATATTGAGAAATTCAAAACAGTCATGCCTTTCAAGGAACCATGATTAATACTGGAGGTTTTGGAAAACAATGAAGCACTTCAGGAAGGATTCCAGCCACAATACCATCAACACATCAATCTGATGGTGCATGTGCAGACAATGAGCTGGACAAAGTGAACATGTTGAACAATTAGTACTATAAATGCTTCACTACATCATTGCCACTCCTATATGGCTCCTTTGAGTCTGCTGAACACCTGGAGTTGCTTGAGAGAGGCCCAGAAAATCTGTTATGTACAGAGGAGGAGGTTATATGTCTTCTACAATCAATAGATGTTTTAAAGCAAGATGCCCGGACCAAATTTCTGGTAGGATGTTAAGTTCACCGCTGCAAGCATTGATACCGCAGTCACTAAGCTGTTTAACCAGTCAACAAGTAACTTCTGTAATTCCTTTGTACCTTGTACTATTCGTAACTTTCTTCACATGTTCTCTTGACTTGTTTTTCTGGATCACTATTTAAAACTAATTTTTGGGCATACATGCAAAATTAGCCATTATAGTGATATTGTGTGTCCTTTGCATAAATTTCAATAGAAAAAAAGCAAAAAAAATATAGCATTGTTCTTTGAACTCCTTTTTTAGTAGTTCTGTAAAACTGTGGAACAGTTTACACTAGAATTTTGTGTCATATTCTACCATTAGTTCATTTAAAACCGCTGGAAGTTGTATTGTTTTGTGTACTTAAACTTTGTTTGTTTCTGTTTTTGTTCTTTAAGTTGTCTTCGTGGTTCCTTAACACTAGCAATCACATGCTATTGGGACCCTGTTTTGTCTGTTTCAGCTTCAACATAAAAAATGAGCTCATTGAACCCACCACAAGCTAGGGCTTATACTGCTAAACTAAGTGTGCTTTTCCTAATGACTTGTGTGGACTCTAACCTACTAGCTACTGGCTTACTACTGATAGATAGATGACTATTATTTTGTGGTATTTTTTACAAAGAGAAACAACTTAAGTTGGAGAAAAAAAATAAGTCTGGCCCCCTCCGGTCCCTCCTGGACGGTCAAACTTCTAAACAATTTTTCCCAGGCTTAGTATTGATAGATACATTACTATCTGTGGTGTTTCTATAAACAGAAACAACTTAAACTTGGAGGGGGAAAAGAAGCCTGTAGCTAGCTCCTGGACAGTCAAATAATTTTCTATTAAAAAACAAAAAGACCTAGCCTCCCTCCCTCCTGGATGGTCAAACCTATAAACAATTCTTCCCAGGCCTAGTTGGAGAAGAAAACAAACGGGGGGGAAAAAACGCCTAGTGAGCCTCCCATCCCTCCTGCAGGGTCAGACATACTTGTAGAGGTCAGAAGCGTTGGATAGGCGAGACTGGGAATCACGGTGGGCACCGCAACGTGCCCCGTCGTCCATTCAGCTTCGGGATCCGAAGAAAGAACCGGCGTTCTTGCTATACTAGGTCGCAGAAAGTCGAAGATCAATATGTGTACAGGGGGCCCGATCCCCGACTTGATCACCTTGGGGAGATAACGCTCCGAACCCCAGTCTGCAAACGAGCGCACCATTTCGACAATCCGTCAAACGTGTGTCAAATTCAGTATTATAACCCCCCAACCGGCTGAGAGCTGAATCTCAATAGGTTACACCTGTAAAGCTCAAGAGATGAACCTCAATAGGTTTACACATCATTATCAGACTTACTTTCTTTTGTTGGTACATCGAGAGTCAGGAAGCAAAATAATATAATACATGCAGGATACACTTTACAGTACTGCCTCAATCACATCACCATTAAAATTATTAATGGGCTATTGCAATACCACAGCCTTGCTCCCAGGCTCCACTCTACAGCTTTGTTTTCATGCTACCTGTTTTGGCTCTCCCTCTTGAAGTTCATCCTTTAGTCCTGCATAGCTAGCTATATATGCACATGCTACCATTCATCCCATACAGCACTAATAAGTTGAGTCTAGTGCATCGTACCTCATAATAATGAAACTTGCCTGCTGCAGTGCATGATGTGTGACTCCATGCTTGATCAGCTTTTGTTTAGGGACGAAGCTCTGAATGGGTTTCCTTGTCTTTACCTTATACTCCCAGACACTGCTGCAGATGAGACCTTCTGAACTTACAATAGGTGAGCTAGGTGACATGTGGCTGCAAATGTTTAAAGTATTTGACTGCGGACAAAAAAATCGCAGGTTCAAATCCCAAAGCCTGCCAGATCACAGTAAGTTAATATTAGCTAACTGTAAGCAGTAGTGTATAATATTAATAGCAGACACACCTGAGACCGAGTCACAATAGCTAGGCCCCTGGATATGCAGCCACAGTACAGCTAGTAGTCTAGCTTAAATATAGCTACAGTCTGTTCTATCAGTAAAATATCTAGCATAATGTCATCTTGGTCTGCAGGAGGGGTGGGGGGAGGTCTAAGGGGAAGCACTTAAGGCTCATGAATAATTGAGAGAAAAGCCATAGTGGGGCAACCCTAAAACCTAGTACCTCATGAAATGTACAAACATTGAGTAAAAACATCCATATGCATACAAACAAATGACCAGCTCCTAAAAAGTATAAGATTATATGGGAGGGGGGGAGGGGCAAGTTGGTTAGACCACTCTGGTTCTGAGCTCTTCGTTGTTTTATGTAGCGCACAGCACACATAATTGTTTATAATATGGTGCATTCACGATTGTACATTACTACAACAGAAACTAATGATCATGACCTACACAGTCAAGAATAGGCTAGGGTATGACAAAATCGGTCTCGTGTACGATCCTCGCCCCCGTCTGCTGGATCCTGAGAGTGACCGTACGAGAGCTGTCCAGCTGGCCACAGTCAATGGTGAAGGAGGTGTGGAGCTGACCAACCTTCTTCATGCGCCAGAACTGCCCAAAGGAGATAGTCTGAAAAGTGTGATTAGGAAGATATTACTGATGTAAGTTTTTAGTTCAGTTAGTAGTACATACTATGCGTGTTTCAAGGAGGCCATGAAATGGTAACCGAAACTTTTACACAAAATTTAATTGTTTGTTTTAGGCACACATTTTAAAATTAAGGGCTATGTTAGTAATCGTTTGGAACATTCAGTGTTATGAGTTGCGATGTTTACAACTGGAAATATGAGAGATTTTATTTTCGTGACTTTTTCTTATGTTTTCTCCTCACACTACCATGAAAATCGCAAGTCATATTTCTGTAACTGTACACGCCACAAACAGCTTAAGTCCAGTTTTGTACTCAGGAATAGCTGGGCTTCATTTTGGTATGCTAGCTTTTGTCTTCTATTCAAAAAATAAAAACGCCTTAATTTTGAAAATCTACTTTCTTGTTCTTACAATATTAGCCTTGTTCCCAGGCTCCACTCCCAAACTTTCTTCTACATGCGAAAAAAAGCTGGGGAGTGGAGCCTGGGAGCGAGGCTAATACAATATTCTTATGGCATTATATATTGATATGTAATTGCTAGGGGCTGACCTTGGTTGCCAGGGGCATGGTGTGTAATAACTTGGTAAGTCGTGTGAGTCAGGTGGACTCTGGCTGTGGTCAGGTGGACCAAACTAATATAATAATGCTATGTAGAACAGGTAGCCAAGTGAGCTCCTAAGGCTCTAGCTAGCACTCCTGACAAGTGGTCAGTAACGGTTGGCCAGCCATAAGCTAGAAAGGTCGGTCAGACAGGTGGTCCTAAAATATTGCTGCCTGAGTTACAGAACACACAGATACAAACTGGGACATACATATATATAGACAAAGGGATTTCAACTAAGACAAAGACACAAAGCACAAAGAAACCACGACACAGACAAAGACTGAGCCGATAAAGAGAACATTAACACCTACTACTCAAATATAATTAAAACCAATATACTACATGGTGGTATTTGAATCACATGACAGAGCAAGTTCTAGGTCCTTGCCGTCTCCGAAGCAGAGGATGGGGACGTTCATCTCCAGACAGTCGAACCCTGAGCTGGCAAGGAATTTGTCTAGGGCCTACACAGAGGGTTGAGGAGGTACTGGAGACATAAAGCAGGCTTGTGCCTGATCTCATACCCAGAATACTTACATGAGCACTCTGGGTATGAGACCGCGTCACAATATTAATTTAACACACCTGAGACTGAGTCACAATATTAATTTAAGTAGCTAGGCTCTAGAAATGAAAATGCAGCAACAGTACATTTATAATAGACTACCTGCTTGCTGAATTTGATGGTGATATTTAAATTTATAGATAGAATGTTCTTGTGTATAATGCACCTTCAAGTAGAAATTATACTCGTTTGACTACGCAGTATTTCCATCTCCCCCCCAGCACTCCAAAAACTTTACCCTGACAATTGATCAGTGTACTTTTCGGTCAATCTGCTTTCATTGATGACTGAATAGTGAAATTTAGATGCTGGTTTCAGCTTTCAGGTTAGAGTCCTCACCTGAAATCCTGTTCAGCTTTCGAGTTAGAGCCCTCACCTGAAATCTAAAATCCCCTCACCTGAAATCTGAATAGAGTTTCAGGTTTCAGGTGAGGGCTCTAACTCGAAAGCTGAATGGGATTTCAGGTTTGAGGTGAGGACTCTAACCTGAAAGCTGAGATCAATATTTAAATTTCACCTTTCAGTCATCAATGAAAGCTAAAAGCAGATTGGCTGAAAAGTATTACACTGACCACGTAACATTCGAAACACATGTTCCCGTGGTCTGGTCACGAGAGTATCACGCTCCTTGGTGGGCTAAAATGTGTAGACTGCCCCATCTGTATATAATTTTACCTTATTTACCTTTAGTCCCGCGGCTATCTTGCTGTCAATCTTGCTATCAAAACAAAGAATGGGAAGTCTTCTATCCGATTCTGCAAACTTTTTACGCTATCGGATGCCGTGCACGTGTAGCCTACCAGTAATATCGTAGCGCTGGGGTTAAACCTTTGTGTTCGGCTACCTCTACAAATAGCAATCATGAAAAGAAGGAGAACAGTGTTGTGTTTTGCAAGTATACTTCTAGCTGCAATAATACTTTTTGTCTATTGTTATCGGGTATATACTGCAGTTGAGCCCGATCCATCGGTGAAGCTGGTAATCCGCGTGGATTATGCGCTATCACTATCGTATTGGGATCAGATTTCTGGTGCATCTGGCCATGTGCAATCACACCAGTGCTGGGCAGCGAAAATGGCCTCCAGGATCGTAGAGCCCTTCGTCATAGATACGACATATCTTGGCGGTCTTACCAGTGGTATGCATGCAAGCAACGCTACAAGACTGGGGGATCTTTTTGATCTGAAGCACTGGAATCAACGCAGTATTGAGAATGGACTGTCCCCGCTGATCAGCTGGGAAGAGTTCTTGCAGACTGCTCCAAGGCAGGTCATTTTGGTGAGAAATAACTGGAGACAGGTTTTCAAAAATGAACCATTTCGATGTGAAGAGCAAGACTTTGAGAAACTGAGGACATTTTGGGCACAGTTCTTGAAAGCACATGACTTTGAGATATTTAGATATGTGTGTGTGGATCTAACAAAACCCTCGGAGTTAACAAAACGCATCGTTGATCAAAACTCTGACATTCATGTAACAGTAGTGATTGACGACTGGAGGAAGGCGATTGGGGTAACAGGTGCCTCACTACCCTACATATTGAAGACAAGTAACTGTGATAAACATTTTTATTTCAGTGTCGATTTGACGTTTCTTAAACCAAGCACCAAAGCTATGAAAGACGCAGATTTGTTCATTTCAAAATACTTAAACACAGACCATAAATACATTGCAGTGATGACTCGATGGGAATTTATTCTTTCGTCTGAGAGGATGAAGTGTAAAGCGTGCTTGGTAAAGATTCTTGAAACAGTAAAGCATTTGCAAGAACAAAAGAATATATATTTGATATTTATTGCAACTGATGCCGGGTACCTTGGCAGTGATCTGATGGCAAGAGCAACCCGGTACTCCGAGATAGACATGAAGGTCCGCACAGAATCAATAAATTGTACACAAGAACTTCTCCGCATCCTGTACAAGCCCCCTTTATCCTTAGCAGAGTATGAGAAACAGTTCATTGAGGTTGTGCAGATAAAGAACCCTGCATATGTGTCTATTGTTCAGAAGGTAATATCAGCCAAAGCCGAGTGTCTGTTGCGCCTTCCAGCTAAGAGAAACTATCAGAAACAAACCCTGATGATGTACCAGGAGTTTCACGGTGGTGCACGATGTACAGAAGATATTAAAGATTGTCTTCTTATCTAAAATAATGCTGTCAATCATGTACTCATTAGTAAGCACCGGTCATTATTCTACGGAACAGACCGGTAATAATGTGGCGGAACTGTTCCATTCCGTTCCGGTCCGTTAACCTTACTAAGCAATACACTGCAAAAACATGAGGATTGTTTTATCCCAGCTTGGTACCTCAGATGCAATTCAAAAGTCACCTAACCTCATATGCATATATAGTTGGAGGATTAACAAGTGGTCATGTTAGCTACCAGGGAAACCACACAGTTATATTGACCTTTTTGAGTGGGTGACTGTTTTGATAAGCATGTCTGCAGGTAGGGCTTCCTCTGGGTCAGAGGACTCACTAATTAGTCTGCAGTAAAGGGTGGTGGAGAAGTATGGGCTGCAAATATCATCAATAATTCCAAAGCCCATGCAGTTGTAAAGTAGAGGAATGCACTATAACTTGTACTTTGATAGTAAATAAAAGGTGATTATTATGGGAAACATGCACATTCTAAACTCAGTCTGTCACATATGGATTGTGATAAATGGAAGGAATAATAGGGCAAAAATAAGAATAATAATGGGAAAATTAATGTGTCTGTCCCTAGTTGGGGGAGAGCCTAAATAATTCGTATTATTATATAATAACAACCACTGTAGGTCATATTATATATCTTGTCCCTGTAGTTAATGCAGGTGCTCACTTGAGCACGGAGAGGGAGTATTCCAAACCATGCAGGGCTTTGTGCCCGATGAACAGATTGTTGATTATTGTCCTGGTATGGAAACTTATACCAGGGTAACCATTCCACTTCAGGACTGCAGTTAAATAATCCTCTTAAATTCCTTGTGTCGGTTATATGGTAATCCACTTTAGCCTCGTCCACAGGCCACTCCCCCCCCCCCGACTGCTCCGACTCTGACTGCGTGGCCTGGGAACGAGCCTAAATCCACTCTTAAAATACTTACTACTCCTAAGTGCCTACTCATTGCGATTGTTCCTCTGGAGGGGTGTGCTCTATTACACCGACTACAGTATGATACATAAGTGCACAGCTATAATTCCCTAATTTGTTCGCCAAAATTTAATGGTGAGTTCTTCAATTGATAGCTACATGTCAGCAAATGCCACTCCCTAATGTACTCTCTTGTCATATTCGTACATTTTTATAGTGAACTTCCTGTATTCTAATTATTCTTCTTATGGCTATTAAAATATTCTTACTACATATTATGGTAACATATTATCCTAAGGTGCGTCACATTTGCTGCAAGTCTGTTTTTGCATCCAGTGGATCTCATGTGTGTCTGCTCTACTCACTGTGGATCTGCTAAGGTAAGCCGTTGCTACGTACATTGCACATACAGGTGCCTACGCCATATTAGATAGAATTGACAGGAAAGAGTCATATAAACGGTAATCCCATAATATGTATAGACCACACTCGCTCATGGGTTATGCACCATAACCCACTAGTCTTGTTTGCATTTATAACCACAAACTCGTGGGTTACATAGGCACACAGCCCATTCCTGGGTGTAGTCTAGGCTATAGAAGTACTTGATGTTAAAAGAGAAGAAATCCGATGTTTTATAACATGGTCTCAACAAACCAATTTTTTGGTAACAGGTGAGGTGACTGAATTATTGCGATAGTTTATCCTCTTCCAGCTTCCATGATTCTGCAGTCTAGAACAATGGAAATGAAATGTCTCTAGAATGGGACAAGGATTCAAAACGCAATATTTTAGCTTCTTCTGGAATACCCACATCAACACATTCTCAGTTCCTGGAGCTGGAAATTTAAAATTTAAATACTCCAAAGCTTGCTCTGGGATGGCCTCATCTAAGTAGAATAAGAAGGAGTCGTGGCAAGCTATGTAGGGCAGTTCAAGACAGAGGTCTGTCCTTCCACATCTTTCTTCTTCTACAATTCGTCTGGTGATGGCATACATGATCTTTTGTTTGCGCATGACAATTGGATCCACTAGATCAAAACCATTTCCAAGCCAGATATCGCCATTAGTGAACATGATATTTTTACCAACTAAATTCTGTGAAATGTAGTCAAAAATATCTTTCACCATCTCTACGCTCTTTACCTCGCTAATCAGCAGCTTAGTAGGGTTGGGTAGTTCATACTTTTTAAAGATCTGCCGTGTCTCTTCAGCATTAGTTGTGAGAATATGAATGCGACTGACAAGATTGTGATTGAGGTTCCTTTGTAAACAAGTCATGTACTCCTTCTCCCGGTCAAGAAGCTTATCTTCAGAGGCTCTATACGTGAAGTAGGGAACAATTACCACCTCCATTTTCAAGGGATCACTCTGTTTTTCAGGCAGTGGCTCTGAATACGGGTGTAAATACCGCCATCCTCCGTACAGTAACACCGTACCGACTAGGAATAGAGCGACAATACTTGCTGGTCGCATCTTCGTATCCAGGACACATTTTAATAGACGATAAATTAGATAGCCACGCCTACCTATATTTACGGTCGATTGGCAAGTACGTGCTGGCTCCTCCCCCTCGAGCTAGTCCTTCTACTCTACTATCTAATATGCTACATGTAAGGAGATCCAGGAGTCCGCCGTTTACTTATTTCGTGAGTCAGATATCCAGCGTCGCTATGTAACCCACAGGTTTGTGGTTATAAATGCGGTTCTGAATGCGGTTAGCGTAACAATACGCACTTGATCCGTAATACACAATACGCAAAAATAGAAAACGGAAATTTCGTCTAAAAAAAAGAAAAAAGTGAGAGGGTATTTGTGCAATCTGTCATGGCAATCATGAAAAAAAAGGGAATATGTTTGGCAAGTATACTTCTACATGTAGCTGCAATAATACTTTTTATCCGTTTTTATCGGATGTATACTGCAGTTGAGTCTGATCAATCAGAGCTCATCGATTCTCTTCTTCCTCCAATGGGTGAACCAGAGCGGGGAGCTATCCCATTTCACTGGCTGCTTGCGCAAGGCTCTCAAGACCGTCGTAGTAGTACTAGTGCAGTGAATCTGGTAACCCGCGTGGATTATGCGCTATCACTATCGTATTGGGATCAGATTTCTGGTGCATCTGGCCATGTGCAATCACACCAGTGCTGGGCAGCGAAAATGGCCTCCAGGATCGTAGAGCCCTTCGTCATAGATACGACATATCTTGGCGGTCTTACCAGTGGTATGCATGCAAGCAACGCTACAAGACTGGGGGATCTTTTTGATCTGAAGCACTGGAATCAACGCAGTATTGAGAATGGACTGTCCCCGCTGATCAGCTGGGAAGAGTTCTTGCAGACTGCTCCAAGGCAGGTCATTTTGGTGAGAAATAACTGGAGACAGGTTTTCAAAAATGAACCATTTCGATGTGAAGAGCAAGACTTTGAGAAACTGAGAACATTTTGGACACGGTTCTTGAAAGCGCATGACTTTGAGATATTTAGATATGTGTGTGTGGATCTAACAAAACCCTCGGAGTTAACAAAACGCATCGTTGATCAAAACTCTGACATTCATGTAACAGTAGTAATTGACGACTGGCGGAAGGCGATTGGGGTAACAGGTGCCTCACTACCCTACATATTGAAAACAAGTAACTGTGATAAACATTTTTATTTCAGTGTCGATTTGACGTTTCTTAAACCAAGCACCAAAGCTATGAAAGACGCAGATTTGTTCATTTCAAAATACTTAAACACAGACCATAAATACATTGCAGTGATGACTCGATGGGAATTTATTCTTTCGTCTGAGAGGATGAAGTGTAAAGCGTGCTTGGTAAAGATTCTTGAAACAGTAAAGCATTTGCAAGAACAAAAGAATATATATTTGATATTTATTGCAACTGATGCCGGGTACCTTGGCAGTGATCTGATGGCAAGAGCAACCCGGTACTCCGAGATAGACATGAAGGTCCGCACAGAATCAATAAATTGTACACAAGAACTTCTCCGCATCCTGTACAAGCCCCCTTTATCCTTAGCAGAGTATGAGAAACAGTTCATTGAGGTTGTGCAGATAAAGAACCCTGCATATGTGTCTATTGTTCAGAAGGTAATATCAGCCAAAGCCGAGTGTCTGTTGCGCCTTCCAGCTAAGAGAAATTATCAGAAACAGACCCTGATGATGTACCGAGAGTTTCACGGTGGTGCACAATGTACAGAAGATATTCAAGTGTGTCCCAAACACTTATCTAACTAATACCTTCAATCATGTACTACTCATATATAGGAAGCAATAGTATTTCTTATACCCCAAGCCGGCAATACTGTACGATATTACACAGTATTTTTTCTCTAGGAACCTCTAGATCTGCAACTGAGTACCTCTGCATGCAATATTCAATGTTGCATCGATCAATGTATTAATTCACTGTACGTTGTGTTGCACGTATATGTATATCTGAAATCATTCAATTATGGCACGTGTACTGTACTTTTCATGGTCTGACAAAGAATACAAAATGAGTCATACATACGTACATACATAGTGCGTGCAGCTTCAGCATGTCTTTACACTGAAAATATGCACAAGGTGACAACAAAGATTAACGACTACTGAATGATACAACTGTTTTGGGAGACATAACATTGAACTGTTATACAGTATCACTTGAGCTGTGAGTCAAATCACTAAAGTCAGTGTTTGTATTTAAGTAGCAGTTTTTACTGGTTCTTCGGTTGATGCTTTAGACAGGAGCTCTCAGTGTCTCACGAACGCCCAATGCTGTAGGGCCTCGTTCTGGTGGTCCAACAGTTCATTGGTCACATCCTGTAGCCTGAGGTTTGGAAATCAGCAGGAAATTCATTTAGGCAACTGGAAAATTAAAAGATCAGACAACAAAAGTCTAAACATAGCTGTTTTGCTATCTGAAAATGAGGTTAAGTGACCGGATTTGAAAAAACCCTGCACTTGATGTGGGTGGTTTATACAGGATGTGTTGCTGCAGCGATAACCTGGAAATGAAGCCTTTCAGCCATACCACAAGGAAGATACAGGGTTTCTGATTGCACAGTGTTTTCCAAAAATGGTGGTGTTACTAAGGCATGTATCACAGAAACCTAGAAAGCTGCAGACGTCTAGTGTGGGATTCCTTTAGTAAAAAGCCGGTAAGGTACCAAGAATCATTCATGTCTCCCTAATGGATATGACAGCTTAAAAATTGGCAAAAACTGGAAAATTTATCAAAATGTGGGATATGCCAGGTTTTTGCAAATTCAGTGGCATAAGTTAACTTATAAGGAGGTAACTGTAAACCTATGCCTCTCAACACCATGCAGAGTACATGTACATGTACATGTAACTTACCTGTTGTTGTGTTTCCTCAGCAGTCTTGCATTGAGCTCACGATTGGCGAAACCCATCGAGACGAGGTACTCCATTGCTGTCTGCGGGGGGTTGGGTCCCTTCCACTGCTGGGGGACCCACTGGGAGACGTCGGGGCTCCTGGCCCACTGAGCAGCATCCTATAGATATGCGGGAGGAAGGGAGGATCGAGTACACAGCCGCAGTAGCCTGACTTTATAGTAGTGTGAGTGATAGGCCGACTGCTTTAGCTTAGGTCAAATACTTTTTCATAGTATACTCAACGTTTCATCCCTCATGCAGACTAAAATCGCAGTATTAATGTACATGTGTTGAATGAAATGGATTTGCTTAGGCCTAGAGCTTAACGATTGCATTTGATATAAGTCCCTACCTCATCACTGGGTATCCACTTCGAGACATCGTCCTCTCCTTTCAGCCATTTGCTCACGTCTTGTTCCTGCTTTAGCCAAGGCTGGTTTGCAGGGGTGGAGCTCTGCCGACTGAGGGTCACATGAGGATCAGGTGACCGGGGCAACGGAGACGGAGCTTTGGATACACCCTCGCCACTGGCAAGTGGGGCTTCAGGAGCATCCTACATGGAAGTTTAGGAAAAATAAAAATTGCTGCACTCTACAAGTAGCCTACAGGATGTATAGGTGTCTTATAAGTGCTAGGATGGCTCAAGCATAACCTCGTACCCTCGCAGCTTTTTCGCAGCCATGATTCGGCCTACCCTCTCCCTCGCAGTTTTTCCCCCCGCAGCTGTGGAACCATGGCTGCGAAAAAAGCTTCGAGGGAAGGCCTGGGTACGAGGCTAGCTCAAGCAAACATAGTGTACTGTTTTCGGGTCCAGTCTCGCAATAAGCGACTGTCTCGCAGCAACTCGCAGGGTTCACAGCAGAATATTATTTTCTTCAAGTCTCATTCAGTAACACAAATCAAGGGTTTTTATACAACAGAGTGTATGGGGTGACTTGCCAGAGGCTATGGGGTGATAGCTATCAGGGCTGGCTCCAGCTAGACAATGCAGCAGCCAAGGTAACAAGTGAGGGGGGCTGGGAAGCATGGCAAAGACAAGGGAGACACTGACAAGTACAACATAAACAATTACTGACAATAGCTTACCTCAAAGATATCCTCCTCACTCTTATCTCCTTCCTCATCTTCCTTCGTCTCTTCAAACTGGAGCTGAGGCTGCTTCTTCGAGCCTCCAAAATGGAGGTGCTCCTGCATCAGATCACTGAAACTGTTCACAAGCCCTGTGGCGAGAGTCAGAGGATTGCGAATTCGAGCGTCTCTTACGTTCTTCAGAGTGATCCTCTCAGGAACAAAACTTGAAGCTGTCTTGGAGGACCCTGGAGGGTAGTTTTGTGCTGGTAGTTCACTGGTAGGCGCTGGTTTGGTCGTACTAGTTGGTGATTTGGGCTGCGGAATGCCATCCAGGGAAGGCTGTTCTGTAATAACTTCTTCACCGCCCTGTGGGCGAGAAGAACGTACAAAAGGGTCTTCGATAATTTCAAGGTCGCTATCGTCCCCTTGGCCTTCCAGATTGGCATGCAGAGTCATGTGACTGTCATGTGTTTCTTCTTCTTCGTCCTTGCGGAGATGCAGGGGTACGTATCCCTTCAAGGGAACGTCCAGGTTGAAGCAGTCAGGGATCACCACCACAAAATCATCAGAGTCGCAGGAAGCGTGGCTGACAATACTAGCTGTTTCGTACTCATCAACTGCATGAGGAAAGGAAAAGACCATCTGTCATGTATAATATGTAATTACATATGTACATGCACTTAAAATCATACTAAATATGTAGCCTCGTTCCCAGGCCCACGTACACGTTTCACTTTAGCGCAGCTGTGGGCCTGGTACTTTTTCTCACGTGCGTGACGCGGAGGGTAGAAGGGAGATAGAAGGGTGAAGTTTTGCGTGGGCGAGGACAGCTGCAGTTCTCAGACAACGAGGCAGCGAATCTACACTTCTTGTAGCTACTCTTTGGAGCTTGTTTGTACCTCAGACTGAGCGCTGAAACACTGTCACCAGCAAAAGGTAGAGAAGCACAACAGTCTTTTGAGCGGTCCTGCTCACGTGCAATTATGTAAGTTAAACCACGTGAGAAAAAGTACCAGGCTCTCCAGCGTGAAACCCGCAGAGAGCCTGGAGACGAGGCTACTAAATATGCAAGTGTGTGCATGTATGGATGTGTGTGTCATTTCTATCTGCCAGTCTGTTTATCTGTATGTCTGTCTGCCTGTCAGTTTGTCTGTATGTCTGTCTGCCTGTCAGTCTGTCTACATGCATCCGTAACCCACAGACCTTCATCAGGCAGCTCCGGCGGTGGCTGGTGGAGGCTGTCATTGGAGGCAAGGCTCAGCACTGATCTGGGAGTCTCCACCACCTCGAAGGTCTGTAGGAGGTCCTCGGAAGAGATGCTCAAAGAACCTGGGCGCTCAGGTGGCTGGGGAGAGAGAGAAAAAAAGGAGATGATTTTAACAGCGAAATTTGCTCAAAGCAACTGGAGGTCCCAGCAAGAAATCAAAGCAATTACTTACATGGTAAGACAACAACTTATGCTAGCATCGTCCCCAGGCTGGGGATAAGGCTAAGTAGCCACAGATGTATATAATAGCTGAATGTACCTTGCCGGTTTCTCCCTGCGGTTCAGCTTCAATAACAAGTGGAGTAGAAGGAGGCGTGGCAAAATGGAACGGGGTTGGGTCTTCAGAGACAGGGGAAGTGGGCGTGGCCTCCAGCAGGGGGACGGTGTCTTCGTGGCCGGAGTCACTCGGAATGAAGTCAATGTGCTTTAGCAGATCTTCGTTAGTGAGGGATTCAGGCGGAGGGATGGCGGTGAGGGGAGGGGGAGGGAGGACAGGAGGTGCCTTGTTGACGATCACAGAGAGCCAGAGGGTGGGGCCAAAAGGGGTGTAGCCTTTGTGGACCAGACGCCAGGAACTATATCGAGGGAGAAAATGCACCAGGCATGAATGTACAGGTTTTCAATTTTTCACCAGTTGAATGCAAACATGAATAGGCACTTTCCCATATAATAGTAACTGTCTTAGTTGCCTCTGTATGGAGCCTCGAGTCTGGAGCGAGCCTAGAGCCTAGAGCCTAGAGCCTAGAGCCTAGAGCCTAGAGCCTAGAGCCTAGAGTCGAGAGCCTAGAGCCTGGAGCCTGGAGCCTAGAGCCTGGAGCCTGGAGCCTGGAGCCTGGAGCCTGGAGCCTAGAGCCTAGAGCCTAGAGCCTAGAGCCTAGAGCCTAGAGCCTAGAGCCTAGAGCCTGGAGCCTAGAGCCTAGAGCCTAAAGTCGAGAGCCTAGAGCCTAGAGCCTGGAGCTTGGAGTCGAGGTGCTGGTATCCATAAAAAAATACTCACCTCTTAACGTAGTCTTTCTCATCCCAGGAGATGGCTGGATACTGGGCGATGATCTCCGTCCTCTCCCCAGGCTGCAGGTCTGCTACTGGGATGCTAAGACGCGTGGGTATCAGACCGTCTTGGTAGACCAGGCTAACAGAACGCCACTGCTTCGAGCCGGTGTTGGCCACCACCCAACCTTTCTCAAACTGGACGGAAGGAGAAGAGAGGGAGAAGAGAGTGATACTACCTACAAATGGCGGACAGTCTGAGCAGAGCAACTTACTGGCATCCCACACAACACGGTGCTGCCATCGGGGTAGCTGGTATCGGTTATAAACTCGGCAGCCAAGCACCTGCACATCATGCAGAGAAAGAAAAAAAGTGGCTAGGATTATAGTCTCAATCGGCCACACATGTACATGTAAGTATATGGATACACAGAGGGCACAATAGGGAAATAGTGCCATGCACAGAGTGAGTTACTGCTTGTTGTCGGTTCTAGACTGAGGGAAGCCCTCGGCACTACCAGAGAAACATTATCTGATGAATAGTTTATTGTCACAGATGCCTCATAAATTTACCATAAAGTGCTTCAAAACAACAGTGCTTGTGTACACCTACCTAGTGGCTCTGTGTCACTAGGTGCATGCAATGCTGGGAATTACTGTAACACCAATTTCACTGCTTTACCGCTATCAAAGCCTTCACAAACCAAAAGTCTACAGTGACCAAATCAGAAATCCTTCATAAACCAAGTGCAAGTCAAGGCCAAGCTCAAACCCTTCGCAAACAGTTATTCAAGTCCAAAGCAAGCTAGGTTTGGTTGGTTAGGCTAACCAAAGCAAGCCTAGACTCGAATAACACGGGATTTGGTTGCCCTAGACTCAGATTGGCAGCTGTACAGCCACTATAGATATTTGACCAGTGGACTGATATATCACACTACTACTAGCCCACAGAGGATTTCATTACAGTTTGGAAGTGGGATTGGCCTCACTAGAGCATCACACTTGTGAGTTGAGACGTATAGGTGAGCAGTATATAAAGAGAAAGTTGATGGGCGCAGAGAATTGCTATAAACAAGAATTTGATGCTACGTGTAGTAAGTGAACTGTCAACCCATTGAAAGGTCTTACCTTCCATGTCCCTTGTGTGGTGAGTGTTCGAACACCACGGGGGGTAGCTCAATTGATGGTAGCACGCTGTCCCCCTCGGCAGACCTCAGGGGCTTCTCGGTCCTGGTTAAAGATGTGGCCGTCAGCTTCGCCTCGATCTTGTCCCGCTTGGCCTCGATTTTGTCCCGCTTGGCCTCAAGCCTGTCCCACGTAGCCTCGATCTTGTCTTGCTTGGCCTCGAGCCTGCGTCTCTTTTCCTCCATCTTCTTGCGCTTCACTTCTTCGCGGAGTTTTTCTCTCGGTATTGCTACGAGGCCGTACTGGTGGGAGTGGCTTTGTTGCTTGTGGACGGGAAGTTGCTGTGGCTCAGCCTTCAGTGGTGTTTCTTCCTCATCACTGCTACATGGGAGGGAGGGAGGGAGGGAGGGAGGGAGGGAGGGAGAGGGAGAGAGAGGGAGGGAGAGGGAGGGAGAGGGAGAGAGAGATGATTAATGATATCGGGTCTAATGTATAGTGTAGTACCTCTATGGACTGGAGCATGCTTTGAACTGTGAGGCCATTGGTATATCAACTACAAATTCAGCTTCATATCAATAATAGTGTAAGAGAAAAAAGCTGATTACCCATCTGTACAGCCATATTATGGAGGATCCTGTGCAGTCCATTGCTTGCTATGACACTGATGAAAGCTTTTTGCTGTGCTTGTTTGTACTTTAACACGATAGCCTAGCCCTTTCAAATTCAACCCATACCTGCTACTGCAGTGCTGGTAAAGGTTCTTCCTCAGCAGTGGCTTCATCTTCCCCTTCTTGTCCATCCCGGCACCACAGGTGGGTATTCTCAGCTTGAGGAAGACGTGGTCCGGAGGGTGGAGCTTGTCGGCTCTCGTCTCACAGCGCTCGCAGAGGTCATAGTCCGCACAGTTACTGTGGAAGACGGATGAACAGAGGTGCATCGATTAGTATACAGTTAGTGCGTTTGTAGGGACGCAGTTTGTCGTAAAATTAATATCTTATTTTCACAGTACAGATCTGTACTGTACCAAAAGGGTTAATTAAATATATCCACATGAGGATGTAGCATCGTTGACTGTAATCCGGGTAAGGAATCACATGACATGGGGTCATGCCTACTCGGACATATGTAACAAAACTGGACATGTGTTAATGTGGTAGCACATAGCGGGACTAGTTTGTGTTAATGGTTCTTTATATAGCCTCATTCCCAGGCCTCACTTCTTAGCGTGGTGTGGAAAAAAATTAGCTGCCATTTGCACTGCAAGTGTCAAAAGCAGGGGTGGAGGTCTGGGAACAAGGCTAGGAGCTAAAGAAGATTGACAGTGCAAAACATTGCTTCAAGAATGGTATAAACGCTAGCTGTCATTTCCTCCCTCACTACTCACCCACACTTGTATCTGATCCCCACCACGAGGGTCTGGCAGCCGTCGCAGGTGATGTTGCAGTGGACGGGTTCCGTCAGTTGGGAAATACTCCTCAGGCCGTGGAAGGTGGCCAGTGCTTCGACGATACCCGCCATCCCCTTCTGAAACTCTTGAGTGAGCAGCTGTGTGTTCTGTTATGGAAGGAGGGAGGAGGGAGGGAGGAAGGGAGAGGGAGGAAGGGAGAGGGAGGGAGAGGGAGGGAGGGACGGAGGGAGAGGGAGGGTGGCAGGGAGGAGGGAGGGAGGAAGGAAGGGAGGGAGGGAGGGAGGGAGCGAAGGAGGGATTTTGGACTGTCAGATCAAAGAAGCTTGGCTCGGAATACCATTATGAAATGACATACACAAGAGATTCATTACAGCAATACTTTAATACAGAGGTTCTAGTGGCTGTTTACCTTTTCCAGTGCTGGTATGAGCCAGGTGGGAGGTGTGTCACTGTCGTGACCCTGCCTCTTCCCCCCGGCTTCCATTCTCCTCTGCTCCTCACCGACGGTGCGGGCCAGCTCCGAGTAGTGGCCGGCCCGGGGACGGGGAAGGGATGACCGTGGGGGAGGGTGCCGGGTTGGAGGAAGCTGTGTATGTGTGTGTGTGTGTGTGTGTGTAACAATTAAACATAAGTCGCTTAGAGTGGCAAGAAGTAGCTGTGTTTACTACCAGAGATGATCACATGATCAGCAAAACTCGTTCAACAAAGGTAACTACCTTCCTAATAAGCCATAAGCTTACGCAAACAGCTTTCCTACCACATGTTCCTTCACATGATGTGGGGAAACTTGGGAAGGAGATATGACGTTGGTCAGCACACATTTCAATGTCATATACATGGTATCACATCCTGGTATTGTCTGCAATCTGGACTACCTAACCTAGAAATGGGCAGTGATCGCTTATTGCCCACTTTCAGTATGTGATGGGGGTGTTAATAGCAAAAAAAAAAAAATCACAACTTATTATCACTGAGGTATATCGGAAAGCGGAACCATCCCATGCTAGTACAGTTCAGTGGCATAATCAGCCTGGTATGCAATTGTGTGCCAATTTGCTTCCCATATAAGTAGTCCAATAAAAATCCCCGCATGATCACATTGCATGGGGTAACACCAATTGCAGAGGAAATGGAAATGCTTATATTAGCAGACATTCTGCCTTTAGGAGGGTACATTAATGGAATTGACTGACAGATGAATTGGTGTGTGTGTGTGTGTGTGTGTGTGTGTGCATATACACTACTTGTTAGCGTCCAGCTGCCGAGCTCTCTTATTATTGTACCACTATATAAGTTGGTAGCATAATTTGATAATCTGTAAATACATGTACTCTCTTTGAGAGATAACACACTCTACTACAGAAGTTTACAGAATCTTTGCAGTAGCAGGGTAAACTGATGCCTTCAACGCTCTGGCAAAGCCACTACACTTAGCCCCTAAACTATTGAGCTTTGATTTGATTCTAGACTACACCAGCATAATATACATACCTGCGAGTTCCTGATCTCCAGTTTTAGAACTCCTGTCTTCCGGGCAACCTTCAGAGCCTCCTGGAACGCTCCTGCAAAGAGTAGCAGAAGTTCACAGTGTTTGATGACAGTACGCACTACTCGGGTGCTAAGTCATTGCGCAGGTACACTCAGCATTACAAAATATGACATCATCAATTAGTTTTTATTTATAGATGTCAGGATACTTAGAATACAAATGGTATCCTGATGTAATTCTATTTATAGATGTGGATACTTAGAATACATATAGTATCCTGATAGTATGCAGATGTTGGTTGGGCAGTAATTATTTATAGTTCTCATTGTAGTTCCATATTCGCACTTGTAATGTATTCATGCTGAGGTGACTACGCTATGCACATGACTAAACAATAATCATGTGAATTTAGATCATACCATTACACAAACATTAACTGACACCTTCTCAGACATCCATGGTGACTAAGCACTAAGATGCCAAACAGCTACATGCTACACTAAAAGGGGGGAGAGGGGTAGCATTGGAACCTACCAGAACAGGCAAGCACTAGCTATCTTCTAGGTAAGCCAAAAAAGCCATATTCCATGGAATATACAGTCGTTTTCAGAAGCTTCAATTAAGAACATACAACCTCATACCCAGCCTCAACCCCCCCCCCCCTTACTTTCACAGCTATCTTTGGCACTAACTGAGGCCTGGGAATGAGGCTGCCTCAGAATTAAACAAGTTCACCAAAAGTATTAAACGGCACCAACCTTCACTGTCCAATGTGATTTCATCACCATCTTCGTCCACATACTTCACAAACACCTCAGACAGCTTGAAGTGGTGCTGCAGCTACATGTACATGTTTGTACAGCATACATGGGGAAAAAGAAAATTGATAATATGGGGAAAAAGAAAAAACGTTATAACATGCTATCCTAAACGGTACAGGCTTGTATGGCTAGGAATACATGTATATTATTAACTCTTTCCCAGCCTACAGCCATAAGGCTTATGTGATTTTATATTAGCTTTTATATTAGACGTTAATACTTTTATATGGGCACATAAATGTGCCTATGGCATTCAAAGGGTTAATGCTAGTTCAGGCCAGCCCTAGCCGGCCTAGCCAAAGGTAGCCAATTACATCATAATACATCATTTGTGTATATGTATTTCTGTTTTTTTTGTAGTGTACCTCTTTGGTAGTCAAAACATTTGGCTCGGTTCGATCTTGTTTGAACCTTTTTGACTGGAGTTTAGTAACAGGGTATCTTGTTAGTTAGTCATGGAGAGATACCAGTCAAGCCTTTTTCTTCACCTTCATGTATAGAGACAAATTCACTAATCCTAGATTCTCCATGAAGACTAAGAAGAGATATTAACATCTGAAAGAGATGCCTGACATACCAGGCAGCTAGGAGATGTTAAACATATCTGCTGTGCAAGCAACTACATACTGGTCATTATAAGACATCATCATGCTTTCCAAAACTTAATGCCAGCCCAATGTCTGCACAGTATAGAGCTCCAAATGCTCGCACTATGCAATATAGTACTTGACTACAGCAACACTTTCCGCTATCTACTCCATGTGACAAACGTTTGAACTCAAGAGCAGTTTGAAACACTGATTACATGCTCTTGTCAACTGTGGCACAGTTATCATGCCACTAACTACAGCGTGAGTACAACAAAACTATTGTACTAGTCTCGTTCCCAGACCCTCACCACATGTTCTGTGCATACGAGCACAATCAATCACGGTGCTGGATCGATTAGGGCTGGCTTGCAAAACTATACTAAACGTAAACTCCGCACACTCCGTATACTAAACTATACTAAACGTAATAGTCTGGAAAAAAAACAAAATTAACGGACGTGGCTATTAGTGCGTTCATTTATACGTGGAATGCATATGCATGCACATTTGTGCACAAGGCTTATAGCTGGATGCCGACACAATGTAGTCAGCTCTAAACTCAACGGTTAGCTCCTAATCCCTACCCTAACCCTTGACCCAACCGTAAACAAAAAACCTGATCATCGGACTGCCGGACCAATATCCACAATACAATGTTGCCAGGCTTCGGGTGCCAAGCTACATTGCACTATGAAGGCCAAAACAGTGCTGGCCTGTAGGCAGGTTATTTCCTTGCCACGTAGCCGTATATACTTTCAGTTTTGCGTAGCCAGCCCTTTATACCTCTCATAACATAACATGAGGGGGTGGCGATGCAAAATTTCGGGGCCCACAAGACATCGTACCTGCTTCTCGAGCGCAATCCAAGTACTCCTCCTCTGTATCGTGAACTGCTTGCTCTGTCTGTTGCTGGAGTACGAGTG
Source organism: Phakellia ventilabrum (assembly GCA_963921505.1). Taxonomy (NCBI): domain Eukaryota; kingdom Metazoa; phylum Porifera; class Demospongiae; order Axinellida; family Axinellidae; genus Phakellia; species Phakellia ventilabrum. The sequence continues at coordinate 5,701,466 of OY997393.1, read as the reverse complement.
CGCCCTCGCAACGGCCCTCACGGTAATATCCGGTCTCGGATTTGTAGCCATTTTATTTGTTCCAAGAAAACTAAGTCTTACTTTCCAGAACAGCCGTTCGTCGCAATTTTAGTTCTGTCGCTTGTTACCCGACTTCTAGTACTACGGGTATAAGGGGCAAAATCCAAAGTTGAAGAGGATATTTCCCGTTCTTGAATAGCTGTACACACACATAATTACTTGCATTGTTTATCACTGTCACGTACGTATTTATATGGTGAATGACGTCATTGGGGTATTTTTAGCCGTCATTAATAGTAGACTAGAAACCATTCCGAATGGAATATAAACTTCGATCTCAGCAATCGCCAAAATTGACCGTTTGAGCCTAAAAATTGATGCAGTCACAACTTTTTTTTAGTGACCACATGGTCGACCTCAATTGTGTACAAAGTCATATATATATCTATCGTCTTCTGTAAGGTTACTCTGCGATGCATCTTCGTCTCTTATCCTCACACGGAGGTCTGTGGCTGCTCCTGCTGGCGAGCCTTCTCGTTCTCGCACTAGGAGGGTGAGTGGAAACTAATTATAAAGGCAGTAAAGATGAATGTTATGTACCGAATCTAGCCGCCTTTTATTCCAATGAGTACACATGATCGACGCTTTATTATCTCAAGTAGATCTATTAGATATAAAATTGTCAGTACGGTACCCAGAGTGCTATTTCCATTTAATGCGTATTATACTGCGGTATACGTACTGAACTTCCAAAAAGCCTAAAATTTAATTTATGCTGAGTAAAGTTGGGTAAGCGGTTGCCGTTGGTAAAGACAGCAAATTTACTTAAAAGGTATAGAGTGCTTTCATCAAGTGATTAAAGATGTCTAAGTATTTCCGCAATAAAGTTGCAAGAATTGACATCAGTCTCTCATAGTATTAGGGCATGGAGGCACACAACAGACATGTATATACCAGGGGAGTGTGTCGATCTTCCTCACACTCAGGGTATGTAGCAGCCGTGCAAACGTTACTCATGTACATTACGACCTTTGACCTACACCCATCTTGTACGTGATCCATGGCGTTACATGAAACGCCCTATTAGTTCTATTCATGACTGACAGGAGGCATTATTAATTCTGTTGTGTATTGGGCCCCAAGAGGCTGTTAAGGACGTTGTTTATGGCTGCCATTATGAAACCACCACAGAGAGAGTGTGTGTTGTTACAACTGAAGTGTTGTGAGTAAATGATATACACGTAACAAGAGAAAACGTTGTTGATGAAAGTTTTAAGAACATTAAAAGTCTGCAATGTGATTGTGTACGGTCCTTTATACTTGCAGACAATTGATAAGACATTAAGCCTAAGCATTGACCATAACATCATCATTACATCATTCCTTGTTCCAGGCGTGATTTCTATCACATTCTCGGAGTGAATCGAGGGTCCTCTACCAGTGAGATAAAGAAGGCTTATCGCAAACTAGCGGTGAAGTACCACCCTGATAAGAACCCGGATGACTCAGAGGCAGTGACCAAGTTTCATGACATCAATGATGCCTATGAGATCTTGCAAGATGATGAGAAGAGAAAGATTTATGATCGGCATGGAGAAGAGGGGTTGAAGAATCATGCACAGAACCAGGGCTCGGGTGTCTTCGAGTATGTGCGTGTGTGTATATATGCATGTGTGTGTGTGTGTGTGTGTGTATACAAAAACTCATGATCCCATGGGTGTCGGATGGTCCGGCAGTCGCCAGCCCAATGTTTGTGATAATAATGTTTGTTAAACTGTGAGTAGGCGTGGCTAACAATTTGCTCTCGTAGCGAAGTACGAATTAGGTAGATGTAGCTAATCGCGTTTTGTTGTTCATATCCCCTCACCAGCCAACTGGACGCCAAGGGAAATTTGCAGCTGTTGTGGTTTCCACTTTGTCTATCAAATGACTCTGACTTTCCCTTTTCTGCCCGGGAAGTGTAATAGCTCACCACCATTAGTCCCCTTCTTCCTCTGACAAATAATTGAGGATATCAATAACCATAATTGTTGGATGCAGCGCTGGGTAATATTGTCATATCGTGATACATCATATCAATTATTGCGAAGGCAATAATATCATCAATATCCAGGCTATCATACAGAGTTTTTTTATGGGTGCATCTGGGGCTCCAAAGCCCGACAATTAGCTACTAACGAACTACTGAGTATCGAAAACTTCGAAAATTCTGTCGGGAGAATCCCAGGACATCCCCCCCCCCCCCCCCCCCCATATCAATCTGAACACCTTGGCAGTCTTATGTCATACATGTACACAGGCAATTTTATTATGATAATTAAAATTGCCTTGTTGCCCGATCAAATGTTACTACATGTATATCATACTTTCCAGTATAGTGAAAACTAAGCTTTCCTCTCTCCCTCTCTTCTCCTCTGCCTGCCTTCCACCCTTCCTCCACCCCTCCCTCCCTCCCTCCCTCCCACCCTCCCTCCCTCCCTCCCACCCTCCCTCCATCCCTCCCTTCCTCCCTCTCTACCCCCCCCTCTCCCTTGCACCTCTCCCTCCCTCCCACCCCTCCGTCCATCCCTCCCTCTTTTCCTTCTTCTTTCCCTTTCTTTCCGCAGCTCATTCTTCGGCAATTTTGGCTTCCATTTTTCGACCGGTGGTGACAGTGGTCACAGAGAAATCCCCAGAGGGGGCACGCTCACCATGGACCTCGAGGTCTCACTGGAGGACCTCTACATTGGCAAATTCATCGATGTTAGTGACTTTAATTTGGCTGTCTGGACTGCTTAATTGCATGCGATGACATAATTTGTGAAGAACAGCATTAGCACAGTAATTAATACTATACGGGACCTACCCTTAATGGTCTATAGCACAAATGGCGGACTAACACTATATCTAATTAGAGCCCACCAAATAGAACCGCTTCCTTCCTTCCTTCCTCCCTCCCTCTCCCTCACATCCTTCCTCCCTCCCTCCCTCCCTCTTTCCCTTCCTCCCTCCCTCTCCCTCCCCCCTCCCCCTCCCTCCCTATACAGCTTGCCAGATACAAGCCAGTCACCCACTCAGCCCCGGGAACAAGACAGTGTAACTGCAGAACTGAAATGAAAACCTTCCAAGTTGGACCCGGAAGGTTCCAGGTGGGTATTACATCACTCATATGTCATTATTACATCATGGAATTCCTTTTCTTTTGATGTTACGGAGTACCAAGTGACTGAATCCTTTTGCTCTGCTAAAAAAATTCTTGTATGCCATAAAGAGATTGAAACTGATGTTATTTTACTTGTAACAATGTTTTTATAGTGTTCCTTTAACGCTAGCCTGCTCTGTTTATCTTTTATCTTCTCAGATGTCTCCCCAACAAATCTGTGATGAGTGTCCTAATGTGAAGTGAGCTATTACAGGATTTACCATATTTAGCGGAGTGCATGTCAGGTGATCATCATGTGACTGTCACATGGTACAGGTATGTCTTGGAGGAGAAGACTCTGGAAGTAGAGATTGAACCTGGCATGAGAGACGGTTACCAATATCCTTTTATTGCTGAAGGTATCTCGTCTGTCTGTCTATCTGTCAGACTGTCTGTCGATTTGCCTGCCTACATGTATGCATGTCTTGTCTCTCCATCTATCTGCCTGCCTGCTCGTCCATCTGTCCGTCCGTCCGTCCATCTGTCTGTCTGTCTGTCTGTATCTGGATCATGTATACCTCTGTTTATCTGCTCTGTCTGTCTGTCTTTGCATTTATGAGCGGTATACGTGAATGTGTTTATATAATGCTTTTTCCCTCTTTCAGGCGAGCCCCATATTGACGGGGAGCCTGGAGACCTGATCCTTGTCATCGTAACCCAGAAGTGAGTGTACTAATTAAGAAATTATGGTGGTGATGGGTAATTAGAACAAAAATTTATACAGCAGGGTTAGAGTGAGGCTTACAACCCTGTGGTTAAAGCTCCTCCATTTCCGCCCTAGCCTCGTCCGTAGGGACCCTGGGGACGAGACTATCGCCGCCCTAATGTTGAGCGGGGTTTCGTACAGAATGTTTCGGTGGGGGTGGGGAAAAACCGTGCATAGAGCCACGCCCTCTAGGGGGGGGTGTGGGATGATGTTCCCCCAGGAAATTTGACATGCTCTGAGATTGCTTCTGGTGGCTTCTGGGGCTCCAAAATGGCTGGAAATTAGCTACTAATGAACTACTGAGTATCAAAAAAAAATGCCAACTTCAAAATTCTGGGGGGGGGGGGGGATCCCAGTGCCCCCCTCTGTATGACACCCTGTTGAGCTAATACTGCTGATCCTACTTGCTGTACCCCACCACTAGACAACCAGTATTTGAACGCCGTGGTGACGATCTCTATACTAACATCACCATTTCTCTTCGAGATGCCCTAATTGGATTCTCCATGGATATCACTCACTTGGATGGACATTTGGTACGTCATCATGATTACAAGCTTAAATCGTGCCTGGACCTGGGTACTGATCTTTTAAAGAGTTTGTAAAGTTTTTTTCTTAGCTTCTCCAGCATCACCGAGGCTCAGTTGTTATTCTCACAACTGGCTGGCTTGTGAAATTTCAAGCCAGCTCCTCGAGAATTTTAACATCACAATGAATTACCTGTGTACGTCAAGTTTACAAAACTGCCTAGGGAAGAGTTATCAACAGCAGCGATATTGACAATATTATTGCCTTCATGATATTCGAGAATGCTTTGCGGTATTGATTATGATGACCTTTTAAGTATCACGATATTTTGACAATACTACTGAAATATTGCCCATCTCTAGTCATGTATGCGAACGCTACTTGCAACCCTCTCAAAGTGTCATGACTCAACTCACAACAGTTGCTCCCTCTCCCTCTGTCCTCCCTGACCTTCCCCGCGCGCGCGCCCTTACGCTCACGTGTCTCTCTTCTCCTTCTTCCCTCCCTCCCACCCTTTCCTCCTCTCTCCAATAGGTTCACATCAACCGAGACAAGGTGACATGGCCGGGTGCCAAGATCCAGAAGTCGGGGGAGGGCATGCCCAACTACGATGACAACACCAGGAGAGGCACCCTGTACATCACTGTGGACATCAGCTTCCCCAAAGGAAGAGTATTTGAAGAGGCTGATAGAGAAGGTGAACACTCTAGTCTAGCTAGCTTTTCCGGCCCAACATAGCAATGGATAAGTTAGGTAAAGTACCTAGCTACTTTTTTTAGTTATCAAACTTTGCCATTAAGGCCTGAAAATAACAAATTTTAGGCCATGATAAGTAAATTCTTAGGCCAGCTGCCTCAGATACATGTATAGTGACTACCTCTATTTTCTGTCATTAAGTTCATAGGTTAACAATTACACACTCGCTAATGGTATTACGCCTGCTACGCAGTATACATGTAACTCTGCTAGGTACACATATGCAGTTATTGCATTATTAGGAATTCCCCCGCTAATGAAATGAAAAAAACAAAAAACAAACAGCTGTTTGTCCTGTTGGAAGCTATGCTTGAGAAACAGGTTTTTATGTACCATGACTAATTGACTGATTTATCTAGCCTCGTCCCCAGGCACTCTCGTGCACATTTCACTTGCTGCTGGAGAGCCTGGTACCACGTGATTCAACTTACTTAATTGCGCATGGGCAGGACCGCTCAAAAGATGGTTACACTTCTCTACCTTTTACTGGTGACAGTGTTTCAGCGCTCAGCCTGTGGTACAAACAAGCTCCAAAGAATAGCTACAAGAAGTATAGATTCGCTGCCTTCCTTTGTTGTCTGAGAACTGCAGCTGTCCTCGCCCACGCAAAAATTCACCCTTCTACCCTATGTGTCGTGCACGTTTGAAAAAATACCAGGCCCATAGCTAGCTAAAGTAAAACACACACGTGGGCCTGGGAACGAGGCTACTACTTCTTACGGTGTATGTGTGCTAAAACGTTGTTTTTTTTCTCTTGCAGATCTGATCAGATTATTAGGACAAGATTCGGAGCAGAATGTCTACAATGGACTTTAAATTAGTAGTTAGTACGTATCTGAGGTTTGTCTACCACGTCTGTACATGCTCTGCTGCTGTTATAATAGGAGTAAATTTGCATCGCTTTTTCAGTGCAATAAGGTGTTTCAGTAATATCACTTCTTCTGTTAGGGTTATAATTTGCATGGTATGGATTGTTGTGAGAAAAGAGGAAATCCACCCATCAAGGGATTTTCACTGTGACTTTGAGTCTTCTCTGAATGACAGAATGTTATGCTAAGTTTGGGTGTACCGTGTGTATTGGTGATGAATAACATCTTGAGAGAGAGAGTAATAATTACAGTTGGCGGGTCCTGCTGGTGGGTTTATTTCACTAGTAGCTAGCTTGCCTACTGGTACTGCTCCGGCCTCTAGTCAGTCAGGGATTCCAGCTCGTGTCAGTGGCATGGATAAGAGCATTTGACATCATTAATATTAGTAGTCACTAGCTCGGTTTATTTGGTAATCTCCATAAATATCAGCTCAGTTTCCACTCTACTATATATCCGTGATAATTACACATAGAAGGTACAACACATGCATGGCGAGGCACATGATACAAATGGAAGCAGGCTACAGTCCTCCACCACTTCGGTCCACCGATACTCTCTCTCTCTGTTGGATGATGTTGCCCAGTCTGACGTTGGCCACCTCTCCAGTCTTCAGGGCACTCATCAGCTGAGATGGAGGGAGGAAGGTAGTGAATGAAGGCCAAGAGGGCCATAGAACATAATACGCCAGATAGAATCAGTCATGTCGGTGTAGACAGTAAGAGATATGTGCTCTGTTATCAATACTGCCAATGGTGGCTAATCACAGCATGATGACACGTCAGCACTTATGCTATTGACCATGCACCCACAGACACAGGTAGAGCTATACAAGACTTTGCACGGCTGAGAAGTTAGTAGCTGGCACTATTCTTCTGCATTACTTACAGTACAGTCCATGGATTTTTAAGGGTCTTTATCATAGTCGGGTGCAGTGGTGAGTCATAAATTGTCACATGAGCTCAATGAGCACATACATGTACATTGTAGACAGCCCAATATAGCCGACTAGGTCTGAGCTATGGAACACAGCTCCGAACACAACTTCGGTGCCTTCCAAGGATATTATGAAGACATGGGCTAACCTGTAGAAACTCTTCCTCCTCAATGTTGCCATTCTTGTTAATGTCCACCTCGGCAATGAGTTCCCTCAGTTCCTCCTCCGTGACCTTCTCCCCCATCTCATGCAGAGCCTTGCGGAGGTCGTGGATGTTGATGTGACCGTCTCGGTCTTTGTCGAAGTTGCTAAAGATCTTGGAGTACTTCTGAGCCTCCTGGTAGGAGAGACTGATGGAGACGTTTCTCACATCCATACGGGCCTTGAAGCCCATCGTCTGGAGGAACTGCTGGGCCCTCTCCTTTTGCTCCTGGGAAGAATAAGAGAGTACAGCAATGGAAGGTGGCGGTAGTCTTGACCAATCACCTCTATATGTGTTTCACGTAACAATCCCAGGGGCAGATCTAGGATATTTTGAAGAGGGGGTCAGGCTTATGATAGGTAGTCTTGAGCATTACACCCTAGCCTCTCAGTACATTTCAATTTAGCTGCAGAGTTTGTTTGCTTCACAGAAGACAAAGCTAGTGCACGCGTGCACAGCAACGTAATAATTGACAGACCAAAACGGGGGGGTGAACTGACCTCCCCTTGGATCCACCCCTGAATCCAGTAACCTGGCCCTAACCTTATTCTTAATTAACCCATTCAGGTTGCAAAACCGTACATTCCCAGGGTCCACTCACCAGCTTTTACTCTTGTGCAATAGGGAGTAGAGTAGAGCTTAGAAAGGAAGCTATGGTGGAGGGCTGCTACTTGCTTGTAGGTTTAGCCCATAACTTTATACTATACAGACAGATACATTGTGGCACCACCCACTTTCTTTGTTGCCTTGCTCCACCCAAGCTCCACCCCCATGATGTCCACGATCTTGGGCAGTGCCTCGTCGGCTGCCTGGACGTTGAGGAAGGCCAGGCGGGTCCTCCGGGCCACCATGTCGATGGCCGTGCAGGCGTACTCCTTGAGGGCGTACTTCACCTGCGTTGGGAAGAGGGGAAAGTTTAGTTATAGCCATTAGACTCCCTCTCCCCCTCACTCGTCTTACCTCGGCCTCAAGGTAAGGGAACTCCTCCACCAGTCTCTTCCCTACCACCGGCCATCTCTTCCCGGTCAGGGCGGCCAACTTGGCTACCTCAGGGGCCTTGTCTCCATATGTGTTGGCGAGGTGCTGGGCAACCTGGGAAAAAGATAATGACGATATATTGACGATATTATTGCTTTCACAATATTGATTATCCTGACTTTGAAGTATCACAATATTATTGCCTTCACAATAATGATTATCGTGATTTTCAAGTATCACGATATGACAATATTATTGCCTTCACAATGATCGTGACTTTCAAGTATCACGATATGACAATATTATTGTCTTCACAATGATTATCGTGACTTTCAATTATCACGATATGACAATATTATTGCCCAGCACTATTCATTGACACACCTCCACATCGAGGCCATAGTCTTGGACCAGCCTGATGAAGAGGGTGGGGTGCCAGCCGTCCCCTCCCTCCAGCATGAAGCCGTCTGTCTGGCAGCCCTTCCTGTCCTCCAGCCCAGCTACCTCCACCGCCCGGTCCACACAGTCCTTGGCCATGGAACGGTAGGTTGTCCACTTGCCTGGGAGGTGATACAAATAGCGGGTATTAATGAACATTGAGGTGCGCTAAAATGTTGCCTATAGCCTCGGGCTAGCTCTGGCACAACTGTTACTCCGTCGGCAGAATGAAGAGGGGGCTTCTCAGTTGGCTCTTGCGTAAGAAAGAAAGGCTCTCTAAATACCGACTTTAATTCGGAAAGAAACTTTGCCGACATTTCGACTAGATGCTCCAGGGCAAAATTGAAGTTAACGTGAGAACACCTGCTATTTAATAGCCTCGCATGGCTATAAAATAGCAGGTGTTCTCACGTTAACTTCAATTTCGCCCTGAAGAAGACTAGAGCATCTACATGTAGTCAAAACGTCGGCAAAGTTTCTTTCCGAATGAAAATTGGTATTTAGGGAGCCTTTCTTTCATTGGCAGAATGTTTATAACATTCATTAGACATTCTATGGGTTCCTAAGTCACAAAAAAATCACTTGAAAAGGGAACTACATACTAGCCTCATACCCAGGCCTCCCCTCGCAGCAACCGTGGCAAAAAAATGAATTTTACGGTTGCACAAAAAGCTGTGAGGGGAGGCCTGGGTATGAGGCTAACTACACACTATACACTACTCCAGACATAGCAAGACGAACAGCTCCCTACCTCCGGAGATGGTGATCAGTTTGCTCTTGCTGACTTCGATGACGTGGTTCCTGGCGATGGACTGTGTGTCTGTCTTGTTCGGATCACGTACCAAGGGTCGGATGCCGCTCCACGCTGCCAGCACATCACCACGGCGGACTAGAGGAAAGGTAATTTTTTTTAGAAGATCATGGTCGACAAAATCTCCAAACTCCATGCACTAGCTGCGTTGCTGCACATTCAACCACTTCTTTTGAGGTAGTCACTTTGTGTATTATAACTTGTGATATACTTTTACAAAATCATGTCTGTCTGTCTGTCTGTCTGTATGTGTGCCTGTGAGTCACCTGAAATGTCTGGGCTGAGGTAGTCCTTGATCTCATCCAGGATGAACCGGATGTCCTCCTCACGAGGGGAAGGGCGGGAGGTCAGTTCCGTGGGAGAGTCTGTGGTGCCGGCTATAGCTTTGCCTGCACAAGAGGGGAGGGGAGGGGAGGGGAGGGAGCTATATATAATCAGAGAGTGTGGTTGAATCTAAATGCTGCTGCGACAGAGGTGCTGGGATAGTTTGCCATAACAGTCAACTGACAAACTATATACACCCGTTCATGTTTTTTGGGGTTACTACCTAATGGGGCTGTACTCAAGATATTCCACGTGCACAAGTCTAGCTTGTGATACCAAAGGCTCAAAAATCCTGAAATAGAAAAGAGGCTATGGTGGGCTCCTCTTATTGGAGCACTTGCTACTCACTCACCCTCCCAAGGCAGGAAGAAGATGACCCTGCCGTCCGAGGTGGCTGGGTCAAGCATCCCCATGGAGCGAGGGCTGTAGTAGCTGGGCAGGATGATGTGAATGCCTGCACTGGGCTGAACGATGTCCTTGAGGTCCGGATTGTCCATCTTACGGACGCTGTCGGCAAACGGACCTGAATATGTTTCAGAGATGCATGTGTGTGTGTGTTTGTGTGCGTGTGTGTGCGTGTGTATACATGTGTATGTGTATGCGTATGTATGTGTGTATACGTGTGTGTACGTGTGTGTGTATGTGTGTGTGTATACATGTACATGTGTGTGTATGTGTATGTGTATATGTGTGTGTGTGTGTGTATGTGTATGTATATGTGTATGTAGTGCATACATGTGTGTGTAGTGTGTGTATGTGTGTGTGTGTGTGTGTGTGTGTGCAAGTGGAAAAAGGTGTGGACACATCATTGGCGTAAATCAGCAGGTGCTGAATGGCTATAGGCTGTGATTTATAAACCCAGTTGACATTGACCTACCACACCATCCAATCACACACTATTCCATGTAGTAATGTAAACCGAAACCCACCCATAGCCATTACAGCCGCAGCAGGCTGGGATGAAAGCCGCAGGCCAGACACAGGACTGGAGGAAAGCAACCACCCTGGGCCTAATGCAACAGAGACTTCAATGGCAGCCAGTTTAATGCCGACTGAAACAATGAGCAGTAGGGAAATACCATATTGGATGGGTAGCTGTCCAATATCACTGGGTATTTGATGAGTCTGTGCAGTATTTAGGTGAGTCCAAAGGACAAGCCTACCCGAGAAGTTTATCATATACGATCCTAAATGGCCTATTAACCAACTTATTAGCCTCGCTCCCAGGCCCATGTGCGCATTTCACTTTAGCGTAGCTGTGGGCCTGGTACATGCATGACACGTCGGGTAGAAGCGTGAATATTTGTGTGGACAAGGACAGCTGCAGTTCTCAGACAATGACAGAAGGCAGTGAATCTATACTTCTTGCAGCTACTCTTTGGAGCCCGTTTGTACCACACTCTGAGCGCTGAAACAATGTCACCTGCAGAAGGTAGAGAAATGCAACTGTCTTTCGAGTGGTCCCTGCCCACGTGCAATTAAACAGGTCAAATCTTGTGAGAAAATGTACCAGGCTCTCCAGTAACGCGCACGAGAGCCCGGGGACGAGGCTGTATATATATGGTGACACCAAACTAGACTATCAACTTCGGAGTCCCCAGTCTTTGCAATTACCGTCCCTGCTCACTAACCTGTGGCGTTGACGACCACCTTGGCTCTGACGTCCCACTCCTCTCCCGTGAGAACGTCCTTGACGTGCACCCCCTTCACGACCTCCCCCTCCGTCCCCTCATTCTCCTTGATCAGGGAGACCACCTACACGAGGGAAGGATCGCAAATGGTGTTAGACCCTCACATGCTAAATGGGGCGCAGTCATGCTTTCACTCTTATTATATGGAAGCTCAAAAAATGTGCCACACAATCAGATTTACAGGTTTTGTTACTTGTTACTTTCTGGCCAGATATCTAACTGAGAAATGCGCCAAAAGGTTGCTGGAATATTAAGAAAAGAATCATATCTAGAGATCGACAAAGCAATTTCTTAGTACAGTAAGCCAGACAGTCTTAGTTGTGACATTGTCGCATTACAGTGGAACCTCTGTATTGTGGTCACCCTCTGGCCAACATTTTATGGCTGCATTATAGAGGGTGGCTGAGGTCCATAAAACATTAGCAGTATGTACATTGGGACCCAACAAGGTGGCCTTACTAGAAGGTTGGCTGCTATATAGAGTGACCACATTATAGAGGTTCCACTGTACTACTACTGAATGAAAGCAGCACAGAACGGCCAAACTGGCTGTGGACCAATCAAAAACCACCCCAGAGTTGGTAAATCTCTTGGATTTGTGTGTACAAGAACTCTGCCCCTGCCATAGCAGTCATCGTTTGTATATTCAAGGCTGGTGCGTTTCAATATTCACTGTACAGTGGAACCTCTATAATGTGGTCACTCTATATAGCAGCCAACCTCTCTAGTAAGGCCACCTTGTTGGGTCCCAATGTACATATTGCTAATGTATTATGGACCTCTATAATACAGCCACCCTCTATAATGCAGCCATAAAATGTTGGCCGAGGGTGACCACAATACAGAGGTTCCACTGTAGTATATACATGTAAGGTATTTCTAAAAATAACAATAATTAGGGGCACCACCTTTAACCTCCAGGTCAAGGTTTATCATAGCCCTGTTCCAGGCCACCCCACAGATTTGATCTCACGAGATACAATTTAAATGGAGATAGATTATCTTCACGGCTGCGAGATCAAATCACGGGGGGAGGCCCGGGAATGAGGCCATTATTAGTAAGGCTCCCAGCTCATGATCACCTCCACGTGGTTGGCCACTGTTGCTCCTTCTCTGGCGGCCGTCAGGGCGATGGCCAGGTTCATGCGAGCATCATTGTGCTGACCTAGACGGTGGGTTAAGGAGGGGAGGGGAGGGGAGGGGAGGGGAGGGGTGGGGAAGGGAGGGGAGGGGAGGGAGAGAAAAGTAGTACAATGTACATTTTATAGCCGATACTCTCTCAAGGTTTGGATGATGTACATCTACCTACACAAACATATACAGGTATCTAGTATAACATACACCCACATACCTCCCTACTATTGAAACCCTCTGTCAATAGCATTAGTTGGAGTTCTCAATGAGGACCCATAGCTATCACTACTACACAGAGGAAGTGAAGCGCTCTCTTGGTACCACACTCACCGTCGTAGTAGACGATGGCTCCGCAGAGTCTGTCGGCCTTCAGCATGGGGAACTCCTCCAGAGCCGTGCTCTTGGAGACGTAGTAGCTGGACTTGATCAGCTGCTTGCCCGAGACAAAGTCGTACATCTTGATCCCGGCCCAGAAGTACGGAACCTGCCACCACCTGGGAGAGAGGAGACATCGCCCGGAGTACCCACCTATCACCACATGAGCTTACAAATGCTATCACTATGACAGACATAACAAAGCATATAGCTATATGGGGGGGAGGTAGGAGCCTTTAGCTTGTATTTGATGTCGACGTGACAGTGGTTCAAAGGAGAAAACTCTATGGGAACTGCTTCTGACGATACAGCATGGCATGGGCATGCATTCTGAACCTGGCATGCCACGTTCACCATTATATGTGCTGGAATGTGACTCCACTCCTGTATCGATAATGGAAGGTAAGTAAATCCATGGATTGAGCCCCATTGAGTCCCGCTGTTGTAGCCAGCTACAGCAGTTTCTTTTTAGCTAATTCAGTATCTTAGTCACATAATTCTGTATTTTCGTTTGCATGCGACAATGGGATGCAATTACCTCCACGTGCACATGAGGTTTGTCCGACCCCCCTAGCTACACTGGCAGTAAAACTATGGTCAGATTCACTTCATTTAAGGGGGGGGGCATTCCCCCCCTTGTGGATTTTAACCCTTCAAAATTGAATAGCGCTCACTATACGCATGCCCCCACAAAAGGTCTTCCAACGTGCTATTGCCCCCCCCCCCCCCACCCCCCGGGGATTTTGCTAAATGAATCCCTAGTGTGGGCAGAACACTGGATGGAACACAGTAGTGGGGGAAATACTGATATACAGTTTCGAGTGGGAGTGCCTTAACATTAGACAGCTCACTTGTAGACTGGTAACATGATGGGCAGGGGGTTGGAGAGGTGTGGTGCTATCTTGAGCAGGTTGGCTCTCTCGTGCAGTGCCTCCCTCACCAGCTTGTACTGCCCGTAGTCCAGACCGAAGACGGCCTTCTGCAGGTAGCGCACACCTCCGTGGATCAGCTTGGTGCTGCGGCTACTCGTGCCCGAGGAGAAGTCGAAGCGTTCCACCAGCGCCGTGCTAAACCCTGCGAGAGAAGAGATAGTTCCTGCTTTGAAACAGCCATCATCTTGCCTAGCCAGACTCCAAAAAAAAAGGAGAGAGGTAGGAATGCGTTATGAGGAGCATCGGAAAGAGGTAGGCCTTAGTTATCCAAGCCCTGGTTCATAGGGATAGGTCAAGTCGTTTTCTGGTTTGGAAACATAATTGCGCTTGTAATAATAATTGCGATAGGACAACCCAGCTACACAGTTACAAAGTACAGCTACAGGGTAAACTTTGCGACCTGTCCTAGGCATTCCATGATTGTTCGTACAACTCATAGGCAGCCAGTTTTAAGAGCTAGCCATGTCTCAGCGTATCACAGTAATCTTTACCGGCAGGTCGTATATCGGCATATTGCAACATACAGCAGCATGTTGTCAACGTGGCATACACACTTGTGTAACAAATTAGCAAGCACACAATTTTTGAACGGAACTGCAGTAGAGACAGGGGCATGCAGAGGTGTCACTATGGCATGTCTCTGCTGGCTGTACAGAAAGTATTTCAGGAGCGAATCGAGCCGGGTCGATGCGCTCTTGCTAAGAATGACGCTGGAATGTAACCTGAGAACAGCCATAATGACGGTCTGTGTGTTCAGGAATGTTGTGGTATGGTATTACTCTCGTTGCTAGGCTACACTAAGTATCCCCTCACCACAGGACTATGCGTACAGCGTTCTTGACTTACAGCTCCCTACCCTCATCCTCTCCCCTGCCCCCATCCTCTCCCCTGCCCTCATCCTCTCCCCTATCCCCGTTCTCTCCCCTGCGCTTCGCACTAATGTAGGCAGTATGCAGTTGGGCGGTGAGCTAGTCCTAATTAAGTAGTGTCATGCTCAGACAATGTTTGCCCTCACCAAACAGTCTGGATATGCAAACCATCAAGACTTGAAACTGGCTCTGAAGTTGGCTACTAGACTTCTTTGGCGTGTTGCATGACCTTTCAAACGCTTAACTGACATGTAGCTCCACACGTAAATCGCATAAGCTCCGTATAGTTCTGTTTAGTAAGCTGCGCCCTGCAGTCAGAGCTCCATATACTGTCCATAAACTGTTTTGTGAGCTCCTATCGAATGAGATTGACTGCGTATAATAAAAGCTCAGGGGATTATTCTCAAGGCTTCATGGCAGTAGACATACCTCTTGTAACGGTGTCCAGGGCAATGCCACACCCAGTTGCCCCGCCCCCTATGATAAGGAAGTCATACTCCTTGCCACTTTTAAGGTCAGCTACTTGCTGTGCCCTGCGTGTGTGTGTGTGTGTGTGTGTGTGTGTGTGTGTGTGTGTGTGCGCGTATATATGGTGGCATTGCACTGTGTACGTAGAAAAGGCCATACTAACTTGATTTCATGTTTTCACAGATAAATAAGACCCAGCATAAAATATATAAATATGAATCTCATTTAAAATCAGGGGGGGGGGGGGGGGGGGGGGCATGGCTGTCAAAGTAATCATGATTGTGCATGCTAACTTGCATTCTGACTGAAATCTTTGAATAGCAAATAGTACAGGCTAATATTAGCACTCTACTGGAGCATTTGTTGTTTTTTTATTGGATACTGAAAATCACAATTTGGAAATTCAGACCGCAAAACATGAAATTAATTTGGCGTGGCCTAACTAGCTATATACCTAGATAGTCTCGTTCCCAGACAACTGTTCACCCTGTTCAGGGAAAAGTAAAAGTGGTAACCTGCCCTTTTCATTTCGGTGCTGGAATGTTGCCGCATTGTATTATGTGTGACGTCACGTAAGATTGCATTCCTGTCAATATGCAGTGTATGTGACATAAGCAATGATTACATAACGCAAGCAATGATTTGCAAATACCGTGCACCGAAACGGAAAGGGCGGGTTACCAGACATACTCCTTTCTCACAGAGGGCGAACAGTCGTCCGGGAACGAGACTAATACCTAGATGGGATGTCGAGCGTCGTTGGGTGGTCTCTGCCTTGTATCCTCTGTAGCCTCCAACTGCACCTGGACAAGAACCATAAAAAATGACAAATTAACAGAAATTTCCGGGGCAACCCCAATTGGAAATAGTCTGTATAAAAGACTTCATTTCAAGGTTTTATGGTTCGTACCTACGCTACAGCGTCCCAACTGAATCAGAAAACCTTGTACCAAAGTCAGGAATGACACAAAAATTATGGCCTCGACTGAAGGTCTGCTTTTTGGCTCACCGGCGAGACAATGTACTTCCAGCCGCTGTATGCCGCCGCCCCGGCTGCTAGCGAGCCGGCTAGCACTTTCAGGCGAAAGGACAGCGCCATGTGTGCTGACAAACACCTGAAACAGCCACTTAATTAGCCCTCAGAGTTGCAGCAGCGATTGTACGTCGCCATCATCAAGGCAACAAGTCTCTGTATTCTACGGAGGTAGCTCCGCATATCATTGTAAACTAGTTCGGCCACGCCCCTAACCACATGGCAAATGATGGCAACTTGAGTGGACCATTGTAACAGTATGAGTGGTAAGCTAATCTGTTAATTGGCTGTTTTACATTAGCCGAATACAATTGTGAAAATGTCGAGAAGGATGGATGCAAAGACTCGACCCGGCTAGCTTCTGACGAGGCAACAAATTCGAGTTGAAGCCGCATGAATGCCACGACCCCCAGGAGTGATAATTAGATTCGGACTCAGTACATGTACCAGCAGAATACACTCCCGAGTGTAAAAAAAAAACATTACTTCTGGCCCGTATTTGCAGCGTGGGGTTTCTCAACTGAGCGACGGATACCTCGGTTCGGGATCAAAACAGAACTACGACAGAGAGCTGAATTGAAGAAGCACCACCGAGTCCGGCGACTGTGATGGCTTGCGCGAAATCTTCCGTGATGCTGAGATTATGGCTTCTGTTGGCCTGTATCGTTTTCAGCGCCCCTTCTTTTGAAATCTGTCCGCCTTGCGAGTTCGTATCGTGCTCGCCACTGCCAAAATCGTGTAGCAACAGTTCAGTGTACTACGACGACTGTGGGTGCTGCCTGCGCTGCGGTCTTGTCGCCGGAGAAAGATGCGGTGCGTCCGCAGAAGAGTGCGCAAGGGGACTCCGGTGTGCACGCAGGCTGGGAGATACACTGGGCGAAGATCGGACGGGAGTGTGTGAACACGGTAAGAATGTGGGTCTTAAAATAGGTTTGCTTTAATACTATAAACTATATACAACAGAAGTGCACTGCATTTATTATAAAGGTGTGTTTATCTGGTCATGTATTAAATATTATTGGTGATGTGTGATACTAATGTGTATATGTATTTGCTTTTCAATATGCATGTAACTGCCTGCGTGCGGCACTAGCATGCACTCCAATGCTCCTCTGGCCATTGCTTATTATTGTGCGTTTATAAATCTGTTGCAGTATTGTATATTTTTTTGTACGTGCGTTCCTATAGGTAGATGGGGATTCTTTGATGCAGAGTCTAGTGACCCTGCTAAACGCTTTGGCATGAAATATTTTTCAGTTGTTTAACTGAAGCTGCAGCAATTAGGATAGTATTCTTGCAAACGTTTAATAATAATATTATTGGTAATATAAATTCAGTTCCCAAGACAGCCTAGCTATAGCCACTAACTCACATGCAAGTATAGTAGTTCGCCATCAGTGTCTCCTACAGGTTCACCTACATACCCCCCCAGCAGTAGCCTTAAAATTAAAATAATGATTGGAACAAGAATACAAAGTAAAGTGCACCGTTCTTCACGCTCACAAATGTACACAGTGGACAGTAGGCTCTTGTTGGGGAGAGTAGGCTGTTGTTGGGGAGAGTAGAGAGATTGAATGGTACACACTGTTTGTACGTGTGGGAATTTATGAAAAAGTGTCGGTAAATGTATCTGTAAAGAGCCTCAGTCACCTAGTGAGGAGTAGGAGAAACCAGTAGTACCGGCTTAGCCTCGTCCCAGACTTCTGTGAAAGCGCCACTATTTTCGAGTGTATACAAGTGCAGCAAATAGTAATACAGTGATGGACGGAATAATATTGCAATGTAATGGAAAACCGAGCATGCACAAACAGTGTATACCAGGCTCTCTACTCCTCAGCAGCAAAAATCTGGAAGCAAGGCTACACAGTGGACTGACTGTGCAGTGTACCCTTAACATGCCTGTTTCTGGTAGTACCTGCTGTAGCAGTGTGCACTCATGGGTACGTTTACATAGGCAGCGTTCTTGAACAAAAGCTTAATGGCTTTACTGGGGCCAGAGGTATACTATGAGTCTAGGAGGGAGGACCTATTCCTTCCCCTTCATTTTATTTGCACCCTTAGCAGTGTAAAGTGTTAATAGTAGAAGTCAACAAGTGCAAATAGGGAAGAGAGCTGGACTTGTATAGGCGTTGCCATGGAATTCATAATGAAAATGTGCAGCACTTTATGCTCTAGAGAAAGAGACAACTTGCCCATCCAAGTGATAGCTGCATGTAGTAGAAGCAAAATACATTGAGTTGTAATGTGTGCAGTGTACTTTGCTTTTACATGTAGCTGTATCATGATATTATTTTAAAGCATAGCTGTTTTATGAATTTCATATTACGCATGGCAATGTATCATGTCAGCTGTACAAAAAGACTACTGAAGGCTAATAAAGTCAGAAGCTACTGTGAAAGTCATGTTCTTGGCACTTCCCCTTGCTGTATACTGGATATACTCTTTCTACATGACGTCAGGAGTATATCGAGCTGGCAAATTTGGCAAGGGAGCGTATGGCTACTATGTCGATGGTAAAATTCAAAACATGGCTGCCAGAATTACTAATTATAGTAACTACCAAATATGGACTTGTGCCGCATGTGCATACTTCAACAGAACGCGTGGAATGCCAGTAATGCAGTAAACCAATTAATGGCTGAAGCGATTGCAGGTGCTAGTGTCTGAAACAGGTATGGCATTACTGTATAACATGGCTGCCGTGTTTGAATTTCGCTGCGCATGTACGGCACGTGCATAGCTGAATGCTTCCTCGTGAGCTTCATCAGGTTAATGCACACCTTGTGTGCTAGCTGAACACACTCAACTGCTTTGAAGAGGCGACCTCTGCTGGGAAGCTCTACTGTACTTAGAGTGAGCTCATGGGCAGTGGAGCAGAAAATAACTTCAAAGGAGCACTATGAACTGCAGGAAAGGCCACTAATAACCTTCTCTGTTACCCTATGCCCACAGGATAAGACTATAGCCTCAGGATTGTGTGGGTAGAGGGCCCACATTTCCTGCCCAGATCAGATCAAAGATGCAGTTGGCATCTGATCAAGCTTGTGTCTACTGGAGAAGAAACGCTAGGCTCTCTGTTGTGGTTTCTGGTGCATAGGAGTACTGAGTATTGCATTCAGAAACTGCTGGGAGTAGAAATTGCTTCTGTTTAATCAGCTTTCAATTTGTAATTTACCACATGCTGTAGATGTTAGTCTTTAGAGTATACAAACCTCTGTTGTCTTCAAGTGCATCTGTTTAAGCACACTTGCCCCCAGGCCAAAGAAGGCAGTGCTTGAAGGAATGTGGCTTCTCAGGAGGAGCTTGCTTGATGTGCTGCCTTTGCATTAAAGGTGGCTTTGGCAAATTGGCTAGAGAAAAAGTTACCTTAGAAACCATAATTATTATGAAATAGGCTTGTGGGTGATAGGAACTATTGCACAGTTTTTGACCAGTGCATATCAGAATTAGGCTTATCAACTGCATTTTGCACATGTTTGACATCCATCTCAGAAATAGGCTTGTGGGTGCTTATAAGCGGTTTTACTGTTTTTAACTGATCCATATCAGAAATGAACTTGCAGGTTTAGAAACTGTTAAAATTAATCAATATCAGAACAAAAATTATAAGCGACCATTTTTGACTGCAATCATTTTTGACTGCAGTCTGTTATATTTATCAACAATTTAGTGCTATTGTCTCATTCTGGTAACTGCATGCCAACTAAAATTACTATTCCGGCTAGAATTAATGTGAGAATTGCAGCACGCATGAATATTTTGTCGTCCTTATGTTTTAAACATACACTCTTAACCTTCAGAGGTGTGCGAGAATCACGTCTGTGGCTACCGACAGAGATGCCAAGTGAAGTACAGACAGATAGATTGCGTTTGCCCGAAGTACAACTGCAACGGGAAGTCCAACCCAGTCTGCGGATACGACGGCAACACCTACGCCAGTGTCTGTCACCTTCAGAAGACAGAATGCTTAAATAACAAGTTCATTGGAATAAGATACTTCGGGAGTTGCCCTGTCACAGGTAGGTTTAAGGTACAGCCAATACATAAGTATGAGACTGGTTTATTCTCTTTGAGCAGTTCGTGAATTATTGGGCTGGAAAATGATTTGATGTGATATATATTTATTTTCATGCGTACCTGACTGGTCTTAAGATTGCTTCATGGCTTATGAAGTTTCTTCAATTCCAACCCGAATTTCATATTACAAAATATCAAGATTGCTTTCTCCTTCCACGTTTGTTTGTTTGTTTTGTGCGTACTTACGTCATGTGTTGCTATGCAACTGTAGTGCACTAACACAACGGAAACTACTGGAAGTTTGCAGGCCGAGCTACGGCAAGCTAGCTTATAGTGTTTGTGTTGCCTAGACAGCGAAAGAGTGGCAGATAGCGATTGATAACCCTGTTCTGCGAGTTATGGCTGCTAACTGAAAGCACATACAAAACTGCTGAGTTACACTTTTCGCTGTAAGCAAGATATGATATAGT
Organism: Phakellia ventilabrum; assembly: GCA_963921505.1. Classification (NCBI taxonomy): domain Eukaryota; kingdom Metazoa; phylum Porifera; class Demospongiae; order Axinellida; family Axinellidae; genus Phakellia; species Phakellia ventilabrum. The sequence goes on along the minus strand of OY997393.1, from coordinate 5,680,750 downwards.
AGCTATATCTGCTTTTTTGCTTGTTGCCTTGGTTACTTCACATGAGAATACCTGATACCAATCTTGATTTTTTGGCTCTGAATGTGATCGCATTAAGAAAGCAAGTGTGACTCAAGGCTACGGTACAAAAGCAAGTGTGATCAAGGCTTTGGTACGAAAGCAAGTGTGACTCAAGGCTACGGTACAAAAGCAAGTGTGACTCAAGGCTTTGGTACGAAAACAAGTGTGACTCAAGGCTACGGTACAAAAGCAAGTGTGACTCAAGGCTTAGGTACGAAAGCAAGTGTGACTCAAGGCTTAGGTACGAAAGCAAGTGTGACTCAAGGCTTTGGTACGAAAACAAGTGTGACTCAAGACTACATTAGTTACTGGTAACAATGCTATTATTGTTTTATTGTGTACAGATTGTACATTACAGCTGTTGTGCCACTTAAATGGGGGGAGTACTGACTGTTTGTAAACACCACATACTCATGTGTGATAGAGCAAGCCTCCCATGATAGGCGTATGTGTACTGCTGTAGCATTGAGGTTTAACTTGGAATGAAGCCAGTGGTGCTAGTTTGAGTGTGTGGGGGAGCAAACGATTGCTTGTAACTGCTTTGTGATTGCTAGATCTTTGCTGAATCAAGGGGTGTTAGAAACTGGGCAGCAAGCACACTGTATTAGCGTGGCCTCGTCCCACACTAGGCTCTTGAGTGCGTTTTGCACTGGTACTTTTTCTCACTTGAGTTATGTTACGTAAATGCACGTGGCAGGACGGCTTGAAAAACTGTTGCACTTCTCTGTCTTTTGCTGGTGACCGTGTTTCGGCGCTCAGTCTGTGGTACAAATGGGCTTCGCAGAGTAGCTGCAAAATGCATGGATTCACTGCCTTCCTGAGAATTGCAGCTGTCTTCTCCCATGCAAAAATCCAGTCTTCTACTCTACACATCATGCACATGAGTAAAAAATACCAGCCCCATGGCTAGCTAAAGTGAAACATACATGGAATGAGGCTAATATTAGTGTGTTTGCATCTTCCTGGGGGGGGGGGGGAGGGGCAACCATTAACCTGTTGAGGTTTAGCAGTTGTGCCTTTGTGCTCATTGAACACGGTAGCATTAGTGGTGAGTCTCCAGCCTGTATGTGCATGATGAAGATATGGAATGGAGACCTAATAATTTCCATTCCCATTCCAGAGCCTCCACCACCAACCCTTGCTACAAAGACAAACGCTATTCCGACTTTGTCCGATGAAGACTACGAATTCTTTCAGGGGTTTGCTCCAACACCGGAAACGGGCCCTACGGGTAAGTGGTATGGAATGTGGATGGGTAAGTGGTATGGAATGTGGATGGAATGTAGTACAAAATTTAATTCAATTAGTAGTGGTAACCTTTGTTCTACAGCAGTTCATACATAGTGTAGAGATAATTACAAATTTCTCCAACCTATCTCCATGGAAACCCTTTTTTGCTGTGGTCAGCCTCCTTATGTTGGGTTGTTTGAGGCATCTTTGTGGCTAAAAATCTTTCTTTCTGGTGTGGCCAGGCAAACCTTTTGCTGTGGGCCCTAGCTCCCAGTCTTATGCACAGACTCACACCAGCAAGGAGTGGCCTGGTTACCCAGCTCCAAATGCAATGATTACATGATAAAATGGCAGGATTTGAGTTGGTACAGCCTTTCTCCTTTGCTACGTACGACAGCAGCTGGAAAGGAAAGACATGTCCAAAAGAAGTGGTAATTAGTTGAGAAATCCATCCAAAAAAAATTAAGTTACACTTGTTTTAAAGCATCGATCGTAGGATCATATTCGGTAAGTGGGAGGGACAACGTACATCTGTGGTATATTCCTTAAATAAGAAGGACATTTCGTCCCTACACCACATTAAGGTCATTGCATTTATTTATAGCTTATTTACTGTGTCGTACGTACAGTTCCCAGAGGCTGTATCTACAAGAGCGAGCTGTACGAGCTCAACCGGCTGACCCGCTTGGATGAATGCCGATATTTGTGAGTATTAATTCTTTTATAGTCAGTGGCTGCAACTATGATTTCCTTCAAGGCTCACCCTGTCCCTGCCTCCTTCCCATTCCACCTTCCTATTTCCCCATTCCATTCCACCTTTCCCATTCCCCGTTCCCTATTCCCATTCCCCATTCTCTATCCCCTCTTGTGTTTTCCAGAAGTATACGACAGGGGTACACACCTACTTGAATAATTACATCTCTCATCATTATACCTGGATTTCAATCTCTGACAATTAAAGGGGGGTACATATACAGATGCAGTTAGACTCTATAAGGTGGTACAGTGCCTGTAAAGCAACGCAGAGAGAACCCTGGTGATTCAACATACATATTAATAAGTGCTTGTTGCTTGATGAAGTCGATACTTACAGTGTATTATAGGCTCTCATGTTTCGTATAACTGCTCGTCCGGTTCGCTCATTCTTGCAGGTTTTGCAACTCAGAAGCCACTCTGAAGGAAGTGTTTGTCCCAGGCTGTGCAAGTACGTGGCAGCTGCTATTTCCCAGGCCTCCAAACCCTGACTGATGTTTGTAAATGCTGTCCTCCCCTGTGAGAGCGCTACCCACTGAGATTCCTTTTGATGCCATTGCTTCTCTCTCTCCATTCAGGTGGACCTCCTGAGCCGGACTACCACGTAGAGAAACCAGTGGGTGCGTCTGCTGCCATTTTTGGCATATAATAGAACTGCACTTGCTCCATTAAGTTGTGTTCGCTGATTCCTGATGAAGACTGCAGCCCAGCAGTTGAAACGTCGGCATTTTGATGATATGTTTGTGAGCCAATTTGTGGTTGGTAGAAAGAGAACCTGATCGATATGAATACTGAGAACCAACCGAGATCCTCCTTGAAGCATTCCACTGTGTATTACACATCCTCTTGCCTCCTGCAACACACACACACACACACACACACACATTTTTACCATTAGTTCGAGGAGGCTGGTCTGACTGGTCTAACTGGACTGACTGCATTGGTGATGGTTGTTACTCCTCCTTCCACTCAAGGAATCGCTCCTGCACCAAGCCACGCCCACAGAACGAGGGGCCGGATTGTGATGGAGAGGCTACCGAAGTCACATCGTGCATCCCAATTCCATGCCAGTGTGAGCAGTCTGTTATCGGAATTGGGATTGGAGTCAGGGTTGTGTATAGTATCGCACATAGTTACGTGTCTTTTAAGTCTGTGAAAATGCCGAGTTTTCGCCATTTCATTCACATATAGATGTCTTTGGAGAGATGTCAGACCTAGTGTAAATGTGGCCGGATTTGCAAAAACCCAGCGCTTCCCCACATTTTTTGAACATGCACACTTCAAAGACGCATAGCTTTAGAACGTTACTCAATATCTAAATGAAATGTGGGCGGTTTATACAGGGCAGCAATAACACAGCAATGACGCCTCTCAGCCACAGCACGAGGAAGATACGTGTCTGAGTTGGCAGAACTGTTTGACTGCATCAATTTTTCAAAAATGGAGGTGCTACTAAGACATGCATCGCAGAGCTGTTGCAGACTATGAGATTCCTTCAGTTGAAGGATGATCCATGATCACACTGTACCAACAATCGTTCATATCTCGCTAATAGTTGTTGAGATATGATGCTTGAAAATTGGCAAAAATTGAAAATTCTGAAGTGCCAGATTTTTGCAAATCTAGTTATAGATTACATGTGCAGTAATGTGGCTTCATTATAGCATCTCTTTCACTTTCAGTGAACCACACCTGTGAACACTCAGAGTGGTCTGATTGGTCAGATTGTTCGGCGACCTGCGGTTTCGGAACGAGGGTTCGGATGAGGGAGCTGCTCAATGATATACCGAGAGTGCCAGACGAAGATCTGTGTGTGATGGAGGAACAGGAAAGATGTCGTGTACAGAAGTGTCCTAAGCGTAAGCGTGTGTGTGTGTGTGTGTGTGTGTGTGTGTGTGTGTGTGTGGAGAGGAATAGGGGGACATGCATTAGAATGTTACGTTCTAAGAGTTCTAAGCTTAGAACGTGACGTTCTAATTCAGAGTTGGAATGTCACGTTCTAATTCTGAACTAGAACGTCACCTTCTAATTCTAATTCAGTCACGTTCTGATTCTGAATTAGAACGTCATATTCTAATTCTGACGTTCTAATTCTGAATTAGAACATGACGTTCTAAGCTTAGAATTAGAACGTGACGTAATTCAGAATTAGAACATCACGTTCCAATTCTGAATTAGAACATCACATTCTAATTCAGAATTAGAACGTCACGTTCTAATTCTAAACTTAGAATGTCACGTTCTAATTCAGAATTAGAACGTGACGCTCTAATTCTTATAACCTGGGGATCTGGTTGAATCCACATATGTTGGGAAATGGTTCTTATAACCTGGAGATCTGGTTGAATCCACGTATGTTGGGAAATGTTGGGAATTTTTATCATTTATTTGCACTGCCTATATCTCCCTCTCCTCCCAAAACACACGTCACACACACCAGCTTGTCGGACCAAGAAGCGGTCAGTAACTCTGATCAATGAGCGCAACTGCACATCTGTCAAGCCTTACGATAAAACGTACTGCGCTGGAGACTGTCTGGAGCCGGGGTTTCGCTGCCGTCCAAGCAAGTACACCAGTGTTGCCGTTCCTGTGACGTGTCCAGGCGATCTTCCTTTTCGAGATCATTACTTCGAGGTGTGGTCAGCCAGGTCCATGTGTAGTTTGCTGTTTGTGAGCCTGTTGTATATTTACCAGGCAGCGCACGCGAAGTGCGTGCTCGGCTGGTTCCTAAGATTACTTTTTCCATGTCTGCAGGGTTCTCCCTAAAGCGTGGTAGCGTGGTACTGCACCACGCTGAAGGCTTCTTCTTAAGTTTATTCATAAGGACAGAGCCATGATGTAATGGGGGTAAAAGTGAGCACTAAATGGAGAAAATACATGAAAACACATGTAAACAAGCATGTTCTTATGTTTTCAAACAAGAAACCTACATCAAAGCACGTGTTCTCATGTATTTTCTCCAATTAGTGCTCACTTTTACCCCCCATTACATCATAATGGTAAAGGGTCTATTAAGCTGAAAGGGCTTCCAAAACACTTAATTCCTGTAGGACTGCTAATGGTAAAGGGTCTATTGGGATCATTCTGCAGGCTCAGAATAAGCCTGAGAGAAGCTTCCACACTTTTTGCCGGTGGGGGGACTCACCCTGCCACTACCATTCTGAAAAAAATTTCTAGGGAGAACCCTGGTCTGTCTGTGTATTTGTTTGCTTGCGTGTCCGCACTTATAAACCAGTAATGCCTCCTGAAACTGCTGATAGTTAAGAAAGACTTCTTGCAGTTCAAAGGACCTTACCTTGGTGAGAATCCGATGGCGGTGACTTGGGACCTTCACTCTAAGGCTTATGGAAATACCATGCTAAAGGTCACCTTTTGATCCGGGGCTATTTCCTTCCATGTCACATGATGCAGTTGGCACCTATCACATGATGCAGTTGGCACCTATCACATGATGCAGTTGGCACCTATCACATGATGCAGTTGGCACCTGTCACATGATGCAGTTGGCACCTATCCAGTTTTTTTCCTGAAGGGCATGCAAATGTGTTTACATTTCTTGTATCATGCTTAGTTTTAGAGATATGAGCCTGTAAAGTCAAAAAGCAGGTTTTGCTCTCTTGCGTATTCCACTATAGTATTGCAGAATTTGTGTCTTTAAAGTCGATGCTTTCAAAAATGCGGAATGTGCTGGGTAGCTGCTCAGTGAGTCACATAGGGGGGGGGAAAAATCCTTGTTATGTACATTATATCACCTGTGATGTTTGCATCACTGGTTTAGGTTATCAGTGAGTGTGGCTGCCTGCCAGAAGACACGGTCCTGCTGCCTGAAGAGGAAGGCTCGTCCACTTAGGGGGGGGGAGAGGCAACAAATCTGAAGTTTGTGCGCACACATGATCACTTTCATTCTGCCTACCGCACCATTACACCCAATCTGCTGTCTGCATGCTGCTACTGCACGCATTGTGTGTGTGTGTGTGTATGCAAGTATGTGTATGTGACTGCTGTATGATATTAATTTTGTGGTTTCCTTTGCTTGCCAATATAGGTCTTTTTCAATTTTGTATCAGCGCAGTTGATTTTTTTCAGGCTTGCGATCACTTACAATCAGTATGTTACCTACCTCATGATTCATGATTTATCAATTGCTAATCACCTACAATATCTTTGTACATGTACTGTGGGGGGTTGTTATGGAAGTGACGTAATTATATGTCACGTGCGATATGCAGACGGCGCGCGCCGGCGTAAATTCACTACATGGTCACGTGCAGTTTATTCGAGTACTACCATGACCACACCCATTTTCCAATATATTTACGTAACTGCAGCTAGCGTAAAAGTATATTACACTAAGCGTAGCAAAAATCGCTACTAGTTCCCTCAACTAACGCAAATTTATAAATTGTGCTAGTATAGATATAAAGTGTTCAGTTCGTAAGCGTGCAAAGAGATATCGCTACTAGGCCTAATGGCCCTCGTTGAGTTAAAACTCGCGATCAGCCGCCGGAAAGAGCCTGTTGCAAGTTCACCTGATGGAGAAAGAGACCCGCTTCGCAGCGTCCTGATGAATACAGAGCAGTGGAGAGCCTTAATAACTGCGCTTCGAAAATTCCGGCTACAGTCGTTGGCAAACAAGCTGGAACTAATGTTCGGTACGTTTATAATTTCTGCACTCAGTTACGAGATATCTACTATATTGCTGCCGTAGATACTCAGTAGATGCTGTGGTGATGTTTACGTACGAATGTACGACCACACGTGAGCATAAAGGGATAATTAAATCATAGATATACAATCCCCTCCCCAGGATAGGCAACGACTATCTATGATCGATCATACGGGGGGGGGGGGGGTATTAATGCCAGTATCATAGCATACAGAAGCATACATAATAAAGCACAATAATAATTATAACTGGGCTATAGGTCAAGTATAGCCTCGTTCCCGGGCCTCCACCCAGCTTTTGTCGCTTGCAATACGAAAAGCTTTCCTTCTCGCTCAGTCCCATTACGTAACACACACGAAGCGGGGAGCCCTGGGAACTAGGCTATATATAGCTAGGTCAAGTACATGTACAGTGTGCCGCGATGTAGCTATATATAGCTAGTAGGCAAGTGAACAAAGGTTGGTGGAGTCCCAAATGTAAACAATGGGCTTTGAATGTGTTAATCTGGGTGGTGGGGGGTGAATGGGATGGAAGTAAAAGGAATATGTAGTATGAATACATTTTGGGTACACAATGAATAGTGGACAACATGCCAGTTGAGTGAGCAATAAACAGTTACATCATGCACAACGAAAAGGGGAATGAGAAGGGGGATTACATGTGCTGCCATAACCAGCTTGTTGTCACCCACACTACCTACACATTACCCTTTCGAATTCACTGTACATGCAGGCCACTATAATGCCATAAGCATGCACTTTCAAATGAACCTTAGCTATAGCTAGCTATTGGAAAAGGTTAAACTTGAAAGTGGATTCCTTATTCTATTTTCAGCTGCAGCTGTGCCTGGAAAGCAGCCACAGGTGTTTCTCCTCTACTGCAAAGATCCACCACCAGGGAAGACAACAGAACAATTCTGTGCTGAAGTATTAGCCCTAGCTGATCTGATCAACAGAATTGGAGGGATTAAATGCGAATGTGACCAGTATTACCCACATAAATCCAACTGGAGCCTTTGGACTGAGCAGAAGATCAGTGAAAGCGATTTTGTCCTGCTGCTTTGCTCACCAGTGATGGGTAAACCATGAGCTTGTTGAAATGACACAGGGAAAGTTCTATGCCAACTCCATCCCGAATCACATCGATCCAAAAAAGTTCATCCCTGTGTTCCTAAACAACAATTGGCAGTACAGTACAACCAGTAGCCCAAGGCTACAGCTACTGCCAACAAAGCTTCACACTGTGACCCACTACGAACTGAGGGTCAGTGAGCTTATTTCTAGGATGGGTAATACCCGTGGCATGACTGCTGAGCAGTTTGCAGAACAACTCAGCGACCTACTTGGGGAGCCAGTATTTCGTCAAATCGCAGTACTTCTGACGTACTTGCGAGGAGAATCCTATACACCTCGGCCATTCCAACCCCAGCAGCAAATTAAACTGCCATCACCTCCCCAACCAGGCATGAGCAATGTACAATGTACCTCCGTAGGGTAGGGTAAATTGTTAGGATAAGAATAGACATAGAGTATACAAATTTGTATTTTATAAACCCATGACATAGATACACTACGTATGGTATAATTGAAAAAGTATTGCCCATTCCTTTCGATCCAGGTCCTAAAGCCACTGAGACACAGAAAGACTCCAAATATAGTGATTCAACCACCAAGACACGAATGCCAAAGTCACTCCACAAATTGTACAAATTTTTATGGCACCCTTCAGGTGAGCAGATAATAGTATATAATTATTACTGCAATAATAATTATAGTAGATTGTAACATGTAAACTCGCAAATCAATTTTTATGTGGTAGCTATAGCTGGTCCACTTATCCAACATCACAATGCATTTATTACAGCAAACCATGGCCATCAAGAGCAAGCAAAAGAACAACCGATTGCGGACCTTGAATTTGGCCCTTTGGCACAAGGTAATTATTTAGTGCATAAGTATTCATGCTCCAGATACAAGCGAGGGCAAATTTCAGCCCCTGTAGGTAGCTTGTTCCCCATGTAGCCTTTCCCAATTTCATGATGCCAAACAATAGGTGATGTCGTTACATGAAAGCCCAACACGATATCACATACAACGGTCCACTGCACATGACAGTGTGTGGTATTATCGATATCATGTAATGGCATGACATGCTCTCCTGTTTCATTTGGCATTACAGAGTCAGAAGTAGGGATCACCGGTAGACCAACTCAGGTTGTAGAGCTGAGACTTCTCTGGTTCCAAAATATGCATGTGCAAAGCAGTATGTATCATTATTGTCATGTTTGAGCCATAATTCATAGTGCCACTGGAAAATTATAATGCAGAGATCATTTCATCTACTCTTAGCGCGCCTCCAGTTGTCACTCGAATCAGCTCTCACCCCAAGAAATTATTATTCATTGTGGAAACTACTACCTCAACCATTCGGTGGAAAGTTTATTATCACCAATGGAGCCGGAATTGACATCTATATTATTGCATCATATGGTGGCACCATTCTCGCAAGGCAGAAAATCCCCAAGAATAGCAGTGCTACAATTGAAATCAAGACACTCTCTCCGTACTACCGTGTGGCAGCTTATGCACACCAAGATGGTCTCGAATGTATTGTTGATAATTTTCTACTAATGATGGCTGGAGGTTTGCTTACAGCTACTGGGATCTTTGCATCTGTGGGTGATAGGGCAATCCGTAAAGCTCTTGGCCCAGTTAGTGGTGTTGCAACTGTTGATGGAATTTGTGCTACAATTGCGAATCATGCTGAAGTGAAAAAAGATGGTTTAACCAAAACACGACTCATAAAGTATGGCTGTGAGCGCTACACCTTTAGACTTCGCATTGCTCACAGCAAAGTAAAGAAACTAGTAGTGAACTTGAAGAGTAGTAAAAATTCTAACAATGTAAAATGGCTAACAGATAAAACTACCTATGACACCATAATGGAACTTGAACTGTCTTCTTCGAACTTCTGGTATTGTTAAAAAGCACTTTTGTATTAATTCCACCCTACAAGCAGACCAGGTTTTTGGGCTCTGTAAAAGAGAATCAAGACTAGGTGGTTTGGGACTGAAGTTGTGTGATGAGCAGACCACCTGCAGCTGTATGCTAACATTTTTTTTATCAGTGTTACACTATAGACCATGAAATGTTAAGGATGATCAGTATGTTATGACTGCAAATGGAAATTGCATTTTCTCATCTTCTTTTCCTTTTTACTGATATGCCACTTTTGAATGTAAGAATTTGGTCTTGCTACCTGTACTGTACCAAGTGTATATATTCTTTTGTACATTATATAAAAATACCCATTGCTGTTCTGATTCTGTAGAATATTTGGAATAACGACTGCTCTAGACTGAGAAATGGTTCACTGCATGCATGCACAAAATTGATGGCCACGTGCACTCTGCAGCAGCATTAACAGTTGCAGCCTTGCATCAGGCATATGAAGACAAATCTTCCTGCATATGCATAATTATGATAGCCACTAGCCCAAACTCAACCACTCTCAGTTACTCCATATTACTGTTATAATAGTAGTCTCGTCCCCAGCCCCTCCCCCCCCCCCGAAGAGTGTCTGCATGGCCTGGGAATGAGGCTTAAATTTAAGTCTATAGAGCGTGTGTCGATTGATGGTAATTTAATTAAACATACCAGATCATGTGATCAGGTATATTTATAGTATATAGTTCAAGCATAATAGATGACTGAATAGACATCAATTTGGTGAGTCCCCAATATAAAATTCATGCTAAAACACATAGTCTTGGAATGTATTAATTAGGGTGTGGGGACAAATGGGGTGGGGTAAGAGGGAGGGGGGAGGGTTGCAAATCCAATTCATACCGTATGAACAAGAGTCACTTGATATGAATAAATTTTGTATAATATAATGCATTGGTAGCAGACAGCAATAACCAGTTATTGTCTTATCTCATGCAAAACATAAAAGGGAAAATTATTAAGTTGCCATAACCAGCCTACATTATAATTACCCTTGGGAAATACATGTCCACTGCACTGTTAATATTAATGTCAGATAATAGTTATATACAGCTGTAAATTTAGTGAATAATATTATTTCAAGGCATTAACGTTAACCTAGCATGGATTTGTATTCTGTAGTCAAAATTTGAAGCCCTATAAAGTTCTCGTACACGGGATAGTTTAGTAATACCATAGATGCTATAAACAGTTTATGGTATCTATGTTAATACAGAGGTTGTGGACTCTGTGCAGCAATCAAACCTCAAAACCGAGGTAGGCCTAGCCTAGCATAATTTCTTGGCATAAGAGAATTGTCAGCATAATAGGCAGAATTTTGAGCCTTTTTCACCACTACATATTACAATAATAATTAAAAGTATATCTGCAAAAGTATAACAAAGACCACTAGTACTGCCACCAAATAATGTTTGGATCAATAATTATTACATTTGTATATGATGACAGCAATCAATCAAACTTTGACCAGGCATAAATTAGCATAATAATGCTGATTGAGAGCATTTTGAAGGCTAGACCTTGTCACGGGATCAGAGCGTTCCTTATATGGAAGCACACGTCTTCAAGCGGAAATACCCGTTTCCGTCTACACAGGGACGAAACGCGAATGGCGCTGACCAGAGATGATCTAGGTACTGTAGCGGGCAAACTGTTTTCCGCTCGCACAGAGTGGAGTAGGCTTGGCGTAGCATTGAAAATTGGCAAAGACAAGCTGGATGCGATTGCACAGGAGAGGGGAGACGAGAGAGACCGCCTCCGCAGCGTCCTAAACTACTGGCTGAGTCGAGAACCCACTCCTACGTGGGCAGATTTGGTAAATGCACTTAGAAAGATCGGGAAAGAGCCGCTGGCACGCAAGCTGGAACCTACAGATAAAGTGTTTTCATCCAGTAAGTTTATACTGGTATGCATATAAATAAAAAGCCACTTGTATGTACTTATGATTTTTGATCTGGGCCTGTGTATTACAGGAGCCCATGAACGCGGCTCACAGCCGTAGTAACTGCGCTCATTAGCGCATGGTAGTACATGTATTTCATAGCCCAGTCCATGGCTAATAATTGCCAATTAATTACCCAATCAGTCTGTGATTTAATTTATGAGTCTGCAAACTCTTCTGCCTCTGCTAGTTGTTATTTTCTCTATGGACCCTCAGTAGTACATCCGGTTTCTGTCAGTAAAAATGTTTTTGCTGTTAATTAGATTCAATGATGTATTAAACAAGGTTAATAACGTAGGCGTGCCATTTATTGTCTGGCACGCATGCGCAGTGCTTGCCTCGTGCATTTCAGCAGCAAGTCTTTAGCTTTCCCACCCTGGTTTCCCTCCCAAATGGGCACAAGTTGTTTTTGTTTGTTTTCTTTGTTTGCTGGTTTTTTTTGGTTTTTTTTGGTCTTCTTGTTGCTACTTTATTTTCTCCGCCAACTTGGTTGGCGTGATAGGGCATGAGGGGAAGAAGGGGAGGTAACTCCACCTTCTTGACTCCACCCCATACCACATATGAGTATAGTGGCCTGGCCTCAGATTCTATAGCATGTCACCCAGCAGGCTGTCGCCCTCCTTGACGCAAGCTGACCCTTGTCGGGGTTGTGTTGCCTCCCCTAACAACCCCTCGTGCAATTGCCCAAACTCCATCTGCCACTTATTCTGGCAGTTACGGAGCAATCTGGTTTGTGTACATGTATGTGACATGTTAGGAGCTACACAACAGTTGTAGGTGAGTTATACTATATCGAGGACTCTGGTCGGGTCTGGGTCAGTTGATGCCGGAGATTATTAATGTGCCATTTCCGTTTAGAAGAAAATGGATGTCTGCTGGTTAATGTGATAATAGCATATCATTTTCTTTAGAAGATGTATTAGATCCCTACTTAACTGATGCATGGTATGTAACAGTTTCTGAGGGCTGTCCCTGTGATCACACATGGTGGATGTGTATGCCGGCCAGCACCATGTGACTAGTGTTTAATATTTGACTAAACATGTGACTTAACAGTAAATGTAGCTAAATCCTTAAACGGACTTGTTTTGAGCATTACACCAGACTGAAGTCTGAAGTCGCCAAGTTTAGACCTGCTAGAGAAAGCGGGTCTCTATATATAGAGACCTACAACTTTTACAAGTCTGTACTCTCAGGGTATTCCTGAAGGTATTTACTATTTGTAGAAGTTGTTTACTATAGGCCTGGAGGCTGCTGTTGCTAGGGCTACACTCTAAATAACTTAGATACCTCAACCAATGGGATCTACGGGCTTTAGAAACCCTCGTTTCCCGAGGGTTTCTAAAGCCCGTAGATCCCATTGGTTGAGGTATCTAAGTTATTTAGAGTGTAGCCCTAGCAACTGATGCATGGTATGTAACAGTTTCTGAGGGCTGTCCCTGTGATCACACATGGTGGATGTGTATGCCGGCCAGCACCATGTGACTAGTGTTTAATATTTGACTAAACATGTGACTTAACAGTAAATGTAGCTAAATCCTTAAACGGACTTGTTTTGAGCGTTACACCTTGTTACCAGATTTAATTGTTCGCTCTAGCATGCCAATCCATACTAGTGTCTGCTTTCGGTTCTGGTACCCCATGTTTGGAATTCTTTTGTTGCCATAGTGTCAGTGTAGTACAGATGTTTGCAGCTGCTTACCATCAATTTGGGTACATTCCCTGCATTCTGGTGTAGCCCAAGCAATCAAAACCCTCTGCTTTTTTTGCCTGCCTTTATTTGTTTTACTCACATGTTTGCTATATGATGTAATGGGGTAGGGCGAGGGGCCGGGGAACTGGTTGAAGGGTATATGATACACAAGTGTGATAGTTCTAGCAGTAGCATCACTATCCAATGGACTCATCAATCTGAAAAAGAAGCAAGGGAGATAGAGCAAGCCACCCAGTCACGCCCAAGATCCGCCCTCCAATACTTAAGCATCTCGCTACTAGCAAGGCTCCTTGCATTCTAAATGTATACCTAGTATATTACGTGTAGGCCATGGTAGGCATTGAAGCCATCTTAGTTCCTGACATGCTTGTGTGGAGTAAGGAATGTCTACAAAATTGTGCCTGTACGATTAATAAGAAATTTTGGTACGGTTCAATCATGATAGTGGGCGAGGATAGCACGGGTATGCAGAAAGTCCTTAAACTTGAGTGGGTAATGCTTTGACTTATGCAGTGGCATTTATGTACTTTTTTTTAATAGTATAAGTTTAAATACGTATTTAATAGGCTTACATGTGTACAAATAACTCAGCGTATTATTCGTACAGCAAATGTGTAAATTCAGCACTTTTTCAGGTTTAATGTTCTATTTCAGTTTATAGCTGCTATCAATTTAGTCACCGCCTAGAGAGTGGAAAAGTAGCGGAGTTCAAAGGTTAATAAATCGTAATATCATCAAAATGGAATGTTTTAATTAGATGGAGAATGCAAAGCACTTTCACCTACAAACACCACAATGCTTTTTAGAATAAAAATTCTGTTTCCTGTTCCTTCCTCCACATGACAGTCTACACAACTCGTCTTTAATTACTTGCCAACCGGAGGTAGTCTACTAAAATGGCTGCCTTGGGACAGTTAACTTTTACACTGCATACTGCTGCTTCAATGCAGACCTACAATGTGCGACTCGAGGATATAGTTAGAAAGGTACTTAACTGCGTAATAGCTACAAAACTGTGGTCAAGCCGGCTGGTTGCCGAGCGATGACTAGCAATGGCGTCCCCACACTTCGATTTTATGGGCAGCATGGTGCAAAACCAAGGAGGGAGCTGGTATCCAAGCGTGGAGGACCTTTTCTCTAGGACTACAACATGCTACAATTCCTTTACTGTAGCTCAGCCATAATTCTCAAAAAAAAGGATGCAAACTTCGAAAAAAAATGCACTAATTTGTGACCTAGCTACACATCCATACAAAGGGCTAGACAGTTCAAACAAACGCTAGGTTATTCGCCTGTCTGTTCTCTCTACATTGAAAAACGTTGCATGCTCATACCTTGAACGGATCAAGAGATACACTGTATAAATCACACATGCCAAGATTATGCCCTAAAATTGCATCAATATTGTCACTACAACTCATGCATGTAGGCTTCCTAGGGCTTCGCATTCCAGTACACACACTCGAAGTTCTTAAGATGCCAGCGAGTCAGTTGAGCAATCCTCAGAGTTCTAACATGCGTGTAGCTATGATTGTCCATGCTTTCTGTACTGTGTGTGACGTTCATGCATTATCACGTGTTAGATCAAACGTCAGTGGGCAGCACTTGTATGAACTTCCGCTACTGAAATAACACTCCCATTATTACAACACGTTTGCATGTGATCAGTATACGACTGATCACACAAATTTTGGAGTACTACTACCGTATTTCCTTATATAAAGGCCCGGGCGTTTATTTCCTTCCCGCCACTTTTGACCCGGCGTTAAAACGAGGCCGGCGTTTAAATGGGGCCGGCGTTTATAAACGAGTGCTCACTCGTGCGTACAAAAATTAATGCTAACTAAGACTTCCTAGCGACGAAACACTCCCAACAACTGTAGCAAGCATGAAGAATTGCTACTAGCTACTACAGCTACCCGTCTAGGCCTGAGTCTACCGCTATTTTGACACTAAAACAGTAAGCTGGCTGGCGGTATGGGCACATGCACACACACAGACGCAATAAACCGGACACAAATGGGAGAGTAGTTGCTTACCGTACTTTCCTGCATCGATTTTCCAATGATATGTCAGTAAAACATGGCGAATATTAACGGTCCACGTGCGCAAGGTGCCACACCCTCAGCTCGACCCGGCGTTTAATCGCAGCCCGGCGTTTATTAACGATAATACCGAACTTCCACCCGGCGTATAAACGAGGCCGGCGTTTATTTGAGGGAGGCTTTTATACGAGGAAATACGGTACTTTAATTGGTGTTTATTTGTCTCATGCATGCCTGGACACTAACGCCCAGAAGGGGGATTCTTGGATCGGATTCTTGGATCGTTGTCATAGTGAACCACTCACTGATAAGATGATAACTGATACCGATTTACCAACACTACTATATACTTGGTGGCATTTTCCTGTAGGTCTGAATACGTTGGGGGTTGGCATAATTCATTTAAAGTAGTTAAAGTGCATTGTAGTCTCTTTTGTGGTTCCATTGTGTTATTCAACAGTGGAAATTATTAATTGTGCCCTTTGGACCGAATATCCTGGTGAGAACCCTGCAGACTAGGATGCCAATAATGTGTACTTAGAGTCCCTTCAAGTAGTTGAAGTGGTCACTAAAACCAAAGGGCACATTAGTGATTCTGGGGCAGACCCAAAGGGCACATTAGATGCCCCAAAGGGAACAGTACCCCTTGGTATAGGCCTAGCGAGAACACTGCTAGTCTGACTAATATTCTGTTCTTTGTTTATAGCTGCCACTCCACCAAACTGTTCTGACCTGCAGCTACCAGACACACCCCCTCTAAGTCCTAAGTGTATGTTACTATTTTTCTTCTCGCAAGAATAATAAAGTTCTAATGTACGCAACAATTTTGAGCACAGTTGCATAAAACTCCCCATTTTCACTTGTATATTGCTACGTCTCTCACTTCCAGTGCAGCCACAGGTATTTCTCCTCTACTGCAAAGTTCCACCTCCAGGGAAGATAACACAACAATTCTGCGATGAAGTATTAGCCCTAGCCGATCTGCTAAACAGAAGCGGAGGGTTTAAATGTGAATTCGATGGGTATAATGCTCACAAGGCCATTGCCAACTGGGGTGTTTGGACTGAAGACAATGTCAAGGAGAGTGATTTTGTCCTGCTGCTTTGCTCACCGATGATGAGTAAGTACCTGAAGTCTCCAAACCATGAGCTTGTTGAAATGACAGTGGGGAAATTTTACGCCGACTCCATCCCTAGTTACATCGATCCGAAGAAATTTATACCAGTGTTCCTGAACACCAGTATACAGCAACAGCTTGTGCCAGCAAACCTTCAAGCCGTGAAACACTACGAACTGAGGGTCAGTGTGTTCATTTCTAGGATGGGTGATACCCAGGGCATGACTACTGAGCAGTTTGAAAAACAAATCACAGAGCTACTTGAAGAACCAGTGTTTCGTGATATTGCAGCACTTCTCGCCTTCTTAAGAAGAGAACCCCAAACACCCCGTCCACCTCAACCTGAGCAGCCAATTCAACTACCACCACTGCCACAATCAGGTACAGTTTGCTTTTAAATTTAGTAAATTCTCATAGTATGGGCTTTGATTTTGCAGCAACAGAGATGTGGCTATATAGCTGAAAAACTGTCGTAAAAGACTGATTATAGCTACTGCAGTCTGTATGGGTATAATTAGCACTTAGTGAAATAAGTATTATTACTCACTGTTTCATTGATTTTCCTTGACCTTCTAGACTTTGATGTCTCTGAAAAGATCAAAAAATTGGAAGATAGATATAGAGACTTAGTCTCCAAAGCACATAAGGTGATACAAAATAAGTCACCTGATGTGAGTGAATTTCGTCGAAATATTCTGCTGCTTCCAGCAGCACTGAAAGAGGAACACCAGCTGTACATAAAAGAGCATGCACCAAGAATCTGCAGTGCCAGTACCGTTGATGAAATGATTGGTCTTCTCGACATCTACTGGGATTACCTCAACTATGGGCTGCTCGAACATATCGTGAGAATCTACGGAGATGACGAAATACAGCAGGAAATGAAAGATTACCGTGAAGATGTGGAAACATTCAGGAGTCAAACCTCTCTGCGAGAATTCTACAAGGCCCAACCAACACCTCGAAAAAGAAGGAGAAAATTCTCCGAGTCAGATTTCAAAGAAGACCTCCAATACTTCGAGTTCAAACATGGTAGGCTCACCTTAGATTCTTCCCTACAAATTGCTGAGGAGTTTCGACGTGAGCTGGCTTTCGAAATGTCCCTCCGGCCTTGTGCACTCTACCTTTTTGAAATAAAAGAGGGGAGTGTATTGACAGTCTGGTCCACCACATCAAGTATTGCCAACTACATCAAGTGCAAGATCCAAGGAGGCCAGGTTCAGATTCTAAGGAAACACTACATTTTGGAAGTGAAGATGAATGATGACATCATCTACCAAGGTATGTCTTTCTATCATAAGTACGTGGGTTTACAAATTGGACAGTGTGATTCCATAGGGTACAGTGGTAGTTTTGGTGCAATTATATTCCACAGATGATGGTAAAGCCGATCGGAAACCCAGTGCCCAACCTCGGTGTCTGCGTCGTCCAGTCTCTGCTGGTGACAGTAAAGGTAGCAAGAAAACACTTCGTTCAAAATCAGTAGAAAGATATCTCATTCGAGGTATGTATGCGCATGAATACTAAAATTGACGGTGGAAAGGAATACAACAGCAACATCACTTTCTTTTAATTACTCCTTCTGACAGATCGTGGAGGCAAGCAAGAGACTGAAGAAGAGGGAGTCACTACAAGTCTTCCTACATCTATGGGAGGTATTGTTCAACCCTAAGTGAATACCTTTGAACTAGCACCTTTTAGTAATTTAAACGTGTGGCATTAAACAGTTCCCTATTTTAACCCTCATGCAATTGCAACCCAAGCTAAACAACGCTCAAGGCCAAAGAAAAGACACATCAGTTTTGGTAAGTAAATTGGACACATTCTCTTTCCACTAATTTATTGTATCACTTTCTAGCAGAAGATTTTCTTCCTCTATAGTTAAAAGACGTCGCTCAAAGTCAGCTGAGAAGCTAGCAATGAAAGGTAGGTCATGCTATACACAGCTACAGCCATGCATACTCTATTACTAGTATCCTAACTTTACATGAAAGGCAATCAAGAGCCCTCAGAGCTGGCACATGAAGCCAAAGGTGCATACTCATATTAATAGCTGATGGCAGTCAATCTTTGATACTGTGGGAAGTGTTTTTCTCCATCCTTGTCACTATAGTTAGTATACCATTACTGCTGCTCTAGCTAAGTTCAAAGGCCTTTGTTCAATTTTCCATACACTGCTTACTTTCAGAGATATAGCATCATCAAGTTAGATGGTGATGGAATTAGAGTGTTTAGGGCTACAAGTTGACATTTTGCCAAATGCCACCATTTAATGTCAATATACTGAATCCTTGGGGGGGGGGGGGGGGGGGGGGAGGGATTCCAGAACATGACGGACATGACACATAATGTGTAAAGAGATTTGGAACCCATATAGCGTAAGTCATCGATTGTCGACCACCTAATTTTGTACACGTATCTACTCCAATACCGTACTAGCTAGAAACTACAGACAAAGTCCAGTTCCAAGAACACTGATCCAGCTACCAAACGATCATTTTTCGAATGAGTAGCTGTAATGGCAGGGTCTTACCGAAGCGCAGCAGTGATCGGCTCTCTTCATGTATTGTCGGCCAGCTCTACCTGTTGTCGACCGCTCGATCGTGGTAGTTCACGCAATGTCGGCCATTTCGCATTTCCGTTCGTTGATGTCACAGCATTTGAACCACACCCACCAAGTATATATCTTTCGAATTTACAGCATGCACAGACTCCAAGATTAAAATTTCAGAACTTACAACGTCGCTACAATGCATCTTCAACACTGAGCCAGCTATAGCAATTTTCCCGGGAACGTCGCGGTATCCGTAATCGATCGTTACCGTGTATTTTTCTACCGTAATTTTCGCCGACAATAGATGGTGGTCGACATTCGATGACTTACGCTAAAAGACTTTAATTGCCCACTTTGCTGCAGCTGGCAATAATTCTGAGGGGATCACTTAATACAAGAGAATACATAATACCATCGCAGATATTAGCATAAAAAATCTACCCATCAGTATACACTTTTGTTCATATTTCTATGTCATACGTTTCATCATGAGGTTTCTACTTGATATATAGCTGCTAGTCTGTTCTTCAATTCATACTTTTCTGTAGCTACGCAAGGCAAACAATTCCGAGGGCCTCTAGCGCAAGTGGAAAAGGAAAATACCCATCCTCAGCCTGATCGCCATCAAGTAGAGCAACCACAACCAGAAGGTCCACGTGGCCTTGGTGTATTTATACAAGGTAAATCATGTGTTTATACAAGGTAAATCATGTGTTTATACAAGGTAAATCATGTGTTACATGCATACAATATCAAATAATCCTGTGATGGCAAGCATGCTATATATATCCTTCTGTATACATGGCCTAGCTTAGTCTATCAAGCTAAACCATCTAACCCCCCCCCCCCCCCCCTGCCAGAAAAACTCTCCCGATTGGGGGTGTAAGAGAGAGTCTGGCTTAGCTTTTCCAGCTGGGAGATCGTTACTTTATTTAAAAATCAGCCAAAAATATTTTCCAACTGAAGACTGTGCTTAGCAATACACTTATATGCAGCTGTGCAGATTGGTTGCTTACAGTGAAAGTGCTGACTCAGCAATTTTACAGTGCGCCTCCAGTTAGCAGCCAGAACCTGCCAAAACAGATTGTCTGAATGTTTGAATGACTGGAACAGAATTGGGTACCTCACATAAGCACCCGGGGTATGTTTTTTCAGCAGTAGATATGACTCATTATATACCTGCAATGCTGAAATCTGATTGGTTAGAACAACTTAGAACAACTTAGGCATAGTACAATGAGCTGTACATACCTTGGCCTATTAAGCCTTAAAACTCCCAGTAGCTTCCACTGTGCTTATGAGACATACGTATGATAAATGCATGCACCCGGCTGGTAAGAATATATAACTGCATGATATTCGAAATCACGAGCTACTATACATGAGGTCCCAAGAAACTACCTATCTGTGAGTGTTTTACTTAGCAAGATTACTTTATATCTTGCATGAACGACATAAAATACATTTGTTATATACAATATGCAGGTCTTCCTGAAATGAGCCCCTGGAAATTGCTGCCTCAACCATTTGGAGGAAAATTTAGTGTTACCAATCAAGCTGGGATTGCCATTTTTGTTATTGCATCGTATGGTGGTACCATTCTCACAAGGCAGAAAATCTCCACGAACAGCATTGCTACTGTTAAAATCAAAACACTCTCTCCGTATTACTGTGTGACATCATACGCATACCAAGAGGGCCTGGAATGTATGGAGGATAACTTCCTGCTGACGATGGCTGGGGGGTTGCTCATGGCAACTGGGATCTTTGCACCTGTGGGTGCTAAGGCGATTCGTCATGCTCTTGGCCCAGTTAGTGGTGTTGCAACTGTTGATGGAGTTGGTGCTACGATTGCAAGAGTGGGACATGAAGCAAAAAGCAATGCACTCATAAAATGCGACTACAAACGGTACGCCTTTAGATTTCGTTTGGGTCATTTAAATGAGGAGAAGAAACTGACAGTCAGTATAAAGCAAAGTTCTGGTAGTGTGAAATGGCTGAAAGATTCAATTGAGTATGGTGAAATAATGGAACTTGAACTGAAAGCCAATTAACTAACTGCTGTCTTACTAGCGCTTTCTTATAGTTAACTGCTTCCATCATTTTTCCTGTCACTATCTAGCCTCTCTCTATCTCTCCAAGGACAATTAACTAACTGCTGTTTTTCTTTCTTATAGTTAACTACTTTAGTTTTCTCATCATTTTCCCTTTCACTATCCAGCCTCTCTTTATCTCTTGATCTCCATGTCCTTTTTTTTTTTGATATTAATGTTGCTAGCTGTGCCATTTTTCCCTTTTAGAGTACAAAACTAGCTAGTCTAATGCACACTCATCAGCTATAAAGGGCTGGAGGGGGAGGTGTAATTCAAAGCTATAGTCTTTGCATATGTACGTGACTACGTCAACATCTAGCATGCATACTGGTGGCCTCATTCCAGGCCTCTGGATCCCTCAAAAGCAGGGCAGCCTGGATGATCAGGGTGAAAGGAATCAGCCATCATGTTAAAAGCTGTAGCCCTATAATAATAAGTAAGTTCTAAGGCTTTCCACTTTTTCTCCCTCACATTGCATGCTCATGCATTATGCAGAAGTTAAAGGCGGGGGGGAGGATAATAAGAGGTCAGGAGGGAGTGAGCGAGTCTGATAAATACCTTCACCTCATCCAGCTTGGTCAGAGATTATCTTCTAGATCTGGTCATGCATGACACCTCCACAAACCGTTGGGTAGTGATCTGATGCGCCTCCTTAGCTACATGGTTTAGAGGATAAAAGAGGACATAAGATGAGTCAATCGCTTATTACTTGACAAGAGAATACGGAGAGAGAAAAGAGAGGAGTATATATATTCTGATCTTTGGCTGGTGTCTAGGCTATGTGGGTTTGTGCCCCTTGCCAACAGTGCTGTTAGGAAAATATTTCAACAATGTAATTAAATGACATACTGAATGTGCATATTATGTTTTCTGTGCCGACAAATCGACATAGCCTGATGAGTCATGTTTCTCTAGCGTGTGTTTCTCTGTTGGAGATAGCTATGAAACACATATTTCCTAACATAGTGATTTAAGGAATGGCTCAGGAGACAAAAAGGAACCTTGCTGTAGAGGCTTTCTGGGAGAACTATGATACTTTGCATTCTACTCTCAGCGTACAACCGAATGTGATTTTCAGACTTGCCTCAAAACTTTGCAACAGAGCAGTGATCTCACCAGAAACTCGAGATGATATCCAATCCACAAGTGCCCCTGCAGAGCAAGTATCCAGGCTTCTCCAAGCAGTTGAATCCTCCATCCAATTTGATTACCAGAAATTGCGGAAGTTCATTCGAGTGCTAAAGAAAGAACATGATCTGGAACCAACTGCTACACAACTGCGTCGGTGCTACAGTAAGTTTGGTAGCAGCCACAAGCAACTCCTGCTGAGATATAATATGTTATTATAACTGTTGTTACTAATCCCTGTAGTAAAAGCTGAGGGGTTATATTTAGCTACCTAAGTTGAAAGATTTAATGAACCATTTCAATCACAGCTGTAGATGCTATGACATGTTTCACCTGAGGCCATTTCAATTGGTTGGAAAGAGAATTTGCAATGACATTGGTTAAGGCCATGAACACAAAACAGTATATACTGTTGTATTGCAGTGGTGTAGCTAGCTAGTAGTTACTGTAGCTATATATATTAGCACAGTGGGTCCCACTACCTTACGATGATCATGGATACCAACTAACATGATTTAATCTTCCTCAGGAAAACTGGTCTCTGAAGCTGGGCAGCCTGAGAGGCTGAGTGAGAGCCATAGTTCAGAGTCTGAGACAGAATCTGAAGGCCAAGGTACTTAAGGGTGCGTCCAACGTATAAGAAGTGATTTGACCACCAATATTCATTTGAGTATTTTGGCTTTTCTTGCCAAAGTTGTGGCTTACTTAGTGTGCATGCATGTTACAGGCCTTTTGTTCTGCAATGTTGGAGCTTGAGCAGCTCAAGACTGTCGCCATTTCTTAGAACCTTAACTCCAAAGTGGTCGTTATTTGTGATCACTGATAGCTAGCTATAGTACATAGTGCTTGTGGTTCCTCCATTTCTGTTTCCATTCAGTGTCCCACTCAAAAGATTTATTCTGTATTATCATCAGCTACAATACACATTTATTACTCTTTCTGCTCTCCTTCGATGAATGCAACATGAGCACATAGCTAAGGGGGCTGGCAGCTATGAAGTTTTATTGATGTAGGCTTAACATTCAATCCTAATGACAGTAAGATTGACCTCTGCTCTAAAGTGTGCAAGACAGTTATGACCAGGAGATTAGCCAGGTTGTATACTAATCCTACATAATATATTTTCCACTCCAGTCCCGAACAGAAGTCTTCCACAAGTGTTTCTCCTCTACTGCAAAGATCCACCACCAGGGAAGTCACCGGATGAATTCTGTGATGATGTATTGGATCTAGCTAACCTGTTGAACAGGAGTGGAGGACTCATATGCAAATGCGATCACTACTACACGCATGAGGCCAACTGGAGCGTTTGGACTGAGAAAATGATCAAAGAAAGTGATGCTGTATTGTTGGTGTGTTCTCCAATGATGGTTCATCACCTGCAAGAGCCATCCCATCAGCTTGTTGAAATGACAATGGGAAGATTCTATGCTGACTCCATCCCGAATTACATCAATCCAGCAAAATTCATCCCAGTGTTCCTAAACAACAAACGGCAGCTACACCTAGTACCAACAAAGCTTCACGCTGCGACCCATTACGATCTGAGGGTCAGTGAGTTAATTTCTAGGATGGGTGATACCAGTGGCATGACTGCTGAGCGGTTTGCAAAACAAGTCACAAAGCTACTTGAAGAACCAGTGTTTCGTGATATTGCAGCACTTCTCACCTTCTTGAGACGAGAACCCCCTCTCTCCCCACCCACATGTCCACAGCCAATCCCAATCCCACCAATCCCACGACCAGGTATAATAGTACCAGATACAGCATTTTTATATAGGGTTTTTACAACAGTGGAACCTCTCCAATTAGGGCTCCCTGAATTCACTAATACACAATCACTTTTTCATCCAGCAACTGACCTAATATAAGGATACTCCTAGTCTCATTCTCTAGCTGGTTTCCCCAGTTTATATCGCACAGTGTAGAAAAGCAGTAAAAACTGGGGAATGGAGCTGGCATGGGAATGCGGCTAGACACCCCAACAATCATATGTTCCCAAAGGTGTCCATACTATTATGTCAGTTCCACTATAGCTATATCTGCTCTAAAACCATGGCATGCATAATTCATATTCCAGGGCGGTACTACCTTTCCAGGATAGTGGTAAAATCTGTCATCTTATAGTGTCTCCCCTAACTTCAAATCCGCAACAGGTCCTGATACGTCTATCACAAAGAAAAGGATCAAGACTTTGGAAGGAAAGTATCGTGAATTAGTTACCAAGACACGAAAAATTGTAATACAAAAGGTACCTGATATTGAAGCATTCCGTGAAGGTATCACTCTTCTCCCAATTGGTCCATTGAAAGATGAACATGGACACTTTGTTGAGAAGAATATACCACAAATTTTCAGCGCAACCACTATCGAGCAAATCTTTGGTTACTTCAATCTCTACTGGAATTATCTCAACTATGGGCTCCTAAAGCACATCATTGACATCTATGGTGATATTGAAACAAAGCAAATGTTGCAAGAGTACATAGATGATGTGGAAATGTTTCGGAAAGAAACTCGTCTAGATGTGTTTTGGAGTATTTACAAGCCTGAAAGAAGCCCAAACCAATGTCAAATAGCATTCAAACATAGCAAGCTTCGTCCAGATTCATCACTCCAAGAGGTTGAACAATTTCGCCAAGAGGTTGCTCGAGAATTTTCACTACCAGAGTTTGTATTGTCCCTTCATGAAGTAAGACCAGGTAGCGTGTGGACATTCTGGGTAATCCCCTGCAAGATCATGGCTGCACTGAGGGATCGCATTGAAAGTGGTAACTCAAACGAGTTCCTCAAAGGGAAAGGGGTAGTGAAAGTGAAAATGATAGTTGACGAGCAAGAAACAACCATCTACTCAGGTCAGTATCTTGGTCATTTCGATACGCAATGCATACATAAAAAAAGTTTATCACCTGCTTTATTATCACTGCTTTAGAGTCACGTAACATCCGTGACAGTCATGTATTGCAAGCACTGAAAAGGCAACTGCCTCAGGGTAAACCAAGACGTCACACAGCAGGGACAAAGTCAATAGAAATACACAGTATGTGCTAGAAATACAAAGAATGTACATTTATATTGTTTTATAGGTATCACCCTATTATAGTACAAAGCTATACTGCAAACTAGTAGTATGAGTAATGCCATGGTAATGTTATGAGTAGTAACATTATCAAAGTAACAAGGAGTGATGTTTTGTATTATAGCCTTGTACTATGGTGATAATTATTTGATCATACATACCTTGAATGGCAATTGACTTATGACACTCCAAGCCTTTTACTTACCGAAATTACTCAGCCGGTTTTTTACACTGCAAAAGCTGGGTGCAGGCCAGGGAACTTTGGAGCATGTCTAGGTTCGGAAATTTTGTTGTTAAGACAGCAGCCAACTCAGAGTTTTCTGTGCCACACGAAAGTTAAAAAAGATGCTGCATACATGCATATCCTTTGATGAATTATCACGCATGCATTAACAACTCTTCGTATGAGAACCTTTCAGTAAATTCAAGATTACCACTGGTTTAGTATTCTGTTATGCATAGAAAAGTATCCCTATATGGTATCTGACTAAACATCAAAGGCCATTGATAGCTTGATGCACTTTTGATAAAATACGTACATTGTACCTTAATTCATAGCCTCTTATCCTTCAGCTGAACGACCCACAAGGTCAAAGAAAAAACAAATCAGTTCTGGTAAGTATTGTGATCACTGTATTACAATTCACTTTATATTGTGTCACTTTCTAGCAGAAGATTTCTTTCCTTTATAGCCATAAAACGTCGCTCAAGCTCAGCTGGGAAGCTTGCAAGGAAAGGTAGGTTTATAAGACTTACGTAATTATATAATAATACAGACGTACTTTATATCATGGCATTTAGACTCAAAATGCTTTCAAGACTCCTTAGGTCTGGAAGATGAGACATACACTAAATGTGTCCGTATTTTAACCTACCTTCCTTAGCGATAAGCTCTGCTTCAAAATTTGTGATAAGGATGTTTAGTGGTGATTATCAAATCCTTGGATCTTGAGCCTGTCACCTGAGTAGCTGTTGAAGTAAGGTTATTCAAGTACAAATGCCTCACGGAAGGGCTTATGGTCACAAAATACATTTAATAGCCAGCTATGGCCATCAACGCTATTGATGTGTACTTTAACGTCGTACCCAGGCCTTCCACACCCAGATTTTATCTTGCAGTCGTGGAGAAAAATCTTACTCCCGGATTTTTCTCCACAGCTACGAGATAAAATCTGGGCGTGGAAGGCCTGGGTACGAGGTTAGTGTATTTTGGGTATCTACAAAGATAGAGGTTTATTTGTAAAATTTCTAACCACTCCCACTGTATATTTATCATTAAGGTTTCTATCAAGTTAAAGAGCTAGTGGCAGCCAGCACCAGTCTCAAAGGAGGTAAGCTTGCTACCAAAACACCTGGCTACTCAGTAATCAACATGGCTGCCATGGGAGCTAGAGTGGAGAGCTTGAGCTGTAGTTATACATGCTCAGAATTTACACTCCCCATGGTTGGCACCATACCACCATGTGCCTCCTGTAGTCATATCATACATGATTGATTAATGCTACAAACTGAACAGTTGTAGTGAGCCTCCATAGAGCATTCCAGTGCTACAAGTTAAAGACGGTATTCATATCTTTGCCAGTGGGTGCCATTTAATTTATTGGAAATGCACATGCTGAATCCTGCTGGTAGCTAACAGTCACTAGGCAGGGACGTAGGCCAGCCACTCATCTTAACCAGAATATAGTTTCGTCCAGAGTCCAGAATACAGGTGTCCCAATAACTATTTATAGCAATATGCACTTTTATTCATGCTCTATGACATAGCTATACATTCCATCATGAATTTTCTGCATACTATAATTGTTCTTTTAACTTGATGGAATACTAGACAAACAGAAGGAAGTTACCTATCCTCAGACCGGTGAACATCAGGTAGAAGAACCTCAGCCTGAAGGTCCACATGCACGTGGGCGCCTTGGTGCATTTATACATGGTAAATATGTCACACGTACACATTGTCTAAGTCTTCATAATAGTATCCATGCATGATGAATAATCCGACATGTATCCTTCTCTATGTATCATTACTCCTTACTCGTCATTTACTCCTTTGATTATCCCCTTGAATTTATGCTCTTAATCAGATTGCCGGTGCTGCCTGTAGCTAGCTACGGTAACAGTTCTTATGCTATGTTGCATAAGTGTCTGCCTTGTGGTGGCTGCTGTTTATCTTGCTTACTAATTGAATGTACTTTGTCCAGCCCTGTGCAGGTGCGCTCACTGAAGCGTTGCAGATATTGCACTGTGGTTAGTGCAATATCTAGATACTGCACTGTGGTTAGGGAAATATCCAGATATTGCTGTGTCAGCACAGACTGGTGGCTTGTAGCTTGTTTATTCAGCACAATAAACTTAGCAACCACCTAGCAACGTCAAATAAACTATTATATTGGTGCATTTATACATGGTAAATATGTCACACGTACACATTGTCTAAGTAGTATCCATGCATGATGAATAATCCGACATGTATCCTTCTCTATGCATCATTACTCTTTACTCGTCATTTACTCCTTTGATTACCCCCTTCAATTTATGCTCTTAATCAGATTCACAGGATCCTGTATACTATATCTGTAGTGCAATAAATACTGATTGGCAGTTTGGGGGTTGGTACTTTCATGTAGCTTCACCCCCAGGTTCTCCCCTGGGGACGAATGACATTGTACAGCTGCTGTGATTGTAAATACCAATTTCCCAGAAATACTGTTGTTTGGTTTATTTAACATTGCCTTTGCTATGTAATGCTTTGGTATTTCATTTACTGTTCTTTTGACCTCTTCGTGTTCCTGTTTTTTTTCTGCATTGCCTTGTCTACGTTGCTTAGCTTCCATATGACACATTTTATTTATCACCTATTTCTGCATGAATGATGTACAATATTAATTAATCAAGTCTTTTATATCTAATACCTTATATGCAGAGCTACCTGGATTGAACCTGAACCCCTGGAGGTTGCTGCCTCAACCATTTGGAGGAAAATTTACCGTAACCAATGGAGCTGGGATTGATATCTTTGTTATTGCATCGTATGGTGGTACCATTCTCGCAAGGAAGAAAATCTCCAAGAATGGCAGTGCTACTGTTAAAATCAAAACACTCTCTCCATATTACTGTGTGACATCATACGCATACCAAGAGGGTCTGGAATGTATGGAGGATAACTTCCTGCTGACGATGGCTGGGGGGTTGCTCATGGCAACTGGGATCTTTGCACCTGTGGGTGCTAAGGCGATTCGTCATGCTCTCGGTCCAGTTAGTGGTGTTGCAACTGTTGATGGAGTTGGTGCTACGATTGCAAACGACGTTGAAGTTACAAGAGAGGGATATGCAACAAAAACCATTGATGCACTCATAAAATGTGACTGGGAACGATTCACATTTAGACTTCGTTTGATTCATAGAAATGACGAGAAGAGGCTGACAGTACGTTTGAAACCTAGTGAAGGTTCTGGTGATGTGAAATGGCTGAGAGATCCAACTGACTATGTTGAAATAATGGAACTTGAACTGAAGGCCCATTAACTGATATCCTGTCTCACTAGCACATCTTTCCATACAGTTATTTTCCCTTTCGCTAAAGCTATATATCTGGCTTCTTTGCTATGATCTGTATTATACTTGCTGTGCCATTTCACTCTATCACCCATCTACGTGTAATCAGTAGTGATGTCACTAGTGGTTATCCTTTACTGTCGTCTGTATGTTTTCTCCCCTCAGTTTGGAATCAGAAAGTTCTTGGCTTTTGATCATGAGCATAGCTAGCTGTTTTGGGCTGGAACGGGGACAAATATACTTGTGTAGTGACTTTACATGGAATGCCTAAGTGGACACTGCAGAAGTAAAATTATATTTATTTAATAGCCTTGTTCCCAGGCCTTCCCCAGCAAAGCAAGCAACATCCCTAGGTGTCCACTACATGACATTCGGAACTCTACTGCTGGAAGACTCCAATGGAGCGAAAATTCGACTTTTTTTCTGGATTATACGGAATTGGTCCTTGTCTGCATGTCTGGCTTGGGTAGGCTAGCTAGCTACATCACAGTACAGCTATACGTACAATGAACAGGAAGAAAAAAAAACAACAGCTTGGTGCTTATGAATGTTAAAATCACCTGTTTCTGTATATTATGCATGGGTACAAAAACAGCTCCATTGAATCTGGCCAGTACAATCCTACGGTACTAGTCTCGTGACCAGACGCGAGGGCGCGGCGCGCGCCGGGCGCGGGCCGGCCGACTAAGTACTAGGTCTGGTCACGAGATTTCGACGTATACTATATACTAGCTAGCTAGCGTCGCACTGTAGTGCATATAAAGCTCGCGTGTAAGTCTCGAAACAGCTTCTGCTGCTATACATAAAGTGTGCTAGTTATTAGTTCATCAGTGCTGCTAGATCTATTATGTAACTTTATGAATAAAGGCGGTAATCTATAGCTACAGCCGTGAGTGAAAAGTGGGTGTGACTACGTATGACACGGTTATGTTTGCACAGAAGATTATGAAGCTTGCATCTCCATCTAAGTGATGGCCGAGACGCCAAGAAGGAATCTTGCAGCAGATGCTTTCCAGGAGAACTATAACACTCTGCAGTCTACTCTTGTACAACCGAATGTGGCTTACAGACTTGCCTCAAAACTCTACAAGAGAGCCGCGATCACACCAGAAACTAGAGATGATATTCAATCCACCAGTTCTCCTGCACAGCAAGCATCCAGTCTCCTCAAGGCAGTTAAATCTTCCATCCAAGATGATTACCGGAAATTTCGGAAGTTTGTTCGAGTGTTACAGAAAGAAAATCATATGCAGCTGAAAGAAGCTGCTAGACAGCTGCGCCAGTGTTACAGTAAGCATCCATTATAGCTGTATGTAATTCAGACACTGGGAGTTTATTTGAAGAGCTTGAGCAGTTATTTTACCATCCTAATTGGCTCAGTGCATAATAATATTATGTTTAAGGAGACCAGGGTAAATCATACTAAACAATTAATGTTTAAGCTGTAAAATCCATGGATATACTATAACTCCTCAGGTAAACTGATCTCCGAAGCTTCACAGTCTGAGAGTTCCAGTTCAGAGTCAGACAGCAGTTCAGAGTCTGAGAGTCCCAGTTCAGATTCTGAGGCAGAAGACACTGTACATGAAAAGCAAGGTCTAGTGTTTATATTACTTTTTTAGAACATGACAGTGAACATATAGCCTCGTTCCCGGGCTCTTATGGGGAGAGAGTAGCCACTCCTCCCACGCAAAAGCCTAGGAACGAGGGTAATGTACTACATGCCACCGGCCTAGCCATAAGACTATACATAATTAGACAGCATGCAAAGATACATGATTCATTGTTTGTAATCTGTGGTAAACATCTTAATGCTAAACATAACTGTTGTGAGGTATTATGTTAGCATTTTTTCCTAAAAAGGGCTTTTCTGTAACAAGGAAATGCCATAAAGATGATGTAATAAAAGTCCCTGCTTGGTATGCACATGAATGTCATAATTAAGCTCTGTATCATACCACTCAGTGGTAGTGTTTCAGTTCCAGCACTATGTTTATCTTTGTTGCCAGTCCATGCAATCTTTATACAATATATACCTCGCTACTAGCATTATGGGAACTGTAATTGAAGCCATCAATCAAAATCATGCAGGAATATAATTGTGTTAGCATGTGTACAAAGAGATAACCTGAACCATCTCAGGAGATTCCAGAATGCACCTCTAAGTACCTAAAATCTCAAACATTTCCTGACCCCCCTAGACAGTGGTGGGCTAGCAAGCATGCTCCAATACTGTTTTAATTTTGCTTGTCCTGTTGATATTTTTAATGAGAGTTGAAGGACAACCTTTGTTAAATTCTGTCAGCCGCCTCCAGACCCTGCTAAGGGGCTTCAGTGAAGGGGTTCCGGTCCCCTCCAAAGTCGAAATCTTAGATCAAACTCTGACTATACCAATATTTAAGATTTTTTAAATTATAATCCAAGTACTTTACCATGCATGCAGATTGAAGGTATAGTGGCAGAAGACTGCTGATTACCTACATATAGCTACTGCTGTATCACTTGTGTAGTACGCAGAGACAGGAAATTGGTATACTTTTCTCACTTTCAGCCCTGCCACAAGTGTTTCTCCTCTACTGCAAAGATCCACATGTACCAGGAAGGTCCCCGGATGAATTCTGTGATGATACGTTGGACCTAGCTGATTTGTTGAGCAAGAGTGGAGGGTTCACATGTGAATGCGACCACTACCACACACATAAGGCCAACTGGAGCATTTGGACTGAAAAAATGATCAAGGAAAGTGATGTTGTATTGTTGGTGTGCTCTCCAATGATGGTTCAATACCTGCAAGAGCCATCCCATCAGCTCGTTGAAATGACACGGGGAAAATTCTATGCTGACTCCATCCCGAGTTACATTGATCCAAAGAAATTTGTACCAGTGTTCCTGAATAGCAGTCTACAGCCACAACTAGTGCCAGCAAATCTTCAAGCGGTGAAACACTACGAACTGAGGGTCAGTGAGCTTATTTCTAGGATGGGTGATACCAGTGGCATGACTGCTGAGCGGTTTGCAAAACAAGTCACAGAGCTACTTGAGGAGCCAGTGTTTCGTGATATTGCAGCACTTCTCGCCTTCTTGAGAAGAGAATGCTCTACATTCCGCCCACTTCCACCCCCACAGCCAATTCAAATACCATGTTTACCATTCCCAAAATCAGGTACTGTTAGTGTACTTGTACACTGTTACTGTTTATTGACATAACTGCTGTGCGAATACGTGCCACTTCAAAAAGGGATTAGGCATACTGCACTTTTTATTGTTATAAGTATAAAATCACTGAGGAGTGAGGCTGTGTTTGATGTACTTATCAGACTCCACAGCCTGCATCTAACCTCATTCCTAGGCCTAGGTACATGCACATTTTAGCTATTGAGCATGCATGGGCCTGTAACATTATTCTACTTGCTACATAGCTATGTAGCAAGTAGAATAATGTTACAGGCCCATGCATGCTCAATAGCTAAAATGTGCATGTACCTAGGCCTAGGAATGAGGTTAGATGCAGGCTGTGGAGTCTGATAAGTACATCAAACACAGCCTCACTCCTCAGTGATTTTATACTTAGGTAGGGACCAACTGAAAGACAAAGGCACTGCTTTGCCTTTCACTGGACACACTGTACACTTTCTTTTATTGGTAGTATTAATACTATTTAATAGGTGAATTAGTTTTCACTATACTACATTGTATCCCCTTGGTATGTTCAGTTGATGTTACAGAAGCCAAAATCAAGCACTTGGAAGAAAAATTTGGAGTTTTAGTCGCCAAGACAAAGAAGAAAGTGAAACAAAAATCACCAGATTTGGATGCCTTTTGCATGAAAATTACACTGCTTCCAGTAAAGCTAAAAAAGCAGCATCCCAATTACATCAAAGAGCAGGCACTGAAAATCTGTTCTGCAAGCAGTATCGATGAAATTTTTTACTACCTCAATCTCTACTGGGATTACCTTAATTATGGGCTTCTGGAATATATTGTTGGAATCTACGGAGATGATGAAACAAAGCATGAAATGAAAGAGTACCATGAAGAGGTGGAAGCATTCAGAAGTGAAACATCTCTGCGAGAACTCTGCACAGTTCAGCCAACGCAGTGCACGAGAGATCTCAAAAAAGACCGCAACTACTGTAACATTGAGATCAAGCACGGCAATCTCACTCTGGACTCCTTGTTACAAGACACTGAGCACTTTAGACAGGACCTAGCTTCTGAGTATTCTTTTCATCCTTGTGCACTTATTCTTGTTGGGATAAAGCCAGGCTGTGTATTGACAGTCTGGGCTATCCATTCGATTCTCGCCAATTACCTGAAGGACAAGATCCAGAAAGGTCAGGAATTCCTCAGGAATCATCATGTTTTGAAAGTGAAGATGAATGAAGATACCATCTACAAAGCTGAAACTCAGTCAGGTAAATGCTAATATATAATAGCACTTACCAGTAGAACTGGACAGATATATAGGATATGTATAAGTAGGAGCTTATGAGTGCCACGAAGCAGTGTGAATATAAGATGTCACTAGTATACTACAGTAAGGCAAGACTGGAAGTATGCCAAACTGACTTTTTAGTAATATCATGGGTGACTGGTTATTTGCGCATGAATGCCAAGTGTTCCCAAACCATGCATGGAACATCAATTGCTAAATACATACAAACTGGGTTAGCAAATACAGAAAGGAGAATATGGAAATTCTGGCAGCTTTTGGAAGAGAGTATATATTCATGTACCTGGTTAAGGTAGCCTTTTTCTCTCATAGATGCAGTCCCTGGAAGAATGCTAGCACTAGGCCCAACAGCAGCAGCAAGTGTCACCAACTTGAGCATTGGTTACAGCACTGATAACAGTCCAGGTCTGTGATTGTGTACTAGTCTAATATATACATGCAGCAGAATATTTTGCGTAATCCTAGCAGAATATCTTGTAGGATTGCGCAGAAAAATTGCGCAGTCCTAGGATTGCACAGCAGAATACTTTGCGCAATCCTAGGATTGCACAGCAAATATTTTGCGCAATCCTAGGATTGCGCAGCAAAATATTTTGCGCAATCCTAGGATTGCGCAGCAGTATATTTTGTGCAATCCTTGGATTGCACAGCAGAATAGTTTGCACAATCTGCAGCAGAACACTTTGCGCAATCCTAGGATTGCGCAGCAGAACTTTTTATTCATTTATTTTGCGCAATCCTAGGATTGCACAGCAGAAACTTTTGCGCAATCCAAGGATTACGCAGAACACTTTGTGCAATCCTAGGATTGTGCAGCAGTGTGTTTTTGCGCAACCCTAGGATTGCGCAACAGAATATTTTGCGCAATCCTAGGATTGCACAGCAGAATATTTTGCACAATCCTAGGATTGCACAGCAGTGTGTTTTTGCGCAACCCTAGGATTGCACAGCAGAATATTTTGCGCAATCCTAGGATTGCGCAGCAAAAACATTTGCGCAATCCTAGGCAGCAGTGTGTTTTTGCGCAACCCTAGGATTGCGCTGCAGAATATTTTGCGCAATAATTCTAGGATTGTGCTGCAGAATATTTTGCGCAATCCTAGGATTGCACAGCAAAATATTTTACGCAATCCTAGAATCCCATTTTTAAGCGTTGTTAACATCTTAGGATTGCACAGCAGAAAATTTTGCACAATCCAAGGATTACGCTAGGATTGCACAGCAAAATATTTTGTGCAACCCTAGGATTGCGCAGCAGAATATTTTTAAGCATCGTTAACATGAGAGGGTGGGTAGAGTCCTAGCATTGCGCAAAGTATTCTGCTGTGCAATCCTAAGATTGGGGGGGGGGGGGGGTTCTCGTACCTCTAGCCTTGCCACTACAGCTTGCTCGCTAGAGCCATTTTTTCTCTGCAGCTTGCCCGATTCCCCCCCCCCCTCCCCTTCTCTCCCTCAGTCAGCAGTTAGGGGCTGTGGGCGTGGGAGCTGCAGCTAGGTGTATCTTCTCTCCACTGGGTAGAGTGGGGTCCTGCACCTTGGTCCTCAAGTTGACTCAGTATGATTGGGGCAGGTGCAAGTCATGGGGGTCAAGATGGGGTAGCTAACCTCATAATGTGGCTACCGAGGTGGCCAAACATAGCGGATTAGTTTCTGGTCTATACTGGACTAGGTCTGGCCCATGCGGTGGGACCACCAGTGGCTTGCACCTGCCCTCCCGCCACATACCTATACCAACAGCTATGGTGGGTAGCTCATGATCACATCAGTCTAAGGTGGTAACCCGATACATGTTAAACCCCTAGCTATTTGCTCTTGACCTATAGGTAGAGCAGGTATAGCGGCGAAAACGTGGCATATGAGCAAATGTACTATATTTGTGACACTTACGTACATGCCAAGTTCTTCTCATGCAATTCTGAATATATGAACTGAAATACCTTTTCGTATAGCTATACAACAGCATGGAAATTCTGGCATTTAATTATATGTCTGGATACCAATTTTGAGGTAGCCTTCTCACTTCAAAATGGGTACATGAATTGCATAATATTAATTTCACATGTATGGTATAATATGTAACGCTTTTGCTATC
Source organism: Phakellia ventilabrum (assembly GCA_963921505.1). NCBI lineage: Eukaryota > Metazoa > Porifera > Demospongiae > Axinellida > Axinellidae > Phakellia > Phakellia ventilabrum. The sequence continues at coordinate 5,645,261 of OY997393.1, read as the reverse complement.
TTTGACAGCTTCAGTCCATAGAGGAATGGCCACAGACGCCACCAGCTTGATCAGTGGTTATGGCACAGCTGATAACAGTCCAGGTCTGTGATCGTTTGCAAGTGTGTATGAGAAAGATATACGTGCATGCTGTACACTATGAGATATGATGTATGCACGTATCCTCATTCCAATTTTAGACGTATGGTGAGTTAGACAATGTTAGAGTCCATAGTATATAGTGACAGGTTATAAGCGTGCAGTTTATAGTTATAGGCAAGCAAATGCATCACATGTATGCTGTGCATTGGAAGACATCTGAAAGCAGAGATTCATCATTCTTGATACAGTAGCTCAACTGAGAGCACTTATGAATTACTTAGCAAAAAGCTTTCCACACTTTTTTGTGGAAGGGTGCTATACATCTCTTCAAGTTGTCAATGATTCTTACACCACTGGACTTGGCCAATCAAATGGTTTTCTTAGTGAGCCAACCTGCACTTAATACACTCTCAAGGCATTTTTTTTTGTAATTTATGTTGTCCTCCATGTAAATACTAACCCCTGGTTAGACAAAATGAAATGATGTACACAATTTGAATGTGTAATATACTAGCTAGCCTCGTTCCCCCCAACTTTCATCATGCATACGTACATGCATGCTACGATATATAAATTTTAAAGCTATAGTTATAGGGACTGGGAATGAGGCTACGAGATACAGCTAATACACATTCTCTAGACTGGCATGGCATGTAGCCACACAACAACACATAAATGGTAGCCTTTTCACTTCAAAATGGGCACATAAATTACATAATATTTATGGTATGACATGTAACGCTATTGCTATCTTTGACAGCTTCAGTCCATAGAGGAATGGCCACAGACGCCACCAGCTTGATCAGTGGTTATGGCACAGCTGATAACAGTCCAGGTCTGTGATTGCTTGCAAATAGTATCAATTTTATATGTATATAGTGATCGAGCTAGCCGATCGCGATGTTAGAGTCCATAGCAGTAGCAGGTTATAAGCATGCAGTTTAAATTACAGGCAAGCAAATGCATCACATGTATGCTGTGCATTTGAAGACATCTAAAAGCAGAGATTCATCATTCTTGATGCAGTAGCTCAAGGCACTTCAAATGCAAAGGCCAGCTCAGCAGGCTAGGGTGGGCAGGTGTGTCATAGCCTATAAACTTTTATACTGCTTGAACTCTCAAGAGCAATAGTGTGTGAGACTAGTGAATGCATGCACAGCAGAGTCCTTTGCTGACACACGTTGGAGTGTCCGTATCTTTGAAAGCATCGATGAGTTCCCATGCTTGTGTCACGAAGTTCCCAACTATTTTTGCTATAGTTAGAATGCACACTTTTCACACTTTGTGTGGAAGGGTGCTGTATTTCTCTTCAAGTTGATTCTTACACCACTGGACTTGGCCGATCACACGGTTTTTCCAGTGAGCCAACCCTGCACTTAATATACTCTCAAGAGAATTTTTAATGATTTATGCACAAACAGCATGTTGTCCTCCACAGTAAAAGCTAACCTCCAAAATGAAATGATGTACACATTTTGAATGTGCAAGATATGTACCAGTATTATACTAGCCTCGTTCCCCCCAGCTTTCATTATACATGTACATACATGCTGTGATAAAAGCTGGGGAGTTGAGCCTGGGAATGAGGCTACCAGATACAGGTAATACACTTTCTATAGACTGAAATGGTCTCAATAAATCCCTAGCTATTTGCTCTTGACCTATAGGTAGAGCAGGTATAGCAGTGAAAACGTGGCATGTGAGCAAATGTACTATATTATTTGTGACACTTATGTACATGCCATGTTCTCCTCATGCAATTCTGAATACATGAACTGAAATACCTTTTCACATGGCCACATAACAACATAATTAGAAATTCAGATACCTATTTTGAGGTAGCTTTCTCACTTCAGAATGGGTACATGAATTGTACAATAACTACATAACTCCATTGATTTCTTTGACAGCTGCAGGGCATAGAAGAATGGTAAGGCCCACAGATGCCACCAGCTCGAGCAGTGATTATGGCAGCGCAGGTCTGTAATTGTATGCAAGTGTGCATGAGAAAGTCATGTATGCACCTGCTAGTTGTACTCATTGCTGCATAATAGCATGCATGTATACTTATTCCACATTCATTTTTGGTTCCCACTTCCAAACTTATTATATTATCATGTGAAGAAAAAAACACTCACACCTGTAGCCTATATACATGTTTTTAGTGGATACATAACAGTATCATACTAATGATGAACTCCAAACAGCAGGCTTGTTAGCTACAAGCATCCTTTAGAGAGAGCTGACAAGCAAAGTCTGATGCTAACCAGCATTACTAATATCCACCTGTCTGATTCTGTGGCCTTGAGGCTGCTTGAGGACATCCTTTCCTCCATTCTAGGTTCGATCCCTGACATCTCACTTACAGCAGCTCTCACCCCAAAATCAGTGTGGAAACTACTACCGCAACCATTCGGTGGAAAGTTCAACATCACCAATGCAGCCGGAATTGACATATATGTTATTGCATCATATGGTGGTACCATTCTCGCAAAGCGGAAAATCCCCAGGAATGAAAAGGCTACAATTAGAGTGAGAACACTCTCTCCATACTACTGTGTGACATCATACGCATACCAAGAGGGCCTGGAAAATATGCAGGAGAAGTTCCTACTGACGATGGCTGGGGGGTTGCTCATGGCAACTGGGATCTTTGCACCTGTGGGTGCTAAGGCGATTCGTCATGCTCTCGGTCCAGTTAGTGGTGTTGCAACTGTTGATGGAGTTGGTGCTACGATTGCAAAAGACGTTGAAGTTACAAGAGAGGGATATGAAACAAAAACCATCAATGCACTTGTAAAATGTGACTGGGAACGGTTCACATTTAGACTTCGTTTGATTCATATGAATGATGAGAAGAGGCTGACAGTAAGTTTAAAACCTAGTGAAAGGTCTGGTGATGTGAAATGGCTGAAAGATCCAACTGACTATGTTGAAATAATGGAACTTGAACTGAAGGCCCATTAACTGATATCCTGTCTCACTAGCACATCTTTCTATACAGTTATTTTCCCTTTCGCTAAAGCTATATATCTGGCTTCTATGTTATGATCTGTATTATACTTGCTGTGCCATTTCACTCTATCACCCATCTACGTGTAATCAGTAGTGATGTCACTAGTGGTTATCCTTTACTGTCGTCAGTATGTTTTCTTCCCTCAGTTTGGAATCCGAATGTTCTTGGCTTTTGATCATGAGCATAGCTAGCTGTTTTGGGCTGGAACGGGGACAAATATACTTGTGTAGTGACTTTACATGCCTAAGTGAACACTGCAGAACTAAAAGTATATTAATAGCCTTGTTCCCAGGCCTTCCCCAGCAAAGCAAGTGAGGAAAAGCAGCCTGCTGTGGTAGCTTGCTCGTACGTGCAGGGATCTGAAGGCCCAGGATTGCCAAGAATGAGGCTATCATTCTGTAGACTGTAAGCAATTAGAATGCAAATAGCCTGGCCCTAGGTCTACAAGATTACAGTCCCATCTTTGACTCATAGTCAGCAGGTACGGAGTCTTGGTACCTATTAATTTGGGAGGAGCCATTATCACCATGGTAACCTTTCACTACCGCTTGACCAGCTCCACCCCCTATTGTAATATCATCGCCAATCCCTCCCACTGTGGTTGGCTCTGTCTAACTGGGTGGTTTGGTATCCATGCTGTCATCCATACCAAGGGTCAAAGGAATCGCCACATAGCTCTGTGTCTGGAGAGGGACAGAGATGTGATGCACATTACAGTTATACATCATTTCTGCATGATTTATCTGTGTTGCAGCATAATTTGTCTGTACATGTACATCTGCATGTACACACCCTTGGGTGTGATGCTGTAAAAGGGGGAGGGGGGGAGGAGGTAAAATTTAACACCACCATGATCATGTGATGTTTGGACCAAAACAGTTTGGAGGCGCCCAGCTCTCTAGTTAATGCCCACTTCCTGTGTATCACCGTGGCAGCATCATTTTTGAAGCATACACCAAATTTTAATAACAACATACATGCATGTATACAGCTACATGTACCTGATCCTGATTTGGAGCCCTCCAATTTGCACACATCAGTAGTTGCTTTGGGACTCTCCTCCGATCTTGCTGCTGCACTGCTGCTGTACCCCGTCATTCTCAGGCGACTGGGGCTAGGTGAGGGGGAGGGGCCAAGGTACTACATGTAGCATGGGCATGGTACGAGACATGGCGACACATAGTCTCGTTCCAAGTCTGGGCACGGGATCGGGGATAGGGGATCGGGACCTCGGGAGTAGGCGACATGAAGTCTACACATGGAATTAACTGCGCGCGCGTCAAAAACGCGCGGGAAGTTCCGCCGCGTGGAATATAAAAGAGTCAACTCGGCCGAAGTCCTCTTGTTTTAGTGCCTCGGAGTTCAGTCGAGAAGTATGCTGCAATACGTTCAAGAGATCCAGGCTAGCTGTAGCCTACTTTGGTAGCTTGCTTCAACTATACGCCGGAGTCTACACACTGTCCATCTGCAAGTACCGCACCGTGTTCCGACATGGCTAGCCTGCCAGCTGCGGTGAGTATTTGAACCACCTGGTATTTTTACTGAGACAGCTGCATCTAAATTTAACTTTCTCTCACTTTTAGATTTGGCTACCGTCAGTGCCGAAAGACAGACGTCGAGTCCCACGGTGCGGCAGCACTCTCCCTGACTCCAACAGCAGTAAGTGTTCTTGTCCACGGTTGTGTCTTACTATAATTATTTCAAGTTTTGAATTTGAATTCGTGCCATGAGCTTTTCTACATACATGGATATTATTCTTGCTTTCTTAGCCTTTTCCCAGTCCACAACCTAAGGACACCAAGCGCCAGAAATTAAGACATTCGGAGAAGACAAGATGATACAGGACATGCTTGCAGCTCTACCGCCCAAGTCTGAATTCTACCTCCAGAGCCAATGGCTTCCAAGAAGTTTGCTAAGTTAAATGTGCATTGTGCCACGTTATTGCGTAGCTAATATGGTTATTAAATGTGAGGTTGAGGTTGGTACAACCAAGGATCCTTGGTACAACGTTCTTGGTAGCGCATACGTACTTAATTTCGCGGAACTAAATTTTTGGCGAAACCTTACGGATTCGTGTCGTATATAGCTCGCTCGTATTAAATTTTGCGGTCGTACGTTCAATCGCGAAACTTTGTGTTCCGCGAAAATAAGTACGTATACGGTAATCAGGTTAAGTACATATCTATTGTACAATGTTATAGAGGTATGTTGAGGTATAAAGGTACAGGTATAAACAATGTTCTTGGTGTATACCAGGGCATGGTAAAAGCTATGGTATTAATGTGAAGGTTGGTTTGATGGCCGTTGTGATGGCCATTGTGTAAAGGTCAGGTACAATGAGGTTTGAGGTGTGTCGCTTGGTTGGTGCTTGGTTGGTTTCTTGGTTGGTTGCTTGGTTGGTTGCTTGTTCGTTTCTTGGTCAGTCGCTTGGTTGCTTGGCTGGCCGGCCAGCTAGTTGGATGGTTAGTGAGGTTCTTGTGAGGTAGCTAGCTAGTTTTGACAAGGTTAGAAATGTAGAATAATGTAGCTACATTACATGTCCATTGTTTCATATTTAATTATGCGTGCTTCCAACTGTAACAAGTCTCCTTCAGGTAGATAGATTCTAGATCTGATGGTGGCAAGACAACCCAGACGCTGACGACTGTCCTACCGTACAATGATCTGGATGTGTGCTGATATATTAGAAGGTAATGCCTGCTGTAATCACTGCCCTAGTTAAACTATTATGTCAACAGCAGCCACTTATCTTTGCTTACTGTGCATCTCTGTATGCTAAAATATTTATATATGGTCCATTTAGGTGGCTGCTCTAACTAGAAGTCAACGGCAGCTACTTATCTTTGCTGATTGTGCATCTATGTATTATGTTGATCCATTCAGGTGGCAAGATGACCCAGAGACGGTACCGGTGGCAAGATGACCCATAGATGTTGGCAAGACGGTGCTCCCCCTGAGGGTAATACAGAGTGCGATTGATGGTCTCTGGAGGGTGACTTAGCTGATACCTGCTTCACTATCCCTAAAAAGGTGACCGGCAGCGATGACTGGATTCTGTGATGGTGACTAGAGGTGACCTGATATCTCAGAGAGCCATGGCGGTCATGATGTAAGATTTATATTCACTAGGTTTACTGTGTGCATGGAACTACATTAGCATTAATACAAGAGCTAGCTATATAGCTATAGCCTTATGTGTATGTGTGATATATATACCTAACAGTAATCCATCTATGCATGGTTCCTGAGAGTTAATCAGCTGTTTCTGTAGGAAAGTAGATATCTGTAGAAAATAAACATGCTTGAATATGACTAGAGGTAGCTACCGGTGTCTGTTCTCTTCCAAGGGGTGATTGGAGCTGACCGCTGGAGTGACTGATGACGACCTGGTGTCTCTGACGGTGGAGAAAGTAAAGGAAGTGTTTGCATGCATTTATCATTAAATTTGCATGTGCATGCTTAACTTAAGGTGTATGTGGGTGCATGCTAGCTGTAACTTAAGGTGCATGTGGGTGCATGCTAGCTGTAACTTACGGTGCATGTGGGTGCATGCTAGCTGTAACTTAAGGTGCATGTGGGTGCATGCTCTAACTTAGTGGGGTACTGGTGGTGAGTCCATTCAGGTGGCAAGACGACCCAGAGACGGTGGCAAGATGGTGGGAATGACTGTTGAGCGATGGTGACTAGAGGTGACCTGATATCTCAGAGAGCCATGGTGGTCATGATGTAAGATTTATATTCATTAGATTTAGCTACTGTGTGCATGGAATACACTACATCATCTTTAGTCATAGCTAGCCTTACGTGTATGTGTGCTAACAGTAATCCATCTATGCATGGTTCCTGAGAGTTAATCAGCTGTCTCTGTAGGAGAGTAGATATCTGTAGGAAATAAACATAGCTACTTGAATGTGACTTAGCTGATACCTGCTTCACTATCCCTAAAGGTGACTGGCAGCGATGACGGGATTCTGTGATGGTGACTAGAGGTGACCTGATATCTCAGAGAGCCATGGCGGTCATGATGTAAGATTTATATTCACTAGATTTACTGTGCGCATGGATTACACTACAGTAGCATTATTACAACAGCTTTAGTCATAGCTAGCCTTACGTGTATGTGTGCATAATACTAATACATCTATGCATGGTTCCTGAGAGTTAATCAGCTGTTTCTGTAGGAGAGTAGATATATCTGTAGGAAATAAACATGCTTGAATGTGACTAGAGGTAGCTACCGGTGTCTGTTCTCTTCCAAGGGATGACTGGAGCTGACCGCTGGAGTGACTGATGGTGACCTGGAGTCTCTGACGGTGGAGAAAGTAAAGGAAGTGTTTGCATGCATTTAACATTAAATTTGCATGTGCATGCTCTAAATTAAGGTGCATGTGGGTGCATGCTAGCTGTAACTTAAGGTGCATGTGGGTGCATGCTCCAACTTAGCTGCATGTGGGGTACTGGTGGTACAAAAATTCAATAAAGTTTCAAATGCATGCAACTTACCAGCATCTTCTCTGGATCTGGGCCACGATGTTCGCTGGGTGAGTGAGGCTGTACAAGCTAGTGGTGTAAGGTAAACAGCTTGTGCTTCAAGTTTCCTGTAGTACAAGCTAGCTATAGGGTTGGTGATAAAAATCTCTGTGTCAGTTCGTCACTCACTGTGTGTGTCATGCCGCCATCTGTCCTCTTGATTTGCATTGCTTCATGTATCTTTTTCTCATTTGCCGGCCGGCTTTCTTAATTATTTGTTTTTGTAACCCATACCCAATATAGGTAGCTCCATTTAACAAAAATAAATCAAAAACAGCTATAGCTACAATGAAACGAAAAACAAAAAACTCAAAAAAGTAGCTACAAATAACTCAAAAAAGTAGCTAGATATAGATAAATCAAAAAAGTAGCTAGAAACATTAATTAAATCGCTATAGCTACAAGTAACCACAAATTAGCTAACCAAAATAGGTGGCCCTAATTAAGTAGCAGCCCCGCCCATATAGTTTAGGCCAAATGGGCCCCTCCCACTAGTAGGGCCTGAGCCTTAGGACCTGCCCTAGGACGTAATGGCCCCACCCATTCAGCTTTAGGACAAGCCCGTAGTTCTAGGGGTGTATGGGGAGGGGGGGGGGGGGGGTAGGGTGCATGGGGAGGGAGTGTGTATGCATTGCCTTCCCAAAGCTGGCTGGCCAGAGAGGGAGGTGCCTGAAGCGGTGGGATCCAGGAAGACAGACGACACTGACAACAGTCGCTCGATCCACACAGCGTATGACATACTGAAGTGAGGGTTTTTTTCTCCAAACCCTGCCCCAACCTGTCTTTAGCAGAGCCTAGCTTTGTGCTTAGCCTAATAGTAGCTATCTAGGTGTAGTGGTATACGTAGTAGAGAAAATATAGTATTTTGTAGGAATTTTGTGCCAACCAGTCTTTACGGGTAGGGAAAAACTAGCTTTGTGGGGGGGGGAGCGTCTGAAGCCTAAAGGAGAGTGGAAGCTATCTAGGGGTTGGAGGTGGCTTCCATTCTCTTTAGGTTTAGGCGAAAAAATAGTTAGCCTCAACCTGTCCTTTAGCAGAGCTCTAGCTTTGAGCGTGTAGCCTAATTTTCAAATAGGAGGATGGAAAGCTAGGGAGGACGTAGGTGGACCATCCGCAAATCTTTTAGGCAAGTCAGATACCAAAATATGATGTAACCATATTGTAACATCTCTTTTCTCTTCCCTGCAGGCGAATACGGGTAGGGAAAAACTAGCTAGTGGGGGGGGGGGGGGGAGCGTCTGAAGCAAAGGAGAGTGGAAGCAAGGGGTTGGAGGTGGCTTCCATTCTCTTTAGGTTTAGGCAAAACTCTTTTTTTTAGTTAGCTAAGCCTTTAATAACTCTAGTTTGAGCGTGTAGCTAATTTTCAAATAGGAGGATGGAAAGAGGGAGGACGAGGTGGACCATCCGCAATTATCTTTAGGCAAGTCAGATACCAAAGATTTGCCTGTATGATGTAACCATATTTAACATCTCTTTTCTCTTCCCTGCAGGCGAATACGGGTAGGGAAAAACTAGCTAGTGGGGGGGGGGGGGGGAGCGTCTGAAGCAGAGGAGAGTGGAAGCAAGGGGTTGGAGGTGGCTTCCATTCTCTTTAGGTTTAGGCAAAACTCTTTTTTTGTAGTGAGCTTTAGATTCTAACTGAGCATTTATAGTTGTACTCCCAGAGCCTTTAGCTCGTAGATAATAGGAGGATGGAAAGAGGGAGGACGAGGTGGACCATCCACAATTTTTTTTAAGAATTCAGATTATCTTTAGGCAAGTCAGATACCAAAGCTTTGCCTGTATGATGTAATTAGAGTAACCATATTCAACATCTCTTTTCTCTTCCCTGCAGGTGAATACGGGTAGGGAAAAACTAGCTAGGGGGGGGGGGGAGCGTCTGAGCAGGTGAAGCAAAGGAGAGTGGAAGCAAGGGGTTGGAGGTGGCTTCCATTCTCTTTAGGTTTAGGCAAAACTGTTTTTAGTTAGATTCTAACTGAGCATTTATAGCTAAGCCTTTTGTAGATAATTTTCAAATAGGAGGATGGAAAGAGGGAGGACGAGGTGGACCATCCACAAATTTTTCTTTAAGAATTCAGGTTATCTTTTAGGCAAGTCGGATACCAAAGCTTTGCCTGTATGATGTAATTAGAGTAACCATATTTAACATCGCTTTTCTCTTCCCTGCAGGTGAAGCTTAACTTGCATGCAATGGAGAATGGAAGCAAGGGGTTGGAGGTGGCTTCCATTCTCTTTAGGTTTAGGCAAAACTGTTTTTAGTAGTGAGCTTTAGATTCTAACTGAGCATTTATAGTTGTACTCCAAGAGCCTTTAGCTCGTAGATAATTTTCAAATAGGAGGATGGAAAGAGGGAGGAAGAGGTGGACCATCCGCAATTTTTTTTAATAGTTCTGGTTATCTTTTAGGCAAGTCAGATATTGAAGCTTAGCCTGTAGCTAATGTGTGATGTGATGTAGTTACAGTACTAACATCTCTCTTCTCTTCCCTGCAGGTGAAGCTTAATTTGCATGCAATGGAGAATGGAAGCAAGGGGTTGGAGGTGGTCTCCATTCTCTTTAAGTTTAGGCAAAACTGTTTTTAGTAGTGAGCTTTAGATTCTAACTGAGCATTTATAGTTGTATTCCCAGAGCCTTTAGCTCGTAGATAATTTGCAAATAGGAGGATGGAAAGAGGGAGGAAGAGGTGGACCATCCGCAATTTTTTTTAAGAGTTCAGGTTATCTTTTAGGCAAGTCAGATACTGAAGCTTAGCCGGTAGCTAATGTGTGATGTAGTTAGTACTAACATCTCTCTTCTCTTCCCTGCAGGTGAAGCTTAATTTGCATGCAATGGAGAATGGAAGCAAGGGGTTGGAGGTGGCTTCCATTCTCTTTAGGTTTAGGCAAAACTGTTTAGTAGTGAGCTTTAGAGCATTTATAGCTGTACTCTCAGTGCCATGTAGCTAATTTTCAAATAGGAGGATGGAAAGAGGGACCATCCACTACAAAGTTTTAATAGTTCAGTTGTTATCCTAGGCAAATCAGATGCTGAAGCTTTGCCCATATATAGCTAATGTGTGTGATTAGGAGCTATGATGACTATGCTAACATGTGTTCGTTTTCTCCATGCATCTATAGTGGTGTGGCAGTGGCTTTCCATCACGATTTGTGGCAAGCAAGCTGCATGGCAGTGAAGATCACAAGAGCAAGTGGTACAGATAACAACTTTGGAGTGCCCAGAGACAGACCCTCAGCCATGGCCATCTCTTAATTCCTCACTGCTTTGGAGTGCCCAGAGAACTTTCTCCTGCAGACCCTCAGCCATGGCCATCTCTTAATTCCTCACTGCTTTGGAGTGCCCAGAGACAGACCCTCAGCCATGGCCATCTCTTAATTCCTCACTGCTTTGGAGTGCCCAGAGAACGTTCTCCTACAGACCCTCAGCCATGGCCATCTCTTAATTCCTCACTGCTTTGGAGTGCCCAGAGAACTTTCTCCTACAGACCCTCAGCCATGGCCATCTCTTCCTCACTGCTTTGGAGTGCCCAGAGAACTTTCTCCTACAGACCCTCAGCCATGGCCATCTCTTCCTCACTGGACTGTATGATATTCTTGTAATAATGCCATGCAATAATCTTGTATAAAAATATACAGCACGAACAACTCTTTCTAAAAAAAGAACATCTGCAAGAAAAATAATATCCACGGTCCTGACCATCCTGTATCATAACCCAACATAACCAAATTGACATAACATCTGTTGCCATGACATCAACGTGGTGGCTCCACCTGAAATCACTTGCTCATGCCCAGCCTGATACAGATAGAACACCTACACACTATAACAATAATAGAAAAGCGTGAACTTCTGATGACAATTGTGCATGCATTACCAGTCAAAAGATGTGGAATGCCTACGTGGCTGGTCTCTAGTTAGCATCGCATGCTTAGTATGCTGCATGGGAGAGATCATGTGATGCTAGCTGGAGAGTAACTGCTGCCATGTTATTTGGGTAGGGCCTGAGCAAAGTCCCACACAGACGTGGTCAATGGGGGTTGCGTCCATTGATTAGCTGGAAGTGTGTTGAAGCATGCAGGCAACCTGCTGAAACTGGATGCCCATCGTTGCACTTCCATGATGTCACATACAGTATATGCAAATCTCAATAACTATGTCATAATCAGCAGCAAAGGCAGAACAGAGGCAGAGAAGGATGATGAAAAAGTTCTGCGAGGTAGGCACTATGATACCTGGTTCTCTATTAACTGAAATAAGAGCAAATGTATGAGCTTACTACACTGACATAATTCCTTCTCCCCACCCAGCGTCAAAACAGCGTGCCAGTGCCAGCCTCAGCAGCGATGAACAGCTACTCATACCACTAATTAATCCAAGACTACGCCACTGTATGCCCATGGCAGAGGGACTGGCTCACTGAATTGGGAGTGGCTGTAAGTAATACAGCCAGCCAAAATTAGTGGGAGGATTTTTCGCTTTCTCTTCAACTGACACCTAAATAATACTGTCCCCTGAACATTCGCAAAGGCTTGCCCCTAGCTAGCCTCATCCCCAGGCTCCACTCCCCAGCTTTTCTCGCACCATTTTTCTACACGGTGCGAGAAAAGCTGAGGAGTAGAGGCTGAAAACGAAGCTACTCCCCCCAACAATGTCACCTACTGAATAATTAGAAATGAGGCTCAGACAATACTTGCAATGAACTACAGCAATATGACTCTATAGTCACTGTAGCATTGTCTGAGCAAAGCTTCATTCCTAATTATGACATGGCCTGGGAACAATGGTGTTGTTAGAACAAAGAAAACAAAAAGGGCATGGCAGTAGCAATTCACCACTATGAAGACCTGTGAACACAGGACCGGTATCATATTTGTTGTCCTAGCAACCCAGAAAGAATAGATTAGCAGCTGGGTATTTCTAATCTACAATAACCTCCCATCACAGCTTTTTTTGTACCTGTTTTTTTCAGGGTTGCAAAAAAAAAGCTGAGGCCTGGGTACGAAGCTACTCCCCCCCCCCCCACATGACAAGTACATCCCTGCCGTTTCCTACTCAGCCCCTCCCTCTATGTGGTCCTTCCATTTAGCAAACAGGTACTAGCTACGTCTATTTGAAACATGTTGCCTTGGTTATGTCACCAACCTCACAGGTGTAAAGGTGATGTCCTTTGCTCAGTGATGTTGCTGATGTTGATGGCTTCCAAGTAACCTGGGCAGAGTAAGAGAAACAATACTATTTAAGTTGTGTATTAGTATAAAATGGAGTGTTTGAGGGGAAATTTCAGTTTGCTATTTCGTGGAAGGGTGTGGCCTGGAAACGAGGCAAGTTTGCTATTAAAAACTCAATGACATGTTGTGTTTTTTTTCTCTAGTAGAAAGCTACCAAATAGCTATTACGTGCTTTTGCTAGATCACTATGGCTATCTAAGGATTCCTTACTGCATACACAAATGTTTGTGCCCTGTAGTTGCCTAACAATGAGATGTATTGAGGAATTGAAGCTTAGTGGATATAACACAGCTACCATAACAGTAGTCATTGATTGGTCTCAGGCTTCACTGTCTCGTACTAAAGCCCCACTGATGCATACTCAGGCCTCACTGTCTCATACTAAAGCCCCACTGCCGCATACTCAGGCTTCACTGTCCCATACTAAGGCCCTACTATCTCATACTCAGGCTTCACTGTCTCATGCTCAGGCCTCACTCTCTCCCATACCCAGGCCTCACTGTCTCATACTCAGGCCTCACTCTCTCATACTCAGACTTCACTGTCTCATACTCAGGCCTCACTCTCTCATACTCAGGTCATACTACTAGCATGCACATGCATGTACAGGCTCCTTTTTTAGTTCAAAAAATTCCTGGAGCCTGGGAATTAGACAACATTAATCATTTTGTCTACCCTAATCTGATTATCAGTTAGGTTATGGAACACCAGTAGGGCTTTCAATACGATGCATATCTCAGCGCTATGGACTCCAATGCCATACTTTGTTTAGCGCTGATTGGTGGAAGCTTGGTGGGTGCTCTCGAACAGACAATTCACTGTGCTCACCTGATGCGGATGACCCTCCTATCGACAACTCTTCTAGCAGCATGAACCTCCCAAATGATAATCAGTTGGATGAACCTCTTACAGATGAGTCAGATGAAGCCACAAACCAATTGGATGAGACTTCTGCTGATGATTTAGATGAACCTCCTTCCTCAGAAAAATTGTAATTAATGGCTTGATTCAGTTCGTTCAAAAAAGCTCTTCAATAAAACCTTCCCTCCTTCGCTCTTCACTCATGATGAATGGACCTGTTCAGGGCTTGTAAAGTTTTCATCATAACATTGATATTCAATGTTCTTTCTTTGAGTTTTCTTTCAAGACCTTGTTTCCAATTTTGAGTCACATAAGTGTTGTGTCGGCATTAGGTTTCCTGTCGTACAAAGCAAAGATGCTCTTCCTTCTTCTTCACGATTGGACAGACATAATACTGCTGGCTATTTCTGGTTACAAAGTGCTTGCTTCCAAACAACTTCTTTGTCTTGATATTTCATGCATTACGTACTCATCGTATTAAAAGTCACTCCTCCTTCTCTGTTTCTCAATCGCTCTCTGTCTCTGAGTGGTTGCAGAGTAGACTGCTCCCTTGCCATTTTATCCTCAATCTCCTGGTATTCAGCTCTTAGCTACATGTAATTATAAAGGGGCATACCGCCGCATATCCCATATCCCAGGATTGGAACTGGCGTGCAGAAAGTCCGACGGAGGAGTTCTCGCGGGAAGAAATCGGGATGCAGTGCCTTCCTCTTCTGTTTTTCCTTTGCATCTCCATCTGGTAAGCAGCTACGTCAAGTTGGGCGACTTGCCTGAGTTCAATGCATCGCGCGCGCGAGTACCCAACAACACGGTGGGAGCCATGTTGTAGCTATATAGCTAGAGTAATCTCTGTCTTGCATGAATTATGATGACCCCTGTATACATCTGGCGACATACAGAGCTACAATATTATAAGAACGTGGGGGCGGCACTAAGTGTCGTATATTTCATGAGCATGTATTTTTTACATGATAACAGCCTGCATGTTTTCTTGTAGGCAATGTAGCTAGCTAGTATGAACGCTAGCTTAGCTGTCTTTACATGTATGGCGCTTTATTGCCGTTTGATAAACTTATTATACACCATGCATTTAATAGCAGACTCCACTCCCCAGCTTTTATCGCACACTCTCTCCTGATTTAATTTCGTCACACATTGTGTAATAAAAGGTGGGGAGTGGAGCCTAGGAACATCACGTCACTGTGAAATATCACTCGTCTGTTATATTGTTACTCATGCATGAGTGAGACCAACAGCATCGACATCGATCATGCATTCATCAACATTGATCGTGCATTGCTGCAATGCATTAACGGCACTTTAAAAAAAAGATGGTTGACTGAATAGGGAAATCTGTACTAGCCTTGTACACAGGTGTTAATTCAAGCAGTGTATAATGTTAGTAAGAATGTGGTAGCCTCGTTCTAGCAAGTGATTAGGAGAAATATGTGTACCTAGGCCAGTTACGCCTTCACAGCGTTTCAGAAACATTTCTGGAAACAATCCCGTGCCATGCCCTAACCATACCCTAAACCTATCCCATCTATTCAGTGCCGCGAAATTGTACGTTCCCAGTATCCACTCTCAACTTTTTTTACTACGTGCCAATTTTAAAGCTGGGAGTGGAGACTGCATGGGAATGAGGCTATGTATTAGTTGTACCATAGGGTGTATGGGAATTGTACCCTTCGTGTAGTTGTATGTATTCCCTCGGGCGAAGGTGTATGGGAATTGTACCCTTCGTGTAGTTGTATGTATTCCCTCGGGCTTCGCCCTCGGGAATACATACAACTACACTCAGGGTACAATTCCCATACACCCTAGAAACCCATGGTACAGCTGAGCTGAGCTGACTTATACCATAATCCAATTAGATACAGGTATTGTAATCTGATACTGCACTGTTTCCGCCTTTTACTACAGCCTGTTTAGACAAGCACTAACCCTGAAACCTTAGTTGCCTGGCAACCATATACCCTAGGAAGATCTAAAGCTCACCGCGGGGTGTAGGGCAGATAGATACTGTGGCGGTGCCTTTCATACGCCCACGCAGTATGGTATAAGAATGTGTGTAGCTTAGCTGTCTCTATATATAAGCTTTGCGTAAGTGTACGCCTGAATCAACTGCTGTTTATGGTGGTGCTGTAATCCCTTCAGTGAAAAATAGCCTCATACATTCCCAGACTGTACTCCCTAGCCTTTTCCGCACATTGTAAATAACGTAAACATACTGGGGAGTGGAGCCTGAAAGCTACATTGTAAATAACGTAAACATACTGGGGAGTGGAGCCTGAAAGCTACACTGTTTCATGGAAGGGTAAAGTATTAAGAAACAGAGCATAAATTTTTGGCAACTTTATTCCATGCAAAGGACATTAAATAGTGGTCTCGTGTATATATTAGAATGGACTACAGCTG
Organism: Phakellia ventilabrum; assembly: GCA_963921505.1. NCBI lineage: Eukaryota > Metazoa > Porifera > Demospongiae > Axinellida > Axinellidae > Phakellia > Phakellia ventilabrum. The sequence goes on along the minus strand of OY997393.1, from coordinate 5,629,131 downwards.
TTGCTACTCACTGTAATCTGAGACTGAGCTACTTCACATTCGCTATACTCATAACTACTTCAGAAGTGGTTATCAGACTTCTCATCAGTTAGTGGGCTTCTGCTGGGATGGACAGTAAGTGCCACCTGACCCTTGTTACCATGGCTTTATTGCTCTAGGCTATCAATGTGCCCTGTGAAGACTCTAGCTACTCAAATCACTGTAGTAGCTTACCTTATATAGTTTTAGTTTCGCCACAATGTCCTCACGTAACCCGAGAGGCTCGGATGTAAATGTGATCCTGACATAACTACGTTGCATACATACCAACTCTGCCCCTAGCTGGTTAAGCTACGATTACCCGTGTCGCTACTGTACTACGGTAGCTAGCTTAGGCACCCTTCTTGTCGACCTAGGCCTTGAACGTCATCGCTTTCAGTCTGATGGCAGGCTGTGTACAGCGAAACTGATGAAGTTAGGAATTTCTCGTTTATATGAAACATTCGGTGAAACCGATTCCTAATCACCTCCGTACGTTATTCACATTCACAGTAAGAGCAACAACAACAGGGCGATGAACCATATAAGGTAACATGGGGTGACATTGACCATTAGTGTATGAAGCCTCATTACTATGTTACTATAGTAACATGGTATAGTCATAGAGCATGGTAAGAATCTCGTAGAGCATACGTTATTCACATTCACAGTAAGAGCAACAACAACAGGGCGATGAACCATATAAGGTAACATGGGGTCATTAGTGTATGAAGCCTCATTAGTATGTTACTATAGTAACATGGTATAGTCATAGAGCATGGTAAGAATCTCGTAGAGCATAGGAAGCTCTAGAAATACAAGAAATGTGTACATATACTAAATGGCCTAGAGCATGGGCAGCTCTATGCTCTAAGCTATACTTAGCGCATGCCAGATTATTGCCATAACAACGTAAGAATCATCTACTCCCACACTCACTGTTTTACATTTTTAGGGGAGATAGAGCAACTGCTTCCTACTTGGGGGTCCCAAGGATCCATTTCGAGGGCTGGTTCCAGTCTGACGTATCTACTGGTAACAATTACCGTGAGAATTATCTGATCTCAAAGTATCGTGAAGACGACATCTACCCGAGCTGGAATCCGAATGGAACTGGGGAATTCTGGTTTTACAAATGTGTAGTGACCTCAGTTGTTTATGCAGATGGGTCCACTGCCACTACTCAGGATGAAGACGCCATCATTGGAAAGCCGATCGTGAATAATCCAGCCATGGTTCCTGCAAAAGTGGTCGACTTAGACAGTCCGCAGCATGATGTATCCTCGACACTGTTTGGTATGCGCTTTGGTATTGACTGGAAACCAAATGAAAGGAAGAACAAGAACGCTTTTATTGGAGAATGGGAGCCATCCATCCTCTCGCGTGATCTTTGGGGACGGCTGATAAATGATACTACTGCTGATCGCTTCACTCAAACAATCGCATCTCAGGGCACATCTCGGCTACACAACATTGAGTGGGGAAAAATTAAGCATTCTAAAGCATTGCAACAGCTCCAGAAAGGATATGAATCTACTGAAGTTCTCTCCGTATCTGTATCAGTGTTCAATTTCACTCGGCCCTACCAGGAGGACCGATTTCTGTACGGGGTTGTCGTTGGAACAATTGGAGTGGGGTCAATGGATGAACCACTCAATTTTGTAGGAGACCGAGTGATGAATTTTCTAGCAAACCCCCCAGCAACAACAATTCCCGGTGAAACTGTTAATCCTTGTATTGATGCTAAAAATGACAAGTGGCTGTATACTGCGTATTTCAGTATCAATGATATCAAGAAGCGGCATTATGTGACAGTCGATTTTTCCAATTCGATCAAACTGGACTTTGGAGGTAATATCTGTGATTTTGGTCCACTCTACCTTGGCATTCTCACTCAAACTGTGAGCTCTAAAGAGCAAGTAGAAGTTATTGGTGCAATTCCTTATAGAGATAAAGATTGGTATAGGAAAACAGCGGGTGTAAATGACTTTGTACTTACATCTGAACAGTATGAAGTGTCTAAAGATTCTGAATTCGTAGTTGTGAAGCTTAATAAGGAGACTGATGTAGACGGGACTTACCCTCCCTGTAGTACTTCCAACAGCGACCAAACTTTAGCTGCATGTGTTTACATAATCCTAAAGGAATCCGCGATTCAGGTACGACCTATGGACCACAACGTGATACGACTGGAAGCTGAACAGTCCCTCTCACTCCGAATGATTGTTCGAAAGTTTGGCAAACCAATGGCTAATAAGGCTGTTAAGCTTCTGGATATGAGCCCCAATGGTCCTGAATCAACAAATGGATTAGAGTACAAGAATCCAGTGACTACCGGCGAAGATGGGATCGCAACATTTAATTTTCTGGCGAAATTATCTGAGAAGCCAAGAGGGAAGTCGGAAATGGATGGGGAAGTATATGCCTTTGGCTATTGTACTGATTCCGACTGTCTGCCTGAGAACTGTGAGACTGGATATACCAACCAAATCAGTTTTCTTGTGTGGGAAAAGACCACCTATGATCGGCCGATATTTTGGGACACGCATGTTCAGCCAATCTTCAAGCAATATGAAATACTCTATCCAACAATGAGGAATATTCTTCGCCTCGGAGAGTATGAAGATGTCGTGAAACCCGAAAATATCCGCCTCCTGAAAAAGGCAATGAGTTTGGACTTTAATCACCCGAGCTACATGCCTGTTTCGAGAGATCTCTCCCCGAGTCGTCGAAGTATGATCCTTGAATGGCTTCATTCTGATGGTCTCTATCGTAACTGGTCCCATGTCGATGAAGTACGATATCAGAGACCAGAGTTTTGCTTTGATAAAGTCTACCTGGACGAGCACTTTAGTGATAAGAAGGTAAAGTACCAAGTTGATATGGCTGAAGATTCTGAACAAACAATGCTGGAGAGTTTGATGGGGGATGACAAGAATCTTCGCAGGTTCCAAATCCTCGCTGTTCCAAAGCCCGGACAAGACATACCAGAATGGAAGAAAGAAGAGGACCAGAAGATATGCAGCAAGAAGTCACTGAAGCGAGACCTCCAAGACGCCATCACGCTGGAATTTGCAACAATCCCGCTGTATCTGACGTCAATGTATTCCATTAAGGCATCGCACAACCAGGAAGTCCGCGCCGTAATTCGCAGTGTAGTAATGCAAGAGATGCTACACATGGCTCAGGCTGCCAACATCCTTATCGCTATTGGTGGTGAACCGATTATTGACGACAAAGAGCACCTACCTACCTTTCCTGGCCCGCTCCCTGTTGGCATTCTACCTCAGCTAAATGTGACACTGCAAAAGGCCTCTCCAAAGCACATCCACGAGGTGTTTATGATGGTAGAGTTTCCACATGATGAGCATGAGATTTTTCCGGAGGTGAGTAAGAATGACCTAACTATTGGGAAGTTCTATCGGCAGATTAAGCGCTGCATGGTGAAACTGGCAAAGGAAGGACGGGTTACCTTCTGCGAGGGCATAACTGACACAGAATGTGAGGCCAAGCAGATGTACTGGCCATGGGAGCAATATGATACCTCCAGCAATCTCTACAGAGTGACCAACCTGAAGACCGCTAAGAAAGCTATCAAGATGATCGTAGAGCAGGGAGAGGGAGCCGGAAAACAGGACCCCACGTATCTTGACACCAATAAACTGGCCCACTTCTACAAATTTGAGGAGCTGGCCTGCAAGCAGCATATGACTGTGTTGCATGAACATGAATATGGATTCAGCGGAGGAGAGATAGAGTTTACATCAGAAGGGGTGTGGCCCATGAGGGACAACCCCGGCAAGGAGGGCATCCCACCAGGAACTCAACTCTACTACAGTGCGAAGCGCTTTCACCGCATCTACCGCAGTCTTTTGGCCAAGTTTCAGGAGATGTTTGACGGCCGTCCCGAGGTCATCGATGATGTAGTCTACCTAATGGAGTCACTGCAGCTGCACACCAAGGAGTTGATGCGTGCCGAGATCCCCACCAATCCTGGCTGGCCGAAGCAGACCTGCGGTCCCATCTTTGACTATGACTGGGATGATTAAGGAACAGCCATTGGCAAAATAGGCTGTAGGAAAACTCCAATTATTAGATGTTTTCTTTCCATTAGTAGCATAGTATTATATGTACTTGTATCTCCCTATTGATGAACTTATTAGCTGTTTTATACCCTTAGTAGCCTAGTAATATAATATGTACTTGTATCTCCCCATGCACTGATGAACGTATTAGATGTTTTTTTGTCCCTTAGTAACCTAGTATTACATGGACTTGTATCTCCCTGTTGTATATTCTAAAAATCCACAACTGCATGGGAGCTGGTCTGTATAGGGACACAACATGCATGTATATGGTAAGGTCATAGTTATCCTCAATCCATTTCATATATTGTATACCCACCCCTGCCAGGAGGTTGTAGATCAAAGATACCTCAGAGTTGATAAACCCATATATACGTATACCCACCTTGCTGAGTTGAAGCTTGTTTGTATTTACCTACGTATAATACGTAGGTAAACTATACATCCACCCACATCACATTTCCACAAACCCACACCTATTTAATAGACATACATATAAAAAATTTACATTGAACAATTATGCTCACTTAGACTTAGGCTTGTCCCTCCCCCCCCTCCTCTCCCAAGAATTGTTAACTTGCAGGTACCTGCTTGAGAAATGTGTTTTAGGAGTGGTTGCCATGCATGGTGATTTAAGAATTTCAGCTAGCTATAGGGTTTAATTATAGTACCTAATTAATCATTGTACGAGACATAATTGGCTGTGCTGTGTAATCAGATTGTGACTAGAGGTCATTATTTTTTTGGATTGCATAAATAAATATATTGTCATTGAAAATTTGTTTATCACACACAATAAAAATAAAAAACTCAAGTCAACAATACAATACTAGCTCAACACATTTCATGTTTTTTCTGATACAGAACGAAATCCTCCGTTGTATATCCTGGAGCAAAAGTGATCGGTACATGACTGCAGCTAGAACCAGTTTCTGCTTTCTGCAAATCGCACAGCAAACTGGTCTTGCAGTTGGCATCACAGACGGGATCAGGAGGGTGCATCTTATACTTGAACCTGCATTAATTAACAGGATGGCAAAGTATGCTCCTATCTATGAAGGGTATGCCTATCCCATTTCCATAAAATCTAGTGTGACCTAGCTACCGACTTTATGATTTATAGCTTACTGGTAGAATTTCTGAAAGAGCGCATCATCTTCGTCAAACTTTTTGATGAGGTTGGCCCAATCAGCAGGCTGGATTGAAGGCATCCCAAACGTGGCCTACAGAAATTGGATTCAACGGCACTGAGTCAACTAGGAACAAGAGTTCATGATGATAAAAAAAACACTTCTGTCAGAGCCTCACAAATTTGCTACGTATACCATACAGAAGTAATAATGGACTGTATATAGACATTGGATGTAAATTCTCTAGCCATTAAAATTAATTTACCTTTGCCGAGTACTCAAACTGCCATTTGGGTTTATTTGTAAGATTGGCATCAGAAACGTTCAAGTAGTAGCACTCATTATCCAACATAGCCTATAGAGTACACAAAACAGAAGATGCATCATGGTCAGTTTAGTCACACCGTAAAAGTAACTGCTTACGTTAGTGGTTCCACTATAGTCCCCATCTATTTCGTGTATTCGGAAACCCATGTTGAGACCTTGATAAGTAGTTACAGCTGGACCCATGATGGCAACACTAGAGAAAGGAGCATGACAGTCATATGACACTCATGTGACGCAATCATGAATATTATTGGTAGTGACTATATTATTAAAGTAGCCACCAACTTGCCTTGTTGCTCTTGTTATATTTTGCTCATCAAAGAATACTTGAAACAAATCATTGTGGGTGTGACCATAGAATTGACCCACAATAGTACTTTCAAACCTGCAGAAATGAATGTTAGAAATATATTCAGGAATCGATACTTTTCATGAGAGTTGATGATTCTTATATGCATGACTGATCCATAAGCCTCCATTTGTTAATTCTTTCTATGCCAGGCCAATGAACAGGCTAATAAATATAATCCAGCAGCTAAGATTTGGGGTTTAATATACAGTAAGAGTAAGAGATAATAGAAGTGTGTAATTATTTATACCTGTTAACAATCCTATAGAAATTGTGTCCCCAGTACTTCATTGTGCTACCAGGAAGAATGTGTCCAATGATGTGCACCTGTAACAAAGTGATCAAGGAATTTTATACGGTGCCACTTGTACATGTGCTGATGGATATACAGAGCCTGAAGGGAGGTAAACTGAAGAACAATATTTAATGGAGAAGTTGTAATTATACACTACCTTTTCTCCATTTTGTTCAGCTGCCAGGAGCTGTTGCACTAGCCAAGTCAGCTGGTTAGCAGGGTCTGTGCTGTTGATCAGCAGCCAGCTAGAAGAGCACAACAGAGGTATGAGAATAGAGTGAGTGTATGTAATGATACTCTGCATGCCAACCATACCCTCGTTCTCACAAGTGACAAAAGCTGGAGTATAGCCCTGGGAACGAGGCTATGCTAATCCCCATTTGCTGTAACTCACTAGTTTCCACTGTTGGCATAGTTAGTCTGCATAGAGATAACTCTCAGTCCTTCTCTAATTTTCACATTGTAGTAGCCACCCCTGCAAGGGTAATGTAAGATACATTACACAGAAGTAAACAGAGCTCCTTTCTTTCACTGTTGCTATCACACAAGGCTCAACTATATTTACGCGTAGTGCCAGACTACTGACAAACAGCCTATAGCTTGTCCAATAGCCTTTCCGGAAACTATGGCTCAGTTAAAAGCACAAGGTGGTATGGGGCTCTTCATAAGTAAGGCCACTCCAATATGATTGTTAGTTTCTGGTCACATGATCTTCGGAAAGTGCAGGCGGGTCATAGCCAATATGTCATTATCAAATGAGCATGTAGGTCTACTTGTGCCAAGTTTGCAGCAGCAGTGGCAGCTAACAGTCATTACTGTTGACAATCTTCCATTTTAGGAGAAAGACGATGTAGCAACCACACTACAACCATTCTGGGAGCCTAAAAAGGCTCTTGCACATGCACAATAATGGAATTCGGCGAAATTTGGGCGACCCAACACAACACACGGGTGGGTGAGCAGAAACTAATATATTGGAGTGGCCTAAAGTGACCCACACCAAGATAGATTTTATATGAAAATTTGTCACTTTTTCATACTTCCGAATGGTTTTATTAGCCTCAGGCCAGTCTGGTAGCTTGGACAACCAGCTGCTCCACTGCTCAGCAAGTGCATCTAGCAACCATTGATTAGACTGGTAGCCAGTGATGTATGGTGGTGGGAAACTGTGGCAAGAAAAAAGGAATACCTTAAATTGAGTGCCATAATTTTACTTTCACAGAATTATTCAGACACAAACAATCAAATACCTATTGACAGGTGCACTCTCATGGTTTCCTATGGCCGCAAACAGCATCTTGTCAGGTAGGTATTTGTGAAACAGAGCCATTAAAGTGTCCAGGACATATAACTGCAAAGCGAGGAAAGTTAGTAAACCTTGATTGCATGTATAAATAAAACAAGCTAGAGCTAGCTAGTCCCGTATCCAGGCCTTCTATACCCAGATTTTATCTCACAGCCATGGAGAAAATTAGGGCGTAGGGTATGAGATTAAATGTGGGCGAGGAAGGCCTGGATACGAGGCTAGGCTAGAGCGCTAGCTAGATGGCTAATATGATGTAGTTTTGTCTATGCCATATATATACCTGATCTTCTCTGGTCTGGTTCCAGACATTGTGGGCTGGTAGGTCCCCAGTCAAGTATATCCAGTCAAACTGGAATGAAAATTTATCATCATAAGTTATATTTTTATGTTAAATGTGTATTTCATGTATACCTGGTCATTAATGCTCTGAAGATGTTGCATGAGATTCACAGTAGTCTGGTAGGGCACATCACAGTTATAGTCTCCCCAGTAGCCAGCCGCAGTGGAGCCATTTCCTATCAAAGACCACGTTCTTAACATCTGCATTCCATTGTTATAGCCTCAAACAATGCACTTACAGTAATTATGTATACCTCACTACTCACAGTAGTGAATTTGCTCACAAGTATTCCAGTGACTGCATACTGCCAATTGGTTTGTAGTGATCAACATTGCTAGCTACTGAGATATAATATCTTTTGGACGCAGTTTGACAGAATGATGATCAACATTGCTAGCTACTGAGATATAATATCTTTTGGACGCAGTTTGACAGAATGAAGGCCACTACAATAATATTATGTAACTATAAAAATTCATGGTACTAAATAGAAATAATAATACTGATCATATGACTATGAATCTTTACTACACATATTCAGAGCATTGTACTCATATACTGGATTTGGTATTTGCAACTGCTATGGGATAGCTATATAGAACTCATACGTGTTTGCAAATGACTAGCTAATAAAATAAATATGATGTCTAGTGTGGGTGGCAGTCTTTTTTGAAAGCCACTCACCAAAGGCCTAGTGATACCAGTATATGTGTATTGCCCATGTGTTCTTCACACCATATGTGCAGTGGGGCGAATAGGAAATGATTCCAATAGAAGCTCACTTTTCAGTCATGAGGTAATGGCTAATAATAGTTTGGCTGGTAGCATACCTGGAGGATTGGGGAGCCTACAGCAGAGCGGCTCCCCGCAGTCGTTAGAGAGTCCCGGTGTGTAGAGACGATCAAAATGCATGTCCGTCAGGTGAAGAATACGATTCACTGGATAACCAGGCTTGAGAATGCATGCAGAAGTAAAGTGTAGAGAAAATGAATTATAATAGGACTGTGCCACCTAGCTAGCGTAGATTACCAATTCTCGACTAGCAGCAATATTTGACCACTGTACATTTAACTGCTATGACTGTGTAGTCATCGTTAAAATAACAGAATACACTTTTGTGAACCGCAGACTGGTTGAAAACTGGTATACACAGAACCAAGAGGAAGGTTGACTAATAGCTGATGGCATTCGATACGGTCAGAAGTGTTTTTTCTCCACCCTTGTCTCAAGTAAAATTTCAGATATCTTTATTCAGTTGCTTACATTGCTTGCTTTATGAGATACGGCATCACCAAGTTAAACAGTTGAATATCGGTGAGTGACACTAACTATGTCACCTAAAAATCCCATAATTTTGGAATACTCATACTGAAAACTTTCAGGACTAAAATCTCGAATCTTAGTCCTGTCCTTGTAGCCACCCACTAACAGTGATAATAAAGGACAGAAAATGATCCTCACCTTTGGCGGAAGTACAGGAGTAACTGGTGGCTTGTTATCAGGAATAGAAATATTCCATTCCTGGTCGTATGGATTGTAAGTCTTTGCACAAGAAGGCCCAAGCAAGGCACCACAAATCTCCCTTGAACTCAGAACCACCCTGTCAACCACATCAAGAACTTCATCCTGTACACACAAAGATATTAGGTCACACAATGTGCTAACTTAAGCATGTAGCATGTAATTAGGTGATGGTGGGGGAGGGAGGGGGGTGTGAGGGGGGGGGGGGTACCTTAAACTCCAGTATTGCCAGCGAGCACACATTATGATCATAGAGCTTTAGGTCGATGCAGATTGCTGTAATGATGGATTCGACCTCTTCCTCCGTTCTTTCTCCTAAGAATAACTCCTGGATGATGCCCACAACCACATCACAGACATCGCACTCGAAGCTGGAGGAGACGGCGCTGCTGTTAATGGTGCCGGCTTTCTGCTGCGAGGCTCGCAAAAAGTCGATTTTCAGCTGCAAATCTTCACGACCTAACGTCTTCTTGGAAAGGAGGGCGCTCAGGGACCTCCCACGGAAGACCGGGGCTGCGTCCACTGGTCTTCTGTAGCCGATGAGCAATATGAGCCAAGCAGAGGCTAACACACAGGCGACGGTTGCAATTTTACCCATGTCTGATTTTCCCGAGTCGAACTGCAGCTACCTCCAGTGCAATGCAAAATATATGCCATAATATAGTTACGAGCCACACCCGGGCAGGGGCGTGAACGTCTGGGCACGGCACGAGACTACGCTATAACGTAGTCACGTGCATACGCGAGGTCACGATCATCGCGTCACCGCAAGGAGTTGCAAAGGGAATTCTACAGTATAGCGCACAATTTCCAGAGAATTTTTTGCTCTATACGGTTGACTTTCCTTCACAATTACTACTTGATTATGGTAATATTTTCTCCGAGTATTAAAAACACACAAGACCATCCACTATTAAGATGTCAGGTTATAAACACAGACTGTGATTCTTCTGGCAATCAGGAATACAACGGCTACTGTACAACCATATCTGAGGAAAAATAACAAGAGGATACAGAAACAGGAAGGGGGAAGACATTGCTGATAATAAATATTGTCACTCCTGCAGCACTACACTGGACACTAGTTACCCTGCGACACATGTCTCTCTGTGACCAACCAAGGTTTCAAATCGCTGGGAGACTCTAAAAAAATAGACAATTTAAGATCTGTCAACAGTGTGCTGTTTTCTGTTGTTCGTAGAGCCTGAGGTCGTCCATGGTAACACCCTCAGGCAGACTGGTCGCACACTGGGAGGGGTCATACGATCTCCCTGTTTCCATGAAGCAGATCTGGTGTGCTTTGCAGGCACCAGTACATTCTGTGGTGGAGTACATCTTGCTGTAGTACCTGAGGTAGGGGGGATACAGGGAGGAAGGAGGAGGGAGGGGAGGAAGGGAGGGAGGGAGGAATAGTGATGGAAATCGTAGACATTAAGACTTGCTCGTCCTCAGGATCTTTGTAACTGACGACCTTACATATAGTGACGTAATTATGATGTAATTATGTGTGGGCAAGGTAAAGTGAAAAAGCACCAGGCCCACAGTAGAAACATGCATGTGAGCCATGGGCTGAGACCAGAGCCTGTCGACTTTTTCTTACATGACTCAGTGGGATTATCACACGACTCAATGGGACTCTCACATGACTCAATGGGACTCTCACATGACTCAGTGGGATTATCACATGACTCAGTGGGACTCTCACATGACTCAGTGGGACTCTCACATGACTCAGTGGGACTCTCACATGACTCAGTGGGACTCTCACATGACTCAGTGGGAATCTCACATGACTCAGTAGATTCTGACATGACTCAGTGGGATTTTCACATGACTCAGTGAGACTCACAAAACTCAGTGGAACTCTCACATGACTTCTGCCCATGACTGAGACGGCCATTAATCAAATAGCAGTAAAAACACTTCTGAAATTTTGAAAGACTAGTTTTGGAGTGATTCACAATGCTAGTATAAGCTGTGTTTTCCCAACTGTTGTCATTTGATGAACTTTGACCCACCTATAGTATTTCCCAAAGTATCCCGTGTTGTCTGTCTCCTTCTTGAAGGTCTCGATAAGATTAGCCCAGTCCGAGGGTCGAAGACCGGTCATGTTGTATGCCTCCTGTGCACGTGTGTGTGTGTGTGTGTGTGTGTGTGTGTGAGAGAGAGAGAGAGAGAGACTGTGAGTGTGATAACCTGATCTGTTGCATGCTATAGTCAGGGTTTTGCATGGAAGGGGTGATATCTCAAAACTTCTTGTAAAAACATTATGTTTTTTGGTACTCAGTAATTCATTAGCAGCCCTTTTGGGCCCCAGGGCACCATAAGCAACCTCTGACTGCTTAAACTACAAAATCTGAGGCAGGAGCGAGTCCCGGGCAGCCTAGGGGGTGTGGCTCTCCACACAGCTGCATATCACGTCTTTCCACCCCAACCAAAAAATCTATGAAACCCCACTTCAATTTGATAATACTCTTGGGCCCAACTGACACTGGAAGCACAAAAATATGATAGCCAAACCGGCCTGTCCCAGAAACTGACCATCAATAAAAAAAAATTGGTGGTCCAAAATACATGTACACATATAATACATGTACATATACATGCTTTGGTTTTAGTGACCTATTGACTAAAGACAGGCTGATGGACAGGCTGGGCTGATGGATAGGCTGGGTTGATGGACAGGCTGGGCTGATGGACAGGCTAATGGACAGGCTGATGGACAGGCTGGAATTAGCACTGAATTACTACACTATACATCACAAATCTAATTGACTCAAGCCTTTATCTAAAAGTCTGAGTACAACATTCAAGTTTCAGTTTCAACACTAACACCCTAATACATGTACCTCTTGTAAACAACACCTTATTACTGTGTTTTAAACACACACTTTGGCAGTCTGCTTCATGCAAAATGTTTGGCAGCCTCCTTCCCATAAAGACTACCAAAGTGTGGTTGAAACGTGGCTGGATCAATTATTACTGATTACTAAGTTTGACAAAGCATCTGATGCTCTCTAAACCTACACATAACACCTAGTTACCTTGGCAGAGTACTCAGGGAGCCATTTTGGCTTGTTGGTGAGATTGGCATCCGACACGTTCATGTAGTAGTTATCATGGTCTAGAACGGCCTGTGGCAAAGAAACCAGTGTATATGAATGCACAAACCAGCCCTGATTGTCACCCTCCTCCCGTACAAAAAGTGTATTAGCCCATCCCTGAGTATAGCTCAGACCCTAAACCAGTGTACATGAGTGCACAAACCAGCCCTGATTGTCACCCTCCTCCCATACAAAAAGTGTATTAGCCCATCCCTGAGTATAGCTCAGACCCTAAACCAGTGTACATGAGTGCACAAACCAGCCCTGATTGTCACCCTCCTCCCATACAAAAAGCGTATTAGCCCATCCCTGAGTATAGCTCAGACCCTATACTTCATCAATGAGCATAATAAATGCTCATGTTGCTGCCGTAGTGCTTACGTTACTGACCACACACCCACCGACGCAGGTGAAGCTTGCAGTACGGAGGACAAGAGTGAGAACAACCACAGATTGCATCATCCTGATCACCAGCAAGACACTACCTCACAAACATGCTACACTAGTTGTCAAGTGACTTAAGTAAGCTCATAATCCACTTGCCCTTTGCCTTATGACAACTAAACTTACACTGGTAGTTCCCTCGTAGGCTCCGTCGACAGTGTAGATCCGGAATCCGAAATTCTGGTTCTTGTAGCCGGTCACCGATGGTGCCATGTAGGCAACACTAGCAGAGGAGGAGAGAGAGAGGGAAGTACCGGTGAGTAGACAGGTTCTCGAGAGTCACTGGCGTTAGCTCTGGAAGCTCACAGCCAAGCCAGAAGCTAGCCTCGCTCCCAGGCGTTCCTGCTTTTCATACTGCAAGCGACAAAAGCTGGGTGGAGGCCTGGGAATGAGGCTAGCCAGAAGCAAGAGCAGTGGTTTGTGATCCCGTGGTTCACGGGCGGAATAAAATTCAAAAAAAAAATCCTATGCAATGCCTACTTCATTTGCTTGTTGTCACATGCCAGGAACCACAGAATCACGACCAGAAATTTAACTACTGCTCCCAGCCCCTTTAATTCCCTCTTTCGTACAGGTTGCCAAGGCTACAATTCAGTCAGCTACTTGCAAATCTTAAGCATGCATCTAGTTAAAATGTACACACACAATTACAGCTGCCTCACCTTGTTGCCCGAGTCCGGTTCTGATCGTCAAAAAAGACCTTGAACTGGTCAGTGTGGGTGTGGCCAAAGAACTGTCCCATGATTGTGTTCTCAAACCTGTATAGAAAGCCATTACACAGTAATAATCATAGGCTTAGCCCCGTTCCCAGGCCCACATGTGCGTTTCACTTTAGCGCAGCTGTGGGCCTGGTACATTTTCTCACGTGCGTGATGCGTAGGGTAGAAGGGTAAATTTTTGTGTGGGCGAGGTCAGCTGCCGTTCTCAGACACAAAGGAAGGCAGCAAATCTATACTTCTTGCAGCTACTCTTTCAGAGCATGTTTGTGCCACAGACCAAGCGCTGAAACAATGCCACCAGCAGAAGGTAAAGAAGTGCAACCATCTTTCGAGCGGTCCCTGCCCACGTGCAGTTAAACAAGTTAAATCATGTGAGAAAATGTACCCGGCTCTCCAGCAACGCGCACGAGAGCCTGGGGACGAGGCCAGCAGAGGCTATTTGTCTGTCTCAATCCACCCTCGCTCATACCTGCTGATAATGCGATGGTAGTTCCAGCTCCAGGCCTTGAGACAGGTATCATTTAATCCAGATGTGATGTGACCAATGATATGCACCTGCCAGCATACAGACAGACAGAAAGACAGACAGACAGACAGACAGACAGGGAGAGAGAGAGAAAGAGAGAGAGAGAGAGCTGTCAATGGGTTGTGTCCTAGCCTCCTCAAGAGTTCTATGAAATGCCCAAAACTAGAGTTACAAAACTCACTTTCTCTTCATTCATTTCGGCTTCTGTCAGCTGCTCCACCAGCCAGGTCAGCTGGTTGGCAGGGTCTGTGCTGTTGATTAGCAACCAGCTAGAGAAAACAAGACACAGCCAGACAGGTGAAGGGTACTCTTACATGAGGCTACATCATGTCCAACAGAAACAAGAGCAACTTGAGGCAGCATTGCTACAAGATTAAAATTGCTGCTAGCTAGCTTGGAGCTCTTCCACAGTGGCACTGTCAAATTCTAACTCTGGATTTTTCTCTTTGAGTTCAGTGAAGCAGCTGCAGCGCAGTAATTACAAATGACCTGCTTCTACAACCAATGTAAATGCAGAGGGCCTCGCGGGAATCGAGTTGCATTACACTGCTCAGCTGATCATTCAGCCAGTCCGAGGCTTTGAGAACGGCGGTCATCACTTTCCTGCTGCCGAATCAGCCTTACCCGCTGTCAGTGAACCTCCTGCCGATGTTCCCTCCTCTCCTCACTACCACTACTTCTGTGTTAATGCTCACCTAGCCTCATTCCCAGGGATCTACTCCACAGCTTTTCCTTCTGCAACATGGAAAAAAAAGTCCTGCAAGCAACAAACACTAGCACGAAGGCCTGGGAACACGGCTATACCGGTGTCCCACAACCAAAATTCTCATGAAACTTTCACACAGTAGAGGCTAGCTGGCAGCAATTATGGAGGCTACGTGCGCATTAACACAGAAGCAGTGGTAGTGAGGAGAGGAGGGAACATTGCCAGGAGGTTCACTGACAGTGGGTAAGGATGATTTGGCAGCAGGAAAGTGATGACCGCCGTTCTCAAAGCCTCGGACTGGCTGAATGGTCAGCTGAGCAGTGTAATGCAACTCGATTCCCGCGAGGCCCTCTGCATGGACTACCATGTATGCACTAGTCATTAGTTAATAGTGTATAGCAATGCTGGCCTTGGCTTACTAGTTCTCGTTGTTGCAGTAGTTGGTCTGCAGGGAAATGACCCTCAGTTTGTCTTGAATTTTCACGTTATAAAAGCCACCTCTGGATGAGAAGAAAGAAAGCAAAAGTCGGTAAAACTCAGACAACGAGGGGTTTCATACAGCAAGAAGGGGGGGGGAGGGGCGCTGGGATCTTTGCCCCCCTCCCGAAATTTATGATGTGTCATACTTGGCTTAAAATAAGACTTGACGTCAGTTGGAAGGTATCATCACATGTTAATAATTCCCTAAGTATATTTAATGCACAGTATATATAGTCAAGGGGAGCAGAGTTCACTAGTACTTCTGTTCCAATTTACAGTTACAGGTGTGAACATGCACATATGCCAACACAAATCTTTCTGGGGGACATGCTCCCCCTCCCCCCTCCCCCCAGAAGGGCATGAAAGTTTCCTCTCCCCCCCCCCCAAGCTAAAAGTTCTGTCTGAAACCCTGAATAGAGTCTGTAACTTAAATGATTAGTTCTTCTACATGCATACATGTACATGCACTTCCCAACTGTTTGTAGTACAATCATAAAACCTCTAGCTTCGTCTCCAAGCCCTCCCGCTTCATTTAGAAATGGGGGCATGGGAATGAGGCTATGGAACCATAATTTCAGACATTCCTATCAGCATAAAGCCCCTATATAATGGGAGAGGTGATGTAGTTAGTGCCTCACAGTTTGATGGTCTTGATCATCTCTGGCCACTCAGGGAAGCGGGAAAGCCAAACGCCCCAGCTGTCGGCGAGTGCGTCCAACAGCCATTGGTTGCCTATCGAGCCAGTGATGAAAGGAGGGGGGAAGCTATGTGTGTGAGGGGGGGGAGGGGGGGGGGGGGCATTAATGAATACTCTGTGCACATTATTGCACACTGCCTGCACACTAGTTGCTAAACGCTACTTGCACACTGTCTGAACACTAGTTGTAATCTAAACGCTACTTGCACACTGTCTGCACACTAGTTGCATACTATTTAAACGCTACTTGCACACTGTCTGCACACTAGTTGTATACTATCTAAACGCTACTTGCACACTGCCTACACACTAGTTGCATACTATCTAAACGCTATTTGCACACTGCCTACACACTAGTTGCATACTATATAAATGCTACTTGCACACTGCCTGCACACTAGTTGCATACTACATGTATTTTGCACACTGCCTACACATTATTGGCACACTATCTGCACACCAAGTGCTGTATGGCATTTGGCTGCATATACCTGTTCACTGGAACACTCTCATGATTGCCAATGGCTGGGAAGACGACTTTGTCCGGGAGGTAATGTTTGGTCAGATTCACTAACGTGTGCAGGACAATCAGCTGGAATGGAAATACCAACAGGAGATTAGTGTGTGTGCGTGTGTGTGCATGTGTGAGTGTGTGTGTGTGTGTGTGTGTATATGTGTGTGTGTGTGTGTGTGTGTGTGTGTGCATGTGTGAGTGTGTGCATGTGTGTTTGAGCCGACCTCTTGTTCTCTGGAGTTATTCCAGACATTGTGAGCTGGCAGGTCCCCAGTCCAGTACACCCAGTCAAACTGGAACAGGAATGGGAGAACAAAAAAAGGGAAAAGGTGAAGCAGTGGACGAGACCGACCAACCAACCGAGCTCTCTTCCTTCTACGAAACTTCAAACTCACCTTGTCCTCAATGCTCTGCAAGTGTTGCATGAGGTTCTCGATGGTCTGGTAAGGGACGTCACAGTTGTAGTCCCCCCAGTAGCCAGCCGCAGTGGAGCCACTTCCTAAGAGAGAAGTAGTGATTTGTAGTCAGTTGCCATAGCACTGGTATATGCACAACCACACACCCAGGCAGTCTCTACACACACCATCCTTCCAAAATGAGACTTGGTAAGAATGATCAGCTTCTGCTTCTAACAGAGCAAGTTGGCAAAAAAAATTTGAAGCTAATGCTAGAACAGTTACGTATGTAGCCCCGCTCCCAGGCTTCCCTCCCACGTGCGGCAAAAGTAAGGTGCAGGTGGGAGGGGCACAACCACGCCCCCCCACAGATGCAGACAGTAGCCTGGGAGCGAGGCTATTACGCACGTACAGTATATACTAATAACTGGAAGATATGCACTAGCTTACCAACCACATAGGTAGCGATATAGTTGCAGCATTCTTGCAACATCCAATTTTACAGAGAGACAAGGTGTGAGCCAAATGCCAAACTGTTCTACAATTTGACTGGCTGAAATGTAGGTTACTTTGGTAACCACGTGTTGCTGGTTTCATGCAATCCAATGAATCACTAAAATACGTTCATGGGTGATGGGACTCACTGGCTCTGGACTGATTATCAACACCAGGTGTATCAGGTTGTGCGATCTGAACTTATGTGTAGTATAGTGATCTTTGACCTTACTGAACTAGTCGCCAAAGTAATCAGCAATGCAGGGGCAAGCCACAGCGAGTGCATGTGCATTGCAAACAGATGCGCAGAGATACGTTTCAAAGTGGACAAACATCGTTGAGGAAACCAGATACGCATGTGAGTTCTGAGAAACACACAGGAAGAGTTTATGCCAGGGCCATGGCTGCCCCTGGAGACCAGCTACAGGCTTTGCTGCTTAAAAATAACATTCACATCGCTTGATACTGATGACACGCCAGCTCGTCTCCTGCACTCATACGTACCTCTACTGTTACCTTACTTACCTGCTAGCTGAAAGCAAACCCTCTCCTTGGTAAAACTGGGTAATGCATCTCTGACTCTTTGTGTGCCACAACTTCAAAGACATCCATTTAACTTGCAGAGTAGGAGCTGCGCACTACAATACAGATGCTGTGGCAGAATTCGACTTGCTAGTGGGGGGCTCACTCAGGCTTGCTCCAATAATATATTACTTTCAACCATATTGGTTTGCCAGGGATAGGGTTTAGCTTGTATTAGCTGTCCTGTAGCGTTATACATGTACAATTGCATGTACCTTTGGCATTTGGCACTCTGCAGCACAGTGGCTCATTGCAGTCATTGGTCAGTCCCGGAGTGTAGGCAGGGTCGTAGTGAAAGTCCGTGAGTTGGAGGATGCGAGTCGTGGGTGAGCCCGGCTGTGTGTGTGTGTGTGTGTGTGTTGTGAGTGTGCAAGTACATGTACATGTAGTAAGGTTCCTTCTATAATGCATAAGTTCCTTCATTTTACTGATTGCCTAAGTTACATAAGAATCCTTATGGCAATAGGTTTATAGCACCATTCCTGATTCTCAAAGTCAGGCACCCAGCAGTAACTAAGGTTTAAGGCTTACTACACAGTAAGGGATAGCAGAGGTAATAATTTCAAATGTGAGTGTGTGAGAGAGAGAGAGAGAGAAAACTTTACTTATTTTGATGAGACGGAAGCGAGCTTGAGCAATACAAACTCGGAAACTCATGAATAGTATATGTATACTCGTCTTGGACCCTCCCACTCCATTTGGTACATTCCAGGCATTCCAGGCATTCCAGACATCCCCCCCCACACATCAGAGAGACCATGTCCGTTTACTTGTCACCCATTAGTATAACCTCATTCCCAAGTCCAGCTGTTGTTGGCCTGAAAGACGGTTATTATTGCCTAAAGAGTTGTCTGCATGTCTCTGGCTACATGACCTGAAAGACAATCATTAATGCCTGTCTGTATGTCTCTGGCTATATGGCCTGAAAGAGGGTCATTAATGCCTGTCTGTATGTCTCTGGCTACATGGCCTGGCATTAGTGGCCGTCTGTATGTCTCTGGCTACATGGCCTGAAAGAGGGTCATTAATGCCTGTCTGTATGTCTCTGGCTACATGGTCTGTATGTCTCTGGCTACATGGCCTGAAAGAGGGTCATTAATGCCTGTCTGTATGTCTCTGGCTACATGGCCTGAAAGAGGGTTATTAATGCCTGTCTGTATGTCTCTGGCTACAAGGCCTGGCATTAGTGCCTGAAGAGTTGCCTGTATCCAAGGCACACTCTTGCTAAATAACCCATTTACAGTGTTAGCACTTCATTGTAAAAAAGGCTGAGTGCTTTGTACCAGCAACAGCACAATAGCCTTCAATTCAACCATCCTTCCATGCATCACCAGTGTATTTGGCTTGGATTAGGTGATATCAGTATTTAGTGCTATTGTTCAATTCAACCATCCTACCAGCCCTGATATAGTATGGACTTAGCCTGTTTCAAGTGATATCAGCCTCTGATATTACCAGTCCACCCTACCATACATGTAACCTCATACACAGGCCTTCCACGCCCAGATTTATCTCACAACCATGGAGAGTACATGTAAGGCCTGGTATATCTTATCAGGAGCATACTGCATGCTCCTCTGACCTAGAGTTACTGACCTCCAGGCCACATACTGACCTCCAGGCCACATACCACATCATCTGCATACCTTTGGGCAACTTCCTGTAACCTGGAGTAGTCACACTACCCAAAAATGCACTTTAATCCAGCCACAACCCAAAACAGAAAAAAATGGGGTGATCACAAGACTACAGGATCACACACCATCATCATAATATTATGTGCAGTACATACACACAACATGTGCAGCCCTCTGGCTCCAACTTCTATGTATTCACACCAGGTGCCCGAAGAGATAAAAGTTGAAGTTGGAAGGGTGGAATTCATGCAGAGCCTACTCACAGGTTACTCTAGCCTCATACCCAGGCCTCCCTTCTCGCAGCCGCATGGAAACAGCGCCACAGCTGCAATAAAGAAGCCACAAGGAGAGGCCTACATACTATCCAGAGGCCGCTGCTCACCCCTATTATAATGATGATCGTGATGATGTGAGCCCCTCTTACACCTGCACATATGCAAATTCATATGTCAGGGAAAAAATCGGAGCCCAGTTGGAGATTGAACCCAGGACCTTAGCTGATTACTAGCTAGATGCTCTTACGCATGTGCTGCTGACCAAAACTTGGCAAGGGCGCTGCTACTACCGACCAAGAGAGGGCTTCAGATTGCGGTCAGTCACTACCAGAGAAGCAGGCTCTTGGATGAGAAAACTCTTACATGGCAAGGAAGCTGGTGACCAGTCAGGCAGTGTCTTGCAGTTCAAAGGTTTAGGGTTTCTGAGGGTCACAGACACTTTCTTAAGAACATCGGTAACTACCTTTCTCGAGAGGTTTGGCAGCTATTGTAAGTTTACAGCTAAGCCAGCCGTTAGCCAACAGACTGTACAACTACTAGCCTCGTTCCCACTCTCCAGTGAACCAACAGCTGGAGTGGAGGGCTGGGAAAGAGCCTATGACAACCTACAACTACCAAATGAGTGATTGATAGTGGTTTGCCTCATGGTGTAGTTTGTACATACGTACATGTACATGTAGTCTGCACACACACACACACACACACACACACATTGTGGTTCAACTGTGCAAGTTTTGATAATACTGTGTAGCATCACCCCCAGGCTCTCCCTAACACAGGGTGGGACAGCTGTAGTTCTCATACACCTGAGGAAAGGTCAAATCTTGCAGCCAATTTCAGGACCAGTTGGTGCCACAGACTGAGCAGCTCCGAAGCAATGGCTCCGGAAAAGAGAAACACAGCTGTCTTTCGATCAGTCCCACCCACACATAATCAGAAAAGGTACTGAGCTGATTCTATGCAACAATATACATGTATGTAATCTTGGAGCCAACGTGGCTTCAAGATTACAACGCTCCAAGTGGCATATAAAAATTCCTGCTTTTGCGTACCTCTGGGAGCGCATGTCTTTATACACTCCTGATACCTCCCTGTATATATACATGTAGCTAGCCCACATCCACACGATGGAGAAATGTGCTTACCTTTGGAAAGGGGATGGGCTTGACGGGGGGCTTCCCTCCGGGGATTAGAATATTCCACTGTTGCTTCCACGGATCGTACTCCTGCGAACACTTGTCTCCAAGTAGAATGCCACAGGCTTCGTCCGGGCTGAGAGCCACTCGATCCGCCACCGTCAGGACTTCCACCTGTAGGGCAAGACGTTAGGAACCAGAGGTAGGATGAGGCGATAGCTAGGACAGTTTAGAATGGTCGTCATGGCAATAGTTGCACACCAAAATCTTTCTCTTAACACATGTAAAGATTAACTTGTGGACTACTAATAATAGGACACACAATGATGGACTAACAATAATAGGACACACATTGACAGACTAATAACAATAGGACACACATTGACAGACTAATAACAATAGGACACACATTGACAACTGTATGAAAACACGTAAACTAACAACTCTTTTTTTCTAAACAGAATTTCACCCTCAAGGTTTGGTTGTCAATCAAAAGTGGGCGGACCTCAGGGACTTGAAACAGCATTCAATGGCTGCTACCATAGTATAGCCAAACCTACTGCAGTCGGTAAAACAAGCCTAGCATACACTATTGAGTAAGACTTCACAGATGGAACACTTCACATTACTACGGTATTAGTGTGCGGGGCAAGAAAATTTTCCGGCTGTGGTAGTGAGGTCTACGTCCATGGGCCTACTCCAGCATGCAGGATTTACCAAGAGCACTTCCAGTAAATGATTTGCAAAGACCCCATGAAGAGCATAGACAGTAGATACTCCGGAGTATATATTATAGCGATTCCTGACCTCTTTAAAAAGCCTAGCGATACGCAGCCTGATTTCATATACACTTCAGCCCCCCCCCCCCCTTTTTTCATACTTCCGCTGCAGGTGCATGAAGGTATTGGTATAAACTTAGGAGTTTGAATCTTGGGAATGAGTTTGCATCATATGTGGGGGTGGGGGTGGGGGTGTTGGGGGGGGGGGGAGTGGAGTAACACCTCGTACTGCATGTATGCTAACCTTAAAGACATCCACCCCTTCCTCACACACTGTCTTGTCTTCGATCTTGAACAACCTGCACAAGTCCTTTGCGGCTCCTGCGATGATATCTTCCGTTGCTCCCTTGGCCATGAGGTCCTGGAGTTTACCGACAATGAACTTGCAGGCGTCGCAGGTAAGGCTGTCCAGGCCCCCGACCTTGGAGGTCAACTGTTCGTCAAGACCTGCCACAAAGGGGTACTGTTCTCGCGGAGTCAACAGCGCTGGGGCCGAGTCCACGCCAGTTCTTCGGGAAAAGATACTTAACAGTACCAGCAAGCACCACACATCGATTCTGATTCCCTTCATATTAAATCCGGCAGCTTTTCGTCTGTCGTCAAGCTCGTTCGCGCAACTTGCAAATAGGTCCTGCCTCAGTGACTATTACTATGAATATTGGTAGCGCAGCCGTGTAGTCTTTTATAGACAGCTAGAATTCTGCTCTGGACGGCTCGGCTGTTTTCTTCCTTGGCTTTGCGATACGCGATCGTACGATATATACAGTCATCGACCTCCGCCCTAATATAGGTCATGGGACTGAGACGCCCACGCCACACCCTGCATGCGATATACACCACGTGACTTAATTATGGGATTTCCCCGTTTAATTCTCGCCTTCATAGCCATTGAAGCCTCCGGGCTATTTTCCAAAGACAAAGCAGACGTCTGCATCCGGGTAAGTATAGCTTCTTGCAGCTAGTAAGCAGCAGTGTGTATATTTTATACCACCCGATCACACTCGCGTGTCAGCCCCCGTCGGCAATTTTTTTGCGGACGGGGGCTGGTCCCGAGACTACACGGTCTTTGCATGCCCCACCCACCACAGGAGGAGTGCAGAAAAGCAGAAATGGCTAAAAGTGCAGGTGAGCATTACGGTTAGTGTAATTTGCAAGGAAATCACTCAGTGCGTGACTGCACTATTTAGCTACCAATTTCCTGCCTTCCGTTCCGCATATTTAATACTTTCAATTTCAACATGCATGGCAAGATAGAAGTAGCTGTGTCATTTCATGTGACAGTACAACTGCTACTGAGGAAACTGGAAGCCGGTGTACGAGATCTAGTCACCGCAAAGAGCCAGGTTTTTCAGCCGTGCCCACTGAAAGCTGGGACAAGGCCCAATTGTTACTAATAGCAAGACGTGCTTAGCAGCTCATGACACAACCAATAATTGCATTCCAGGAGTTTACGTAAAGTGATCATCAGTCTCAGATCAATGATGAGTTTGTTCCGCAATTTTAAGCCAATAAATTATAGCCTCGTACAAGGACTTCCCACGCCCCTGCATCTTGCAGCTGTGGAGAAAAATCAGGGACTCCCCAATTTGACTCCCCAATTTTCTCCACGGCTGTGAGAAAGAATCTGGGTGTGTGAGGCCTGGGTATGAGTTAGGGTAGTGAAATTGTGCGTATCTCGTCTTCTTCAGACATCCACATGGACTCTCAGTTGGAGGCAGACTCTCAGCAGTCGATGCTCACAGAGGAAGCCTCACAGAAAGATGGCGAAGGAGGAGGAGGAGGCAGTGGACAGGACTCACAGCAGCAGGAGATGCAAATTGGATCGCAAGAAAAGTCTCAGGCAGAGCCGAGCAAACATAAAGAGGGAGAGACCCAAGAAGGGCAGGAGCCTCCACAGAAAGACCCGAGCAGTGAAAGACAGCCTCAATCGAAAGATGCAGTAGATAAGAGCCGAGAGAAGAAAGAAGAAGAAGAAGAAGAGGAAGAAGATGGAGGATCGCCTCCCAAGTTTCCTACGACGCTAGAGGAATTTGGCTATGCTTTCAATGACAGTAAGTATTGATAAGCCTCTTACCTAGGCCTTAGCCTCGAACCCAGGCCTTCCTCGCCCAGATTTTATCTCGCAGCTGTCGAGAAAAATTGCGAGGGAGGCCTGGGTTCGAGGCTACCCAGGCCTTCTCACCTCCTATGGAGAAAAAATTGGGGTGGGATGCCCTCCTGGGTAGGAGGTCGAGTAACAGTATTAACTCACTGAGCAACCATAATTTGTTTGTTGTAGTACATCTTACGCAATCAGCTAGGCTACATATTGTGATCATGTGATGAGACATGGCTCTTGGTACGGTGAAGTGCCTGAAGAATGTTTATGTAACCCTCCAGGAAGATAGGGAAGGGATGGGCAGTTGAATGGCCGGGTATGGCTGCCTGTGATATTATGGCATCACAGCTCAATGACGAATTGATTAATGACCGTCTCTGAACATAAGTACAGCCTCTTCATGCCTTGTTACCAGCACCCAAAAATAAAAAACGAGGGAAAGATGCATTTATATGGCCTAGTACCCAGGCCTCCCCTCGCAGCTTTTTTTTTGCAGCCGTGGAAAAGACACACCTTTTTTTCCACGGCTGCGAAAAAAGCTGCGAGGGGAGGCCTAGGTATGAGGCTAGCATTTGCAGTCATGCATGGAAGAGCTTGGGAACTATGGCAAGCCTGTAGCATGACTTCGGTTATTCATGCCTGAGACTGTCTTCCCTCTTTGAGACAATAAAGGTTTGTGGATAATAGCTCCCTTCCCTCCTTGTATCCCAGAGGGTCAACTGAGGCAGATCGCAAATGGAGAGCCCTTTTTATTTGTAGTGAAGAAGAACAACAAGGCCTACAATCAGCTCCACTACGAAGCCCTTGGAGAGGTGAGGGGACGTTACCTAGCCTCAGTCTCAAACCGTCTCCCCCTTTCAGTGTTTCATTTAGGAAAATACTAGCCTTGTCTCGTTCCCAGGCTCCATTCCCCAGCTTTTCTCGCACTTGTGTAGTGCGAGAAAAGCTGGGGAGTGGAGCCTGGGAACAAGGCTAGGAAAATACCCAAAAGCAGATCAGAAGACATTTTAGCAGTGTGGTGTGTGTATAGTGAGCAGCATTCAATTTTGAATCCTCGGGGGGGGGGGGGGGGGGCAAAATTGGTGAATATCCCCCCCCCCCCCCCCCTCCAAATGAAGCCCTGCCTTTTAGGAGATGTGGAGGGCTGTATGGACATAAAGCTTACTGTCTCTTCACTGCTTCTGCATCATCCCCGGTCCCGTCCTCTTCATTACTGCAGGTCATCACTGAGACCGTGTACCAGCTTCTTGAGACGGAAGCAGGGTTGCAGAGGGTGTTTGTACCGGTGGGTCTTCTTTACTTACATCGTTTGCCACACAGAAACTACTTATACATAGCACTGGGCCCAAATCATGTTTCATGAGTTTGCAAACTGTGTGCCAATTCGTAAACCACCAATTGCAACTTGGCAATGTATACTGTAAATCTAGGTTTTATGGCCTTCACTGCTGTGCTCCAATAGACTTTGTGTACCTTGGGGGGCCCCAAAAAGGCAATAATATTGTAACTGAGATTTTAGTGGGGAAGGGGATCTTGGGTTAGGGTGAGTGGAGAGAGCAAGACAGCCTGGAAATGATTGAGGCTACTTTACTCTATGGGCACTTGCAGGTGAACTTCAAGGACAAGGAGCCTTTGTCTTTCTTTTTCATGAGTCCGGACGCCAAGACCAACCCTGACAAGCTGCTGGTGCTCATTCACGGAAGTGGAGTGGTGAGGGCAGGACAGTGGGCTAGGAGGTGAGGATGGCCAGGGGACTAGGAGGAGAGGGGAGGGACAGTGGGCTAGGAGGAGAGGGCAGGGGAGTCAGCTAGGAGGTGAGGGCAGGACAGTGGGCTAGGAGGTGAGGATGGCCAGGGGACTAGGAGGTGAAGGTAGGACAGTGGGCTAGAAGGTGAGGATGGCCAGGGGACAGGGGAGTCAGCTAGGAGGTGAGGGCAGGCAGTGGGCTAGGAGGTGAGGACAGGCAGTGGACTAAGAGGAGAGGGGAGGGACAGTGGGATGGTTTTCAGGGAAAAACGTCCAGGGACATGATTCCGCTGTGGGCCATGGAATCATTGTAGCTAGTCACCATGGAAACCATTATCCCTGCTTTGACTGAGAACACGGCCTCATTTCTGCGTCTCCCTGCCTTGTGAGCATTGTAGCTCTCGTGATTTCCCTACCCTTACGGCCACTAACCCTTCTCCTCCACTTTATAATCACCTACCCTTCTCCATTTCATGTAGGCTGATAATGAACGACGGCCTGGACAGTGGCACCCAGCTACCGTTCATCAAGAGAGCCGTTAGTGTAAGCAAGAGACAGGGAGGGAGGGGGTTTGAAAGTGTTGAACAGTTATACGTAGTAACTCATTCACTACCCAGCCTCCAATACCTCAAGTGTATGGCTTTTTACTTATTTGCTTATATCACCTTCCCTGTTAGTGGTAGTCTTGTGCCCGGAAGGTGAGGTCTAGGGAGACTATGTTAGTGGTTGCTAGCCTGCAACTATGTATTTCTCCTCACGTATGTCCCAGCTAATTGTCACTGTAAGGACTGAGGACAATGGCTTTAGTCTGGTCTAGTTTGGCAAATATGTCAGAGTAGGCGTGACCGGGAAGTCATGTGATTTCTTACCTCAACAATGTTAAACGATGCTGTCATCACGTGAATAAGTTTAACCCTTTTGCTATCAGTATCTGCCTAACTGGGTCTCTCATTTAAACTTTAGTAGAGGTCAGGGGGTGTGGCTAGCAACTCCATTGACCCTGTTAAAGGTTTGTAGTTCTAGTTAACTACAGATGACTAAAATGGGGCAAACTCCGTTACTGTCCGCATACTCTCCGCCACTTTATATCATACCTCCTGCCAAATCAGTCACAAGCACAGCAAATACAGTACATTCTTCCCATTCTTGACCACCAAAATGGCGGACTACAAGGGAGGTTGCCATGGAGATATACATTGACTTTATCCCATTTAAAGTGCCCATACATGTACCCCTAAACAAGGAAGACGGAGAGCTAGGGGTACAGCTTAAGATACATGTCTCCTCACCACAGGAAGGCTATGGCGTGATGGTACTCAACACCAACAGAAACCACGACTTTGTCAGAGACAAGAAGGTTCCAATCAGAGTAAGTGTTGAGACATGTTTTGTTATTGCTGAACAGCCAGGACCCAAAATGACATACAGGTAGCCAAAACTTCATAAGGGTAAGGGTCAGAGAACACTATGAATGTCTAGTTTCCCTCCCCCACACAAAAATATTTTGGCCTTGTGAAATTGTAATTTTCTTCTCTAATTATGTGCGTAAGTTTTCTAATAAGTGCCCACCCCCAAAAAGTTCAAAGGGCCTGTACATGCATGTAGATGTATCCCAGAATGCCTACTAGGCATAGTAAATTATACCGTGACCTTTTGGTTTAGGTTTACCCACCCACTTTTTTTAAGGTATGTCTTCTAATAAGTGCCCACTGGTTGAAAATTCCATCATTACGCTAAATTAGAACCAGAAGTCCACATTACACTAATAGGCATAGTATACTGTGACCTTTTGGTTTAAGGTTAACCCACCCACTTTTTTAAGGTTCTAATAAGTGCCCACTGGTTGAAAATTCCATCATTACGCTAAATTAGAACCAGAAGTCCACATTACACTAATAGGCATAGTATACTGTGACCTTTTGGTTCAGAAAAATGAAGACAGCTCCTACAAGTACTCATGGTTTGCAAAGAAAAGCACGTTACATAGCAAAAGCTTCTGTAGAATCAGTAGCAAATTCTGAGAAGCTGACATGAGTAGATAATTGTGCAAAACAGCAGTAGCTGATACTAAAATAGTCACAGAATACAGCGTAAAGGCAGTTTAGCCATGTTAACTAAACCTATGTTAGAATCACAGCAATGTAAGTCACTTTATGCATGAGCAAAATACCAGCTTAGAGCAAAGTGAAAGTTCTGGGGGGAAAAAAAGAGGAACTTTTATGTGTAAGCCTCACTGATTATAGCCATCAGAAAAGTTCAGTCTTTACATAGGCCTTCGAGGCGGACCATAGCGTTCTGCCGTTCTCTCATACATCGGCTTCCGGTCGAAAGGGTCATCCCTCGGACGATCATACGCCGGACCACCGGCAGGCGGATAGCGGCGGTCTCTCGGCCTCGATTCTTCAAACTCGAACTGACGGTATCTTTCTGCGTACCTATCCATATAGCGGTCCGGACCCGGACTCAGACCCTGTTGTGGCATGGCAGCGGCCTGAGGGTGGGGTGGATATCGGTCAGCGTATCTATCAAAATAGGGATCTCGTCTGGGAGGTGGGACGGGAGGGGCTTGGAGTCGTGAGTAGTAATACCGCTCGAGCTCTTCGAGGTGAGCATAGCGATCGTAGAGTTCTCTACGGCGGTAGTAGTCCAGCTCGTCAAAATACTGCCTGTCTCTTCGGGCTCTCTCGCCGTGTGACCCACTGCTGGGCCAAGGAGCTGGGGAGCGAGGATCCTCTGGGAAAAAATTGTGGAGAAGCACAGCAGATTGGTACAGAGCTAGCTGCATAGCTGATCAAGGGATTGAAACTGGCATGAAAGCTTTTACAGCCAGCTTATAGCCAACGCTACCTAGTCTTAGATAACTGATAGATTAGAGCTGAAATGGCAATGGAGGATACAGCATGCACATCGCAGAAGCTAGACACAAGCACCTTATAAACAGACTAAGAGGACAGCCACTCCTAGACAGAAAGCCCAGTGTAGTCAGCAGAGTATTAACACAGAGAAACAGACACACAGAAAACTTCTTACCTCCCAGAAGCTTCTTCAAAGCTACAGGTTTATCAACAACTGCAAAGAAAAGGAGCAAAAAAAACATTATGGTATTGGCTATTTTTTTTTAGATCTTAGGAGCCTCGGCTAGAAGTCTGGTAGAGTACAGGCCAAAAGCTTCAGAAAAATTTCCAAGGGAGTTAAAGGAAAATGCGTTTGGAGCCAGTACAAACGTACAGCCATGATTAGCGATTAATTTTAAGGGTCTGGCCTGTTGCTAAAACTGGTTATGCAAGCAATAGCGAAACACTGATACAGCATAAGTGTCAAGCTGAAGATAACCCCGTCTCAGGAGTCCTACTAACCCATTCTCATCCCACAGAAGTGGGTGCCGTGAAGCTCTCTAATAGCCTTCTTAGCTTCTTCCTCGCTTTCGTACTGAACGAAGCCATAACCGTGCTGGAGGGAAACACCTATGACTTTGCCATACGGTCCGAAGAGATCTTCAACGTCCTTTTTAGATGCCTTCTCCGTGTTCAGGTGCCCTACAAAGACCCGGGCACGAACCATCTTTGGATTCCCACTGTTAGTCTTCTGGGGAATATCAGACTCGTCGTCATCACCATCTTTGCTCCTCCGCCTCCTATCCTTATCGTCCTTGTGATCAGAGTCTTTCTCTTTTGAATCTTCGGATTCCTGAGTCTGGGAATCTCCGTCTTCTTTGGGGCTAGTAGCGGTGCCTTCTTGGCCGTCTGTCTCGGGTTCTGGTTCGTTTTCGATCGCGTCGTCAACTTGAAAAGGCTCCGCGTCTTCGTCGACATGCAACTGAACTTCGCTATTCGCGTCTTCGTCTCTTTCGGCGGCCTTCGTAGCATCAGCTTCGGCACTAGCGGGGGGGACTGAGCTGGTGGCCGGTTCTGAGGTAGCAGGCTGGTTCTCTTTAGCGATGTTTGTTCCGATCTGCGCCCAAGCTTGAGCTTCTGGGTCCGCCATTTTCTTGAAGATCTCAGTTACGATCGGTTCGATTGTCTACTGGCAGGAAAGATCGCAATTTGCTATTCTCAGTTCCTTTCAAATAGCTTCGAGGAAATGCCTCTCTAACTACTAGGCCTTGAACGCAGAATGCAAAGAAAGAGAATAGTCACGAAAAATGGCACCAACGGCATGTGGCACCTTGCTGCTCACGTGCGAATCACGCTATATAATATTTGTAATGGGACATCCCCCTTCTCTCAACTATGACGTAACCATACATTCAACGCTTTTGTCCTTCAGGATAACTCAACCCCCCAAAAACACGCAGAATATGTCTGGAAACACTTCATTTCAAAGGCAAAAGCCAGGAGAGTGGATATTATTGCACACAGCTTCGGTGGAGTGGTCACTGTTGACATGGTATTTCATATCTAGGAAATAATATGCATGTCGATTCTTCCCCTCTATATTGCAAGTAAAGTTGTACATTTATAAGGCTTTATATGGGGGCGCTTTATGTTACGTGTTATTAAATGTAAAGTGCATGCTTTCCTCTACTGTCATTGGCTCATAATGTTCTCATGGCATTCAGAGTTAATTGAAAGTGGGTGTAACCTGCATTATTTTTCATGACAATAATAATGGAGTGATATGAAAATATACAGCCTGTTAATCAATGCAAAGCACAGACAGCTGCTCTGGCCTATTTGAGCATCAGTTTTGTTTTGGCTTATACCAGCTCAGGCCTCTGGAGTTTATATCGGGCCAGGGTTTGATTTTCTTACAAAATAATTTCTGCCACTACTAAAACCATACTACCCAAGCAGCCTTGTACCCAGCCGTCCCAACTTTACCCAAGCAGCCTCGTACCCAGCCGTCCCAACTTTTTTTGCTTGCAGTACTTACTGCAAAATGAAAAAACCTGTACCCAGCCGTCCCAACCTTTCGCTTGTAGCGCTTACTGCAAAGCGAGAAAAAAAAATGCTGTGATGGCTGGGTACGAGGCTACTACCCAAGGTGGTAGGTAACACTAGCATCTTCAATTAAAATTGCAGGCTATAAATCATGCTGAGGAATTCCAGAAGCGTGTTCACAAGATCGCCTTCACAGACTCGGTCCACGACCTGGACTCGTACTCGGCCAGGAAGATTCGGAGGTGGATCACCAATGTAAGTCGGACAATCCTCGTTCCCAGGGCACAGGGTAAAATTTGAAAAGAGTGGCTTCTTCCTATTTTGATCTGAGCACCTGGTCAGTCTTGAGGTGGTTTCAGTTAATATAATTATTTGTGTGAAGTTAACACGGACTGTGGAAAAAAAAATCTCTCACAAAAGTTTGAGGAGGGTGAGGGGCCTCGGGTATGTTTTAGCCAGGTGTGTGAAATGTATATTTCCGCAGCTGCAAATTTGCACTCACAGAAGTAACCAACTATACATTTTTGTTTCCTGCCATGCCAGCATGCTGTAAACTGGGTATCCAGCCCCGATCCCTTGGATACCACCCAACCGGCTCTCAGAGGAGAAGTTCCACGAGTATCGGCAGGTATGTTCAGTGATAGACCTCCTAACTGTGCTTATATATGACTAATATTAAACTCCACTCTAGTTACCCAACTGCAAAAAATTTCTTTGCTTACTGTTAATTTTTTTGCATGCAAGCTTAGAAAATTCTCTCTCTAAATTTTCATTTTCATTTGCTCTGGTTTCCATTCCAGGGACCACTAAACACGAAGAGACTTCATGGGCTTCCTTTGAGTCCATCTTCACATATCTCACGTCTCAGTCCTGAGCTCGAGCCAAATCCAATTCTGTAAATTAGCTGTCTCATTCCCAGGCCATAGTACCCATTAATAATGTGATATCTTTGTTATACATGTGATGAAATGTTAGAGAATTTTAACCCAACTGTTAATCAATGTGCACCGCATGGCATTTTCACACATATGTACGTATTGGTAATTTTGATAACATAGTGACGAGAAACAAAATGACCTGGTTTCATTCTATACCATAAAAGTCAAAATTCCAATCCAGTAAAAAAATCCCAATCCGTTCCTACAAAGCAGCGGGCTCCCTCAGTTCATCTTGCGGGGCTGGTTGATTCTGATGTTCTGTTTGGTGGGTGAGTGTGGCTTCTCCACCTTGGGGATGGGCTTCGAGTGAGCCGCCTCAAACTCATGTTTGGCGTCTCTGGGGCTCTCCCCTGGAGCCTAGAGGGAACATGGAAACTGAAAGTGAAACCAAACTGCCACGTGTTCTTTTGAGACAACCTTTTTCTCTGCACTTATTTCTGGTTTAGCCTCATGTCCAGGCCGCCATTTCTTTTGGCTAGATGAAAGAAAAGCCTTTGTGCAACTGAATAAAGCTTGGGAATGAAGTTTCGCCTGCTCACAACATACCTAACACAGAGACATAAGCCTGGGCCTTGCCAGAAGGGTTTTACTGCATGTCCTTTTTTCCCGGCATACCAGGCTTAGCCTAGCCTCATCCCCAGGCTCTCCCCTTAAAAAACGGAAGAGCAGGGGAGAGAGCCTGGTATCTTTTCTCACATGAGTGACGTTCAGGGTGGAAGGACTTAATTGTGCGTAGGCGAGCACAGTTGTAGTTCTCAGACACCGAGTGAATCTATTCTTCTAATTAAACTTTAGAGCCCATTGGTGCAGACCAAGTGCTATAGCAGTGTATCTTACCCACTCACCTTTGCAAGAGCACTGGATATGCTGGAGACAATGTGCTGGTTTGCTCTAGAGTAAAGAACGGTAACAGATTACTGTAAAGTCACAAATATCATAAAAGTTATAGTGTACACCAGTTAGCCAACTCTCACAATAATGCTATTAATCTCTCAGAGGGCATGGTGAATCCTAGCCACTGGTACTGAGCACATGCATCTTGCAGTACTATATAGATGTTCTGCATTTGACATTCCGATAGCTTACCATTTCATGAGTAGCAATAGAGTGGTAGGTTCTACAGTGATCTCAGAAACGCAAGCAGTTTGCACTTTGCGCTTTCAGTATATCAACTGCTACTGTCAAGAGGTTGCTAGGCTGAATACGGTTAGCAACTTTGAACTACCTATAGCTCAAGCGAGACAAACACCATCAACCTTGTGTATTCCTGAAAGCATTTATTGTCACTCAAAATGATGCCCTAGCAACTGTTGCTAGATGCAGTTGACGTCAATGCAGAATCTCTATAGTGTTGCACACACATAGTCCATAGTGTACTCACGGTTCTGGTAGTGAGTCAACATATTTTTGATCATAGGCATCCGTGTCTTGTGCATCATGCTTGTGCTTTGTGGCCACTCTCTTGCCTCCGGCCTTTACTGTGTGTGTGAGTGTGTATGCATGTACGTGTGTGTGTGTGTGTGCACGTATGTGTGCACATGTTTGTGTTATATGTGTGTGGATGTGCATGCATGTGTATGCATATATTTATATGTGTAAAATACTTAGTACAGGTGTATGACTGAAACATAAACATCTGGATCGACATCAGAAAAATTATACATACATGTACATGACATAGCCCTCAATCTTCTGGCCCAAGTTAAGATTTCTCTTACCAGCAGGGGGGTGGCCTGCTTTCAGCTCTGCCTGTTCACTGGACATCCTCTCTTTCCCTTCTTAAAGTCTGGTGCTGAAGTTCTCGTTCTGGCTAGGCTGTGACAAACTTGCAATGTTGCACTTTCGGGACACGAAGCTGAGGTCAAAAGGTCAGCAACTCCGAAATTACGTCATCCACTGAAAAACAAGAACCGGGTTGCTGTTAAAGCAGCACTCAACCGGCCCTACAGATTCTTCTGGAGTTTTAAACGTGTGGTAAGTAGTGTTTAGCTGACTCTTGCACTTTTACTGTATGAATACTCATGTGAGGAGTAGGAGACAGATTCTATTCTATTTATTACCCACTTTCAGCAAATCATGTTTAGTTTTGTATCAAGCTACCAGACCTCTTGTCACAGAACAGCTACAGCTTGGTACCAGGGCAAAACTATTGTCTTACAGTGTCTGGGTGTAGTCTAGTGAGCCAGACCACGTCCTTGTGAGCTTAAC
Organism: Phakellia ventilabrum; assembly: GCA_963921505.1. Lineage (NCBI taxonomy): Eukaryota > Metazoa > Porifera > Demospongiae > Axinellida > Axinellidae > Phakellia > Phakellia ventilabrum. The sequence continues at coordinate 5,595,401 of OY997393.1, read as the reverse complement.
CACGTCCCTTTATGGAACGATACCGCTAGGTGGGACACCTAGCTAATGTAGTGCACTCAAGCAATGTTTGCTAGAAGGGTAATTGATAAGTCGTAGTTAAGGCATTGCTCAAGTTAGTGGATTTATTGCTGCCTTTGTTCTGTCCCACCTAGCTAATGTAGTGCACTCGAGCAATGTTTGCTAGAAGGGTAATTGATAAGTCGTAGTTAAGGCATTGCTCAAGTTAGTGGATTTATTGCTGCCTTTGTTCTGCTTCATTTACAAAGGAAAAAGAGAGAAGTGCTCGCTACAGCAGCCATGGGGAGGCACTTTGGTAGCCTGGGCATCCGTGCCAGACACATCATCACCTACTCCCTCTCCCCCTTTGAGCAGAAAGCCTTTGCCGGGATCATCAGCAAGGGCGTCCCCAATGTCCTCCGCCGGTTCTTCGACTCGGTGTTCTACGCGGTACCAGGTCTGGCGTCGGCATGGCTGGTGTACCACTACGGGACCAAGGACTTTAACAGAAGACAGAGGAAGAACCCGGCCATCTATGAGAACGATGAGTAGCAGAGAACTCTGATAGTAGTGTATATTGTACTGCAGCATCTTCCAGGAGCATATTTATTCCGCTAACTACATTTTGTGTAGTCTAGCTAGCTATCCCCCGATTTTTTACCCAGCATGGATCGCTTGCAGTATCCGACACTGCAAGTGATCCATGCTGGATAGAAGTTGGGGCCTGGGATAGCTACATTTTGTGTTGCAATCCCCTAGCTTCGTCCTGATTCCCCCACCACCTGAGAATATTAATGAGGCCTGAGATTGTTGCAAAGTGATTGGAGTCTGGAATGAAGGTACTGTATACGTAGCTGGATAGTGTAACTCGTACCTATGCGGGGGGGGGGGGGAGGGGGAGCCTAAAGATGCGTACGCGCGTAGGTACGTACGTACGTCGCCTCGTCTTGATCGCGTGACCTATGTCGGGAGCATGCAACACCAATTCGCATTAAACCAACAGATACTAGGGGAATGCAGGGCATTGTGGGGGCGAGCGTGAGCGAGGAAGAGCGCCTTATCAATATTAAATACCTGCGAATGGTGTTAACTTGCAATGTCATGCAATGTTTCCACATCCAAAATACAGCATTGTAAGAAAAAGCAGAAAGTGGTGTGTGTGTACTGACAGTAACAATGCCGATATAAATGTTGAAGGACAACTAAATAATAAATAGCAGATGATAATAATAGTGACCAATTGTAGTACATTAACCCAAAAGTTGAAGTCTTCAACTGTTGGAATGGGGCCTAGTAGGGTCCATGTTATTGCCAGTGGAGTACAGCTTGGGTGTACGCTTGTCCCGCCCACAGCGTACACACTCACTTGATCCAGGGTGAAGGTGCAAACCAGGAAATGCTTCTGAGCATGTGCTACATCTCAGCAACTCCATAGTAGCAAAATGTGCATGAAATTTCAGCATCTTTGTTTGAACTGAATGTTACTCCCTGCATTCGCTGCTCCCTGTAGCTCTCTCTATGGCTCTCTCTGTCACATTGCAGCCTAACCTCCCTGTGCTCCAGCCTCTCATCAGATCGTGCTTCTCTATGGCTCTCTCTGTCACGTTGCAGCCTAGCCTCCCTATGCTCCAGTCTCTCATCAGATCGTGCCTCCCTATGGCGCTCTCTGTCGTATTGCAGCCTAGGCTCCCTATGCTCCACACTCTGAGTACGGCGTCTAGCCCTGTCTCTCTCCCTCCGTCTTCTCAACCTTTATAGATAAGCACATCCTACATTTAGCAAGTGTCCATTAAAACCTCAGAATGGTGCTATTTTTTTTACATACCTTGCCTCCTTTTCTTCTGGTCTCTCGGAAGTACGGCGAGCCCTCTCGCGTTCTCGCCGTCTTCGAAGTCTCTCCTCTCTCGCTGCATCGGTAACTGAGGGTGGGAGTTGAGATCTCTCGTCTGTGTCGAGCGCGGACGCAAATATTTCGATAAGCGCACGCACGTGTTCATAGTACGCAAAAATGGAATAATGGGCATAGATTCGGCACGACGTACGTAGACAGAGAAAAATCTCGATTCACATCACTAGTGTGGGGCTCGCTCACGGCCCAATTAGCAGTTAGGCCACGCCCCTCGCAACCAACGTACAAGAATGTAGGTTGTAGCTTAGGCTCCTAGCTCCTACGTAGGCAGTTATAATGCATACATGTCGGTCATGGATAACAGAGGGGAGGTTACGTATACGTAGAGTACTACTGCGTTACGAAGTCTCTCGTGTATGAAAGTTCATAATATTATACTCTCCATAGCTGAAAAACGCCGCTGACCTTTTTGACTGTGAATATACAATACTAGTCCACGATCCAGTGCCCAGACGTCCACGCCCTACGTACGGCTACCCCACCCCCATTGTTTGTCAATATGGCTCAAGGACGTAAACGTCGCCTCCGATCTAGGGAGCGATTGAGTATTAGTGATCTGGGATTTGTACTAGATGCAGTATTCACAGCACGGACAAAGTGGTATAATATTGGATTAAGTTTGAAGCTGCCTGTGGACACGCTAGATGCTATTGGAAACGAAAGGGGGGATGTTGGCGACCATCTCCGCGAAATGCTGAAACACTGGCTCAAGGGCATGTTCCCTGAGCCCACCAAGAAGGCCTTAGTAAAGGCACTTAAGAATCCCACAGTTGGACATGCTCAATTAGCAACTGAAGTGCAGCGAAAGCTGAAGTCCCTTCGCCTAACCTGGATCACATCCAACTCTCGTACGTTGGTTTGTTGCTGTAGATACGTAGCAAAAGTAACATGTACTAACTATGAGGGCAAAGATTATCAGTGGGCAAGAGGACAGAATTTTTTAACAGTTTACAGTGTATTATAAACTCTATCTCTTGTAATCACATAAAGCTATCTATAATAACCAAGCCACATTTATTTCAAAACATTAGAGCATGGGCAGCTATGCTCTAACTATGCCGAGGCGGAGCCGAGGTCTACTTAGAGCATAGAGCTGCCCATGCTCTAGGCCATTTAGTATATGTACACATTTCCTGTATTTCTAGAGCTTCCTGTGCTCTATGGGATTCTTACCATGCTCTATGAAAAATACTATACCATGTTACTATACTTAACGTTTCATGCCTCTGGATCCTATCACCCAACTTGGATAGATAGACATAATTCCTTAAGGGTAGAAATATTAATTTTGTTCTTAACTTTGCAGAGCACACTCAGAAAACCTGGATAAACATACTCATGGTAGGCTTACTACTGGCAGTATTGTTCCTCTGGCTATATGCCAGTAACTACCTGCACTTGCTGTTTTATGCCCTACAATATCAATTCAACCTACTGCACTCCAAAAGTTTACCATACCTTCCACCAAACTTTGTTGGGAGAGAGGTGGAAGTTAGAGAAATAACAGACTTGCTAGACTTTTCTAATTCACAATATCAAGTCATAAGCATCGTTGGTCCCCCTGGTTTTGGGAAGTCCACGCTGGCTATTCACATCGGACACAATGTGGTATATGAAGGTGTTACCGTGCACTATGTTGACATGATAGAAGTATCAAGCATGCAGTCATTGGCAGAGAAAGTTCTAGACAGCGACGATAACATTGTTGAAATCAGAAACATTACTGTTGATAGGCTGTTCAAGTGGGCAAGACAACGGCACCATAGGACACTTCTAATTTTTGATAACTGTGATGACATGATTCACAGACAGAAGGATGAATTTCAAAAAGTATTGAAACGATTGATTCAGTCTTCACAAAATGTGAAAATCCTAATGACAAGCAGACACAAAACAGCACAACTTGACCAGTTTCCATACGTGCTACAGGAAATAAGTACCAAGGCTTCATGTAACTTGCTTCAAAGTATTCATAATGGCATTAACTCAACAGAATGTGAATCCATAACCAATTTGACCGGAAAGGTTCCACTAGCGCTGAGAATTGTAGGTGCTCTTCTAAATTTTCCAGCCTCTCCAAATTTAAGCATAATTTTAGCAAGTCTCGAAAAGGAGCTTATATCAACTCTGAGTTCAGAAATATTTCCTGTAGAAGAACGTGTGAATGCATCCATCAGCCTATCTTATCAGTATCTCACTCCTCAGCTGCAAGAAATAGGAAGATATCTTGCTCATTTTCCTGGCTCTTTTGACCAAGAGGCTGCATGTGGTATTATGAGTCATATTGCAATCTATCCTACAACGTGCAGTGACTTTCTAACTGATCTGTCAGAACGATCATTACTTGAATATAGTAAACGACAACAACGCTACCAGTTTCATCGACTAATCCAGGAGTTCTTTCTTAACTTTGTAAACTCCAGTGGAGATGCAGGAAAACATGAGACGAAGAGGTTCTTGACCAGTTTTCAATGGCATTACACAGATCGATTACAATCTCTTGTATTTGATCAGTTTAGTACCAGTTATAAGACTGCATTAGCAGCACTCGAAAAGGAGAGGCATAATATTCAATATTTACTGTGGTATACAGCAGAATCCGAGATCCACTGGTATGCATTACACACTATATTAATAGCACTTAATAGAATGTTCTTGAATTGTAGATTTACTGCAAAGGAACTACTTTTACCAGTGAAACGTATGGTAAATCACCTCCATCAAAAGGTGGAAGCATTATTACATAAAGAACAAGTACCTTCAGACATACTATCATACTTTGAGCTTTATGTACACTTCATTGATGAGTTTGCCAAACTTGAAGTGCAAGTTAATGGAGAATCAGCTGCAATAAAAGTATTCCTCAATAGTGAGTATATCATAAAATTGACATCAGATCATGTGGCGGCACCAGAATTGTATATTCTGTTCTACGATAAACTCTCGGGTTACTACAGCAATTAGTAACTGTGACTCACTATTTAGCACTAGTTAACACATTATGTTTGTTAGGATGTAGAGTAGACATGTTAATGTGTTAGTGTATGTGTGGTATGTGTCTATAGTCTGTCTTTCTGTATGGCTTAGGTGTGAGTTCAGTTTTGTATAAATAGTCTTGTATTTTTGTCAGTTTCAGCATAGAGTTTGAATAGAGAGAATAGAGTCAAGCGTGCATGACAAGGGTATAACAAGAAGACTATGAAAAGAGTGCATGTTTTCTTTCAGCTAGCCCTTGAATTAGAAAGCGAAAAATTGAACACAATGGAAATGACTGAGTTAATGATCAAACTCTACAAATCATACAAGAGAATAAACAATGGAACAGAAGCTGAGGCAACATTACAAAAAATATTTGCACTGTTTCCCTCTGTTATGGATGCTCCTATAGTGACATTAATAATGCAACAAAGCTAATAGAAAGGCTAATTGAAGTATTACAAACAATAGACGCACAACCTACAATATCAACATTAATAAAAGCTAATGCACTTGCAAAATATCTTACAAATGGGGTACAAAATTATCTAAAGGCAACTGAATTAGCACAGTTTGTATTGCGTTCATTCACTCACTTAGACAAAGACCAGCAGGAACAACTTCAATGGCTAAAAATTGACATTCACCTTGTTATTGGTTTTTCAAATTGGAATAGTGGAAACTTTTCTGAAGGATTGGTCTATTTGGAACTTGGTGCGAACTTAATTTATGAACAGAATTTCACTGAAAAATATAATCATCTATTATGGCAAATATGCCCTTTCCTTGTTTTTCGTGGCCGTTTTGGATGTACGAGTGTTTCTGAAAAACTAACATCATTCACTCTACTAGCAAAAAGATTACCAAGTTTCATTATTCGTCTATTATTCAATGGACTGTTGGATATCCAGTTTGACACTGATTCTCATGAACCAAATCCAACCCAAACACTGCACGCACAAGTCACACAGATTTCCCACTCTAAAGATATTGCTGTGACAACTGGTGATGCATCAATAATACCGACACTACTGTCTAACATTAAATTTTCATCTTCATTTCTACTTTCCGGCTTTATGTCAGCTGTGGCAATAGCAGCTACTGCAGTGATATCAACTGTACAGTGGATACTTTCATTTATAATAGTGAGAGTTGTGATAAATGTTTTATGGATTTGGATGAAGCTAACTGTAGCGTATCTGCTGATAATTTTTATTAGCTTTCTCATTTCTGTTAGTGAGATTCCCATCTTTGTAACAACTTCACAGTACAAATTTTATAAATTTATATATTATTGCTGTACTTATGACATTAGGTAGTCTTTTAATTGTTGTATATTTTATGTATGCAATACTAAAGTTGTTTACTAGCCTCATTCCTGGGCCTACTTGTCTAGGGGAACAAGGCTAGCTCTTCTAATACATACATGTACAATTATAAAAAAGCTGTCAGTGTGGCTCAGTAGGTATCTGCCTGCACAGCTGTATAAAATGACTAGCCTCATCCCCAGACTACTCTCCCCTTGAAAAATCAAAAAATCACGTAAGAAAAAATACCAGCAACATTGCACAACCTCAGACAGAGCTCCCTATCGACCTGACCAAGGTGGCTGACATTTCCTAGCCTCATTCTCAGACCATTCCTGGCCCACATAAAATTTCTTTTTGTTGTTGTTCCCCTCCCGCCCACAATCATCTCTTCCTGAAAATTATGTGAGCAGGAACTAACAATCATATTGGAGTGGCCTAATCAGTCAAGAGACTGCCTCCGCCTTAGTGGCCTAATACTAGTTAAGAGACTGCCTCCGCCTTGTGTCACTGAATTACGTTCTGTAGGAGTATGATGCCAGACCAGATACCAGCTCTTAAGAAACTATGACAACTATATTATATACGCTTGCTCATGAATAATTTGAGCATTGTCAACAATAACTTAACTTTCTGGTCATCTACAGAGGACAGAAAGGGAAGAGAATCATTAGAAGTTAGCATCGTTCCCAGAGCCCTGCTTTATTCAGTTGCGTAGCTAAAAAAAGCAGGGGCATGGGGCCTGGATGAGGCTAATTAGGAGGCCATTTGAATGGATATAATCTACCAGTTGATGGGTGTGTGGCACCAGTAAATTAAGGTTTGCGTAAGTCCTGATCACGAGTAAGTATTTGTCTTTTTATGCATTTTATAGTTTTGTGCATTTTATGTAGTCAATACAAGTATAAGCAACAATACTGGGACAGTGTACATAATATAATGTTATTGCATTTGTCAAGAGTTACTCTTAGTGGAGTGACACTCTATTCTCCACTATAGTGAGTGTCTGAGGCCGTCCTTTAAACTCCAGTCTAACTGATTCCAGTTCCCACCTACCAAATCTGAAAGAGGCTTTGGACCTCAGGTAGCCAACAGACTTTGACCCAGACACTGGAATCATTACCTGCATGGAGAATTTGGAAACTTCAGCATAGTTCCTTTTAACAAATGAGGATACCCGGGATAAAGTGTGCAGTAGGACTTGATATACTTCCAGGGTACAAGATTATTTGAATGGCCCCAGAAGCGGATTATTTATAATGGCCCCAGAAGCAGATTATTTGTAATGGCCCCAGAAGCAGATGTCCCCTAAGCCAGTTTAGTGACTGGGTACAGTTCCAGATCTGAGTGGCTTTGCCCGTTTATTAACCCTCGCCACGTAGATAGGAGGGAGGGTTATTGCAATCACCAATAAGAAAAGTAACGTTGGGGATCTGAAGTATGTGTAGCCCCCAGAGCATTATTAGCCCCGCCCATGGGTGTGCATGCAGGCGCGTACCTGTGCACATTCTGCTGTTACGCAGTTCTCCTTGTCCCCCAGCCTCAGAGCCTGGAATCTGATCGGCTCTCCCAGCAGGCTGCAGGCATGGCTGTTGCTGTGCAGGGCCTTCACTGCTTCAGTATAGTAGGGCGAGCGCGCTAAATTTCCTGGGGTAGGGCAGGTAAGGGAAACCCTGTTAATTAAATATTCCCTCCCCTCCCCCCTACGTTATTAAATATTCCCTCCCCGCCCCCCCCCCCCTACGCTAGTAGTCTCGTTCCCAGCCGATTTTTCGCCGAAGTCGGCTGGGAACGAGACTACTACGTTAGCGAGTCGACTAGTCGGAGTACCCTTGGAAGTACATATATACTTGTAAGAGTCGGAGAGGAATACCCATAAAATGGATTTTGATGTCCCTGAGGAATCTACGTCGACGTCCACATTTACAGGTACTGTGTATAATCCATGATCGTCGCGGCATTGATACCGGAATGATGTGTTTATCCGTCAGGGGGCGTGTCATAGCGTTTATGACAGTACCCTATGCCCAATTCAGATTAAAAAGCCTACTTTTCAGCAGCCCAGAGGATGCAAAGCTCTTCCAGCAGTACAGTGGTTCTAGAACTGGCAGATGGTAGTTCTAGAACTGGTTGTCCAGTTCTAGCATGCATGGAATGTCGCCGGTAAGGCCACTCCAAATTAATCTTTAGTTTCTGGTCCCACCTTTCCTCCTACAGGATGTGGGTGGGCGGGTGATAAGGACTATAGGACCTCATTATCTTCACCAGACTTCCGTATATTGTATATAATATTATGTCCTTTGTACTCTGTTTGCACTATTAAAAACCTCGTCTCGCGTAGCCAGACTCTCGACGGCTACGCAAGACTATCGCTCGATGATGTCGCGGTAGCAGCCGCGGAGGGCGATGAAAGATATTCTGGAGGAGGTATAATCCATGACACAGAACTCTCAGTTCCGCCTTTCCAGAACTATGCAAGACTACGTGTATTCGGCTCACGTTCTTATTGTGTAATTACAATAGTCGTAATAAATTCAACCGTGAAAATTGAATGCGGGCGGATGACCAGAAACTAAACATTACTTTGGAGTGGCCTAATCCCTTTGTCAAAGAGTTACTTGCAAATGTTTTACCATAACCTCATCCCCAGGCTTCCGCCCAGCTTTTGTTGCTTGCAATATGAAATGGGAAGGACTGGGTATGAAGTTTATTGATCACAATTAACACTGCTTCACAGCAACAGTTGATATTCTAGTTACTTGTAATCTCTCTTCGGCATGATGGCATAGTATGGATAGCTCATGGTCACATGAGTGCTACAGTGACAATCTGTTGATCAGTCAGAAGTATGACTCTCTACTAACCTCGTACCCAGCTCACAGCTTTTTTCGCAGCTGTGCGGGAAACACAAGGAAAGGCCTGGGTACAAGGCTAGATGCAGCCAGTGTTGTACACAGCTTTGACAGGAAACAATGCATTTTGGCTATATGATTCTGATAACGTGGATTTAATTCACATATGACAGGCACATGTCAAAGTGCTGCAATACCATGGCCAGCTGTCAATGACAATATGTATTGTCTATATGTTGCAACTCTAGTAGTAACTAAATTTTTGGTTACAATAACCTTCTGTTTTTTACAGCTAGCTAGCTAGTTTGAAAACAATAGGGCCCAGCTGGGGATTGAGTCCATGCAGAATACTATAAGTACACCTTACAGTGACAAGGGGAAAATGTCTCTTACACAGACCCGCCACCGTTCCCATGCATTCTCACACCGGAGGAACAGAAGGAGGTCCTCAGTGCACGCCATCCTGAAATCCAAAATTTCTTGGATTTGGACCAGGCCTTCCCCTACTTGAATCAAAAGAATCTACTTACAGACACAGAGAGAGAAGAGCTGCAAAGCTTCAGCATTTATAGCAGGAATCAGAAGATCACGAAACTGGTGTCATTGCTACCAAAGAAAGGATCTAATGCTCTTCAGCGGTTTGTTTTCTGCCTGAGGGGTTCTAATGATGGTACTGCTCACCAAGAGCTGGCTGATGTTCTTCAAAGTACAGCCAATGAGGTAGTAGAGAAGAGAAGTGAGATTAAAACAGGTAATAGGAATAGAAATATTTATCACATGAATGTATTTACTATCATTCTTTGAGAATATGTTATAGTTAGATCCTGCCTACGAGGGTTTTACATGAAGCAATAAGCCCAAGGCGAAGCCAAGGCATTATTGAATTATTGCTGAGTGGATTTCTGATAAACCTGAGGTTACAGGCGGGACCTAACTAACTTGTACCCTGCATTGATGTTACTAAGATTCTCTGTAATAGTAGCTACCTTGTATGATATACGCGTTCAGTTGTCGAGCGGCACAGTTGTTGGCAGAGCCAATTTTGTACTAAGATGGTGGGTTCTTGATGTTGTAGGAAACCGAACTCTCTGCAAGGATCGCCCCAAACCATGTAGGCATCGGACTGGTAGCCACCTCTATACACGTGGCCAAGTTGGTCGCCATCAATGGTTGTCAGGATCAAACAAAGTACAAGAAGGGGTAGACTATAGCTAAATAGAGACTAGTTCTGTGCTAGTAGCACTACACACGAGCCAGACTAACCTGCAAGACCATGTACTGTACTAGAGTCTACCTACTCAGCTACCTACTGTTGATGCACTTCCTGGGAAATATCACGGATAAACCCCAGTCGGTTCCTTTGATATGCCCACACAACGAGGTACAAGCATTAATAACTCTCCCTTGTAATCACAGATATCTAGTAACCTGGCCACATTTTTGAAAACATTTCATGCCCCTGAATCCTCTTCTCACGTATTCATCTAACACTAGACATGCAGTATAGTGATACCTTAAGAGTCGAATTATACTTGTTCTCAATTTGCAGGGCACACTCAATTGCTAAAGAAAACTTGGATAAAGATATTCATGGTAGGCTTACTGGTACTACTGCTTCTCTGGCTTTATGCCAATAACTACCTACACTTGCTGTTTTGTGCCTTTAACTTGCTGCTCTCCAAAAGTTTACCCTACCTTTCAGTGGATCTTGTTGGGAGAGAGGTAGAAGTTAGAGAAATAACAAACTTGATAGACTTTTCTAATCGATACAACCGAGTCATAAGCATAGTTGGCCCCCCTGGTTTTGGTAAGTCTACGCTGGCTATTCACATTGGGCACAATGTTGTATGTGAAGGTGTTACCGTCCACTATGTTGACATGATAGAAGTGTACAGCATACAGTCATTGGCAGAGAAAGTTCTCAACAGCGATGATAGCATAGTTGGAATCAGAAACGTTACAGTTGATAGGCTGTTCAAGTGGGCAAGAGAACGGCACTACAAAACACTTCTAATTTTTGATAACTGTGATGACACGATTCACAGACAGAAGGATGACTTTCAAAAGGTATTAAGGAAATTGATTCAATCTTCACGAAACTTGAGGATCTTAATGACCAGCAGGCAAAAAACAGCACAAATTGACCAGTTTCAGTATCCACTACGAGAACTAAGTACCATGGCTTCATGCAGCTTGCTTCAAAGTGTAGCTGATAATGACATTAACTTAACCGTATGTGAATCCATAACCAATTTGACTGGTAATGTTCCACTAGCACTGCGGGTAGTGGGTGCTCTGCTAAACCTTCCAGACTCTCCAGATTTAAGCATAATTTTAGCAAGCCTCAAAAAGAAACTAATATCAACTCTGAGCTCAGAAATATTTCCTGTTGAAGAGCGTGTGAATGCATCCATCAGCCTGTCCTATCACTATCTCACTCCTCGGCTACAAAAAATAGGAAGATACCTTGCTCATTTCCCTGGCTCTTTTGATCAAGAGGCTGCATGTAAAATTATGATTCGTGTTGCAAGCAATCCTCTAATGTGCAGTGACATAGCTGGCTTTCTAAATTATTTGTCAGAACGATCACTACTTGAATACAGTCAGCGCCGACAACGCTACCAGTTTCATCGATTAATCAGAGAATTCTTCCTTGACATTGTAAAATCCAATGGAGATACAGGGAAAAATGAAACTAGAAGATTTTTGCTAAATTTCCAGTTTCACTACACAGATAGATTATTGTATCTTTCAGACCTTTTTATGACTGACCATGTTAAAGCATTGGCCACACTTGACACGGAGAAACACAATATTCTACATCTGGTGGAATGCATAGCAACTCCTAAGCCACTACTGAAAGGCTCTGATTACTTACGTGCAGTTCGTGCTATACATAATGCACTTGAAACTGGTTATTTGACAACCAGACTCACTACAAAAGAGTTACTGGGGCCAGTCATTCACATTGTCGAATATTTTGATCAAAAGCTTGTGGCTCTTTTATTAAAGAAACCTGTACCATCAATTGCAAATTCATATTCCCGACTTTACATGCACTGTATTTGTCACTCAGCTAAACTGGCAGAGCAAGTTTATGGGGTTTCAATAGCAGTACAAATATTCAGCTCCAATCGAACGTTTATCATTGAAGTGATAGGAGTTAAAATAGAAGGACAAGAGATAACCTCATCTTATAGTCACTTTTACAGAGAGCTATCAGATTACTATGCCAAACTTCAACAACATGACAATGTAAAAATATGCCAAAACAAAATTCTCAAAAAAATAAACAAAGAATTCGCTGACTGTGATCAAGGTACATGTCAATATCTCATAATTGGCCAGGCATATTATAATGCAGCAGACTATGAAAACAGTGCCCACTTTCTTCAACTTGCCCTTCAATTAGAAAATGAGAACATTAGCACTATGAAAGAAGTTGGTCTGATGCTACTTCTTCACCATTCATATGAGCGTACACAAAATGACATAAAAGCTGACGCAGTGCTAGAAAAACTTATTGAACTATTTCCCTCTATTATAGCTGCCCCTGTGCCAGAGGTGTATGCATACAGCACTAAAGTTCAAAATCTTATTGAATTGCTTAAAGAAAAAGATAAAGAGGAGGAAGCAACAGCTCTTGAGGAGAGACTAATTGATGCGACACTGCAGATAGGTGCAAAGCTTAGAGCCATATCTACGGTGAAGCAAACCAAGCAACTTGCACAAGACTTACATGAACAGGGCAAGTGTTTAAAAGCTGCCGATTTAGCAGTCTTTGCATTAGAATCACTTGAACAACTAGTCAAAGAACAACGTGATGGAGCACAAGAACTAAAGCTTGAACTTCAACTGCTCACTGGTAGGACAAAAATGTGTACAGGTAATCTTTCAGAAGGCCTTGATTATATGGAACTTGTGGTAGACTTCATCTATGAACATAATACACACGTATATGAGCATTACTTAGTAACAGCTTGCCCATACATGATTCTTCGTGGACAATTGTGGTGCTTACATGCATTTGGATATGTACCACAAAATATACTGTATTTTGGCGGTGAAATTATCAGTTTGATACTTACAATATGGGATATTGATGCTTATTTACCTCAGCTAGATTCAACTCAGAAAGTACAAGCACAAGTTACACAACTTTCTCACTCAAAGGAACTGGTTGTAACAACTGGTCAGGTAATGAAAATCCCATTGCTATCAGTCATTTCGCATTCCATCTTTTCACAGCTGTATTTGTATCTTAGGTCAGTGGCCACAGCTGGCTTAGTTTCCGGGCAGTGGGTTATTTCATTTAAAATAGTGCAATTCCTGATTAATGTTTTCTTTATTTTCTTAAAACAGTATTTTACTTACTGGATAATGTGTAAGGTTTGGAATGGTATACAATCAATAGCACACGACATTTTGAGTTTTGTAGTGCGCCTTTACACTATTACCCTTCTTGCTTTGTGTACTGTAGACATATTCGCTGATGCTGTATACATGTATCTTTGTAGAAGCTAATACTTTATATAGGAGCTTCTTGCTGTATTTACCATTAAATTTGACTTGTAAGTGAGAAGGTTATGACTATTGCTAACAGACCACTGTTCTGACCCCCCCCCCCCACATGACTGGAGTATGCCACATTCTTGTCCCCTAGTTGCTATAGCATGGATAGGGTAGTGTGCCAATATCTATACATTATGATATGGCACTGTACAATGTGACTTTCACTAACTACAGTAAATAATCATCATTCAGCCACAAGGTACAATTGGGCACTAGTTCAGACTCCAGTGTCGTTTCTCAATCACAGAAGCTCTGCCCAGGCTCATTTTCAAGCTGCAGGATGCACATGAACAGGGCTGCCTGGTGGTATACAAATTTTAAAGGTGCTTCCTGCTAGCATCCGATTATACCTGGTGGCTGAATATTGATTACTTAATTAAGCCAAGACAGCCTTGATTCACAGTTTATTGTACCATATTTCAGGGAACTTGAGTTTAGATGTGCATGTGTGCATGCTACATAATCATTGCAGTTGCATACCAACACAATAATAGTTTGTCTGTAGTTTCTCTAGAGCTCCGAAGAACTTTTTAGGTTTCTTCATACAGATATCATGAGAAGTGAACTGTCAGTAGCAAGTACTGGAGCATTTATGCAATAATGAATGACTTCTGGCTGCATGCAACTACTGGATGATAAACTGTGAATGAAATCCTTGGCCTCACCTTAACCGGGCCATTAATTTGGCATGTGTAGCATATTTATTAATCTTGTCGCCAGCCACTAAGGGGATAATTGCTTGCAAGCAATCTTTAGTCTTAATGTAGGGCTGGGGACGAGGCTAGCATTATCAACACTGCAACATACAATTATATTATGTGCATCTTGGGGGTCCATTACAGTGTCGTGGGCAGACTGACTTGGACCTTTAATGGTTCCAGTTCAACACTCACGCTGAATGAGGTAGTAGAGGATTGAGCATCCAGACACAGACAGTACAGCTCCATAGATGGCTGCCCTCTTCAGGGTCTCGTAAGATATCCTGTGCAGCATCCTCTAGAGCAGACTGCGTCCCATATCCAAATTTGGATCCAAATATAAGATTATGAGTAGTCGCAATCCCCCGCGCAAGCTGTGTACTGTACTGAATGACGCTGCAATGATGTCATATTACAATTATGCAGTATAAACAAAAGTTCAGGCTAAGCTTAGAAAGAGGCACAGATATCAGTCGCTATGTCGCACAAGAACGTACACTATAAGCGGTTGGAAACAGAAGAATCGGACCAAGAAGACGATGACGCCCCGCCAACACACGTACAGCTACACAGCTCTCACTACGTCAAAGGTTAGCCATTTTAGAAATCGACAACTCACAGTAGATAAAAACTAAAGTAACCGGCTTGTAGCTTACGTTTGAATCCCTGAGGTAGGTAAGCTTTATTTAAAGCTAGGGTTTAATAGTCCACAGCCCAGTAACAGCCCACAATGGTACTCTCATATATACTTCATAATGATAGTACAACTGTGGCTTGTGTGGTGGTGGATGTATCTACATTAGTGGGTGAACAGGCTGTGCTAGCTACTCTGAGAAGTAATGATCTTATGACCAGCACCTGTATAATTTAGGCCAATTGATAAGGCTAGTATACTACTAGTATACTATTCACTAAGAAGGCTCATTGATTATGAAGGCTGTACAGTGTTACCACTTGGCAGCGTTCCAAATCATTTCACTGAAGAAGTATTCCAGGCAGTAGCTACCATACTGCCATCAAATTGTGAGACTTTGGGTCAGTCCACGAAACGAGACTAGATCGTCCGTCCATCACATCTGTCACATAATCCAATGTCCTGACCTCGACTTCAACCTACAGCCTGACAGACGTTGTGAGTGAAACAAACAGGTAGCTGAAGTGAGCGAAGCAAGGACCAAAGTGAACTAGAAACAAGCAAAGCAAGTGGCTGGAGCAAGCGAAGCAAGCACAGATACTTGTTGAGGATTTACTACTGACACGACAAAAGTGTATTACAGGAGTGCTGGCAACAGCAGCCATTTTGGGCCTATATCGCTGTGAAGTGACCTTTTCTGTATTACACTTGCCAATTTCACTGTTGTCATAACGACATGATTACAGTTGATAACTGGTGAGTGATGTTTGATTTCACTTTTCCTCTTCCTTTACATAGGAAGTCGCTGGAACCACATTGAAAATCTGGACGAGTTTTTTGAAAGGGTTAGTGTGTGTAGCCTCAATGGCTCAGACCAGACTCTGGCTGCATCTATCTATAATTACGTAGCCTTGTACACTGGTGTGTGGCCTGGGTACAAGGGATTGGGGGTGGTGGCGAAAACTCCAAGGCCTTTAAAGTTTTGCTATTTGCAGGATGAACTGCACCGAGGTGTTAATGGGGTACATCAGCTGACTGCCTTTCACACCTGGTTAATTTGCCACTGTGACTGTGAGACCCATTGACAAGAAGTAACAGCTTCCATTTTATCAGGTGTAAAGTCTACTGTTGTTCCCAGGCCCTAGTCCACAGGCTCACTCCTTCCTTCTTTAGAGGAGTGAACCTGGGACTAAGGCTACTCAGGCCTCTACTGGTTGCATGAAGGCCAAGTGCATAGCTGAAAAAAGTGGCGGGCTGTGGATATGAGCCTAGTTTCCAACCCCTTTTCAGCAGAGGCTGGGGCTATACTTGCCTCGTTCCCAGGCCACGTGATCAACCTGGGAACAAGGCTAAGGCTGTACTGATCACACACCGTTATCCACTGAGTCAGGAAAGACTTAGACCAAATTGTGCTGCACCCACAATTAACTCTACAGCAGTCGTTTCTGTTAATTAACTCGCAATTAACAAGCCTGGCATGCCTATTAAATATTTGGTAAAATGGAAAGGCAATGACATTTATAGGGTCTGCTAAAAGAGTTTTGAAGTAAGACTTAAAGGAGTGGATGCAAAAATAAAATTAATGAGTGCATTGACCAGCTTCAAACCCATGACTTACACGAGATGCGCATGGGTTGATAAATATTCCGACCATATTGCACTAATCACTGCTGTAGTAAAATCCACTTTTACAACTGCATGTATGCATCATTGGTTAAACTATGGCCTGGACCTTGACCTGGACGTTGACCTGGCCTGGAGTGGTGGTGACCCGGCATTCTCCTCACTCCTGCCCCACAGGTGTACACCTACCAGCAAGAACACGGGCTGGCTGCCATAGTGACCAAAGACATCTTTGAGCTGATGTGAGTGAAGATGAATGGCCCTCATTCTATATATGTGGAATTTTTAAATTTTGACCTGTATCTTTTAAATAGAAGTAATTTTATCATTGCCTATATATAGTTATGTTAAGAATGTCAGTAGCAACGCAGCCCACAGATAGGGGGATTAGTAGTACTCCATTTGATCCCCATGGAATGATCCATCCAGTTACACGACCATTTTTTTTTCTGTGTCGAGTTATTCCCTCACTGCAACTCTAGCTAGCACTTCTTCTCAGAGAATGTGTTATACATGTGTTTATGGTGCCACGTACGTCACTCCTCTCTCCTCTACAAACACACACACACACACACACACACATACTTTCCCTCACACACACACACACACACACACACACGCTTTCCCTCACACACACACACACACACTTTCCCTCACACACACACACACCACACACACACATCACCACTTTCCCTCACACACACACACACACACACACACCACACACCTTCCCTCACACACACACACACACACACACACACACTTTCCCTCACACGCACACACACCTTCCCTCACACACACAGCCAATTTGCCTTCATCGTGCTCTTCACAACCTTCATCATCCAGTGTCTGAGGTTCCACCTCTTGACGGTTGACACGATCA
The DNA here is from genome assembly GCA_963921505.1 of Phakellia ventilabrum. Classification (NCBI taxonomy): domain Eukaryota; kingdom Metazoa; phylum Porifera; class Demospongiae; order Axinellida; family Axinellidae; genus Phakellia; species Phakellia ventilabrum. Next base: position 5,577,950 of record OY997393.1, on the reverse strand, counting down.
CCGTTGTCAAGAACAACATCTCAGGAGAGAGAGACATCATCTTCAGTGACCTCTTTGACCTCAACAGGCTCAAAGAGTGAGGGCAGAAATATAATTTTGGAGCCTAATGTTTTTATAGCCGCTTTTCAATCTCCCCTCAGTGCTATAACATACGTACATGTACATGTATGTGTACAATCCTTTGTATGCTGGAAAGCTGGAATGACAGGACAGCAGGGGTTCATTTAGGAATGGCCCCAAGGGGGGCAAAAGCAAGTCGGAAGACATTTTGGGGGGGGGGGGAGAGCTGCATATAGTGATCATTTTGAAAGATTAAAATTCCCAAGGGAGGGGGGGATAATTGTCCCCTCCTGGGGCGCCCCCCCCCCCCAAATGAAGCCCTGGATAGCCTGGGAAATTATGCCACATGCCGCACACACACACGTACATACACACTCACACACATGTACACACACACACACGTACACACACACACACACACTCACACACATGTACACACACATGCACACAATCCCTCTCTCTTCCTTCAGTCCCCATCCACTCGTTGTCATTATCCTATTAATGGCATTCGCCCTCTGGCTGTTCTGGTTCTACCGTGGCGTTGTCCGGTTCTTCCGCTTCTGGGAAATTAGGAAGTTCTACCGCGAGGCTCTCGGTCTAACAACAGAGGTGTGTGTGTGTGTGTGTGTGTGTGTGTATGTGTGTGTGTGTATGTGTGCATGTGTGTGTGTATGTGTGCATGTGTGTGTGTGTGTATGCCTTATAGCCAGTGTTGAGTATATCCATGGGTTAAATTAGCCTCATTCCCAGTCTCCACTCCCAGCTTTTTTTCACACGCTTTTTTTTTTTTACTCCGTGCGAAAAAAAAGCTGGGAGTGGAGACTGGGAACGAGGCTACGGTTAAATTCTGTTCCTTGTTTTGGAGTTCTCTATTCATCGGAGCCTGAAGAGTGCACTCTGCACTGCCTTATAACCAGTACTGTCTCCCCTCTGTGTAGCTGGAGCTGCGAAACACCACCTGGCCGGCTGTGGTGACTCTGCTAAAGGAGGCCCAGAAGGAATACAAGATGAACATCAGAAAGCAGGAGCTCACGGAGCTAGGTCAGTGACTGTCTCATTCCCAGGCCTTCCCTGTAGCAGTCTCATTCCCAGGCTCTGTGCAATAGCCTGAGATGGGACTATAATATATGTATATGTATAGGCAACCTATCTGACCACTTGTACTCAAAAGACCTATGCTTTTAAGGACGTGTAAGTATTGTTCGCTACTGCCCCCCTCTCTCCCTCCCTCCACTCCAGATGTGTACCACCGAATCCTTCGCTTTAAGAACTACATGGTTGCCATGGTGAATAAGGCCATCCTACCCTGCAAACACTGGATACCTTTCTTTGGAGAAAAGTGAGTCTTTAAAATTTCTGTCATTAATGACAATTGACATATCCCTCCCTGTATACATGTGGATTTCCAGAACTTCACATCAAAAGTATCATCAAATTGCAACTCGCCATTGCAATTTGATGATACTTTTGATGTGAAATTCTGGTTGGAATTGAATAAGCATGAACTCACTCAATCATCTCAAATCCAATAATTATGGTAATATATTGCATGCAGAGAAACACAGTACGGGAAATTGTTTCAGCTCTAAATGCAGCAAATTGACCTGACCCTAGTCCTTGGCCATACAATGTACTTGTGTATACATGTACATGCATGTACATGTTCACCTTTCCTGTATCTATCTACCACAGGACTTTCTTCACTCAAGGGCTGCAGTACAACTTTGAGCTGATCCTCTTCAGTGAGTTTGGTTGCCTTGCCAACCCCACAGTCATGGCCTAAAGCCACATGCATAAAATATTACCTCTCTCCCTTTCCCTCCCCCTCCCCCCCAGGGGGTCCCCGAGCTCCATTCAAGGACAGCTTCTATCTCAGAGAAGAATACAAGTCAGCGGCTAAGAAGTAAGCTCGCTATTTCTCTTTCTCTTCTTTGTTGCTTAGCAACAACAGATTTATGTGAGTCTGTGTGTTAGAGAGACGGAGAGAATTTGAATCATCCTTTTATTTTTGGTTTTCCTACAGGCCTCAACTGGTCGAAAAGTGAGTTGCTCTCCAACAATTACACGTACATTAACATATTAACCTCGTACCCGGGTCTCGTAACCGTGGAAGGCCTGAGTACGATTTTTCTCCATGGTTGTGAGATAAAATCTGGGCATGGAAGGTCTGAGGAGGGGGGCCTGGGAATGAAGCTACTGACTGGCTTGTCATCACATTACAGTCGGTATTGTCCCACTCTGCTTTGTGTGGAAAAGCTAGGGCAAACAGTTGTGAATATACTAGTAATTAGTCATTGGTACCATGGAAACTGCATACAAATATCTATACCCAGGCCTCCCCTGCGAGGGAAGGCCTGGGTATGAGGCTATGTATTGTGTTCTGCTATTTATGTAGTGTGTATGTACATTGTAGCCTTGTACCCAACTACGGCTACGCAAAAAGCTGCAAGGAGAGGGCCGGGTACGAGGCTAGTGTGCACCGTCACGCATGTTACTTGATAATCCTGTTTTCTACAGCCTTCGTTTCCGCATCGCCGTCCTGGCCCTGGTGAACCTCGTCTTCTGTCCCGTCATTCTCCTCTACCAGATCCTCTACTCATTCTTCCAATATACTGAGGTGTGTGGACCACTGACATGTGATCAGGGTTCTCACTATGTTACTATACCCCCCTATTGTGATAATGCGCCCCCTATAGGGCCTACATGTAAATGCACCTCCTATACAATGTATGTACCCCCCCCTTTATTTTCAGAGATTGAGAACTAAAAAAAAATAATGGTGATGTGAGATACAGAGACACTGACATAGTGATGCTTAGAATGACTTAATAATGATGTCATAGTTAGTCAGCATAGTAGGCATGTACTCCCCCTATTGCATAATTCTAGCAAGAACACTGCATGTGACACACATGACTATCACATGACAGTGGACACTCATAATGATAACCCTTCTTTGCTTGCCTCAACATACTAACATTGAAAGTAGCCATCCCCCCTCCCCTCTCCCAACACACGCACACAGCAAGGCAGAGTTTGAGGTTTGAGTAGACCTCCCCAGCATACACATACACACATGGGGGGGGGGGGGGGTTGAACAGAGATCTGGAGGATGAGACTACTGCTTTTTGGTTATATGTACATATACATGAAAGTGAAAGCAGAGGGGCCGGGAGGGCCGAGGATTTCCTGTGCATATACATGTACATGCAGGGGGTAAATAAGATTTGATTGTTTGATTGCATGAAAACACAAAAACATTTATGTCTTCATGTACTTCTCCTTTTAGCCTACATGTACTTTTACCTCCAATTATATTATAGCGGTAAAGGGTCCAATACGGTATACGTACATGTACACACACATGTGTATAGGCTGTAAGTAAGTACATGTACATGTACAATATATGTTACGTCTCTGTATACCATTCTGTTGCTGTTTCCAGCTCCTGAAACGACAGCCTGGGGTATTTGGCCGAAGGAAATGGTAAGTCTGGTGTGGCTACATGTGCTTCATGTCTAGCTAGCAGTGTCATACCTTCTTGCCTCAGGTCATTGTACGGGAGGCTGTATCTGCGAGACTTCAATGAGTTGGACCATGAGCTATCACTCAGGTGGGTGTACCGTAATACATGCAGAGCGGGTTATAGAATCATCTCGAGTCAGAGCTGGCCAACAGCCTCAGTCTGTCTAGGTTTTGAAACATATTTAGAGGGAACCCGGTGACTAATTAAGGCTTATGGGAGTTAGTTCTGCTGCAGTTGTGTCCTTGTCATAACTTGTTGGGAGAGTACATGAACATAACAGTTGGAATTGGCTGGGTCCTACTGGCAAGTGCAACTAGCGAGTTTAGCAGCTCTATAAAGCTTGCCTACTGCTCCTCTGCTCAGTAGCTCAGTGGGTAAGAACATCTAGCTACTAATCAGAAGGTCCTGGGTTCAATCCCCAGCTGTGCTCCAATTTTTCTTCAGAGCTTCTTTGCTCTCTCAATGTCTTTTCTTCCGTCTTGATGTTGACTTCCCATGTGTAGGCTGAACCGGGCCTACAAGCCAGCGAGGAAGTTCATGGACCTCTTCACCCACCCCCTCCTGGTCATCGTATCGAGGTACATGTGCATGATGGCCACCAATAGAGCCAGCCGGCGAGCCGTTAGTCAGCAGTATTGCATTGTGTGGTACTATACACACTGTATGGTTTGCTACATGTAAGTGGAGGGTCGTCTACTAATTACATGTACATGGCTTTGTATGAGAGCCGTCGTATGAGAGCCGTCGGTATCAAGACTGAGGCTTGTAATGACATGGTTTTTGAGAGCATCAACAACCAGTACATCACTATGGTAGACTCTCCCCTCACCCCCTTCCCTCCCCTCCCCTCCCCTCCCTTCCCCTCTCTTCCCCTCCCCTCCCCTCCCCTCTCTTCCCCTCCCCTCCCCTCCCCTACCTCCACCCCAGGAACGTGGCCTTCATTGCTGGCTCCCTGCTGGCAGTACTGCTGGTACTGACTGTGATCCAAGAGGACCTTCTCACAGCCCACAATGTCCTCATGGTCGTCACCACGCTAGGTCAGTGGCTCAACCCTTAGTCTCATACCCGGGTTTCAAACTGGGCTGGATCTGAGCAGGAGAAGCCAGCATGAAAGCTCTAAAAGTGGATTTTAGTTGAGGATAATAGCCAGCTTCTTTGTTTTGCCATGTGTCTCTCTGGTCATGGGTTCGTAGTAACTGTACTGTACATCATCTTTATATGATTTCCTTCCTCTTTCTATAGGACTCATCATCACAGTCTGTCGAATTTTCATCCCCAATGAGGTAATTAGTGCCCCTGTTCCATTCCATTACCGTCCCATTCCATTCTATTTCATAACCTCACACCTCCATTCCATTCCACATCACTGAACGCTGTCCCCATTCCCCTCCAGAACCAGGTCTGGTGCCCGCCCCAGCTGATGCAGCAGATCCTGGGTGAGATCCACTACATGCCAGACCACTGGAAGGAGAAGCCCCACACGGTGGAGGTGTACAGGGAGTTCACCCACGTCTTCCAGTTCACCGTGGTGAGTATAGCCTACAGCTAGTCTTGTGTGTAGAGCTTTGTGGTTGCACGTATTTTTGCAGTTTTAGAGTCGGCCTTGTTGAGAGAGGTCTTGGAAATTTGCTCAATATGGGAGAACCACACGTACCTGTAATTAGATTAGGGTTACCCTGTAGATTAGAGCTAATTAGGGAGATTTGAGCCTTTCCTTGGGTTCTGTTTATACTCATATCTAAAAGCCTTTTTGGGCGTGGCTATTTTTCTACCTCCTGACTATATACATGTAGCAAGGGATGTACCCAATAGTCAACTACGTACACAGAGGCCATTTCCCCTTCTCTTCCCCTCCCTCTCTTCCGTGCCTCCAGATGCACGTCATTGACGAGCTCCTCAGCCCGCTGATCACCCCCTTCATCCTCTACTTCTGTCTGAGGAACCGAGCCTCGGACATCGTTGACTTCCTCCGTAACTTCACCATCGAAGTCTCAGGGGTCGGCGACGTCTGCTCCTTTGCTGAGATGAACATCAAGAAGCACGGACACCCAGAGGTGGGGCGCAACCGATGGTCTTACTTCCAGTCTCCATCCACTCCACAGCTTTGGTTCTCGTAGTATAAATTGCATGTAACTAGAGTAAGAACCAGAAACACTAAAGGTTAAAGTGGCATGTTACAGCTTCACAGTCTTAAATTTTATGATCAGATTATAGTAAGCCTTCTCTTGCCCTTCTACTCACTCCCTCTCTCCCCCTTCCTCTCCATCATCTCTCCTACCCCCTCCCTCTCTCCCCCTTCCTCTCCTTCCTTCCTCCTACTCCCTTCCTTGCCCTTACCTCTCCTTCCATTCCCTTCCTCCTCCATTATCTCCTCCCTTCCTCCTTCCCTCCCCTGTCCTCCTCTGCTGCAGTGGCTCTCCGCTGGGGTGACCAGAGCCAGCATGTACGAGCAGGCAGAGAACGGCAAGACAGAGATCTCACTCGTGCACTTCTCGGTAAGCTAAGAACCACCTGCTATTCATTGCTCTCGTTTTTGAGCCTTCTCTGCTAGCACTTAACACTACTGGTAACGTAATGTGGAATAGTAGCCTCATTCCCTAGGTTCCATCCACTCCAGCCAGCTTTTATTGCTGAAACCTGAAGCCTAGGCAAGAAGCCAGAGGGATTGATTGTGTACACGTACAATTTCATGCATCTCAGATCGAAAATGTGTAAACCATTTCATCTATAGACTGTCTGTCCACTTCTCCCACCCCTCTAGCGGAAGAACCCGAACTGGAAGCTGAGTGAGGATGGGGCAGCCTACATGTCCCAACTCAAAGGATCCGGTAAGTTTTGAGGAAGTCATAGGGCAAGAGAAGAGCTAATTGGGAACGAACCTGAACCTTTCTATGTATGTCCCACTATTCAACTGTGGCACATGGGGGCGGTCTTTGCTACAGCTTTAGACTGACTTGGCAGAGCAATAATTGGCTAAATCAGCATTATGAAGAATGGGGTAGTCTCTGAGATAATTTCATGGACTTCTGTTGTACAAAGATTTTCGACCCTAACTGGGTCTTCATCATCAGGTACACAGAATCATATGACAGAGCTTTTATATGCAGACAATGACAGTCTGTGCCAGCTAGCAAGCTATCATACGAAATTATTATGCAGTCTTGAAAGCCAAGTTACTCGACAACTCAGAGACTGCCCTGTTCTTCACAACACTGTTGCACATGTATTGAGCTTTGAGTTCCTCTCCCATCACCTCTCTCTCCCCCTCAGTGGAGGAGCTACAGCAGAGCATGAGTGGGAGCATGATTGGTAACCATGGCAACCAGGAGGCGGAGGAACTTACTTACCTCACCCTGCAGGTGCACTGACTTCAGAACTTATTATGTGTTTATGGGTATTTACAGTCCTTTATAACTAACCAACATTTATAACTAACTAACATTACATACACAAACGCAAACACACAGGACACAGACAGTTATTCTCCTCAGGTAGTCCCCAGCTCTCGTACCGCAGTGAATGCATCTCCAGTTGGAGCCCACCCTACCGGGAAGGACTCCATGCAGTGGTCCGTCTGGAGCATGAGACCGGGCGTTGCCGCCCTGAGGAAGGAACCTCTGCCTGACCCGAGAACAGATCCCCTGTCCACCAGTACTCTTGACACACTGCATCTACATCAGGTACCTTATCAGGGGTTATGGCAGGGTCAGTCTGCAGAGCCTGGTCTTATCAGGGGGTTATGGCAGGGTCAGTCTGCAGAGCCTGGTCTTATCAGGGGTTATGGCAGGGTCAGTCTGCAGAGCCTGGAAAGGTGTATACATAGCTAATCGTCTAAATATTGGGTATGCCATCCTGAATCTTGGCAAAAATCTCTTTAATAGGCCACAAAATTATCAAAATTTGCAAAGAGACCATAATAATCTCGCATTTTCAAAGGAAGCGTTACTGTAGTAGTAACTGAAGCCATTCTGCCAAACCACAAGGAACATATGTGGCACAGTTTATGGGATTTTCAATTGCACGACAATTTCTTGAAAATGGCGATGCTACCGAGGCGTGTATCTCCAAAACAGAGAGAGCTGCAGACTTCTAGCACAGGATTGCTTTAGTCAAAGGGTAGTACTTTTAGAGATGTGACAGCTTGAAAATTGGACTTATTTTGTTAAAATGCGGGATATGGCCCCTATTTGCCACATACCAGGTACACAAAGTATAGAATCATTAGCCCAGTAGCTTGTATTAGCAATGCTCTATAATTGACAAAACGACAGATTCGCTGTGTACATTTAGATTTCGTTATGACTGGTATCTCAAGGAGCAGCATACGTAGCTCCTTAACTTTTTTCCCAAAGTCACTATCAGCCATGTGAACTGTTCTTTATACTAAGTCTTGCTGAAAGCAGAACCCTCCCTTCACTTGTCATGAACAGAGTTGCTATGCTATTTACAACTCCTGTTCCAGTCCACAATCTCCATTCCACACACAGCTCCACGATCAAAGAAGGACCCAGCCTCGTGCCCCCAGCCCCTCGGAGGCCCTGAGACCGGCAACTCTGTACTCTCATGCTGCAGGGCTTCAGTCTCGTGCCAGCGTCGAGGCAGCGTGGGAAGTGGAGTCTGACACACCGGCTCCGGGAACAACCCAACCCAAGTTGGCAGAACTGAGAGAGCCGCTGCTGCCCAGCAGAGAGACCCGGGAGAAGCGGGACTCTTCAGGACTGGTTGCCAGGCAACAGCAACCTCCTCGAGATGAGACTGTCGTTGAGATGCATGAGGACAGCAGTAGTGTTGAACAGTAACCTAGCTACAGAGCACAATATTTTGTTTGTGGTATTATAGCTACAGTGCAGCGTTGCTTTGTGTTGTCTTATCTTAGACTATAAATGGCAGGTTTAATTTGTCTTCTGTGTATATCGTTCGCCCCTTAATGTGGCAGTGTCACGTGGCCTAGGGTTTCGTTGGGAGAAGAGGGTTACCCATTTTTTTTCTTTTTCTCTACAATATGTACTCTGGCCAACTCTGTGAAGTTTTCTTTCCAATTTGGAAATTTATTGTACACAACTGCTAGAATAATCAAAGGGCTCAGAACCATGGTAACTACTTGGTCTAGTAGCTACTGGAAATGCAAATTTGAAGTAAATACTCTGTTAGTATTATGACCAAAATTAGAATTTCAACATTTTCTGAAATTGCATATTCTCAAGTTTGGGGGCTCTGAGACATTCAATTGCAAGTGATAGCTCTCATTTCCGCACGATGTGCTGAGCCCCGCCCCTCAAATGTGTTTTTAGCCATTCGCAATGCAGTGAACAGGCTAGAACTGGCATTTAATATTCGTCCCTTACATAAAACTATCCACAGCAGGCTAGCTAGTTGACTTTGTGCATGCACGTGGACTGTATAATCGAATCGCGTAAGTTTTTTTTTTGTCGAGTCGATGCTAACGTCATCTGCCCACTTCCTCCGTCTGGCTAACCCATCACTGTTGCTACAAACTAAGGATTGCTGGCTGGAAGTGATCGAAGAGAATGGATGATCCTACACTAACGCGTAAGAATGTGGTGAAGGCACTAGAAAACTTCAGTCCACGTGACTGGTTTGATCTAGGAATACAGCTGGATATCAGTGTCAATAAGCTAAAGGAGATTGAAGTAAATGGACGGTTCGCAGAGGAATGTAAGTTATACATGCTAAGTTTCTGGCTTGAGAAGGATGTTAACCGTAGTTGGCAGAAGCTAGTGAATGCACTGAGGCAGTTGAAGAAGTGGCAGATTGTAGTAGATGTGAGGCTTTATTGGGAAACAGTATGGGACTATGAGTCAGAAGAACCTGGGCTGAGGGAGATAGCAAGCAAGTTGGAAACAAGGGGAAGGATTCTCGAAGAAGAAAGGGTAAAGTATAGTGAGCAATACAAACCGGAGAATGAAGCGAGGCAGAAGGAAAAACAGGAGTGGCAGAGAATGGAACAGGAGCTGAAAGAACAACAACAGGAGGTAATACGACTCACCAACCTCCTTAACAGAGTAAATGAGCCAGAAGCAGCAGAAAAGGAACTGCAGCAACTCCACCAAGCATTGGGTCTCTCAGAACAAAAGTCCAAGCTGGTCCTCACTTGTCTCGTTCAGAAAAGGGTTGTTAAGGAAGAAGTCAATACAAGCCATCAGTTGGCTAAACGATACAAGCAATTGAAAAAGTACAAGATAACAGCAAAGAACCAAGCAGGTGAAATGGAGACATGGGAAGAGCTGCTCAATGGGCACATAGAAAATCTAAGTGCATACACAGATGGAATGAAGACTGCAGGAGGCAGATTTGCAAGTGATTTTGAAAGATTGCAGACCCAACTGGGGAAGCTAACAGAAATGTTCCACCAAACTCGAGTTCAGCTAAGGAGTTGCGAAGAAGAATTTCAAAGGTATGAACTGGAATTCTCAGAATGCTTAGACAAAATGAATGTCTGTGAAAGATCGCTGGCAACATCTCAACACAAGCTAAGAAGTTCTACGGATAATTTGGAGAGTTTCAGAGGTATACTAGAGAAAAAACTACCACGGTTACAAATTCAACTGTTTGGTATATTAAGGAGTCAACAGTTTGCTAAGGCTGTAGTAGCAGGTGCAGCGTATGGGGTTGGAGTGGGATTAGTGTTAGGTCCGATAGGTGTGGTTGTAGGGTACAATCTAGGAGCATTCTTTGTGGGAACACTTCTGGAGGATCATCACAGAAAGAAGGTTGAAGTTGAGAGATGTGAAAAAGAACTGGGTACATGTGACAAGACACTACTGGAGTGCAAAGAAGCACTACAAGGATACGAAACTGAACTTCAAAACCTGAAGCAAGCTATTGTTCATGATACTATCAATAATGCACTGGTTTCTCCCCAAAACTCACAATGATTAAATTTTTATAATCATCACAAGAGTGCTAATACTATAGTAGCTATAGCTATAGTGCTCATACCAAACGATTATTAGTCATGTCACTACCCATACTACTGTAATTAGCACTGTAACACATTATTCTAACTTGAAAATATTGATTTTGTGTGATTACGCCTTAGTATAAAGTTACTGTTGCTGAAAATCGAACAGAGACCCTATACAGAAACAAAAGTGAGGGGTGTGGCTTACAATAGAAATATCATCCAGTAGCAGCCCAAATGTTTCGGCTAGAATGCAGAACTACCTGTATAGCATATAATGATATCACAGATCAGTTTCACTCTCGTCAATTTTACAGCTGCAGGCTCTGCTTGCATCCCCAGGTGCATGCCAGTGCTAAGGCAAGCAATATTATTCATTTAGGGGGAAAATGAGGTACACAAACATAAAATGAAAGGAGTAATATACCACAAGACAGCAGTCATACATGAATAAATTGTCATAGAGTCTATATTACAACATTGTAACGTACAAAGAGCCTCAAAATAGCATCAACGGAAGTTAAGTCACAAACACTAATCAAAACTGGAAATGTTATAATAGACAACATTTGCAGAATACTTATAAGAATGCTGCTATGTCTACTTTACGAAGTAAGCCTTGGCTTCCAGCAAAGCCTCCCAACTACTACCATGTTTCCAGAGAGCACGGCTACTAAGGAGGTGTTGGCATATCCTGTATGTCTCTCCAGGAGTCGGTCGTTTCATCATAGACAGAAACGGCTGTAGTGTACTCCCGAGTTTCAGTTCTCCCTCCCACGGCAACCAGCCATCCACAGAGATTGGCACAAGTGGAGTGGTAGTATGGGGTATCAGCAATTTGTCGCCATATCGTTTGCTTCACAGCTAGCAGCTGAGAGGACTTGAGCAGCTCCGGGATGGAGCTGACATATGCTATGCATGTCATGCCATAAAACTGAGTATTGCCACCCAGCAGGTAAAGCCGGTCTCCACACACAGCTGCTGTAGCAAAAGTAAACGGACATGGTAGGGAGCTGGCAATGGACCATTGCATTGTGTCTATGTTTAACACTTCGACTGTAGCAAGTATGTCATAACCACAGGCACCCCCAGTAACGATGAGAGCTTGGCCACTGCATATGGCTGCAGGGTAGCGTCGTCCTGTCGGCATTCGAGGGTAGTGTTCAGACCACTTCCTGTCCCTGACCTCTCCCACGAGGCTCAGTAGAGAGTTAGTGTATTCATCCCCTAACGTACCTCCAATCGTGGTCAGCAGGCCCTGCACTATGGCTAGATAGGAAGACAGTCTGGCAATCTCCACCACTTCTGAATCTGTGAATCATATGCATGCACTACAGTAGAGCCTCCACAATTGAAGTATGCTATCTGCCCATCTGAAACAGCACTTCCCCTCGATGCCTCTGGAGCTTCAAACGTTTGCCAGGGACCCAGGACTGGAAGTGGTTTCTCCTGTGTCATTGGATGTAAGATTTGCTGCTGTTCGCATCGGCTTGGAGCTCTTTTTGGTGTCACCTCGCATCTCGTGCTGACTGTCAATAAAAAATGTTGCATAATGCAGTAGACATGAAGCAGCTCTGATAGTGAACAAGACAATGGATGATGTACACTAAGTTTATGAAAATTCTGTTGATAAATATAGCCTTTGGTATTGTTTCACAGGATTCGTGAAACCACTCCCCACATTTGCTGCGCAGCGCATCCTTCTTGTTCTTACTCCCTTCGTCTGGGACAGGGAAAGTGTTGTGAACTACGATATTATAATGTATATCATACTCGCTACCATCCTGGCACGCAGCTGCATGCATCCATCTCGACTACAGGTGCTACCGTATTTCCTAGTAAATTTAATCTGTTTCACAGGATTCGTGAAACCACTCCCCACATTTGCTGCGCAGCGCATCCTTCTTGTTCTTACTCCCTTCGTCTGGGACAGGGAAAGTGTTGTGAACTACGATATTATAAAGTATATCATACTCGCTACCATCCTGGCACGCAGCTGCATGCATCCATCTCGACTACAGGTGCTACCGTATTTCCTAGTAAATTTAATCGCCGCGATCATCCGAGCGATCGAATTTACTGTGACACCGTAAATGATAGATTGTCGTAATATTTGGACCCCCAAAATATTCGTTCCCCCGGAACGAATATACTAACTTTTCACGACACTTTTTTGGGGGGTCCAAATTTTTCGTGCCAGTCCATTAAAACAAGTCCTTGTATAAGTATCCGTAACAGATACATGTATTTTGTGATTGTTCTGTAGCAGATGTGCTGCCTTGAGATAAATTCATCGAATTACATTTATTATTTGTGTGATAATTTAGCATTGCTGGCTGGGAGTCGAGAATGGATAACCCCAATGATCCTACACTAACTCGTAAGAATGTGGAGAAGGTGCTAGAAAACATGGGCTCCTGGTGTCAATAAGCCAAAGGAATTTGAAGTAGCTAGATTGACGGTTTGCAGATCGAGGAATGTAAGCTACACATACCAAGTTACTGGCTTGAGCAAGATGTTAACTGTAGTTGGCAGAAGCTAGTGAATGCACTGAGGCAGTTGAAACAGCATTCCTTGTGAGGATCATCATACTCGGAAAGAAGGTTGAAGTTGAGAGATGTGAAAAAGCTCTGAGTGCATGTGACGAGACACTACAGGAGTGCAAAGAAGCACTACAAGGATACAAAAGTGGACTTCAAAACCTGAAACAGTCAGCCCTTTTGATGCAATAATTAGCTATAGCTATAATACTCGTACCAAATCACTCTAGAACAAGTCATGTCACTACCCATACTAATTAGCACTGTAATACTACCAATGACATCATTACGATGGTGGTACATTGGTCAATAAATTTGGTAATAGTTACTGCAACATAACATTCAACAAAATTCAGTAAACTTCAGCCACACTCCTCCTCTACACAACAGTCTCATAGCTCAGGATGGTATGCTCAGCAGGAGGTTCTGCCCACCTCCAGGGAGGTAGGCCACATTCCTGGACCTGGAGAGAGTGTTCGCTATGTCCTCGGCTGCCTCCAGCCTTCGTAGCTCAATCAGTCCGTCCCCTGCTTCTTGAAAGGCCTTGGAGAGCAGGTGTGCTGCCTGGGAGGAAGGGTGGGCAATAAATGAGGTTCTACTACACGTACTATAACTATATCATAGGTCTGTAGGCAGGGGCGTTCGGGCAAACCCCCCTTGGAAGGGGGAGGGGGGGGGGGGGGGAGTTAGCAACTGTATCAGATAATCACCATGACTAATAAACCACATTCCTTATTAGTGTCATGAGGTAGTGAATGCGCAGGACATTATGGGGTGAGTCCCAAGTAAGTGTATGTTTGCAAGTAGGTGTAGTATACAGAACAGATGAACATGGACATATGCATAAATCACAATGTAGAATGAACAGCTCATGACCTTGTGGCCAATAGTTTTCCCTGACCTCCCCCTGCATCTGGTATGTGCTGCTTTCTCTCCCACTTACACTTGGCCAGTAGCTTATGCTCTAAAGTTTCTGCTGTAGGCTAGGCCCAAATCATGACCTGGTAAGGTCCACAATAATTGCCGAGCGCCTTAGCGCGAGGCAACTAATCCCGCATCGAATCTCGCAAACCGTTTGTATATATGTATGTGTCACACTTAGGAATGTCACGCTTAGGAATGCAATTCTACTGCAAGCACGTGTTCAAGATGGCGTCCTACCAGTTACATGGATGCCGCCTGTGTACTTCTGGCACACGAAGGACTAGGGATCAGGACAAATCGTTCACTTCTTTTTACCCAGGTAGGCTTACTACAGCTCCAACGCGATTAGAGTTTGTGTAGCCTCTGTTTCAGCAGATATCTGACCGCTGGAGACGGACGGTACGCGGATCGATCGTGAGCGATACGAACGTGAGTTTCAAGTAACTCTGCTCTCCTGTAGCAGCCATAACTGGTCCTTGGAAGTTTGTTATATACAGAGACATCCTTCTCCTGAAGGCCCATTCGCGTAGTCATAGCTTTTCCAGCAATTGCGTGGGCGATGCAGCTCCTAAACCACACCTACTGAATGCACGTGCGCGAGGCCTACACTGCGTATGCGTATCTCTAGTAATGTTTTGTACAGCAAAGCCGCAATGCTTACTTACCTGCCCAATACACATTCACTGTAAACCGACATTACCGAAACTAGGGTTACACCATTAGCTCTCTAGGCTCCAGTCTAAATTGCAGACTTATCTTTTCAGCTTGGGTGTAATGGTCTGTTTCCAGGTTTAATTACTTTGGCCCTGTTTGCACAGGAAGTAGCCATTATGTTTCCGTTCTTGACGTCTGGAGGTCTTAGCTAATATCAGACCTACAAAAAAACCTGACAGCCCTGAAACTTGTAGCAAGAGACGCCTCACTCACAATATTACTATGGTATCATATCTTGCCATGACTACCGGATAAAGTGGGTGGAGCCAATGCTTCCAGTTGGGCCTACCCTTAATCAGAGTACATACAGTAAATGATATTTCGTATAGGAATGGAATACGGAATTTAAAGTTGCATGTATCATTCCCTATGTACCTGTGAGTCACCAGAGGATGAGATGATGGCCGCCTGTTTGATTTGCTCGGCCTATATATATATATATGTGTGTGTGTGTGTGTGGTTGTGTGTGTGTGTGTGTGTGTGTGTGTGTGTATATATGATATGAAAGGTGTGGAAGGACAGGTGTTTGTTAAATTGCTCAACACTTCCAAACTTAAAGCTCTTCTCACCTTTTCAACAACAAATCTCGCTCTCTCGGCATCCTGTTGCGCTATTGGGAAAGAAAGATGGTACTAACATTTGGTGCATACAGCATCAATATGTAGTTCAGAGTGAATTCAACATTACATCACAATAAATTAGCCCCCTTTAGCTTTTGTATGGCTAAGTATGCACATGGTAATGCAGAAAGCCAAGAGAAGATAATTGTTCCTTGATTAATGCAAGCAGCAGATGCAGTCTCTTACCGACTTGCTTCATCTCCACAGCTTCTGTAAACTCACGGCCAAAGCTCAAGTGGGTCTGTGGATGAGATATCAGTAAAACATAAAGTGATTATGCCACACCAACTCAATCCTCAAATTTTTAATATGTACATTACCAGAGTAATAATTACTGTACCAAAATTCAATTACTAGTTTATTGTACAATTAGTAGCTTCTTACAAACCAGATTCTACTCGAAAATATTATTTTGTGTGATTACACCTTAGTATAAAGTTACTGCTGCTAAGAATCGAACAGAGACCATATAATATCATAGAAACAAAAGTGAGGGCTTACAATAGAAATATCATCCAGTAGCAGCCCAAATGTTTCGGCTCGCTCCGTCAGCAGTTCATTAACG
Source organism: Phakellia ventilabrum (assembly GCA_963921505.1). Lineage (NCBI taxonomy): Eukaryota > Metazoa > Porifera > Demospongiae > Axinellida > Axinellidae > Phakellia > Phakellia ventilabrum. The sequence goes on along the minus strand of OY997393.1, from coordinate 5,562,079 downwards.
CGCTGTGACACCACTTCACGCTGAGTGATCAGCTCACTGGCATCAAACTCAGCCTATAGGGAAACAAAATAAAAATGCACAGACAAGAATTTATGGGGCTCAGAAACCAAGATTAAATGTTTATAATCACAACACTACCGTGAGCGTGGGAATGATGTAAGTAACATACCACAACAGCCTTAAGCACTTCGGTGGTGATGGAGGGGAGGACCCTCTCGTCATAGTCCACTCCGATGTTGGCGTATATGAAGGGCAGCCTCTGTTCCTGCGGCCGAAACAGGATACGCAGAGTGATGTCCACATTCTGCAGGTCTAGGGATAGGAGAGAGGGAGGGATTATACACGGGACAGAGTGTTCAACTAGCTACCCAGGTCTGTGCTCTCTCTTTAAAATCAACACACAATGGGAGCTTATGAGCAGATATCCAGCAGAAGGTTAGGCACCCCACGACACTTGAAGTGAAGATTATGTTCCCTTCCCCCTCCTAGAAAGGTAGTGTCCTTGGCAAACATAATGCTGGCTTACTCTTATTCATACTTAGACTATAAGCCTCGTACCCAGGCTCTCCCCACGCGCGACAAGCTATCTTCCTGCTTCGCTCGCAACCCTCAAAGGCATCTGTCAGGCGAAGGTCAGGACCATTAGATGATGTATCGACCTTCTCACATATTGTCGTGCAATCGAGAACCTTTATTGTATATTTTTATTATCTAGTGAGAGTAAAGTTCTTTTATTAACGAGGAGAATTTTGACCATCCACCTAATCACCTATGTATGTAGATCTCCTCTTTCACTCACCTTTGCTTCCGGTGACAACGGGCACCCGCCGTGGCTTGCTGCGAATGCTGAACATGATGGGTCGCTGCACCCAGGGAATGAGGAAGTGGGTCCCCTCGCCGGATACCGATGGCAGCACCCCCCGGAACCGGTCAAATATTACAGCCCTCTCCCCGCCATCAACTAGTAGAGGAAGAGAGGGAGAAGAGTGGCTCCAACTTCGAGCAAATTGGTCTGATTTTGTTGCGCATAATAGTAAGGTAGTTCAGTCTATACAAAAGTAGCCACCAATTGTTTTCTGTGCAAGTCTCACTCATGTTGCAGTAACACTAACTACTCCTTGTACTAGAATTGCAACTACATCCGCATTGCCATATGAATTTAGCTTTCGAGCTACGCTGACTGGAATTGCGCTGTGATCCAAATTACCCCGCTCTACCGTATGTGTGACTCCAGACAAAATTAGTGAGTTATCTGTACATTATGGTAGTGTGCAAACAGAAATGGGGTAGCTTGAATTTTGGAGAAATACGAGGAGTTTTGGAGATTCAGTTTGGGAGCCAGGAAACTCGATTTATCATTGCATCTGCACACTCTTTTTTCCAAACGCTAAAACCTATATTCATTCCAAGCAGTATTGGTATCAATCTGCTTCATTACTAATAAAACTCGATTTCTAGACATGCTAGCAGACTCTACAGTATCTTGCATACCATTGTAGAGGGTGGAGTTGATCACAGCTCCCGTGATGGCCAACCCAGCGCCAATTCCTATCAATCGGTTCAAAACTGCAGCCATTTTCCTCTTTTGTACCCACGTGGACTAGGGACTAGGTCATGTGCGCATGCCCCGTGAACTTCAAACTTTGAACTTTAGACTCTCGTGGTCATATGACAAGTAGTGAATGTAGTATTTGTTGTGGTGTAGTAGCTCTTGTAGTAGTACAGTAGCTATAGTGTTCAGTAGTGTAGTAGTACAGTGGCAGTATCATTCAGTGATAAACCTTAGACTGTCTGATTGCCTTGTACAAGCTCTACACACTGCTTTCTGAAGGCACACCCCCTGCACTGTACTGGCAAGATGAGCCCATCAATAATAGTGGTGTTCCTGTTCGTATCAGTGACTGTTCTACCCGTGGTGCTCTGTGGTTTTTTTAACGTCCAGCACCTCCACAGACACAAGGCTTACTTCCAGCCTCCCGTAGACAGAGGCAGCGTCCATAGCACGGATCCTGGCCCGGGTGACCCCCTATATCTCTCACCCTATCTCCAAAAAAAGGAATATGAGAAGGCTCGCGAGCTCAGCAAGGTCGAGCTTGGTGGATTCACCGGTTATGCAGGTTTATTCACCGTCAGTGACGTCAAGAGTTACCTGTACTTCTGGTTCTTTCCCGCACTGAGTAAGAACACCAGTGCCCCCCTGTTGCTATGGTTACAAGGCGGTCCTGGAGAATCATCTCTTTTCGGCCTCTTTGCTGAGAACGGGCCGTTTTCTGTGGACAAAGGCGGACACTTACAACTAAGAGAGACGACCTGGATTCGAAACTATCACGTACTATACATCGATAACCCCGTCGGGACAGGTTTCAGTTACACCGAAAACCCTGCTGGATTCTCTACGTCATCGCTGGATGCGGCGTCTAATCTCTACACCGCCCTGCTGCAGTTTTTTACGCTGTACAGTGAGTACCAAAAATGCGACTTCTACGTCACTGGAGAGTCCTATGCCGGGAAATACGTCTCAACCCTGGGCTACTGGATCGATAAAATGAACCGTGGGGAAAAGCCGCCCGAGTTGTACATTAACCTCAAGGGGGTTGCCATCGGAGACGGGTTGGTGGACCCAGTCAACATGGCCCCAGGCTATGCCGACTTGTTCTTCGAGTATAGCCTGGCTGACGAAAACCAAGCAGCGTACATAGAAAATCAGACCACCCTCGGAGTGAAGTACATCCGGGAGGGAGAGTACCTCCTGGCCGCTGAGTTGTTTGATAAACTCTTGGCTGGTAATCTCTACCCATACCCGACCTACTTCTACAACATAACGGGAATGACGAATTACGATAACATCCTTCGTCAAGATTTACCGGAGGAGTTTGATTATTATATTCCTTACATCAATCGGACGGACATTCGAAGAGCCATCCACGTTGGCAACCTGAGCTTCGGTGGCCAAGCACTGGATGTGATGATAGCGCTAGTGAACGATAGCATCCAGTCAGTTGCTGAGTATCTGACTGTTCTCTTGGACAATGACTACAAGGTGTTGATCTATAATGGCCAGCTGGATATAATCATTGCCCCACCTCTCACTGAGAGATATCTACAGGTATAGGGACCGTTCTTCATCCGTTGGGGGGGGGGGGGGGGTGGGAGTAGGCACTAAGTACGAGAGAACATGCTTGTTTGCTCGTAATTTTTCGTTCTTCCAGCATAGCACTTTTACCCCCCCCCCCACACACACATTACATCATGATAACCGATAAAGGTCTTGGTTAATATGCCTGTTATGTGATTGTCTGCTCACTTTGTGGTCAAAATAGGTGCTCAAGTGGTCTGGCCAGCAGAAGTACCTCAATGCTACAAAGGAAGTGTGGAAGACCAGTGACACAGACGTGGGTGGCTATGTGAGGCAGGTTGGGAAGTTCATGCAGGTAAGGAGCAGCCTTGTTCCCAGGCCACCATCTTCAGATTTCATCTTGTGACTGTGATATGTCTGCCTGTAGCGGTGCTTTACCAGCCGGTTAGGTGCATGTATGAACTATAGTAGAGCCGAAACAGCTGTCTGAAGTTCGCATAGGCTTGCAAATTTAGGCCAATTTTTCTCCACGGCTGTGGGAAAAAACAACTTTTTTTCCTATGGCTGCAAAAAAGCTCCGAGCAGGCTTGGGTACGAGACTTAAGTTCACATTGGTGGGCTTCTAGCCTTGTACCCAGATTTTATCTCACAGCCGTGAAGATATATTGGAGATACTCCACTAGAGTATAATATTATGGGATACAGTTTCTCCCCTGAGTATGAATTACTGGTCTGACATTACATTTCCTTTCCCCCTCAGGCTATCGTCAGAGGTGGGGGGCATATTCTCCCCTATGACCAGCCACAGAGAATGCTTAGTCTGATACAGAGGTTCATAGACCCAAACTGACCATATTGCACGACTCATTCAATTGATTGTACCATGAACTCTGTATGTTAGTTTCTTCTATGTATGGGTGCCCAAAAGAATGCAGGAATACAGTGATGGGCTGAGACCCGTCAGCAGCCCATGAGCTCCTGAAACCGTGCATATACATGTACAACGGCAGTAAAGGTCTGGCTACGTGGCAGTCTGTATGAGATTTCAGTATGCAAAGAGCTGCACAAATTTCTATTTCAGGCCGGACGTGATGACGTAACTAGCGGTCACATGATAGGCTGGTTAAGAGGGGGCATGACTTCCGGCTATGCAGAAGAGCCTGAACGCTGAACTTTCTTTAGCCGTTGTTTTCTGTCGTAAGTCAAGATGGCTGCAAGCTGGGAGTGCCCCAGCCTACCGATGCTGTGCTTTCCGATGAAGGAGACCTCCCGTGCTAGTTTTCTGGGGCTCAAACCGGTAGGTTAGGAGAGGGGAGGGGAGGGGAGGTATGGTCTGTGAATAATTTGTGCTTGGGATTAATGAGGACGAAGTCTGTCATAGGCATGAGTGAAATAAAAGGATGTGTGTGCTGGAAAGCCTGATCTTAGCCTCATTCCCTTTCAGCTTTTCATTGCCTGTGGTACAGAACTCTTCAGTATTGCCGGAACACATCTCATGTGGCCAGACCCTCGCTTGGAAGCGGGGGTCTGTCCACGCTAGACTAACTGCAGGAGGCAATGCAAGAGACGAAAAGCTGGTAGAGAGAGCCTGGGAACCTGACTAGCCCGAGGGCAAGTGAGTCTGGATGCTAGGGACGTGCCAGACCAGATCTTCCTTCTAGCTATACAGTAAAGTTCAACTACATTTCCTGAGCGCAGCACTAAAGGCTAAAAGTCCATAGAGTCCAGACCTCCCTCCTCTCTGAATATGTTGGCCCATGACACAGTCTGACCTACTGATGATGTGTGCGACTCTGACCCTATAGGGGGTGAAAATACTTATGAATTCCGACTGGTTTTACACATAATATTATGGTAGTTACGGCCCGAGTAGTGGGTGAAGGGGAGGAGTGGGTGTGGAGTGAAGGGGAGGAGTGGACGTGGGGTACAGAGGAGAGAAGTAGGTGTGGGGTCAAAGGGGAGGGTGGGCGTGTGGTGAACCTCCGCCCCATGCCAGCTCTCCTCCGCTCTTCACCCCATACATATTCTCTTCCCCCTTCACCCCACATCCACTCCTCCCCTTCACCCAATACCCCCCTAACCCTACGCCTAATTTTCCCGTCCACCCCTCTTCACCCCACAACCATACCCACTTCCTTTCCCCTCAGCTCATCAGTGCCCACTATGAAGAGAACCCGGAGTCATTCGGTGAGGAGATCAAGCAGCTGGACCAGCTCAGGGAGGTAGGCCGATGGACTAAAGCCATGCAGACCCAAGGGGGGGGGGTCACTCCCATAGACTATACAGTCACAACTGCGACTGCAGATCAAGACCTTGACTGGTCTGTTTCAGCGGTGTGCCCGTTGACTGTGCTGATTTTCTGCCTTTGACCTCACGTGTAACCCTGACCAGATTTGCCATTCCGTGGCGATTCTCGGTGCTTCTGAGTGTGCTTTGACCATAGACTGCATGCTTCTAAGCACACTTTGACCGTTGACTCCACCCTTTTGAACGGCGTTGACCGCTGACCGACTGTGGTCGCAGTTGTGACTATAGAGTCTATGGAAGTGACCCCCCCCCCCCCTTGAGACTTAACTGATTTCTTGTTGCTTGAGCGTCGCAAGTTTAGATTTTTGTATTCAGCATCATAGACTATATAGAAACCTGTTGCAAATTTTTTTGGCAAGAAGTGATGGAAAAGTGACTACGTACGTGTACTTCACATTGTAGATGCTTTGTTTATGCATAGTAAACACTAGCTTCATAGTCAGGTCTCCAGCAACACAAAGTCAATATGGCTAATGCTATCATATCTCCAGTGAGAGTGTCAGTCATGCTTCCAGTGAGAGTGTCAGTCATGCCTCAGTGAGAGTGTCAGTCATGCCTCCAGTAGTCATACCTCCAGTGAGAGTGTCAGTAGTGAGAGTGTCAGTCATGCCTCCACTTCCTGCAGCTGGTATTCTCAGTAGGTAAACAAAGACCCAAATGCGTACCCTTGTCCTACAAGCCTGCCAACTTTGGACTCCATTATGGTTAATTACAGCATGAATTTCATTCCCACAAGCAGATATTCCTGGATGTTTGAGCATGGCTTAGAGTAAGGGCACAGTTCTTTCCCTCCATGTGGTTGTGAACTAGGATCTATCGTGTAGCTACTCAATATACTCATTGTACAGTTTCACCAAAATATTCAAACAGGAAGTACACGTAGCAACGAGAAATTTGCAATTATTAATGGTTATTACAAGTCCAGGTAATGTTTTTATATACAGAGCATAACATAGAAACAATTTAAATAAAACATTGTACATCAAGGCAAGGCAAAACAAGACTAGCAAACAACACAAAAGAAGTAAATAATTACAGATAACTAAAAAAAGAGAAAAAAATAAATAAATAAATAAATAAATAATAATACTAATAAAAAAAAAGCATAAAATAAAAAAAAGTTTTTTAACTATGAGTTTTGTTACACACAGCCCGTCATCGAAATTTGATACTCGAAAACGATCATGTTTAAGGCCTAGGCCGACAAAACGGATGCCTAGCTAAGTACAATATATAGCTAAGCTGCATGGATAATCAGCCCTTAAATAGCTAGGGGTGGGGTTGGTATGTAATTATTAATAGTTGTTTCTAACATAGTCATATGAGGATCACTTTTCGACCCGAGTCTCTCGTATCACGTGCAGACATTTTGGTGAAACTGTGCAGGACTCTCACAACCAAACTGTCAATTATGACTATATGTATAATGATGCAGAACAGCCAGCCAATTAGGGCATGCCCCCTCAACACCTAGCATCTTTGGAATTTGGAAATATTTGCACTGATTTTGCAAGCCATTCTTTGAATTGTACTACATGTATACTATTGAGAAAGGATTATCGGATAAACAGCCAATTCATTTTTCAATGGCTAGTGGTGCCATTGTGCAAATTTGTCATCCAAATTCCATTCTTCTTCTCTGGCTTCACACCCCTTCCACCCCCTTCCAGCATGCGATGCGTCCCTCAAAGGACTACAACGGCTGCAGTGTGATGAGACGTTACTTTGCACAGCTGCATCTAATTAGGGCACGATTCCCTCCGGAAACTGTAGGACAAGTTCCCATTGACTTTGCATGGTGAGTAGTGCCTTGTCATGTGGTAATCATGTGACTGTGAAAGGACGACAGGTGGTTTTTGTAAAGTACATCTACGTGTACATTGAGCCAACCACTGTTTCTCATTGTATAGGAAGGATGCCTACTCCTCAGCAGAGTATATTCAAGATGGGCTTCAAATAGAACAAGCCTCCGTTCTTTACAACATCTGTAAGTACAAGACTGCTATTCAATCACATACACGCACACAATAGTAATATTTGTATCAAGGGATATGCTATGTACAAACTTCTGTCTTCCAGCTGCTCTCCATTCACAACTGGGTTGTCGTGGCAAAAGGGACACAGAACAGGTGAGTCCCTTACTTTCGTATCTCTAGTCTGGTTTGAGCACTTTGTTGCGTGTTTCTCCTTTTCAGGAGATGAAGGAAGCCATCACCCATTTCCAGTGTGCAGCAGGAGCCTGTTGGTATCTGGATGTAAGTTACAGTGATGTAAGGGTGATGTAATAGTGATGTAAGGGTGATATGAAATATTAGTGATGTAAGAAGGTGACTGCCATGTGTTCATGGAAAGTAAATCTTGTATACAAATAGTACTACAGAGGGTTTACATACAAGTATGTGCTTTACTTCATGTGTGTGATAGAAGCTGGTAGTGATGCACCAATAAGGGATATTCTGATAACCGATACTACACAGAAGACATTGGCCAATATCAGTAGCCGATACCAGGGGAGAAAAGGTGTACGTTGAATAAGGGGGGGGGGGAGAGAGCAGGATGAAGGAACTTGAGCAATTGGCTTGAAAGAGCACGGATTAAACCTACTTTAGACCCTATGCATGTGCAACCGTCTTTCGAGTAGCCCCTACCCTTGCACAATTAAGTAAGTTAGATCACATGAGGAAAAAGTACCAGGCTCTCTGTGATCCAGTAGCAAAGTGGTGTGCACAAGAGCCTAGGGGTGGGTCAACCACTCGAACCCAGGCCTTCCTCACCCAGATTTTATCTCACAGCCGTGGAGAAAAATCAATATTTCTCCACGGCTGCGAGATAAAATCTGGGTGAGGAAGGCCTGGGTTCGAAGCTAGTACATCTATTGCCTAAAATATGAATTTTTGTTTCGTGTGCAGGAACATTTTGCTATCAACCATGCAAGCAAAGACCTCACTCCAGAATTCATAACCCTCTACAAGCACCTTATGTTGGTAAGTTGTCATGGGACTAGAGTATGGATGTCACATGATCCTGGTGGTGACATCACCTCAATTAATGCATGCAGGGCCAGGCCCAGGAGTGTCTTGTTGAGAAGTCTCTGAAGGGACTCGGGAGAGTGAAGAACCTCACCATCGCCAAGCTGTCTGCCAGGGTGAGCATACACCAATATCATGATACTTGAAGATTATGATAATATCACTAGCATTCCTGAATTATCATGATGACAATAATATCATGAATTATCATGATGACAATAATATTGTGGTGTTGATCGGGGTTCTTGATTGCAATATTATCGTGATGGCAATAATATTGCAAATCAGTGTCTAGAGGAGGCTATATGGCTACCAGCTCACCACAATCAATAGCTAGACAACAGTTGTTTATGTTACTGTAGTATTGTTTATATTCCAAAATAATGGCGGTCTCGTGTAACCAAACACTATACTGTACAGTTAGCTAGTCTTGTATTTCCAGCCTGTCATTGTAGCTATGTTTTACTTCAGTTACTTTTCCAAACATTACAGGTGGCTGAGTACTACTCCCAGGTTGCTAGGTTACTGGACACTGAGCCGTGCATCGTCATAGCCAAAAAATACAAGGAGTGGCCCAAACTGATGAAAATCAAAGTCCTCTACTTCCAGGCCATCTCCCATGTAAGTGAAATTACTGGAATGTTTGGTTTATACCAACAGACGAGTGTCACGGTAGGTAGTTGACCATAACAATGACTAAATGCAGTCCTAAGTTGAACTGAAACGTGATTAGTCAGCTTGTATCCTGCTGCTATGGCAACATCATAATTGCTAATTTAGTGACTATAGCACTAAAGGTTTGATTTTTCTTCTCAGTCACCTACATACATGTACATGTACATGTACATGTATGTAAAGTTATGGCTAGGTTAACCTGACCTTTGATTGTTTTGTCTCCACTCTCCAGTTCTATCAAGCTGCCCACTCTGAAGAAATGGGGAAATATGGAGAAATGGTGAGACGAGAAGCCACCACTAGCTAGCTCTCTGTGATGGGCAGTGCCTCTAAATTTTTTCTCCCACCTTCCTCTCCTCCCTCTCTCCCTCCCTACCTCCCTCCCACCCTTTCTCCATCTCTCCCTCCCTCCGTCCCTCCCACCCTCCCTCCCACCCTTTCTCCATCTCTCCCTCCCTCTCTCTCTCCCTCCCTCCCTCCCTCCCTCCCTCCCTCTCTCCCTCCCTCCCTCTCTCCCAGATCACCTTTGATCATTTATCCCAGCAAAAACTTCAGGCCATAGGCAAGATCCCCAAGTACGTGGGAGAGGTCGTCAAGGACGCCATTAGGAACTTTGGCACTCATATCACTGAGAAATTACAGGTGGCTCGAAGACAGAATGACCAGGTGTATCACGACATTGTTCCAGCCCCCGAGGCTCTTGAGTTTGCCCAAGGTAGCCATGAATTGCAAAACTATACACTGCTCAAGTGTCTTTCTTGCTCATATGAGCCATCCCTCCCCCATCACTTTGTGTGTGAATTGCAGCTGCTACCTTGAATCTAGAACCTTCTGCCTATCAACTTAATTAAGCTTTATAGATGGATTACAAGGGGCATGTTCGATTATGTAATGTCACTTTTGGAGGGCAAGTGAATGCGACGAGAGCACTTTTTCATTGCAGCCAAAACAGAGAGAACTATAGGACATGACCTACCGAGATTCACTGACATCTGAGGGTGTCTTTTACAGTTGCAGCTAATATGTACTTCTGTACCTGCAAACTCGCACGCTTGCCTTCCAAAAAGTAGAATTACGTCATTCGCCACGCCTACTTGCAATCCTTACTCTACACATGTACATGTATACTGGATTATGCTATTTAGCATGTTGTCCCGGCCCGAACCCATTCCAGGTGCGGACTTGGTGAAGCCAGTAGCATTCCATCCCACGGATCCCAAAAATCTTGGAACAGACATTCTAGCTCGTCTCATTCCCATGCAAGCCCATGAAGCAGCCTCCGTCTTCAGCGAAGAAAAGGCGAAACTCCTTCGATCTCTAACTTTGTCTGTTCAGGAGAAAGAGGAGGAAGTGGAGTGAGTTTTATTGTATGATGTCATGTGTAGAGTTAAGTACAGGGGCCCTATGGAAGCAATGATGTAATGCCCATTTGACTTAATTAGTATTTGGGAGCAGTAGATGTGTAACAGTTACGCAAATAAGTTCAAATGTGGGTATGCCCGGAAACGTCCTCTTTTTTGACAGAGGGTACCTTTCATTGTACATATGTATGTATGTACATGTACATGGGACTGACTGTCACATGTACATGTACATGGGTTATAAACTCTGACTTCCATATTTCTGGCTATGTAGACAATTCATGCAGTCACTGAATGTCGAAGAAATCGAGCAGCTACATGAAGGTCCTCCTGAGATCCCAGGTGAGAACGGATTCACCTTAACCCATGTTTCAAAACCTCATGTTTCCGAACTTGATTCCCCTGCCTGGCTCTATTCAGAGGACGTCCTACAGCAGCACCAGATGCTCCAAGGCAAGGCGGATGATGTGCGGAAGCTGAATTCTGATATTCAAGGTTAGTGAGACAGTCCTGGTGAGCAAATCTAGTCTCGTGCCCAGACCTTGGTTCCTCCCCCTCGCCGGGGACGTCCGGCGAGGGGGAAGAGCCAAGGTCTGGGCACGAGACTAGAGCAAACCAACGAGGCTACTCTATGCTGTACAGCTATGCTTTACCGATAACACAGACTTTTTTTAACATTTATTTTCCTAACGCACAATTTCTTGCTGCCTGAGCCCCTACATGTATAAGTGCATGTGCTAAGCAACTAGTGCCTACAGTATGTGCTGTCCTGTACCCATTCCTAGTTTCCCATTCCAATTTCACTATCTTCTGCTTGCCACATGTCCAGAGTTGATGTCTCTGTCCGCTCGAGTGTCTGAGAACCTGTCAGCGATCGCCGAGCTACGGAGAGAGGAAGAAGAGGAAGAAAAACAATTTCAGGTGTGGTTTATGATGTCCCAATAATTAGGTCAGATTGTAGCTGTTGGTCATTTCTGGACGGCTCACCTTGAGAATCTGGTGGATGGGAGGGGGGAGGGGGAGGGGGGTGGCAACATGCCTATTGTATGCCTGCTGCTCAAGGTGTTGCATGTGGAGTCACGACCCCAAGGAATGTTTTAAATTTAGGTGGTCTGAGATGGTTTCTGGGCCCCCAAAAGGCTGGAATTTAAGTCTTGAAAAATTATCAACTTTGAAAAGTCTGGGGGGGGGGGGGGGGGTCCCAGGGCACCCTCCCCCCTGCTGAGTATGAAACCCTGAGTGGGCCTTATACTCGGGGATGGGGTTATAGTTAAAAGTACTGACTAGTTTTGTTTATGTTGCCATGGTTTCAGGTGAAGTTTGGCAGCCGTCCAGCCTCTCAGATTGTGGCCAACCTCTGGAAGGAGCAGGAGAGCTCTCGGGGCTATCATACCCAGGCAGTGAGTTGGTTCACGCCAGTTTACAGTTCTCTTCTGCCCCTGCAAAACAGGAAATTGTGAATAAACCTTTTTCCATAGATATATACATGTATGTACATGTACTTTGATGGAATTAGTTAACTCCTACATTAAATATAGTTGTATCCTTCTTCTCCCACCCTCCCTCCTTCCCTCCCTCCCTCCCTCCTTCCCTCCAACTCCTTCCCTCCCATCCTCCCTCTCACCATCCCCCTACCTCCTTCCCTCCCTCCCTCCCTCCCTCCCTCCTTCCCACCATCCCTTCCTCTCTCCCTTTCTGTAGACCAAATCCAACTCTGACCTGAAGGCCATGTTTGACCAGCACTTCCACAACCTGGTTCTTCTCTCTGGTCCTCTTTCCTCCCTCCATACCTCTCTGCCCAAGATGACCCTCATGGATGGTAGGCAGCTCGTATAGCTCTACTTTTACCTTGAAACGGCCAAATTAACCCTCTGATTCTTCTTGTGATTTAACCCCTTCAGTTCCTCCAGAGAACTCAGCAGACTCAAGCCGATGGAAAGAGTTAATGGTAATTATAGAAGTCAAGTTCTAGTAATTTTACTCTGCACTAGTGAAAAGCTAGTATTTTATGCATACAGCTACATGGACATGTAGTATACCATAGTATACAGCTAGTGTACTATAATATGCAACTGTAGTATACACGTACAGCTTGTATACTATAGCATACAGCTAGTATACAATTAGTATACAGTCAGTTACGATCCATTCCTCTCCTTCCTTTCACCATGTTCCCTCACAGGGCAAGGTAAAGAAGATGAGGCAGCAGAGGACAATGTTGCTGGGTCAGCTTCGGGACCAGATGAACGGCGATGACATCACCAAGACGTTGGTCGGCCACTTGGGAGGAGTGGAGCAAGAGGGCATCATTGAAGAGCACATGAAGAAACATCGGGAGATCGCTGAAATCATCAGGACCAACCTATCGGCACAGGAGAGGATCCTTGTGTGAGTAGCTATGATGGCTATGATGTGTTGATCATGTGATAATCATGTGACTCCTATGACATAATCCTTGTGGGGCATATGACTGTATTTGAAACATGTACCATATATGTATTTGTCATGCAATATAATCAGGACATTTTGTGTATACACTTTACTGCATATGACTACCATGTGTCAGTCACATGATAGTCATCATTTATCCGTGTGATGTATTTGAGTAACATGCATGACTGTCATGTGTTAATAAAGCACATGTTTTTTAATAAGCGAATGGCATTGCTTTTTGTGATACAGGGCAGTCACGGAAGCTAACGCCAAACAGGCTATGATGAGACAGACGGCACAAGAACTGAAACAACAGTGAGTCGTATGTAGATTTTTGTAATCAGTTATTGACTCTGGGTGTTGTTATTACTACTGCAGGCAGGAGGACGTGTGTTCTTCTCTCGTGAAATCGGCGAGCTTTCTTCCGCTGCTGCAGTCCAAGATAAAGTGAGTCCATGTGTACATGTATGTTCTGACTGTGTCTGCTCTCGAACAAAGCCTTAATGTGCACTACAATGCAGGGTCATAGCACACATTTATTTTACAAAGAGAGAAGGGGGGGTTGCCATGGCAATGATGTAATGTTAAACAATGGATAATTCTGCTGGTGTATAGAGCACTACTAGATGCCTAAGTGCAAACCACTTATCTTTCATGACAGCTGCTCTGCCTCATTCCCAAAGCTATACATGGCCTGGGAAGGAAATTAGAGTACTCGGTGCTCTACCTCATTCCGAAACTACATGGTTTGGGAATGAGGTTAGAACTCATATGCAGTGCACGGATGAATTTGAGGAAGGAAACTATCTTTGCCTTCTCCTCAGGGAAGGATTGGGTTTCTACACCCGCCTCTGTGAGAACATCACCAAGCTAAAGGAAAGAGCTACCGACATCTGTGAGGCCAGAAGAGGGGACAGAGAGAACACCGAGAGGTATGTAGGTTGAATATCTAATCTACGTATTATACGTTCACGTACACTAGTACTGAGTATATGAGAGTCTTGGTTTCTATAGTAACTGCCCACTCCCATATTAAGAGGGATTCTAGTGCTTGTTTGATTTGAAACGTGTGCATGTACTTTTTTTGCTGAGTATGCAGCCGATCCTGCAGGGTGGGCTCTTGTTGGAGTACACTTTGTGATAGTACATATGTTCATGCACTTGAATTTTCGAAAACCATATTGGTATTGCTAGAGGACCTTTAATCATTGATATTACATTGAAAGCAAGTTTGGGTACCTTTCTTTGAACGCCATGGGCACATGTGTAAACACCCAGTACCGCATAGCGGGACTAGTGATGATTACCCTATAAGAGAAACTACAAACCAGCTCCCATTCTCTATCTCCTTTTTCTCGACAGGCAAAGAGCGCCCCCTCCGGAGCAACCGCCTCCTACTCCTCCCTCCGAAGACGCCGCAGAGGAACCAAAGCCTGGACCCCCTAGGCCCGTGAAGAAATCCGAACTCCTGGGCATTCCACTTCCACCAGAGCAACAGAAACTCCCACCGCTGGTCCCTCCAAACACCGGAGAGCAGCAGCAAATTTCCGGTCAACCTCAGCTAAATACTGCTGAGCCGAGTGGAAATGCAGCTGCTCCGTCCAGTGATTTAGAACAGCAGCTTCTTGAACTGCAGAAGGCTCAGCATCTGCAAATGGGGCAGCTGAAACAGACGGACACGGCTGGTAGTCAGTCCTCCACCGTTTCATCTGCACTGCCGACTCTGGCACAATCTTCTCAAGGCTTGCCTGCCCTGGCGAGTCAAATGCCTAGCTCCTTGGAAGGGGCTCAACCCCATCAGGCTGGACCAGGTAGCGCAGAGGTTCCACATTCCTATAGCTCTGGTGATGCGACTCAACATGCCTCACTGCCATTTCAACCATCAGCCAGTATGCAACCAACTGGAGGTCTGTCCTCAGAGAATCAATCTTTACTCAACCTTCAGGCGAGTGCACAGCCTCCCATTGCTCCAGTCGTGGACACGAGCCTAATGGCCAACCAGGCCATACTAGATCTGCAAATGCTTCTTCAGCCATCTTCAGACACCACCAATCTCTATTCTGCTGGACCTTCCGAGCCATTTCAAACTCAGCCCACTGCCAACTTAGACGAGGGTGGATCAGAGGGACCAGAGAGTCCAGATCAACTCGATATTCCGGTTAGACCACCCAAGCCTGTCTATTTGCAATCAGCCCCTAAACAACAGCCATTGCCACATACCCAATCACAATTCACAGACTTGGTCTCAGCTGCAAGCTCTGGGATCCCCATGGCAACCCCTCCCCAGCCCTATCAACCTGGACCGGACGGAGAAAACAAACCAGTGTCTTCCTTCCAACCTCAGCCTTACAGGCCTATGTCTCCAGTAGGCGGGGGATCAGTGGCCCCTATTCCACCCCAAATTCCATCCCAGATTCCATCCCACAGTGCGGATCACTTTTCTTTTCCAGGTGATTTAGTAGCTCCGCCTAGTGTTCCCGAGGACAGCGTTAGGGAACGGGTTGATGCTTTGACCGAAACTGTGATGCCCGCACCCGAAGATAGAGTAGGTGTTACCGTTGGTAGTCCACTGTTTTCACCTATTTCTGGAATGGGATTGCCTCAGGTTCCTCCGGTTGCTCCTCTCGACCCCACGGGAGCATTCAGCCAGTTTTTAACCCCGCAGGTTGAGCAGGACATCACTCATCAGCCAGGTGAGAACACCGTCACTACTAGTTCCATTTCCAGGCCAATTCCGGCCGTGCAGAGCCCTCCTCCACAGCCGCATCCAACCAAGCAGCTGGATCCGAGCCTCACGGGATTACAGCCACTGCGAAACAGCCGTTTCTCACCCGAGTTGTACCAGAACGTGATCACTTCACCCCCACCTCCTGAAGAACCGCAACTCCACGCTTCCTTAGAGTCTGAAACTTTCAACTCCCCTGGATTTACCACTACTAATATACAAGCGGTAGACAATGGAGCCGAGGAGCAGAAACCATTACCTGATACCGTTTCCAGTCATCTGGATTCTCGTAGCGAACACCAAATTCCTCCTAGTTCAAACTTGAATTCTCTCCCGCAAGATCCATTTGTGTTGCATCAACTGACACAGCGATTGGGAAAATCCACCGACGCCAGCTCCAGTACAATTGCATCCAAAGAGGATGAAACTGCTTTGGCTAGCGAGACTCATGCTTCCACTCTTTTAGAGCATAGCCTCGAGCTTCCCCCAACAAGCTTCGCACAGCTGCCACCGCTGACAAACCTTCCGGAGCAAGCTCTAGCAGGAGGCAGCAGTGGAGCAGCTGCTGCTATGGCTACTGAGGGTGAGACCACTTCCACAGCAGATTCCACTGAAGTATCTGCTGTCTTCTCAGCTAGGCAAACACCCGAAATCGAAGCAACTCGGCCGGATGAGTTACCATCGCCCAGCACCGCTATGGCTAAACTGGTTTCCGGTGCCCAGCAGTTTCCACCGACTCAAGTTAGCTCCCCACTTTTAGCCAAAACTCAGGAACTCTCTCTTTCTGCACCCATTGGAACTCTGAGTTCCACTGACCCTAAACAGATTCTGTCTTTGTCCAATTTGGCCTCTTCTGGAACTGACCTAGCATTGCCTAGCCTACCTGTAATCTCAATGTCTGGATTCCAGCCTCTGACTGCCCCGCTCACCTTACCATCTCCACCTACCATTCCAAAAGAACTCGTTGGCTCACTTTCAGAGCTACCTTCCCTGCAGCCTTCAGACACCGTCCATCTCGAGTCTCTGCTTGCAAAACAGCAGGACACAATCCACGAGCAGAGCAAAGAACTAGAGCAGCAGAAACAGCAAATTGACAATCAGAAGATAACCATCGAAGAGCAAAAGCAGCAGATTCTACTTCTGCAGCAACAGGTACTTCAGCAGAACGTACTCCAGCAGAAGCAAGACCAAGATAAGGCAACCGCTTCTGGGCAGCAAACAAACCTAATGCAGTTACTACAGCAGCAGCAAGGATTGTTTTCCCAGCAGCAAGCCCAGCTGGAGAAACTCAACCAGGTGGGAGAGGCGCACAGAAGAGAACTTCAAGAAGCCGAAGTAAAATACAAGGAGACTCTTGCAGTCCAACAGCAACAAAGCCTCACCCTCCAAAGCCAGCTTGCAAAGCAGAGCCAGGAATTGCAGAGGTCGCAGGAGCAGCTTCAAGTCCAGGTACAGCAGTCCCAGGCCTTGCAGCTTCAACTTCACCAGTACAACACTCAGATCCAAGAGAGAGACAAGCATCTCCTGGCCTTCAGGGACCAGCACAAGCAGATCGTACAGTCGCTGGAGCAGAGACACCAGCAGAAAGTCCAACACCTTGTGCAGCAGTACCAAGAACTGCAAGCCGAACTGAAAAAGGCCCATGAACACAACCGCATACAACAGCAGCAGCAAGCCATGCTTAGGGCCCAGGTCGCTAGTATCCCCACTAGCAGAGGCTCCCAACAAGTCCCACAACCTCAAATTGGCATGCCGCAACGTCTACCTCTAGCTCAGCCTGCCGCCGTGCCGCAGTTGAGCCAACCGCAGATGCCAATGCAGCGACCACAGCTTCAGATGCAGCCTCAGTCGCCTCTCTCTGGAGGCACTCTCCAGCAACCGGCCGGAATTTCTCCCCAGGTTCCAGCCACTCAGCAAGCCAGAATACCCTCACCTGCTACGCCTCAACAGCTAATGGCGCCCCAACAACACGTCCAGACTCCCGTCAGTGCTACTCGTACGTGGCCGGGACAGAACCAGATGCCAGGTCGGGGACAAGGGCAAGTCCAGGTTCCAGTACAGGGGCAGGGCCAAATACAGATTCACGGACAGGGACAAGGGCATATCCACATTCCAGGACAGGGACAAAGACAGGTTCCCGTGCAACCTCAACCTCTTGGCATCCCTCAGCAGCAGGGTTTCTCACCATCACCTCAATTTCAACCTCAGATGCAAGTACAGCCTCAGGCCCAGCCTCAAGGCGTACAGCAGCCTTCCTATACGCCTGGTCAGTCTATTTCTCTCTCGTCATCATCATTGTCACCATTCCATGGTTCTATTCCCTATTCTCTTCCAGGTCCCAGACCAGCCCCCCATCCCACAGTCTCCCAACAGCACCAGCAACCAGGGGGCTTCTCTGAAACCCAGCCTTTACGGCCAACCGCTTATCCAAACCCCCAGACTGGGGGTAGACCAATTGCCCCCCAGCCATCTGCTACGCAAATCCCTTATCAGCCGATGCAGCCAAATTCCAGTGTAGGGGGTCCAGTGCAACCCAATTTTGCCCCGGGACCAGGACAAATGAGTGTACCTCAGACCCCAACAGCCGGCTTAAATTTTGGCCCCCAACAAATCCAAGGTCCCCCATCACAGGGTTTCCAAGTGATGAGACCTCAGTAGGATAGCACCATTACTACAAGCTGTTCTGTACGTATCTTTGTGTGCAGCTGGCATGCATTTCGATTTTTTTAATTGCATTGTATTATAGTAACTGCTGTTTTCTGGTCTAAATAATTTTCAGTGTGGTCGTATGGAAACATAGCAGACGTGACGACGCCATTCTGTGAGATGGTCTGGCAACTGACCACGCATAATAAGGTCTCAGTGGTCAGATATTGAACCTGCCCCCCCTCCCCCCAAACTTGGCAATTTCAGGAAACACTAAAATTCTAATTTTGGTTGTATGCTAACGGTAGTCTCGTGCCCAGACGTTCACACCCCCCCCCCCCTCCCCGGCGTGAACATCTGGGCACGAGACTATGCTAACAGCTAGTATGCATATTGCTTACTTCCAATTTGTGCAATTTCCAGTAGCTATCATGGTTCTGATCCCTCTAGCAGTTGCGTACAATAAATTTCCAAATTGGATGAAGGTCAATATTTGCATGTTATTGCCAACTAATCATATCCTTTTCTGTTTATTGTACAATTATTATGATGAAAGAAAACTTACAGAGTTGGCCTGAGTGCATATAGCCATATAGAAAAAGAAAAAAAAGGGCAACCCTCTTCTCCCAACGGAACCCTAGGCCATGTGACACTGCCACGTTAAGGGGTGAACGGGCAGGTCGTTCCGGCTGACCGAGCCTTCAGCCTTTCGGGCGCCTGTCCGCTATGGTACAGGGATCGTCATCGGGTCTGTTTAGTGTGCCAGGCTTTGGGAATCAAGGGAGGAACACGGACGGATCCTAGGCCGTACTGTCCGAGACCACCGTGGCAGTTGCCAAACCACGTTACCCTCTACCTGAACACACATGGTCACAGCCCGGAGCTAACTGCTCCACCCATTATACATATGTTAGCATATTTATTAAGTTTGAAAAAAAGTTGCGTTTTGCTTATGGGTTTAATTAACGTAACACCGAAATCAATTACATGACGTCACACACTCCCGAGCACGTGCTAAGCTATACCTAATACGTACGTACCGATACGCGATATCAGGAGAAGTTCGATATCTATGGCACTAGCTCCGGTTCTGAGCTTTTTATATAGTGTTACACAACATGTAGTGCAGTAGCCAGGCTCTGCACCATCAACCAGGCTGATAGTGCATGTGACTTATCACAGCAAATATAACTTGCATGGTTTATAATAACAGCAAAGAGCAGGACAGTGTTCCCTAATTACACTAGGATTAACTGTCAGGGTCCTCCCCAGAAGGCTGTTTGAGCTCCTCCACGATACGGGTATTGATGTCTTCCAGAGCCCTTCGAATGGCTGCCTGGGAGGCCTCGTCCTCCAGGACAGCAGCTAGCTCCAGGGAGCGTTCAAAAGACTGCACGGCAGACTGTAGGTCTCCGAGTTTACCTGCCAAGGTAGAGAGGAGGGAGAATGGCCAGAATAGGAAATTATTACGTGACGTGTTGTGACATCACCATGACCGCTGCAATCCTTGCAATTGCATGCTGAACACAGTTGTACAATTATTGCCCCGTTTGCCCCTAGCCTCGTTCCCAGGTTTTTGCGTGGGTGGAGTCTCCCCTCCACTAGAGCCTGGGAACGAGGCTAGTTTGCCCCTTGACGTGGCAGTGTCACATGGCCTAGGGTTCCGTTGGGAGAAGAGGGTTGCCCATTTTATTCTCTTTCTAATTAATCACACACTAGCCTCATTCCTATGCCTCCGCCCAACTTTTGACACAAATATAGAATGGTGTGCACTTAAACCAATAATTTATGGTAACTATCAGTTTTACTTGGACTCACTCTCGGCCTGAGCCATGAGCACACTGGCATTGAGCTGCCACATCTGATCCACGGCCTCTCCGGCTGCCCCCAGCGACTTCTCCCCAAACTCTCGGGCCTCCTGCGGCCGCCCCAGCTCCAGGTGGCAGCGGCCCAGCTCGTGGAACAGCCAGGTGCTCTCCTCAGAGGTCTTCACAAGGGGGAGCTTCTGCTGCCAGCTGAGAAAGAGGAAATATATTCACGTGAGCTAATTAGTATGTTTCAGCTAGATGCATGCATTCTTAATGAGCTCACATGAGCTGATATGTAGTACACAGTATTATGTTTATGTGACATGGTGGTAGTCTCGCGAGCCAGTCCTCCCTTATACGAAAAAATCGTGCGAGGGGTTGGCCAGTTAGACTAATGTGGTGGGTGGTCTTCAGCTTCTGACTGCAGTTTAGCTAAAGAATAGAATCATGACTATGCCTTAGCACCATTAAGTGCTCCTGCTTATTTCCCACTGAGGTGCCCTATACAAGACCAGTCACATACTAAAGCAGTACCACATATACCCACTTCACTAGCCTCGTCCCCAGGCCACTCCCCCCCTTCTCCGACTGCGTCGCCTGGGAATGAGGCTACCACTTCACATGCCAGTCGATGCAAGCTAGCACAACTATAGGCAGTGCAGAAAGAGAAGAGATGAAAAGGAATTGGCCTATCCTATCGCACCCTATCCAGGGGTAATACCATTCCCTCCTCCCCTCTAACTCACTATTCCACGGCCTTCTCATAGTCCCCCAGGATGGAGTAGACTCTACCCACGTTATCCAGGGCTCGGGAGCGGGCGTCAGGCAGATCACTGCAGCAAAAAGAGATTACATAGTGTCACAGCAGAATACAGATTACAAAGGCATAACTCCCCCCTCCCCTCCCCTCCCCTCCCCTCCCCTCTTCCCTCCCCCAGGTGATATACATCTATGTTTTGTAACTAAGCATAATATATTATTGGCATCGAGATTATGATGAAGCTGTGCGTAAAGTACATATGCATGCATGTTATTGTTTATGTGCTTGCACCTATGAGTTATTAAAAACCAAGGACCTATACCTGTATTCATGAAGGAGAGGGAAAGGTTCACACTCTACAAGCTAAATGGAGAGCCTGGTTAGACAGCACAGTGTTGGCACAAATAAGGTCCCCTCCTTCCCCTCCCCGTCTCACTCACTGCTGCTCTGCTATCCTGAGGTCCTGCAGATGGTGCTCCAGGGCGGCCTCTGCCTCTCCCAGCTCCAGCCGGGCATTGCCGATGCAGGAGTGGAGGCTGGCCGTGAACTCTGGCTTGCTGGGGAGGTCTTTGTCCGAGAGAGAAAGAACTGTTCGCATCACTTGTTCTGCCTGCTTCAGGCTCGATTCAGCATCACCACTGGCTAGTGCTGTGTGTGTGTGTGTGTGTGTGTGTGTGTGTGTGTGTGTAAGTTCATGCAATGCATAGTGCATCGAATATTTTATAGCCTGGCTGGTATAATTTATTCAGGCCGCTGGTCACCTCAATGTGTGTTGTACTATAATACTCTGACTGAATGTCTGCCACAGCACTGCTTACTATTATCAATCTCCTCCAGAGCCTTGAGTACATACTTGGTGTGGTCGCCGGCCGTTGAACCAGTAAAGACCAGTCAAGGATACATACTCTGCAGACATGTATGAGCCTACCCAGTGCCCTTGAGTGTTATTACCCATTACATCATATGAGGCAACTCCTTCATCAGACTGTCCGACACTACCACTATATCATTTGTGAGGGATGAGCCTCCATGAGGTTAGCAGTGTATTTACAATGGCTATTAGCTCTCTAGTCTTTGATCTACAAGGAGCCGTCCTACTGTAGGCATAATGTGGGGCTCGCTCAGGCTGCCAATAGACCTAGCTATATATAATTAATTCTAGCTGCATATACCATAGAGGGATTATATGTACAGAGATCATTTACCATTATGACGTAATGAGGGGTAAAAGTGAGCACTAATTGAAGAAAATACATGAGAACACGTACTTTCATGCAGTTTTCTGGTATGAAAACATAAGAACATGTTTGTTTACACGTATTTTCTCCATTTAGTGCTCACTCCCCCCTCCCCTCCATTACAAAAGGGTCCATTAACCTTAAATCCGACCCTTGACCAACACTCTACTGTTGCTGCCTATGAAAGGATATCCCATGCTCCTGGGTCTGGTGGGTGAGGGCCTCCACTTCTTCATCTCCTTCTCTCTCTTCCTGGCGTACATGGGCTTCTGCTGCCGCCAGAATTCCGTGCGGGCATCCAGGTAGGTGAGGGCGTTGTCCACCGTGCTGTAGATGGAGTGATCCCTCTGTCCGATTGTCAGACCTGGGGAGGGGAGGGAGTAGGGGGGATTGGTCATATGCAATATGCACGTATACTACTTATAGTGGTACCAGTACAGTTGCAATAAAATAAAAAAACTGTTATATGAGGAGAAAGTTCTTATTTGCCATTTCATTTTTCATCAATCTCAGTAACCTCCCTTTCCCTTCCAACCCTCTACTACCATTAGCACTGAGGTAAGCAATCAGGCAATCTAGCTCTGACTGACTTTGGTCGTTGAGCAGCTTGTCCAAGTACTCTCGATCAGCGTACAGCTCTCCAAGAAGCTGCATGGGAAGGAGCAGGAGGGAGGGAGGGAGGGATTCAGGTACATTTACATTCCACAAAAGAAGCAGGCAATTGATTACCTGATTACAAAGTGGAGCTCAAAACTGTGCAAGAATCATACACATGTCATTATTATGGCAATTAATTACCTCACTACAATAATTATGAACTCATGCCGTTTGAATTTTGCTGCTGGTCAATTTTACAAGAACTTACTTCTTTAACTGTCTTCTCTGAGGCTACAGGTTTGCGCTCTCCCTTGCCCTTCTGCTGGGCCCTAGCTCCCGGCTTCTGCAGCCTCCGGCCCTTCTTTTTGCCCTGAGGGGAGAAAGGTGGGAAGGCCATGAGTGCCTGGTCAGACAGTTTTGGAGTTACTTGTGTAAGAGGTAGTGAAATGCTCAACTCACGATGGCATCCTGCTGCTGGAAGAACGAGAGGTCTCCAACCTTCTCCAGCTTGCAAGCCGCAGGGGCTGCAGGGATCACGAGTACATATACCTTATTGGATGTGTAGCCGTCCAATATCACTGGATATTGGACGGATCTGCAGTATTTGGGTGAGTCCGAAGGATGAGCCAAATACAAGCAAGACGAGTCCAATATCCAGTGATATTGGTTGGCTACCCATTCAATGAGGAATTTATTGTACATTGTACACACCACTCGTGATCCTAAATGGTCTGTTTATTACAAGCCGTCCAATATCACTGGATATTGGACAGTTCACCTTATAGTAAATACTACAGTGGTAGTATGAAATAATATTATACGCATAATAATCATGAAATCTTGTTGACGACGATAACAGTCAGAAGAACAGTAGGCAAAGTGCGTGGCCCGGGAATGAGGCTAAGTAGGACCAGGGGCTCATAGCCAATTCCTTTTGTACATTTACTCTCTCAAATCAGCCTCATTCTCATATGCACTTAATTTTGCTACTGGCCATGAGCTTGGCAGATTTCTCGGGTACATGTAACTACATGTGGGTAGGGACCGATTGAAGGACAGCTACCTTCCACAGAAAATATTTCAGTGTTCAGTCCGTGGTACAATTGGACTCCAAAGAACAGCTACAAGAAGTATAGATTTGCTTGTCTTCCTTCGTTGCCTGAGAGCTGCAACTAGCCTCGTTCCCAGTCTCCACTCCCAGCGTTTTTTCACACGGTGTGAAAAAAACTTTCTTTACACCGTGTGCAAAAACGCTGGGAGTGGAGTAAAAAAAGTTTTTTTACACCGTGTGAAAAAACGCTGGGAGTGGAGTAAAAAAAGTTTTTACACCATGTGAAAAAACGCTGGGAGTGGAGACTTTACACCGTGTGAAAAAACGCTGGGAGTGGAGACTGGGAACGAGGCTAAACTGCAACTGCAAAATTCGTCCTTCTACCCTACATGTCATAAATATGAGGAAATGTACTAGACCCGCAAGTAACATGCACGTTGCCTGGGGATAAGACTACCCTCACAGACGGTGTCCCTCAACGTTAAACGCATGAACATGCCACTAGAGTTCATGCACACTCACTGCCGATGGAGTTATTGATGGCTTCTTGGGCCTTCTGTATGCCCAGAGTGAAGTGGTGCAGCTCGGGCCGGATCTTGTGCCCACGGTGATAGAACACCAGGGCATACTCAAAGTCTCCCATGGTGTAGAGAGCTTCCGCCTTCTGGTACAACCCCTGAGAATACCGCGTGGTGAAGATGATTGATGGTGCTCCTTTAATTAGTGGCAATTGACTCTGACCCACCTTGTGATATTTTTTGTCCTCTTTGAGAGAGGCTTCAGCATCTTGGAGTGCTAGACTAGCATCCCCAAGCTGCAAGTAGCACTTGGAGCGGGCAACTAGGCAAGGCTGGTCGTCTTGCTGGAACTCCAGGGCCTGTGTGCGTATGTGTGTGTGCGTGTGTGTATGGTGAGCCAGGTCCATTCAATCATAGACACGTAACTATAATACGTCTATAATATCTACGTCCAATACACTAAAAGTGATCATCGCTGCAGTAGACAGTGGTAGCTGGTTTGTGAGACTAGTTTTGAGGTCTTATAAAATTTTACCTGCAACAGCTACAAGTCTAGGGTAGTACTACTACATAATTTGTATGGGTCAACTTTCTGATGGTAGTCAAGTGAAAAGGAGCAGTTAAACTTCTCGGCTGGTGCCACTGCCAACAGAATCATAGATAGCACAGTGTTATGCACTATACTATCCATGACAGCACTGCCGCCATGGAGGTGACCGTGCGCACCTTGAGGCTGTTCTACAGTAGCCAAACCGCTGCAAGTGATTGTATTAAACATTCGTCAAATTGCTGGCGTGTGAGTCCATGGACTTACCTTTGTGAAGGACTCGATAGCCTTCTTGTACTGGCCTTGCTTTGCCAGAGACTCTCCTTCCGCGAAGAAGATGGAGTAGCTTCCTACTTGTTCCTCTCCTTCATCGAACTCGTCCATTTTTAGTTGTCGTCAACTCTGTTGCTAAGCAACGGTTTAGCTGCCAGCTCCGCCCCTTCAAGTCCTCCGCGCCGCACGCCGCAGGGCAACACCGTGTCACCATAGCCTAGCTTAAGAATCTATGGAAATACGAAGAGTGATCCCTAAGAAAGCTATAGCCACGTACACTGTGAGGCCTTCCACAGCCGGATCTCGCATCCAAAAGCTGGCAGTAGCTACAGTGTACATGGCTATCAGCTACATGTACAGGCAGTAAAAGCACAATAGATGCCTCTACACAGAGTATGTAAAAATAAAAAAATAAAAATGGAGTTATCACTAGAAATATACTGCCAGCAGGCATGCTATGATACTACAGCTTATGGTTGAGGGTTGTGGTCAGCACACCACAAGCTTGGAAGGAATTTTGGATGCATGTGATCCAGGAAGTGCTGCCTCCACCTCCTCTGAAACTCCAGCAATTTGCCCTCCTCCTTCATCTTGGCAACCACCACTTCTGCATGAGAAACATAGTCCTTGTTCTGGAACCTGTGTGTGTGTGGTGAAAGAGCCAATAGAGAGTTTTCATTGACATCATCTTACGTCATTTGCATCTAATTATAACAACTGTTGCTAAGGCACCATCTTGGTGGGCAGCAAATAGCGGCACGATGCGTATAAGGACAGGAAGTAGCTCTCGTACTGACAGTATAAATGGCAGATTCACTCAATTTATACCGTCTGAAAACTGATTCACAGCAATAGTTGAGGCACCGAACGTGTAAGTTCCAAGCAGCTGTCAACTGACTACACTAAGGGGCTCGCTCACGCTCACCAATTATTGGGCCATAGCAATTGCATGAGAAAGACGCTACCACAAAGTTAGTCCTAAACACAATTCTATAACTAAATGCAGCTGTTCATACAGGAAAAGATGCATGGGCCTTCACTAAGGGACCACGGTGCATGTTATCAAACTCTCGCTCGCTCTAGCTTGGCTTGGCCTACTTTGTATTAATCTCCGATGCTTGCTTGATCAGTTCAGGGGTGAGATCTTCAGCAGTGCACTCAAAGTACTGAGCCACTGTTTCAGTTAGCTCCTGTTTCCTGCTAGCCGGAATGTCCGTGTGCCTCAGCAAAGCCCTGCAAACGACAAAAAAAGCAAGACATTAAATTTTCACTACCAACAATAAGTGTTGAGAAAAACTTAAGTACAAGTAGAGAGACAGTTGTCATTTCTTCCTTTAGAGCATAAGCAGCTGCATTCTAAAGGCGAAGCTAAAGTCTACTCTGTGTTCTAAGCAATTATCTAATCAATCATGCTACATGCAGACACAAACAACAGCTACTGGTTTTAACCTTGCATGGTTTCTGACTTTCACAAGCTGTGGATCTTCTGAGAATTTCTGTGAAGTATGGCTCAGTGGTGCCCCACACTCAATGGATAACTGCTGTTTCAGTACCAGAGTATGCACATCGGACAGCTGGTGGCACTTCACACACAGTAGTAAAATATCATGGGAGAGGTGCTGCTTGAAACGATCTGGGAAACACCTAAAATTTGAAAGGCAAGTTCCTGTGTGTAAGTGGTTGAATTGTGCATACTGCCTTGCATTTAGATCCCCTACTAATCATATGGGGGGGCGATAATTTTGTATAGTTAACATTCAGTGAGGCCTCCTAAATTCCTAGAGGAGCATACTCCCAGACTGCCTGAAGGGGTGTGGCTCAGCACGCATTTTGTAGCTCACATCTTCCCCCATCCCACCAAAATCCTGCATGAAACATGCTAGTAATTAATATGACTGGTAATTATGTCATTACATGTAATATCGCATGGTACCTTCTGTACTCGTGTGGGACGACATTCTTCCGAACACAGTTTTCACTAGCACCGCACACCACACATATGTTCTGTTTGTCTAGCAAGTAGTAGTTCCTGTCTTCCTTGGGCCTACCGGCCGGCTCGAAGTGAAGTTTCAGCGTCGGTGGAGACTCAGAGACCAGAGCTAAAAATCAGGAGGAAGAGGGACAATCAACCAATGATACCGCACACAAATGTGCCCTGTACCAACTGCTCAGCTCAATGCATGAAAGAGGCATCGTCATTCACGGTTTAGGCTGAAAGATCTTAGGTGCTGTGACTAATCATAGTGCATAGCTGACTAGACTATTGCAAAGTTTTATACAGCAACTACAGAGCCTTGCACAGTGGCTCTTGAGTACATTAATCATGAACCCTACAGTAAAGTTTCCAGTGTCATTTCTCGTGTAGAATCTCACTTGACAGAAAAAGGCTGCCAGCCATATACAGAGTTGTAGCTACTATGTACTGGCTATATTGGCTGTAATAATGCACCAATGTAGACCTGCATTTTTATTCACATGACAAATTTATGGGTACTTCTGATGTGGTTGTATTCTCTCAACTGCTTACAGTAATAGGCAAATCACAAATATAGAGGGCACCCCTTCAAGTAAACACAGGCCTTTAACAATGGCTATATAATTACTGAACACATAGGATGAAATGCAATATAGGTTTGTGCGCATTATGTACAAAGTTGGTTTATTATGTTTCCCATAAAGGTTAGCCTATTATGCCTAAATTTCTGCTTATTACGCTCAACCAATGCACACAATAATTCTCAATCACGAATATCTCAATGTAGGATGTTTTGCAGAAGAAAACTGTGACAATGGAAATGTTAGCTCAGCTACTGTTGAGCTTGACTTCAAAATCAAAGTGTTAACGTTGCTGTCAATATTCAAGTTTCTTTCTCTAGTCTAGAATAAAATTATCACTTACGCTCCTTGTGTTTAACCTATGCCTGACCACACCTATTATGCTTATATGGTTATGCTAGCATAATGTGCACAAGCCTAACGCAATGACATACTTCCTAATCCCTTCTGCAAGTACCACTCCAGCTTCCTCTTGTCTATCGTCGAGAGAAGTGTACCATCCGGAGCCAGGAGCTTGTAGTTGTGGTAAAGTCGCGCTCTTCTGACTGTGTAGGCTGTCGTCCTCTTAGGCTCCAGTTGCAATGAGTGTGTAGACTATTAGCACAAGAACATTATATATACAAGGCATGATCCAGCAAACTAGTTTACAAAGGGTAACCCTGGTCCCAGGCCTACACGCAGTTTTGTCACTTGCAGTGCGAAATTTTTTCTCCGCCATGCGGCCTTTTGCCTACTGTGAATGCTATGATTAGATACTCCTGCAAAGTAGAGATCACAATGATGGTCCGAAAGTCGAGCCTCACCTGATTGGTACTTCTCCTGGGAGGCTTGAAAGCTACATCCACAATTCCTTGGCACAGAGAGAACAGAGTCTGGTACGCTTCTTCCTGCAGTAGCCAATTACAGTTACCAGCTGGCTCCTCCTCAGGTGTATTCACATGATCATCATGTGACTCGACAGAGATAGCTTCATTGGGTACCTCACTATTAGCCACGTCAAGAGTTTCCAGCTCGTCCCGAGATGATACACCATCTCCTACTGGTGGAGAAGTTTCATTTGCAACAGCTGCCGACTCTCTTTGATCTTGTTTCGATACTTTCATCTGCATAAGTGCCTCCAAAATAAGCAGGGCAACAACAGCATCCAGAGCAGCATAGTTGACCTGGAAATAAAGCAGTGAATGAATGAATGCATGGGGTGAGCCTGAGTGAGCGCATGTCCGTAGTAGGCAGAACAGAGGAAGCTATGCTCTGAAGATATGAATACCAGTCACATAACAGCCTAGCCCTGGTTTACTGTTCTCATGAGCCAGCCAGTCGCAAGAATAAAAAAAACAGGGCTCACTCAAGCTAGCCCCAAATATCATGCAAAAGCTAGCCCACAAGGGTACCAGTAAGCATTATATGGTGAATAACTGAAGACTAAATGAATTATCCCTGAATACTGCAATCTCATTGGATACATCTTCCGTGACTGAACCAAGTATTTTGCCATATCCTTTCAGCTTTTAAAAGTCATACATTGCATAATATTGCACTCTTAGATCACACAGTACAGCCGAATATTTGATTCTCAGCTTCTGTATTGGCCCTCCCTTTGGTCAGCCAATACTACGAGTCGTGATTTGAAGATTCTCCTGCAACTTGTGCAATATAGTTATGACAAACAAAGTAGAGACACCTGTTCCAGTGAGAGTGTCTCTGCCTCCCAGTTGCTGCATCTCACGTGGTGGGACTTCTCCAGGTACACCCCTAGTACCTGATTGGCCAGTCCCTGGAGACCAGTGTTATTACTATGGCAATACAAGCATGGAGGGAGGAGGGGGACACATGAATATTACAACTCCCATAACTTATGTAGAAAGTGGAAATTGTACAGACCCAATAATATATTGACCATTAAGGTATGGTTTTTGCCTAGCATCCAGCTGATTGCCTAAAGACAATGTTACACACAGGAGCCAATTATCACCCATACTAGCTTCGTCCCCAGGCTTTCGTGTGCGTTGCTGGCACAGCTGCACTAAAGTGAAACGCACGCGTGGGCCTGGGAACGAGGCTACACCTATACATTGAGTAGACTGCTGTACTGTATCTGTATTGGCTGCAGCAAATAGATTTAGAAGTCTGTCCTTACCGTATGCCACTTCTGACGGCAATGTGCTGCAGGTCTACACATCCAACCAGCTGCACACCAAACCCATTCCCAAGCTTCTTAGCATCCATGCTAATGCCAACTCCAAACTTCAAAATGCTGCAAGAGAGAGGTGTACCGTGTAAGCCAATGTTCCATTCCTAGCCTGAGAAGAACACCGTCTAAATTAGCTCCGGTTACCCACAGACTAGCCTCAAGTGAAGTAAGTATATATGTACATACAGACAAAACTCGACATTGGGTAACACATTAGTGTGGGGTTTGCTGACACTCATCCAACTGGACTGTGACGTGACTAGAGCTAATGCTTGGACCCACATGCATTCATAAACTAGCCTCTTTCCAAGGTTCTGTTTCCCTACTTCTGTATCTAACCTGACATTATGAGAAATAGTTTGACCATTAAGGTACACCTTTGTGCCTAGTGTATAAGGAACTTTGTCTAATGATGATGTTGCACGCAGGAGGCAACTGATAAACAGCTACGTAGCCTCTTTTTGGGGGAACTGTAACTACCTTCTGTCTTCTAGGATTTCTATCAATGCCGGAGGAATCTCAGATGTTTTACAGAGACGCAGGAGGAGACACTCTCTGTTGGGAAATGCCAGCTGCAAAAGTGCAACAGGGAATTCCCCCTCACTGGTCCATTCACAATCCAGTCCAACGATCTTCAACGGTCTTGGAACCTTCTCCTGCAAGAACTCCTCACACGCCTGACTGGTTTCAGCCACAACTATGCTATAGTCAGACAGATCAACAGTCAGTCTGTCATCAACAATCACCGGCTCATATTCAATAGCACGGCTCCTTCTTCTCCTGCTATGGAATACCCTCCATAGCAGCACAGCACCCACTAAATAAATAAACATGCAGTAAAGAAATCAGAATAGGCTGATACTATGATGTAGTAGTCTCGTTCCCAGGCCTCCACCCAGCTTTTGTCGCCTGCAGTACAAAAAGCTGCCCAACTTTCCTCTCGCTTGTTCGCATTATGTAACACACACGGAGTGGGGGAGGCCTGGGAACGAGGCTAATGATGTAGCATACTCTAGCACAGCTGTAAATTTCTGTAAGATCAGCACTGTACTTGGTCTGTATTTGACTGGGTGATGACAAAGGTGTTCGGCCTCTTCTCCTTTATTGCTTTTATGAAGTGGGTTCAGAAGTCTGACCATTTAGTTTTTGTGAGAGTTAGGGTTAGTTTAGGGATAGACGATTAGGATTAGGGTAAGGTTAGGATTTGGGTATGGGTTAGAAGCTAACCGTTGGGTTTACAGCTGGCTAAGTTGCGTCAGTATCGAGCTACAAGCAAGTGCACAAACATGCATACACGTGCAGCCACATTCTTGTTTTTAGGTCTCATGCATGTCATGCACATGTCTACTATTTCTCAGGTCTGACAGTGAGCTTTATATAGAATAAACTAAATTCGATACCTGTACCTGTCAAAAATGATGTTACTGATGCGAAAAGAAAGAATTTTCTCCTTGAGCTCCACTCCAAACGCATGGTCGTGCAATCCGACGGAATATAAATTGTGCAATACTCAATTCTTAGCCCCGCCCACTAGGAAAGGCGGTGCGGTGGTAGGCGTAGCTGGTACACGTGGGCGAGCATTTCTGCCTCGCCCAATCCAGCTGTGTAGCTTGGAGCGAGAAACGGAGATGTGGGTTGTTCTGGCGCTGGTTTCCGTTGTTGCTGCCGTTGTTGTCTATTTCTTATGGCCCAGAGCGAAGCACGTGGATATCAAAGCTTTTCCAAGAAAATTCCCGGATCAAAAGGTCAGTTTTCTTATCACAATTTTTAGATTTGACATGTATAGTAAACCTCAAGGTTTGCTCTAGCAAGAAGATGCTTTTAATACTGCAACCATATTTCATTTAGTTATTATTATGTCACAACCAGGCCACGCAACAAACAACAACAAAAACCAGGTGGTCTGGGAACATTGGTATTTCAAATTGGAAATTGTCAGTACATAGTGAATGACATTAATTTTGAAATTTGACTATTCCTGAGTGTTTTCATCAGTAACAAGGCTGATAGCGTTGCTGGAGAGTGTTGCTTGAGAGCACCGCTGAAGTACCACATTGGCAAGTTGCTAAACTGCCAAATCGTCTTCCTCTGATTATTGTTTCCTCAGCACAACAAGTGACTGAAACGATTACAATGACTCTGACACAAAGAAGCGGCATTCACTCTGGGGTGTTGCACATACACTGTAGTGTTCTCAAAGAAATCCAACCAGACAGCAAAGAAGATATAGGGATGGGAATCTATAATATTATTGTGGCTCCTACCTTGCCTTTTGGGGATTCCATCGCTATGTTGTGACTGTATATACAGCATTGGAATTTACTAGATGCCTTGCTTACCTTTAGGGCATTGAAACACAACACTATGATGTAATAGTAGTTGGAGCCGGGCCGTCTGGCTCGACACTGAGCTATTATCTGGACGGAAAGTGCTTTTGCTGGAGAAGAAGAAATTTCCTCGAGAGAAGTATTGTGGTGAAGCCGTGTGTAAGACGGCCATCGAGATCTTGGATGAGATGGGAGTGTATGAGGAGTTGATCAGAGACAATAAAGCTCGAATAGTGAGTTGGTTTTTTCTCATCCCTCAATACAATGTGTGTGTGTGTGTGTGTGTACATGTGTGTGTGTGTGTGTGCAAGTGACTACTTTATGTGTATGTGCGTGTGTGCAAGTTGTGTGTGCAGATTTGTGTATGTGTGTGTATGAGTGTGTGCATGCTATACATGTATGTGTGTGTTATTCACATGTGTGTGGATGTGGGTGTGGTGTCCGCATGTGGTATATATGTTTGCAGCAGTGTATATATGCACCTCCACTTCCCTTCCTCCTCCCCTCCCCCCTCCCCCCTCCCAATTCATTCTTACCCCCCCCCCCCCCCTCCCCTCCAATCTTCCACAGCCATTCCCCTCTTAACCTCACCCCCAGGCTGACTGTGGAGGCATGGTGAGTCCCGGTGGACTCAGCTACATTGGTCGCAGTCACGAAGTCTTGGGGAGGATACCGGCAGCCCTGGCTTGCAAGAGGATCCTCCTGGATGAAGCCATAGCAAGGGCAGCACAGCGGTGAGCAGTTGAGATTATTAATAGCTAACATACCGGTACTCACGCGTTGTAAGTGCATACGGTTGTACTTCCACAGGAAGGAAATGAGGTGTGCCTAACAACGAGGTGTGCTTAATTATGAATATAAATTGGAGTGTGCTTTATTTAAAGTACATATGGTCATCGTCAGAGACCAGGTGGAACAGGAATTCTGAGACTCTCTAATCGAAAAGAGATTCTCTTTTCGATTAGAGAGTATTGTTCGAGGGTGCCATGTCTATAAAGGTGCGCTTAATAAAAGATAACAGAGCGCCTAACAGTGAATATGCGCTTATAAGCAAAATGCGCTTAACGACGAGTGAGTATGGTAATACCTAAACCTTTGGGAGATCAGAAACTTCCAGCAGCAACCTTAGAGCATCTAACTTTCAGAGTGTGCTTTGCATGTACTTAACGCCATGAGTACATTTATGTGCCTATATAAAATAGAGAAAACTATGTACTTTATATTAACGCCTAATATAAAAAGCCCAAATAAATTCACATAAGCCCTATGGATGTATTAAAACTTGGCTGATCTTCTTTATACCCCATTGGAAAAATCCTGTATGAAACTCTACTTTCCTTCCAATAGTGCTGGAGCCATGCTGGTAGAAGAGTCACCGGTCAAAGATGCCAAGTTTGATAAGAGCAAGGGACTTTGGACTGTAACCATTGAGGATTCGGAGATCACATACCAGGTACCAGAAAACACATGCCAGGTTCATTAGACTAAGTATAGTATGTGCACCACCACACTGTCATGCATACTACTGTACCCTTGATTGACTATCAGGCTAGGGAGCAAAGATTGTGAGGGACACTTTTTGTCCCCTTACTATAAGGGAGCAAAGAGTGTGGGGGACACTCTTTGTCCACTTCTTATAAGGGGGCAAAGAGTGTGGGGGACACTCTTTGTCCACTTCTTATAAGGGGGCAAAGAGTGTGGGGGACACTCTTTGTCCCCTTCTTATAAGGGAGCAAAGAGTGTGGGGGACACTCTTTGCCCCCTTATAAGAAGGGAGCAAAGAGTGTGGGGGACACTCTTTGACCCCTTCTTATAAGGGAGCAAAGAGTGTGGGGGGCACTCTTTGTCCCCTTATAAGAAGGGAGCAAAGAGTGTGGGGGACACTCTTTGACCCCTTCTTATAAGGGAGCAAAGAGTGTGGGGGACACTCTTTGACCCCTTATAAGAAGGGAGCAAAGAGTGTGGGGGACACTCTTTGTCCCCTTCATATAAGGGAGCAAAGAGTGTGGGGGACACTCTTTGTCCCCTTATAAGAAGGGAGCAAAGAGTGTGGGGGACACTCTTTGTCCCCTTCTTATAAGGGAGCAAAGAGTGTGGGGACACTCTTTGTCCCCTTCTTATAAGGGAGCAAAGAGCGTGGGGGACACTCTTTGCCCCCTTATAAGAAGGGAGCAAAGAGTGTGAGGGACACTTTTTGTCCACTTCTTATAAGGGGGCAAAGAGTGTGGGGGACACTCTTTGTCCACTTCTTATAAGGGGGCAAAGAGTGTGGGGGACACTCTTTGTCCACTTCTTATAAGGGGGCAAAGAGTGTGGGGGACACTCTTTGTCCACTTCTTATAAGGGGGCAAAGAGTGTGGGGGACACTCTTTGTCCCCTTCTTATAAGGGAGCAAAGAGTGTGGGGGACACTCTTTGCCCCCTTATAAGAAGGGAGCAAAGAGTGTGGGGGACACTCTTTGACCCCTTCTTATAAGGGAGCAAAGAGTGTGGGGGGCACTCTTTGACCCCTTCTTATAAGGGAGCAAAGAGTGTGGGGGACACTCTTTGACCCCTTCTTATAAGGGAGCAAAGAGTGTGGGGGACACTCTTTGACCCCTTATAAGAAGGGAGCAAAGAGTGTGGGGGACACTCTTTGTCCCCTTCATATAAGGGAGCAAAGAGTGTGGGGGACACTCTTTGACCCCTTATAAGAAGGGAGCAAAGAGTGTGGGGGACACTCTTTGTCCCCTTCATATAAGGGGGCAAAGCGTGTGGGGGACACTCTTTGACCCCTTATAAGAAGGGAGCAAAGAGTGTGGGGGACACTCTTTGTCCCCTTCATATAAGGGAGCAAAGAGTGTGGGGGACACTCTTTGACCCCTTATAAGAAGGGAGCAAAGAGTGTGGGGGACACTCTTTGACCCCTTCTTATAAGGGAGCAAAGAGTGTCCCCCACACTCTTTGTCCCCTTATAAGAAGGGAGCAAAGAGTGTGGGGGACACTCTTTGACCCCTTCTTATAAGGGAGCAAAGAGTGTGGGGGACACTCTTTGTCCCCTTATAAGAAGGGAGCAAAGAGTGTGGGGGACACTCTTTGACCCCTTCATATAAGGGAGCAAAGAGTGTGGGGACACTCTTTGACCCCTTATAAGAAGGGAGCAAAGAGTGTGGGGGACACTCTTTGTCCCCTTCTTATAAAGGAGCAAAGAGTGTGTGGGACACTCTTTGCCCCCTTATAAGAAGGGAGCAAAGAGTGTGGGGGGCACTCTTTGACCCCTTATAAGAAGGGAGCAAAGAGTGTGGAGGGCACTCTTTGTCCCCCTATAGTAAGGTTTATGAAGTTGCTTCACTTCCAACCTATTGACATTCAACTACAGTAGTCTTATAATTATTTGTTTCACAATCTTTGGTACGTATGTTGAGATAGAGGGTTGGAGTAGTCCCTGTAATGTGAGACGGAGGAATACCTTGAATAAACTGGGCCCTGTAATGTGAGACGGCGGAATACCTTGAATAAACAGGACAATCCCAGGCCCTGTAATGTGAGACAGAGGATTACCTTGAATAAACAGGACATGTCCAGGCCCTGTAATGTGAGATGGAGGATTACCTTGAATAAACAGGGACAAGTCCAGGCCCTGTAATGTGAGACAGAGGATTAAACAGGACAAGTATAGGCCGCTGTAATGTACGTCAGAGAGGAAATACCTTGAATAATCAGGACTAGTCTAGTCTAATGTACTATATGTGTGGGCATTACAATATGCATATAGAGTGGTACTTTACCATTATGATGTAATGGGGGGGGGGTAGAAGCGAGCACTAAATGGAGAAAATACAGGAAAACATGTGTAAACAAGTATGTTCATACAAGAAACCTACATTAAAGCACATATTGCTTGTACTTTCCCCATCTAGTGCTCACCTTTACCCCCCCCCCCCCCTGCCCCATTACATCATAATGGTAAAAGGTCTGCCCGGCGCCCAGAAGCTGTGTTCTGATACTACCTGGTTTGACTCTACAATCTCTCTTGCCCTAGGGCCGTGTCCTGGTGTGTGCAGACGGTGCCACCTCAAAGCTGGCCATCCAGCTAGGCCTGGTAAAGCAGCCGCCCCAGGGGTCTTGCTCCAGAGCCTACGTTGACGGAGGGACCCACAAGTTCAAAGCTGACGGAGTCGTCTTCTATCACAAAGAGCTCCTACCAGGTAAGGGTGCTAGCTTGCCCTGCAAGGGGTGGGCACTCCCATATATGTACTGTAGTCACAGCTAAGACTGGGGTCAAGAAATTTTGACCGTCATTTTTGCTGCTTGACCGCTTGACCACACTGCAAAAAGGTTCTTGACCATTGACCATACCACATCTGCAAAAAGGCTCTTGATTGTTTGACTGCAATATCAGGTTATAAAAATTATCCTTGACCGCTTGACGAATGGCAAATATACCCCTTGATCTGTTGACCATTTTTTGACCCCAGTCTTAGCTGTGTATGGGAGTGACCACCCCTTCAAGGCTTGCCTGCTCTCTAGTTACATATATACACTCTAAAAGGGTTAATTCCACTGTCACTTGCAAGGTACATAATCAAGAAAATTCTTGTTACCAATAGCAACCTATAGAGGCGGGTGAGTACAATCGGTGGACTGGACTGGTGCCAGTCAGGTAGTCCAGTCCAGCGATTGTATTCACCCTATAGATGTTTGGCAACTAGCCCTCCAGTTCTGTTTCAAGTTTGAACGTTGTCTTGAAGGTCTGCATCTCAAGAACAACCAGCTGGAGGATAAAGGACTCAATCCTTCTTTTGATGATAAAGGAGGCTGGCTGAATGCTGGATGGGTGGGCAGAGTTGGCACATAAAATTTTTCCTGATTCTGAAGGTCAGGCCTTCAGCAGTGACTAAGGTTTGAGGTCATTACTACAACCACTCCTACTATCCCTTACTATACAGTAAACCCCAGTTACTGCTGGATGCCTGACCTTGAGAATCAGGAATGGTGGGTTGAAAAGCTTTTTGATATGGTATGCCAACTCTCCCCACCCATCCAGCATTTATACCACTTTAGCCAACCTCCTTTTATCCTCAAAAGAAATTATCCTTTTATCATCCAGCTAGCTGTTCTTGAGCTCCACACCTTCAAAAACACATTAACCTCAAAACAAAAATCGGAAGCTGGTTGCTATACATGCATACACTCACATACACTCACACACACACACACACGCACGCATGCATTGTACATGCATGTGTGGTTAGCTGTGTCTCCCTACTCCACCCTACAGGATATGCAGCTCTTTTTCACCACCCCAATGACGTCCTAAACTACTGTGTCTATCTCATCCCTGGCAACCCCAAGGTCACCAATGATGACCTCGCTTACTGGCATGAGCATCTCATGAAGAACGACCCAAACATCAGTAAAGCTCTTGGCAAAAACTTCAAGATCGAGAGAATGAGAGCAGGTGTGTGTGTGTGAGTGTGCGTGTGTGTGTGTGTGTGTGTGTGTGTGTGTGTGTTATGTGTGTGTGTGAGTTGTGTGTGTTGTGTAGGTGCGTGGTGAGGTGTGTGGTGTGTGTGTGTGGCATGTGTGCATATATGTGCGTGTACATGTGTATTGTATGTGTATGCATACATGTATGTGTGTGTGGCATGTGAGGCTCTATTGGGAACATGAACAGCAAGTGTGGTGGTGTGTGTTGAACTGGTAAAAAGATGCCTTACCAAAGTTTCCAACCACAGGGCCTATTAGTTTACTCACACTTCCAGTTTCAGGCCAGCCTTAATCCTTCATGCAATATAGCCTGGGCTCCTATCATTGGTTAGCCTCGTTCCCAGTCTCCACTACCAGTTGTCCATGTGAAAAAAAAGCTGATCAAGCTGAGAGGAGAGACTGCATGGGAACGAGGCATTTGACAGCTGGCGGCTGTGTAACATTGTGGCGCCTATTGCCGGCAGCAAACACTATACTTACAGCATGTTACCTCATGTCCAATATAATTAGAAACCATTTCAAACATGTTATGGTAAATGAAATTAAGAAACCTTAGCTTACGCCATAGTGTAATTAACTCGCACCTAAATTATTGCGGCTTGTCTTTCCCATACACATGGCGCCCGTTGATAGTACCTGTGGTTGCTATGGTATTCGGTTTCTTAATTTCATTGGACACACGTACCATATAGTCGATTTGATATAGCAGCTGGTAGTCTAGTGGTGTTTAATTACATGGGAAACGAGGAAACATATAGTTTGTAATTCTTGATCTGGAAATATCAGGCTGTTGCATTGGTTCTATAGTAATTTAAGATAGCATCCTGGTTATTGATAATTAGAAATACCGCTAACGTACAGTGAATATTGAAACGCACCAGCCTCAAACTCACAAAGATGACGGCTGCTGCGGCATACAGGTTTTGGATATGCAGGTGCAGGAGATTTACGTACTAGCTCTGGGATTTTTTTTGAAAGGAAATGTATTGTTCTACAGCCTGACAAAGCCCATTTTTGCCCTTTCAGTCGTATTTGTGAGTTACAGCTGCCTCAATTCACTAGTAATGCCGTGACGGTGTCGCGAGTAGACTGTCTGGGTAACTTTACTAAAAATCTTTATTTTATTTCAAAAAAATCGCTGTGTCGGGGTATAGACATTGTTCTTTTCTCAATATTCTAGCAGTTTTGTTCCATTTCTCGGTTGTACCTGGCCGGAAAACTGTATGTGGCTATGATGATGACGTAATATTTACAAATAGTCCCTGGCGATGTACATTTACATGCACGGTTTGAAGTGTCTTCCATGCATTATAACTGAGTTACAGCAAAAAGTGGTTTTGTCTTTTCGCTAACTGAGGCGCCACCTTAACCCTCGTCATCTTGCAAATGCTCAGATGTAACAGGTTATGTCATAATGTGTTGGCAATGGCACCTAATATTCAATTCGCTGTTTCAGGAGCCCATGAGTACTTGCTGCACTCATGGGCTCCTGGTTGTCTACTGTGGATTGCATTATATAATTAGGTTTTTTAATTTTGTTAGACACACATATGTTATGGTTGGTTTGCTATGACAACTGGTAATCTGTTTATGAAGGGGGTTCTAGTAATTTCATTGGACACAAAGAAGTATAGCCTCAGGCTGTTGCCTTGGTTCTGACCAATTCTGGGGGTGTAGGAATTGCAGCGTGTGTACACTCATTTTAGAGTCGTTTGTGTGGCATTGGATAGATTTCTAGGTATTGCTGGCGGCCGGTATGTAGTGTTACACATCCAAACATCTGACACATAAACAAGGGTTAGACCCAAGGCAACAGCCTAAGGGCTCCAGATCAAATATTACAAACACATATAAGGTATGCTTCCTCCTTATAGCAAACCCACTATAAGGTGTGTGTCTCCAACAAAATTATGACATAAGCTGTGATAATGTTATATATCCAAGCAGGGTCGAGCCTGAGGCTTCCATGTCAAAGTTAAGGTATACTTCCTTGTGTCCAGTGAAATTACTAGAACCCCCTTCATAAACAGATTACCAGCAAGCCGACTATAAGGTATGTGTGTCCAACAAAATTAACAAAACTTGTAATACAATCCACAGTAGCCAACCAGGAAATTAGATGATATTACCTACACTCATAGCAAACCCACTATAAGGTATGGTGTATACAACAAAAAATTGAGAAATCTTACATCATAGCAACCCACAATAGACAATCAATTGAATATTAGGTGCCATTGGAAACACATTATGACATAAGCTGTTACATAGAGTGCATGTAACACATTTTATATCGGCTCATATGAGGGATGTGGTCTGGAGGCGCCTCCAGTGCAAATCCCTCATATGGGCCCATATAAAATGTGTATAAATTTATGAGGTCGTATCTACACCATTTAATGTCCAATTTACTTCAAATTTGAAAGATGCCATTTCTGCGTGATAAACATTACATGCAAGGAACTATTGTTGCCATGGCAGCAAAAATGCCCAAAGTCATCTTAACCGAATATGGTCTATTACCTCAGCATAGCTGATGATCGAGGCCTGGTATTGGCTGAAGCACGTCTTGTCCATTGGATAGCATTCGTTCAGATGCACACGCAGCCAATCTATTGTTTGTGTAATGACACGTGTGCTCATTGTCAAGTGATCGTGAGTGGGTGCTGCGTGCATGTAGTTGATTTGGGAATTCAGTGTTGTGAGTGTGGATTACATCTGGCACATGACTCTAGAAACCCTAGACGTCTGTAATAATTGTGGTACGTACACCACAGTCCCTGTATCTTCCAGTCATTCCAGCATAGCTGATGACTGAGGCCTGGTATTGGCTGAAACACGTCTTGTGAATTGGGTAACTTTAGATAACATCTACGCAAATACACATGCAGCTTAATTATCTGTAACTACACGTGTGCCCGTAATCAAGAATCTTAGCTAATTGGACAAAGCTGGCTCCCTGACTGCTATTTAGCATGTGATGTCAGCTTCTAGTCATCCCAGCATAGCTGATGATCGAGGCCTGGTATTGGCTGAAGCACGTTTTGTCCGTTAGGTAACATCTTTGCAGATGCACATTCAACCTATCTATTGCTTTTGTAAGGATGCATCGATGCTTAATAATAGACTCTTTACCATTATGATGTAATGGGGGGTAAAAGTGAGCACTAAATGGAGAAAATACATGAAAACACGTGTAAACAAGCATTTTCAAACAAGAAAACTACATCAAAGCACATGTTCTCATGTATTTTCTCCAATTAGTGCTCTCTTTTACCCTCCATTACATCATAATGGTAAAGAGTCGATTATGACAATTTTTAAGGGTGTAGACATAGTTGATTTCAGGAATTCAATGTGGTGACAGTGTTTCATTAGGCGTCACCCTGTTGCCATAGTTGCAAGTCTTTTCTCTGCTACCGTAGATTTTTAAATTGCACCTGTTTGTTCACCGCTAATGGCAATAGATGTGTAACTCAATCGCTTGTTATGTGCCTCCTATGCACGTATATTACCGTAGGACCAGTTTTGAACCTGATTTGAAAAATTGCTTAAGGTGCTTAAATCTCCATCTTAGCTCCAAGTGAGTTCAAACCTCGGATATCACAAGCAGTCAGCTAGGGCAAAATGACTCTGAATGTTAGCATTTGTTCACCTCAGTCGATCAATACCAGAGATAAGGACCAAAGCTCATGTTCTGAGTGGGTTTTCACTTAAAGTAGCAATTATCGTCCGAGTGACATCAAAAAACTTCAGAGGTTAAACTTGTACTAACCTATTAAATTTGAAATCTTTATTCCTTACCAATTTTGAGATATTACCACTTTTTTGTCAATTTTGTCGAAAATGTGCATTGACTAATATAGGAAGAAGGAAAAATTGGAAACCTGTCAAAACCATTCCTCTGATGTTTTTGGCGGTGAACGAACAGGTGTTACAGACATCTATTGTGACAGATAAGACTTGCAACTAAGGCAACGGGGTTTCTAGATCCACGTGCCTAATGAAACAATGCAACCCACACTCACCACACTGAATTCCTATAATCAACTATATGTCTACACACTCACTTGATAATGGACACACGTGTCATTAGATAAGCTGTGTCATTACACATACAATAGATAAGCTGACGTGTGCATATGCACAGATAATTACCCAATGGACGGGTTTTAGCCAATACCAGGCTTCAACACCCTTTGGCTTCTTTTGAGTTTTTGCGTAGTTTTTTCAGGCTATTGAAGGCATCGTGTTCATTACCCCAGGCTGTTTTCTCAACTC
This sequence comes from Phakellia ventilabrum, assembly GCA_963921505.1. Lineage (NCBI taxonomy): Eukaryota > Metazoa > Porifera > Demospongiae > Axinellida > Axinellidae > Phakellia > Phakellia ventilabrum. The sequence goes on along the minus strand of OY997393.1, from coordinate 5,520,212 downwards.
ATCCCACAGGTAGCCTCAGGATTGGTGGAGAACCGCTCACCTATGGCGACCATGTGCTGGTGATAGGAGACGCAGCTGGTAAGTAGGACTATTGTGTGTGTCGCAGTGCTAGTGGGCCTTAATATGGCAGAATTGCACTATAGCACAATTTCTAAATAAAGCACACTTTATACACCATTACCCCTAGCAACCTAATAAAATTTTCTTTATCATTATAATGTAATGGGGTAAACGTGAGCACTAAATACAAGCAAACCTGTCCTTTGATGTGATTTTCTTGTACAAAAACGTAAGCTACTCCATTGGATATCCAATTTACTTCAAATTTGAAAGATGACCTTTTTGTGTGATAGACATTACATGCAAGAAACTATTGTTGCCATGGCAGCAAAAATGCCCGAAGTCATCTTAACCGAATATGGTGTATTGGCTGAATGTCTTTGTATGCCCAATGTAGTCTCCAAATTGGAGACGGATGTCTTTTCAAGCCCAATTTGCTTAGCTCTTGTCTCGGATCTTCTCATGTGTAGGTATGATCGACCCCATGACTGGAGAGGGGATACATCATGCCATGGACTCCGGGAAGATAGCCGCTCATTTCCTTGATGAAGCCTTTGTCGTGGGTAACTTTGACAGTGCCATGATGGAGGAGTACCAGAACAGGTGGATGGAGAGCTTTGGAAATGACTTTAGATGGTGAGAGAGAGTGTGTGTGTGTGTGTGTGTGTGTGTGTGTGGTACTTTAGATGGTGAGAGTGTGTGTGCTTGAGGATGTTGGAGGAGGAAAGGAAAAAAATTGGGTTGTGTAGATTATCCCAGGCCACTAACACATAGGACAAGTTTAGGGAGGGCCACCTATGCATTTAAACATGCAGGAGCTTTGAGGCTTGAGTCCCATTCCCATGTTCCATGGCATAGAGAACGGAAATATGAATGAGCATGATAACCTAGACAAAATGATCTGCAAGGTTCGTCAACGTCAGCTAATTGGGGCGAGCCTGAGTGAGCCCCACACTAGCGTGTATAGTGGAACAATTGGATTGTGCGTACGTCTGTACGTCCACCATACTGCACATGTGCTTATGCTCCAAATATCCGACAACACTTCACATGTTGAGCTCACGTGCGTATTTGCACTAGCACTTGACTTCGATCGTACTATCCTTGATGGCTAACTGACAGCAAGAAAGAAGAGAGGACAGCAGAAGATACTATCGCAGCTAGGGTATTTGCTAGGTGACAACGTAGTACCCGGAGGCCCCAGATGCGAGGCTCCACTGAAAGAGAAAGATCAAGCGCTAACGAGATAGAGAGAGCCAACGAGAGAGAAGGGTAGCAGGTACCTCGAAAGAGAGAGAGAGAGGCAAGGCCTCAACGGGAGGGGAACCGTCAGTGAAAGAGAAGGGGAGCAGGCATCCTGGAGGAGAGGAAAGCCAGGCACCAACGAGATAAGGAGCGCCAATGAGAGAGGAGGATAGCAGGTACCCAGTCGAATTTTTTTTTTTAGAATTCAGCTGGTTGCTTAGTGGCCAGCTGTGGGACAATTTTGCAAATTGCAGGTACCCCGGAGGAGAGGGAGGCCAGACGCCCAACAGGAGAGTGAGTGCCAGTGGGAGAGAAGTGTAGCAGGCACCCCGGCCCGGAGGAGAGAGAGCACCAACAAGAGAGAAGAGCAGCACAAACCTCAAGACAAAGACAGGGCATGCACTAGCAACATAAATGCCACAGGATCCACCCACTCTTTAACCATAGACAATGTCAACTGCAGATTATCTATGCTTTAACCAGTAAAGGGTGCGATTGAAAGTTGCCCATTTTTATACTCACCTTTTGAAGTTTAATGAGTGCATTTGCCAATACCAGCTGCATCATTATATTATTTTATGGCCTGGAATATGCCAAAACCTGACTGGCTACACCATTGTTATGTCCTACTGTTTGAACTGACAACCATGTAGACATGAGGAAATTATGTTTTTTTCCCCTGCCTATTATGCTATTCCCTAATTCCCCAGCCATGCCCCTATTATGATCTCAGCCAGTCCCTATTATGCTCTCAGCCAGTCCCTATTATGATCTCAATTTTGGTGATCAAACTTCCATTCAATAGTGCTGTAGCTAATTAGAGGTGCTAGCAGTTGTTGCATCAGTCTATCCACAGATTCTCGACTAAGGCCACTTTGACTACAATGATGTGTGGGATATCCACCTGTGTGTGTATTCCCGTCTCGTGCCCAGCTCTTTCATAATGATCGGCCTGGGTCTCAGGTTTTATTTCTTGGCTAAGAAGTTAGGATACAGGACATACAACTTGTCCCGTTGGATTATTCATACAAACTGCATCTCCATTCAGTCACTGCATGTGTATGTAAGAATAAACGTATCATGAGCTCATCGAACCCACTACAAGGGCTTATACTGCAAGTGTGCATTTCCTAATGACTTGGCTGTTGATAGCTACTGAATAAATTCAGTAGCCATCAGCCTGTCAGACTTGAAAAAAATTCTTCCCAGGCTTAGTAGTGATAGATAGATGGCTATTTGTGGTATTTCTATACAGAGAAACAACTTACATTGTAAGTTGGAGGGAAAAAGCCTAGCAGCCAATAGCATATCTATAACAAAATAGTTATAAATGTTATAAAATTAAAATCAATTTTTTTTGTGGCATTTCTATAAAGAGAACAACTTAACTTGGAGGGGAAAAAAGGAGAAAAAAATCTTGGAGAGAGAAAAAGCCCTCACAGGGATGGGGCTAGCCCGGTAAAATAGCCTCATGGCCTTGCTGTTCTATGCATGTATATTACATGTATGTATTGAGATACTCTTAGAATGTGCTTTCTGAGCTGCTAGAAATTCAGAAGTTTGGTCATTTGTTCATAGGGATACTATGCATGTTTTATTTTACTCCATTTTTGTGCAATTCTTGCAATTTCTAGTACTTGATTTTGGATTAGTCCACTGTGGTTCCGACCCCTTCAATTCCTTAAGCATGGGTAAAGTTTTAGTCCTGAATGTGTATCATTCATTTGAGTGGATGCACCACGCTCGATCAGGCTCGCCCCTCAATGATTACCAGCATCTTACTACCATATCTCTAATACCTTGAATAAACAGGACATAATATCTTACTTCCAATTAATGCTCAGGTCAATGAAGATCTGTCAGATAACATACCGGTACCCAATCCTGATCGATGCGGCCACAGCAGCTGTGATCCGGAAGGGCAATCGATTCCTAGCTCGCTGGGCCGACATCATGACAGAACGGGTGCCAAAGATCCACCTCCTCAGACCGGAGTTCGTTATCGTGATCACTTTCGAGCTGGTCATGCTCCTACTGAAGAGGATGTTTAGGCTGAAGACTCGGAGCAGAGAAGACTCCGAGGCGAAGAAGAAGGAGTGAGGCAGCTGCCGTTTGAGTGATTGTGCTGTTGACTGTCTTTGGGTGTTTGTGTTTCTTTAGCGACACAGTTAAATTGGCTCTTTTTTTTTACTTTTACTCTGAATATTTGTACACGAGTCTTAATTCTATATAGCTAGACTAGTGCTCATTGACTTGAGGCATACATGCATACTGTACGTATACGTAGCTGTAGGGGTAATATTCTTCAATGTCAAGGTAACTTTCCACGAAAAATACCATTAGTGATTTTGGTAGCTATGGCAACAATATTTCTTGTATTTCATGCCCTATAGGCATGGATGGCTCCTTTCAAGTTTGAAGTAAATTGGATGTTTAACGGAGTAGATATGACCTCACAAATGTGAGGTATATATTCGCACTGGAGGAGCCTCCAGTGCCAATCTCTCATATACAAGAATTCGTTCATGAAAAAATAATACAAGATTGGAAACACGAGTGGTAGCATGGTCAGTAGAAATATATACACAGTCTACGAAGGCTACTAGCTGTCGATTGGGTTCAGTGAATAAGTTATTGCTAGCTCACGCTAGAGCAAGAGTTGTTCAATATACGACATGAAAGTTTCATCGGAGTTCTCCTGGGGAAATTTAGGCTGGACCGCTGAGAGAGATAGCTGCAGAAATGAGGTAGACACGGCTTTAATTACATACCTGGAAGACCATGAGAATGAATGCCATGTCCTTAGTATTCAAGACATTCATCATGATGTCAGTTTCACCAAAATGTCCTCACATGGGCCGAGAGTCTCAGCCCAACACGTGATCCGCACATGACTATGTTAGCAACAACTAGCTACATTCCGACCCCACCCATAGCTGGTTAAATGGTAATTACCTGTGCAGATATATAGTAGCTAGCTAGGCATCCTTCTTATCGGCCTAGGCCTTGATCGTTATCGCTTTTAGGTACCGAATTTCAATGGCAAGCTATGTGCAGTGAAACTGGAAATTAAATAACTATTAATATTTACATTTTTCAAAATTTCTCGTTGCTATGCGTACTTTGCGTTCGGATATTTTGGTGACACTGATGTCGCTAAAGAAGGGATAAAAGTCGGCGCTATCTTTTCTTATATATAATTTTTATATGAAAACAGAACATGCTCGTTTGCTTGTAAACTTTTGTGTTCCCAGCACTTTTATCCCCCTCCCCCCGTAGCCTCAGGGTAAAAAATTACGGGACAAGACAGTTGTGGTTCAGAGCTAATAAAAGGAGGGGGCAGTCAATCCACACTTATTTTAGCTATTCTCTATGGAGCCATCTGTAATAGAAGGCGAGTAAATGTACTTAGCAAGGAAAGGCTATTCTATGTGCTTCTTCTCACACAATAGACCCTTTACCATTATGATGTAATGGGGGGGGGGGGGGGGTAAAAATGGAGAAAATACAAGCAAACATGTACTTTGATGTAGTTTTCCTGTACAAAAACATATGAAGGTACTTGTTCACACGTTTTCCTGTATTAGTGCTCACTTTTACCCCATTACATCATAATGGTAAAGGGTCTATTAAACAATCATGAAAAATATTAACAGGGTTTCTGCAGCATGTATACAAGTACTACGTACCTTTAATTTTTGAATGAGTGGTACATCTGTTCTCCAAGCTGTTCGAAACTTGGGATAGTCAGTCCTTGGCTTATAATAGGTGGCCAGAGCATTCTATGAAATGGGAAATCAGTGCAGCATTTATTCTGGAAAGTGAACGTTCGGTACATTATAGCCTTTGGTAGGTGCATGGTAGCCTAAAACAGGAGCTGGCAGACGTACACTATACCTAATTAGAGCACATTGTTGCCCCTGGAAACCTATTTGTAGCATTTAAGAAAACCTCCAACTTTGGAAACCATATAGCTGGTGTGATTGCGAGATACACACGGTGGAAAATTTCATTTCCAATACAATTTTCAATGGTGAAGGTGTTCAGTTGACCCCCGGAGGTAATTTTTCTTTCCAATACAATTTTAATGGAGAAGGTGTTCAGTTGACCCCCGGGGGTAATTTTTCACAATTTCAATGGTGAAGGTGTTCAGTTGACCCCCGGAGGTAATTTTCCTTTCCAATACAATTTCAATGGTGAAGGTGTTCAGTTGACCCCCAGGGGCCACCTAAGGACATTATATATCCAAGGCTCCCATTGGAAGCAGGAGAAGCTATGAAGAATTGAAGTAATTCCATGCAATTAAGAAGATGGTAGCAGTGCTCTGAGGTAGCGGTAACACTGGTTCAGAAGTGAGCTTAGAGTACAAGAATCCCACATTCTATCACTGTATCATACCATTTCATCCACTACATCTTGTGTGAGGTAGTGTTCCCAATTGACAGAGTAGCTGATCTCCATTGGTGAGACCTATGTACGCATACATGTATGTATGTATGTATGTATGTATGTGTGTGTGTGTGTGTATGTATGTATGTATGTATGTGTGTGTATGTATGTGTGTATGTATGCATGTACGTTTGTATGTATTATGTACATGGATGTATGTAATATCTTGTACTCAAGTGTAGCACCATGCATAATACCACCCCAATATGCATAAATGAACGATGGCACTTACTATTATAGTGAGAGTGAAACATGCACAAGCTTTATACTGTACAGGTGCAAAGCATAAAATTCTCCAATCCTACCCTAGGTAGACTAGATTGCCAATAGGCCTACCAAGGACGAAAAGGAATGAGTTAAGCGTTCTTGGGTGGCTGGAACCATGATTGATGACGTGCTTTCTGCAGTAGTGTAGCCTCATAACCAGGCCTGGGTACGAGGCTGGCGGTAGTGCTGTCTTGGAGTTTGATCTGAGCAATTAAAATTCTCTCTGGCCTCAAGGACGAAAAGGAATGGCTCTTGGATGGCTGGAACGGTAGTGTTGCCTTGGAGATTGATATTCAGTATTGATGCGAGCAATTAAAATTCCAAGTCTCTGACAAGTCAGAGTGATTTTGGATCAGGTGGACTATCTGTTGTTTTGATGTACAGCTGTTGTAGTTAAGCATTCTGTTCTCGGAATGTATTATGATTACTGAAGCTTTGTAAGTGTACATTTGAAGAGGTAACTACAGCCATCACAGCATGCACAAAATGTTATTTGCTCTTTGGATTAGGTGGGCTATCTGTTGTTTTAATGCACAGCTGTTGTGGGTATTTATTTTTATTTTATTTTTTATTTTATTTTTTGTTTTAAGCATTCTGTTCTCGGAATGTATTATGATTACAGAAGTTTTGTAAGTGTACATTTGAAGAGGTAACTACGGCCATCACAGCATGCACAAAATGTAATTTGATTAAAGCTCTTTAGTGGCTCAAATCACCATCACCAGGACAGCGAAATTGCTAGCTATTTGCATGTGCCCACTAGGGATGGACTGGCAAAACCAGTTCATGAGGTGGTCACGTATCAGTGGACTGGCAAAACCAGTTCATGAGGTGGTCACGTAGTATCAGTGCTAAGTGGCACAGCATTGACAAACAGCGCCTTTTTGGCTCTGAAATGCAGTCCTTGTTAGAAAGCAACTAAATCATGTCTCACCACATCCCGCCTCCTCCGACGTCACACCATTGGGTATTCATGCACAAGATGGACTTTTCACAGCCCAGTATCTGATAGAGCTACTTACTTTAACATTAGACCTTTTGACCCCTTCTTTCTCGCTGGGTGGTCCACTTGTTAGAATGAATTATGTCATGTAAAACCACGTCTGCCCTCCTCTGCACTCTAGCTGTCTCTATCTCTCGCACTAGAGACTCTGACATCACCATTGGGGTATTCAAATACTCACTCTTACACAAGATGGATATTTCACAGCCCGGTATTTGAGAAACACCTTTAAACAGCTACTTTTATCTTTTGCATTGTATAGACCACAGACTTGGGAGTGTGTTCCTCGTTAGAATGCAACTAAATCATGTCTCACCACATCCATCCTCCTCCGACGTCACACCATTGGGTATTCATGCACAAGATGGACTTTTCACAGCCCAGTATCTGATAGAGCTACTTACTTTAACATTAGACCTTCTTTCTGGTGGGTGGTCCACTTGTTAGAATGAATTTATTCATGTAAAACCACATCTGCCCTCCTCTGCACTCTAGCTGTCTCTATCTCTCGCACTAGAGACTCCGACATCACCATTGGATATTCAAATATTCACTCTTCAGAGCGTACATAAGATCAAGGGGGCTTCACTCCCATAGACTCTATAGTCACAACTGCGACCGTAGTTGTTCAGCGGTCAACGGTCAAAGTCGTTCAAAAGGGTGCAGTCAACGGTCAAAGCGCGCTCAGAAGCACGCAGTCTACAGTCAAAGCGCGCTCAGAAGCACGCAGTCTACAGTACAGGCTGTGAAAACATGTTGTGTAAGCTGTTAAGAACAACATTGAATACCCAATGTGATGTCAGAGTCGAGAGAGAGAGAGAGAGAGTGAGAGAGAGAGAAAAAAGAGGTCAATTTTAAGCTAGCTCCATAACAAATATCGGGCTGTGAAAAGTCCATCTTCAAGGGGGGATCACTCCCATATACTCTATAGTCACAACTGCGACCACGGGTCAAAACCTTGACTGGCTCTTTTCAGCAGTTTGACCGTTTATTGCGTTGATGTTTGGCCTTTGACCTTTGACCTCACGCGTAACGTTACCCCGCCAGATATGCCGATTCTTGGCATTTCTGAGCGCGCTTTGACTGTAGACTGCGTGCTTCTGAGCGCGCTTTGTGGTATTTGAAACATCTTATTGCGCTACTTCAAACACCAGATCTTTTGACCTTGAAAAATCTCAAAACAAGATTGTTGCTATGACGTTACCATACCAACCTAGCAACCGGTACATAGGTTGCCATAAGAACATAATTATTTCATATTATATGAATACCACAGACATTATCTTAGCTTGCTCTGAATGGACCAATATTTATTCCATTGTTGTGTTAATGAAATAAGTTCCATTGTTGTGTTAATGAAATAAAGAACTGATAAAGCCTATTAGATATCTTGGGTTCAAAATTGTAAATTGCATTACTGATAGTATCAAATGTAGGGCATTGTGGGGGCGAGCCCGAGTGCTAGAGTTCGCACATGCATAGCACGGAGTATACAGCAGACATAGCTTACATAATTGCATGTGGGCATGGCTACTCAAAAGACGGTTGCACTTCTCCACCTTTTGCTGGTGACAGTGTTTCAGTGCTCAGTCTGTGGTACAAATGGCCTCCGAAGAGCAGCTACAAAAAGTATATAGATTCACTGCATTCCTTGCTTGTTGAGAACTGTAGCTGTCTTCACTCACACAAAAAAATTCACCCTCCTACCACCCTTCTACCGAAGGGTCCCGTTTTTCAAATTTCATAAAATCACTTGGCCCGTTTCAATACCTTGGTTCCGTCCTGCTGGAGTGTTAGTACCCAGAATGCTCTGAACAGTGACTCCATGCCCTGTAGCCTCCCAGCGTGGTTAGGACCTGTGCAGAAGAGGTATGCACTTCCATCAGAATCACCAGAGAGTATTAATTAACCCACACTTATGACTAACTGAATCACTAGTGGTGATTAAAATACAGAGCAAAAATTAACAGTTCCCATGATCAGTCAGTAACACCTGTCTCTTTCTGTCTTAAAGATTCAGACTGCGTTATCGGCTCGTGGGTTGAGGGTGGTGGTATGGTACCACAGCCATTCAGTCAGGCCAACACTAACTGTGAAGCGCTTTCAGGAAAGCGAGTCAACCTCGTTAAACCCCTGGGTAGTTGCGATGCTATGGTCCTTAAAACTATCTATCTGCTTGTTTACACGTTTTCATGTATTTTCTCCATTTAGTGCTCACTTTTACCCCCCCACCCCCCCCCCCCCCATTACATCATAATGGTAAAGGGTCCATTGCAACTCACCGGCGATGATCCCGATGCAAGGCTCCTCCCCTCCGCCTCCTCTCACCGCCTCCTGGTAGCTCTTCTGGGCCAGTACGTCGCTGTGCGAGGGCTGGGGTTCGGAGACAGGATGGCTGTGGTACCATCCCACCACCCTCAACCCACGAGCCGATAGCGCAGTCTGAATCTTTAAGACAGAAAGAGACAGGTGTTACTGACTGATCACGGGAACTGTCAATTATTGCTCTGTATTTTAGCCCATCACACCACCACCGCCAACCACGCAAAATTTAACATTAAAGTACCAAGGTCGACAATTTTTTCTTAGGCTAATCAATTGAACGGAAACCTTAATTAGCCTCATTCCCAGTCTCTCCGCTCCAGTTTTTACGTCGTTTGCAGTTTTTCATACTGCAATTTAAGTGATGTAAAAACTGGAGCGGTGAGACTGGGAACAAGGCTAAACGTTAATCACAAATAGTTTTGCGGTGTCCTACAATTTTTCTGCCTGGCCCAGCCTTTTCCTGAAAAGTTAGAATACTCGAAATCCAAAGCTGCTACACAAGGATTTGCAGGAGTGTGAAATGACTGAACATTGATTTTTATAAAGTTTTTGGGAGTGACCCTAATCCTGGTGTGTACTACCACAACGTGGAACAATACACCATATTCGGGTAAGATAACTGCAGGCATTTTTGTTGCCATGGCAATGGTTTATTTTCCCCCCGAAGTTATGTAATGGAGGTGTGTTCTTTTGGGGTGTTTCATACCTCCTTATCCTTCTGTGTCCCTTGTTCCATACTGGTCGGGTCACATCGGCATGGAAACGCCTGTAATACTTCCAAACCTATTTAAGGAGTAAGACTTTTTAAAGTACGTACTTCAGAATCATCCCCAGAGAACTGAGACTGGAAATGGGATGTACGGAATGGAGTTTTGAAAAGTGACTACAAAGTTGCGGAATAGAGACTGGAAATGCACCTACACTTCAAATTGGGGTCATACTGTCCAGCCAGGTAGCCACACACTTCAGAGATGCTGAGATGACTGTGGAAGTCCTGGAAAACAGAAGAGCAAGTTAACTGTCATGCTAGGGTCCCCCTGGGCTCCTAGCTTTGATTCCGTTCCATACCGGAATTGGTCCCCCAATAGCGAGTTGCATTACATTCAGTGTTAGCTAAGAACTGTTCCCTGGGTTCTTAAATACTGACTTCCATTCCATTCCCTGGAATGGATCCCGGGGGCTCCTAGTACAGCAAACAAAGTGAGATGTCAGTGGGCTCTCTTGTTAATATTAATATAACAAGTAACAAAAAAACATTTTAAAAAATGAAAGAACATATAGGGATGGAATCCCCAAAAAGCAACCAAACAAGTTAGGAATGGTACCACAATACCCTTACGGATTGTCATCCCTATATCTTTTGCCATTTTTGCAACTAGTTCCGAGCAAAGCGAAGCTATCCTCCAGTTCGATTGACCTTTTTTCGTCGTAACCTGTTCCAGCCAGTTCTCCTGGTATAGCCTATCAAACACACAGCGAACACTTACCTTCGCTATAAACTGTGACTCCTAACGGGGAGACTTGGAAGCGATCACTATCACAGTGCGGCCTCTGGTCTTCTAAGCACATAATAGCAAGTAGCCATTTTGTTTTATGGGTGTGTGTTTGACCTTTTTCATTTGTGGGTGGGTGCTATGGGCGTGCCACCTGCATGCCATGTGCCACACCCAGCAATTCTCGTGAAGCGAGGACATCCCTGCACATTGTGTATCACTAGTATACATAAGTGCTACGTAGTTACATGGGACGACAGGATGTTAGATTGTGGTGTAGATGATTAGGTTTTTTTGAACGTACTTTGGTATAATAGAGTAATGTTTTTGGAAATGTGTTCCGTACTAACTGTTGGTGAGGTGAAAGGGTGTTGTTGCAGGTGGAAGAGTGAGTTGTCATTGTTGTGGTGTAGAATGTGGGGTAAGTGGGGGGTGATGTGTGTTGCATTGTGAAGTGCTGCAATTGCCATGCACATTCTATTGGCTGTGGATATGGCTGGTGCGGCATGGCAGGGATTGGTCTGTGTGCGTGTGTGTGTGTGTGTTGAGGTTGGAAAATGGCAAAAGATATAGGGATGACAATCCGTAAGGGTATTGTGGTACCATTCCTAACTTGTTTGGTTGCTTTTTGGGGATTCCATCCCTATATGTTCTTTCATTTTTTTAAATGTTTTTTTGTTACTTGTTTCTGTTGTTTTTTTTGTGGGGAGGAGAAAGGTATGAATGGTGTTTAGATGGTCTGGTTGTGTGGGGTAGATGAGCATTATTAGCTGTATCCACATATGCTCCCATTTATGATAAACTAACAGCACCTATAATGTAACAGACACACTCGGAATGCACTTTGCACTGCAAAGCTTTCAGTGGGGCTTAAAGATACAGCAGAGTAGCAAAATACATCTAATGTGAATTGTAGCTAAGCGCCTACCGACTTGAGAATGCTACTGTACACCCACACATTCTTGTATGTAACATTGCAATGGCAGACGGCTGTCTACAGCAGTTTGCCGACTCCATTTAATGCACATCATGGAGGTTAGTATGGTCTGTAATGGTCTAGCAGTTGTATCAGTGTTCTTACTATTATAACGTAACTACAGCAACTCACTTTGGGTCCGTCATAAAGCGTACTCCAAGTATTATAAGCGTCTAAGCAGAACAGCTCGTCCACGCAGCATGCTCGAGGCTGCGTTTCCGGTGTAGGCGTAACCATCGTGAAATATTACATCCGGGATATCCAAGCGAAAGTTGTGAAAGTACTCGATAATGACAGGTATGGCTCATTAAGGCTTTACACTATGGGTTTACCAGACTTATGAGCACATGATTTTGTACACATGATATGGGGCGGCCATTTTTTCCCCGTGCCATCCCTATATATGGAGTACTACCGTACTCCATGATACTAAGTACAAGTATAATATGTGTTATGTAGCCAGTGGCGATTTGCAGCTGAAATGCAAAGACAGCACTTCCTGATTAATAGTCACTCAAAGGTCAAAATTTTTTCCCGGCTGCTTTGCAATCTCTTTGGCCTTATGCTCCCTCCCTTCCGCGATCCTGGATCCGCCCCTGCATGTTTGATATAGTGTTTGATAGTGTGTGTTTGATATCAAGGGCCCGGCTTGATTCGCATGTATCGAGCCGCCTAATTGATGCACCCTTCTTGATATTCAAATATTCAATACTGTTTATTGAGAGTGCACTGATTCAGTTCCCAAAATACCATGATGTCATTAATCAGTAATCCACACAGGCACCTGTAATCTGCATATTATGAAATCAAGGGCCTCTCAAAAGCCAGGAGTCAGGAAACTGCTAATCAGACCCCCCTTGGTAAGCAAGAAGCCACTCGTACAACCACCAACGCAACCACTTATGTACCCACACACCCATACACACGGATCAATTATCGGATAATTACGCAATAAAGGGGATTTCCCCACTTGTAAACCTTAATTGAGACGATGTAATACCTCTTAAGTGTTTGGATGACCACACAATGTCCACTGGAACACAACCACTCATGTAATCATATACGAGATCTAAGGGGACTTCCCCACGAGGCCCAAATAGGTCGAAACAGCTGTTTGAAGTTTGCATTAAAACGCTCTCATTTTTTAATCCCTCATGTACATATGTATGCTGAGGTTTGACGTTTACTATACGGTAATTAAGGGATAGTAGAGGTGGTTGTAATAATGGTGACCTGATACACAGGCTTCTAGATCCAGATTACAAGCGTACACATCTGAAACACCGGAATGTTTTTCTATGAAAGCTGAATCATGGATAATATAGTACGCGTACTATACTATCCATGGTTGAATCATGGATAATATAGTACGCGTCCATGATTCAACCATAATCCATGGTTGAATCATGGATAATATAGTACGCGTACTATACTATCCATGGTTGAATCATGGATAATATAGTACGCGTACCATGATTCAACCATGGATAGTATAGTACGCGTACTATACTATCCATGGTTGAATCACGTCCGAAAAGATACCAGGCTCTCCCCTATTTTATATTGCTGAAGGGGAGAGCCTGAGGACAAGGCCAACCTCGTTCCCAAGCCACGCAGTCGGAGGGGAGTGGCCTGGGGACGAGGTTAGACGAGGCTAGATGAAACTTTCATTTCCCCATGGTCCTTCAGCCTTACCATAAGCAACAGAACGTTCGACGATAAACTGACGGTGAACGGCTGCTGGAAACCCAGAGTTTCGAATGCCGCACACTCCAGGAATGACCCGGGGGCTTGGACGCTGCAGAACAAGAGCACACAAGGCCACAGTGATCACTGGTGAAGCTGACTCAGTACACAAGGCAGGACAGCCCTTAGTCTAGCGGAGAGGGAGGGTCTAGAGAGCTACACTAGAAATCCCTGGGCCTCCCTTTTTCTGCCTATTATGCTACCCTATAGACCTTTATCCATTATGATGTAATGGAGGGGGGGGGGGATAAAAGTGCTGAAAGCACAGAAAATTACTAGGAAACAAGCTTGTTCTTATGTTTTCATGTAAGAAAAATACATCAAAACACGTTTTCTTGTATTTTCTCTATTTAGTGCCTACTTTTACCCCCCAATGGATAAAGTCTGCCCCTATTGTGCTCTCAGACATATTTTCTATCATGAGGTAGCTAGGGAACTCTAAATGATGCACAGTGATTGCCGAGTGCAACGAGCCCAATAAATACTTAAAAATACAGAGACAGTAATCTGCCAAAGACCAGTCGCTTTTTCGTAGCCTCTCCAGCAGCATGGTTCCGGATTAACTTTTTCCCAGGCAAGTTTTAACACATCCATAAGGCTTATATGAATTTATACAGGCTTTTTATATTAGGCATTAATATAAAATACATAGTTTTCTCTATTTTATATGGACACATAATGTGCCCATGGCGTTCAAAGAGTTAATTAATTAGTTGCTATTTTTGCGATAGGCTGGCTTGTGACCCATCTTGCCCCACCCAATGTTGTGATTCAATTACAACCGCTTCTACTCACTCGCTATACTTTACACTTGGCAGTGCGATTACCCTCGATAGTATTGAATTACCGGGATAATTGTGATAACAATAATTGAACAGGGTAAAATGTAATACTGCCCAACCAACACTTACACAGCTGCTGTGTTGGGCACTTTTTGTATGGCAGTTGATAGAGGTGGGCTAGCAAATTGGTTGCTAGGGAACTGGTTGTTAGGGAGTTGGTTGTTAGGAGGCTGGTCACTAGGGAAGTCAGTACCTGTACATGTAAGTAGAGAGCTTGTGACTTCACATCAGTAAATAGGTGATGAACAATATATTTCAATAATATTATTATTGCAATATCATGATAACAATATCACAATTATCAAAATATTGCAATACAGCAAATTTCAAAAATTGTGTCTTCTATAGGTAATGGCCTACCGTATTGCGGGAAATTTTCACTGGGGAAAATTTTCACCAAAGCCAATAGTGTAGTATTGCGGGAAAACTTCGCCAGATCTATTTTCGCACACACGTGATTGGGCGAAATTACAGTACGTGTACAAAATGGTGTCTCATACGTGGATGCTGTTTTCGAACTTGTGCCGCACGGACAGTCAGAGATCTGAGCATGTCTACCACACAGTTTTACCAAGGAAGGCTTACTGCAGCTCCCAGGTTAGTATATATAGAGGTTGTGTAGCCTACGTATGTGTATTAAGTAGAGATATGAGCGCTAAATATGGATGGCACGATCGAGCGATGCGCATGTGAGTGAGCGTGAGTGTGAGCATCAGGGAGCTCTCCGCGACGCGACAGAACCTGTAGCAAAGCCATTGTTGACGGTACTTGACAACTTGTTCATGCACTCCTGACTTTCACATCAAACCTCATCGGTCAAATTTTTCACCCGATAAAATTTCTAACTGACAAAATTTTTGCCGGTTAAAATTTTGCCGCTTGAACCAGCTGGCGAAATTGCCGAAATGTTACCCCTGGTGACAATTTCCCGCTATACGGTATATTAGAGTATAGTGTTAGTACTTTCTTGCATTTCATTGGTCAATTACAGGTCTCTAAATCTCATAGAGACCTGCTAGAGAAAAGCGGGTCTCTATATATAGAGACCTACAACTTTTACAAGTCTGTGCTCTCAGGGTTTTCCTGAAGGTATTTACTATTTGTAGAAGTTGTTTACTATAGGCCTGGAGGCTGCATGCACACTGTAATGACATCTAACTTATTTATATTCAACATATATTCAAAAACTGTTGCTAGGGCTACACTCTAAATAACTTAGATACCTCGACCAATGGGATCTACGGGCTTTAGAAACTCTCGGGCCCTTAGTAGCGCCCTCGCTTCACTCGGGGCGCTACAGCCTCGGGCCCTCGGGTTTCTAAAGCCCGTAGGTCCCTTGGTCTCGGTATCTAACTTATATTTACAAATTCATTTCTAAAACTATCAGGAAAGAGGAAGATGCTAGTCACCCAAAGGTAGCAGTGTGTCTGACCTATATGGACTTTGAGGAAACTTCAACCACAATTATTCTTTTTGAGACAAATTTGCAGCTGCTACACACACGGCAAAAAGAACAAATATATACAGCGACGAAGGAAAGGTACTGAGAGCTGCTGAAGTATCTGTGTGACGATCTATTGTATCTAACCTACAGTGCAGCTGCTACACACACGGCAAAAAGAACAAATATATACAGCGACGAAGGAAAGGTACTGAGAGCTGCTGAAGTATCTGTGTGACGATCTATTGTATCTAACCTACAGTGCAGCTGCTACACACACGGCAAAAAGAACAAATATATACAGCGACGAAGGAAAGGTACTGAGAGCTGCTGAAGTATCTGTGTGACGATCTATTGTATCTAACCTACAGTGCAGCTGCTACACACACGGCAAAAAGAACAAATATATACAGCGACGAAGGAAAGGTACTGAGAGCTGCTGAAGTATCTGTGTGACGATCTATTGTATCTAACCTACAGTGCAGAGGCTACACACACGCCCCAGAATAAAATTTGGCTTGGGACTGATATGCTTAGCCTATGAAGCGGAACATCAAAGATAAATCGGCTTTGTTGGAATTAAGTCTTAATGCTAATGTTATTATAAATGTAAACATTCACCCTTTTGAACAGCAGAAGCTATTATACCCTTATCATGAAGGTGCACTCTTAATGGGTGGAAAAAACAAAACAATGTTAGTAGGGTCTCCATGCCGACAGCATGATGACAGCATGATAGCATCAGGTAACAGGTAGCATGCTATGACAACTGGCATAAAAGCACAAACAGCTGTCAAAATGGCGACATATAGCTGCGTTCCCAGGCCCACGTGTGTGTTTCACTTTAGTGTAGCTGTGGGCCTGGTACCTTTTCTCACGTGCGTGACGCAGAGGGTAGAAGTTATGGATGGTAGAAGGGCGAATTTTTGCGAGGGTAAGGATAACTGAAGTTCTCAGACAATGAAGGAATTAAGACAGCAAATCTACACTTCCTGTAGCTACTCTTCAAAGCCTGTTTGTACCACAGACCAAGCACTGAAACAGTGTGAGAAGTCAAACCGTTTTTCAAGCAGTCCCTGCCCATGCACAATTAAGTAAGTCAATCACGTGAGAAAATGTACCAGGCCTCAAGTAGCAAAGCGCAGAGAGCCTGGGGACAAGTCTAGGCACCATGCATAACATGCCCCACATCTAGCTAAGAGAAATGCGCATGTGAGTCTGGGAACGAGGCTATAATTTAATTAGAAATTTTTTTTTACCCTCACTATTAGAAAAAATAGACCCTTAATCTATTATTATGATGTAATGGGGGGGGGGGGGGGTAAAGGTGAGCACTAAATGGAGAAAATACAAGCATGAACATGTGCTTTGATATAGTTTTCTTTATGAAAAAGATAACAGTTTCACCAAAATATTCGAACGGAAAGTACACACAGCAACGAGAAATTTGCAACTATTAATAGTTATTTAATTATGAGTTTTGCTACCCACAGCCCGCCATCGAAATTTGATGCTCAAAAGCGATCATGTTTATGGCCTAAACTGACAAAATAGATGCCTAAGCTAGTCACAATATATAGCTGCACAAATAATCAGCGCTTAATTAAAAATTGCAAGCTCTGATACAATCATGTGAGGCAGCCAACACAGTGTAATCCATCCCCCCAAAACACAGACATTCCAGTAGCTACGTACTAATACACATATACTCATGCCACACACATGCCCACACACACACACACACACATGCACACATACACACACACACACATGCCCACACACACACACACACACACACACACACATGCACACATACACACACACATGCACACACACAAAAATCCAGCCTAAACTGTATCCACTTCATTGATTGAAAGTTATAATGCATATAGTTCTCAGGTGGCTCTGGTGTCATTCAAATTAGGTTCTCCTATTACCCCCCATGGACCAGACAAATCAAGAGGTACCTTTCGTCCCTTATTTCTTTCTAATGTGGTGGGACTCATCAGTTGGCAACCGCAACTCTGCCAGGTAACAGGCTACCACAGTAGGCCCTGCTAACGAGATGGCACAATTAGCTAACAGGCTGCTATTATAGGCCCTGCTAGGTGCTATTATAGGCCCTGTTAGGTGGTATATAGTACTCGGTAAGGTCTCAAACACTGGCAGTGTGCTACAACTTCAGTCTGGTCATTATTACCCATGATGTGATTGTGCCGTCAGAGCCCCACTAGGAGCCGACCGGTAAAATCTCTCCCTCTGAAGAGACCCCAACCATAACGAACCACGGTCGCTCCAGGTGCTGCTGGGCTGCAGCCTCTGCCGGCCCGGGCAAGCCCGGGAAGGAGAACATATACAGGTCCAACAATTTTGGATGTCTGCAGCTGGCACTTTTGAATGCGTATGACGTAACCATCCACATCAGCCATTGTATAACTTGAAAGCTAGGTGGAGCCACACACAACAACAGCAAACGAAAATATACGGCAACTGTTTTAAAGCACGCTTATAATTATTTATATAGTACTGTGCATAACCAGGCGATATTTTAGCGAAGAATATGACCTATTTTACACTATTACAATGTAATATGCAACATATAAAACACTCCCCCTATGTAGCTAATAGTGTCCCAGACTAACTGGCATGGCAAACAAGATATCATATTGCATCAATAAACAAACAGCCAGTGGTTAACACTACAACTTTGAATAGGCAAGCACAATAGAGGCTTCAATTTGTATACCCAATGCCTAAGTAATTCTACATTCCAGAATGACAAGCCCCAGTAACAAAGAGGTTAGAGCCATTCACAGCTAGGCCACATCCCATCTGGACAGATAAACCAGCTGCCACCTTTTGAAGGTGCATTTTACAAAGCATTGTGCATTCAAGAAGGGCACACCCCATCCTATACACAAACTCCAGCCGTCTGGCTGGGTAATATTTTCACAGGAAATGTGAATAAAGCTCTTACCTTCAGCTGAACTCAAAAGCACTTCACTACTCTCTTTGTGTTTTCTATGAATAGAGAGAGAAAAAAAGACTTATACCTGAGGCGGACCACATCAGTAAATGAGGCCCGGGCCACTGCAGTCTGCCCCATACATGTACCAGGCCTGTATAGAGAGAAAACAGCGGTTTTTATTTTTTGAATAAGAGGTGTGGACCCCTTTGTAGGGAGCAGCACATTATGCTGGCATATTTGCAAGCATACAGGGGCGATGAACATAATGCCGCATAATAGATAAAGTTTTACTAAAATGATTTGGGGGCGATTCTCGACTACTCACACGCATCAGCAGCAGCTGAATGTGTTTTCTTTGCTTAGCAATTTGCTTATTACAACTTCATGCATATGGAGGACTGTGTGGCAACTCTCCTAATATTTTACATTGTACTTGTCACCTAGAGTAAATTCATTGGCTTAAACTGAAGGCCTTATAGTGAGCACGATGGACTATATAATCAAGCATAATCGGTCATGTGAGCAAGCATAATCGGTCATGTGAGCAAACATCATCGGTCATGTGAGCAAGCACAATTGGTCGTGAGCTAGCATAATTAGTCATGTGAGGAAGTATAATCGGTCATGTGAGCAAGCATAATTGGTCATAATATGAGCAAGCATAATCGGTCATGTGAGCAAGCAAAATTGGTCATGTGAGCGAACATAATCGGTCATGTGAGCAAGCATAATCGGTCATGTGAGCCAGTACAATTGGTCACTAGCCAGTTTTTAGCTTTACCTCCAATATGGCTGTTCTTTTGTTGCAAACAGCACCTTGCACACACGGCCATCTACAATTACTAATGGACTGGCAGACTGGACTACTGGACTAGCCTAAAATAACATGAAATGCCTTTTTCTCTATACCAAAGTTTCTCAAAAGTGTCTGTTTAACTCTGCAACTTGCCTCACAGCCTGATCCTGCTATGGGTATCCATACCAGGGGAACAGGTGAAAGGTCATGTGCATATTCATTATGAACAACAAACATGGAGAAAGTTACAGACTTAAGGTGGCACCTTAGTTAGTGAAAAGAAAAAAAATACTTTTTGCTGTAACTCAGCTATAGTGCATGGAAGACACTTCAAACTGTGCATGTAAATGTACATCACCAGGGGCTATTTGTAAATATTACGCCATCATCGCAGCCGCAGGCTATGCAAGATTAAGCAACAATTAACATCCGCATGCAGTTTTCCGGCCAGGTACAACCAAGAAATGGAACAAAAGCTGCTAGAATATTATTGAAAAAAGAGCAATATCTACAGCCTGACAAAGCGAACAGCTGCTGTAGTATAGAGAAAAAGGCATTTAACTCCTAGTCCAGTAGTCCAATCCACCAGCCCAGCCCACTAGTCCAGTCCAGTGATTGCAGACTGCCAGTAAGCACACAGGAAGCTTTGTACACACATACAGGGTGTAGCTAGTACAACAAAATGTATACACTGGCAAATAAAATTTCTAGTGCATGATATACATAATACCGAAAGAAAGACAGAGATAGAGTTTAGTCTATTAATCTACAGGTGTAGGTGCAGGGGCTTCATTTGGGG
The DNA here is from genome assembly GCA_963921505.1 of Phakellia ventilabrum. Taxonomy (NCBI): domain Eukaryota; kingdom Metazoa; phylum Porifera; class Demospongiae; order Axinellida; family Axinellidae; genus Phakellia; species Phakellia ventilabrum. The sequence goes on along the minus strand of OY997393.1, from coordinate 5,499,802 downwards.
GGGGGGGGGGGGGGTTTTGCCCCCCCCCCCTCCACCCGGAGATTTTCCTAAACGAACCCCTGAGGTGTATTGTTGATAGAGAGATGGCCCAAACCTCACACACAAAGCTACATGGGCCTAAGAGCAACATGTTAAAAGTTGGTCTTTTAGAGCAGGGAGAGGAAAAATCTACTCTAGCTTCTCTAGCTAAACATGTTTTCTTGTATTTTTCTCCATTTAGTGCCTACTTTTACTCCCCCCAATGGATTAAGGTCTAGCAGTTGGTCTCCTGAGACACAACAGCTTGACCACATGATCAGCCACCCACTTAGAGCTTAAGAGGTTTTACTGTTAATAATTACTGTATCAGAAACAAAAATAGAGCCAGCGCTGCGCTAGCCGGGTGGGTCTAATTGCAGAGGAGGGTGGGCTTTCTATTACCTACAAATGGCACAAATGCGTAGGTACAAAAACACCATCAAAAGAAAGGGTGACAAGTGCAACCGTGGTTCAAAGAAACAGTAGCCTCACATTTGGATTGGCGTCTGCCATTCACTAGCCTCCATAGACCCAACAAGCATTCATTTTGCGTACATATACTGCATTAGACTAGCTGGCAGCTCATCCTTAGCGTCATTTCAGGCTCCACTCTCCACACTCTTTTGTGTGATAAAAGCGGGGGAGTAGAGCCTGCGATTTGTATATATCTCGCACGATTGCTATGTAGGTGTATCTAAACAGCTGATAGAGTTGACTTCCTTTGCTTTATTATCCCTTAGGGGACAGGCCAGTTAGTGCAACTGGTCAGTTTAAATACAGTTTCACCAAAATGTCCGCACGTGACACGAGAGTCTCGGGTCGAAACGTGATCCTCACATGACTACGTTAGCAACCACTATTAACAATTACATACCGCCCCCGCCCCTAGCTGGTCCATGGCTGGTCGAACGACGCTTATCTGTGTAGCTACTGTAGTAGCATCCTTAGGCATTCTCTTGTCGACCTAGGGATTGAACGTCATCGCTTTTGTGTATCAAAATTCGACGGCAGGCTGCGTGCAGCGATGCCGATGAAGTTAAGTAACTATTAATATTTGCATTTTCAAAAATTTCTCGTTGCTATGCGTTCGGATATTTTGGTGAAACTGAATAAAGTCTGTGCAGCTGTTAGTAAGGAAAGAGAATCAATAACAATTCAGTTACACTATAATTAATTACTTCCTGACAAACAGACGTATGTTCGTCAGGAAGTAATGAAGAGCAAACACACAATATATTACAAAATAGAATTACAACAAGTTAAGGCATACTGTAGGACTGGTTTAATGGCGAGGTTCTAATAATCGCGAATTGCAAATTCATAGCCAGGTGGCAAATGCAATGAATAATTGCTGTTGTGCATGTAGCTGTGTAAACATGGACTGTTGCCTATAGCAAACACAATCACCTCTCAAACCAATCTTTCCTAAGCATTTAAAACCAATCCTATGGTGCCTGTATGTTGCTTTTCTTTATGCACGCATGCTGTATAGTAATTACAGCTCCTCCCCCCCCCTTCTTAACTTGGATTCCTTTGATGTGATCATTGGAATGTGTAATGTGCTTTGATCTCATGGAAAAGGTATATCTTCACCCCCCTCCCCCCCCCTTCCTTTTTTTACTTGGGGAAACACTGCAGCTGAAGTAGGTGACCAGAGTTTGAAATAGGAGGGAGTGTATAGCCTCGACCCAGGCCGTGCATTATTAATGGGGTTCTCCCTAGGCCTGTTTAGCATGGTGCTGCAGCTATGGTCTCGTGCCCAGACGTTTATGCCCTCCCAGCGAAAGAACGTCTGGTGTTCTGATCGAACTTTCTCGTCACAGACACCTTTCCCCTTTGGAATTCCAATCAGATTGCAGCTTTTAGTCCTTCCGTAAAGTTGCCATGACGTTCAATAAATCTGCTAACTATTGGTGAATTAGAATGAAAATTTGAAATATACTGTATATACAGTGACCAATCACACACAAGATTTATTATCAGCAAACATGGGGTCTGTGACAAGAAAGTTTGTTTAGAACAAGGAGGGGGGATGGGGGTGGGGGGGGCATGTGAACGTCTGGGCATGAGACTACCTACTGCAGCTACTTATCCACTGCCTACTTAGTGTTTAGTCTTGAGTCAGTGTTGGGTGTGCAAAGGTACAGGTCATGTAAACTGTTGGCCGTTGTTCCAAACAGCCTAAGGTAATGAAACACTTGAGAGCTATTAGCTAAGTACCATTTGCTCTTTCCTGTGGACAACAACTTACAAACCTAGTCTAGGGTACCCAGACCCTCAGAAAATTGTAAGAGGGTCTGGGCGATAGGCTTGGGTGGAAATGTACACTCCGGAATGTTATTAACTCATAATTGCCTCCCTGCTAATGCTAGCTTAGTAGATTTCTCTAGAACTTACTCCGGCTGTACCTTGATGTCAGAGGAAAGGCTGACACTCTGTGCTCTAAGCAGCTTTTAAAACGCGATTCAAACGCGACTTTTCCCATTAACACACGTTAGAATGTAATTATTAAGCCAATTGGAAGTGTGCCTGCATTCCAGGCACACGGTACACTTCCGCCCCAGCCTATCGCCCAGACCCTCTTTACGATTTTTTGATGGGTCTGGGTACCCGAGACTATTACAAACCTCGGTACAGAAAAAGCAGCTGCAAGTTCAGTGTCAAGTACACAGTATACAAATACAGTGCATGCCAGTAAGCCTCTGAACTGTCGACTAGTGCCCTTACCACTCTGCTTTGTTTCTGGGGGGAATTATTAGTGTGTGATAATTGGTTTAGGGGAAAATGATGGGAATTTGCTCATCAATTTGTACACATTCAAATGCCAATTTCAGTCTAATTTCCTAACCTTATTACAATTAAGCAAGCATTGATGATTTTATTATCCATTGGGGGTAAAGTAGGCACTAAATGGAGAAAATGCAAGAGAACACGTGCTTAGACGCATTTTCTTGCGTGAAAACTTGAGAACATGCTTGTTTCCTTGTAATTTCTAGTGCTTTGAGCACCTTTACCCCATTACATCATAATCATAACCACAAAGAGAACAGGAATGGAAAAAGCAAAATAACTGTACACGGAGAAATGTACAAATGATAGTGGAGCATGGGAATGGGGCATGGGAATGGGGCATGGGAATGGGGCTAAACTACTCCATTTCCATGCATGATCAGTACTAGAAATAAACCATGTGTGTTTCATTGTGAAAGAATTTTTTGGTAATCACGAGACTGCGATTATTTTCAGAAATAAACTTTTGTCATACTTTCTAGTAAACGTCATATATAGCGGCTCAAAAAGTTGGTAGCTGCATGAATGAGAAGTAGAATTTTGTTGAAAATTTGCTCAAACCTAAACACTACCCATCAAAACTCTCCTCCATAGTCGTGTCGATGAAAAGAAATAATTAAAAAAAAAAGTGAGTCTCTGCCACATGGGGCTGTCCCATGTAGCCACTGCGAGCTCAGGAGACAATTGCCCATTAAATTAATGAATTAGGAGCCTAAGCACATTTGCTGCTACAATGAGGACAAGTACAAGATATCCGCCCCCAAAACCTGCATACCTCTTTCGGCCTCTCCTGGCAACAGGATGGGAGGATAAGTGGCTCTGGGAGACATCCGAGACTTGATCCTACAGAAAGTCAAATGAATAGAGGAAAAAATTATGCTAAATAAAAAGAGCTATGAGAGAAATGTGCAGCTCAATCCCTGTGTATTAGTGACTATGGTTGCCTAATTTGTGGGTGGATGGGACAATGCTAGGCATTTTCTTATTACAATTCCATAATTATTACATATGGTACGTACGTGACAGAAATACATCTTTTTGTAAGGCCTCTTGGTACCTTGTGAGATGGTACAGAGTACGATAGATATGTCGTTTTTTTATGTAATATTGTACGCATGTTAAGCCTGAATTTGCTCTACCAACTTCTACCAGGAGCCCACAAGCCATCCCGCTTTTAGCAAATTCACAGCTAAATGTTCTCGGCCTTTGCCAAGAGCTCTGAGCATTCAAGTTCTGCACTGATATCACAACCTTTAAATGTATACGGGCTGTATACGCTTCCCTGTGTATAGCAGCCGCCCTTTTAGAGCAGCAATAATTATTGCAGCAATGTACGAGGTCGATATTGTCTGTCTTGCTCATACTGTATAGGCCTTGGCGAATAGACCTTTACCATTATGATGTAATGGGGGGTAAAAGTGAGCACTAATTGGAGAACTGCCCCCCCCCCCCCAAAAAAAAAGCTAGCTCAACCATAGATAGTCTACTATCTATGTCTATGGGCACTCTGATAAACGAGGGTATACTGGATCCTGGAGAGAAAGTATTAATTTCCGACTATATGGTAGGCGAGCTTAGCATACAGACCTTTACGATGTCTGTGATAGTACGTAAGACTGGTAAAAACAATCGTAAAACTTATGAATATTTATATCCCAGAATGCCCCGAGGCTATTAAACATGTTAAAGTAAATGTGTAATGGAAATTAAATAGACCCGTTTCCACTAAGATGCAATGGGAGAAAGTAGGTATTAAATGGAGATAACACTTGAAAACATGCATGTTTTTGTGTTTTCATGTAACGTATACACCACAACATGCATGTTTGCATGTATTTTCTCAGTTCAGTGCCTACCCCCCCCCCCCCCCAGTTACATAATACATAATAGCAAAAACTGTCCACAGGAGAATCCTGGTAGCTTCACTCCCAGGCCGTTTGCCAAAAAAAGCGAGGGCCAGGGAATAAGGCTTGCAATTGGCAGCTACATCTAGCATGACAATTGGTAGAGTCAACAATAGTGCCTTGCATGTAATGCCATCTTTCAAATTTGGAGTAAATTAGATATTAAATGGACCTCACAAACTTATACACATTTTATATGGGCCCATATGAGGGGTTTGCACTGGAGGCGCCTCCAGTACAAATCCCTCATATGAGCACATCAGCCAGAACATCACACAGTGTGCCTCAATCCTGATAGTGCTAGCCTGGTTCTACGTACTTACCAGGCCTATGTACATGTACCTACGTATGTATCTCAGACTGCAAGATGAAGCTGACAGGCCTGGTCTCCTGCCTAGTCTTTAGCCAGGAGGGAGGGGGAGAGGGAAGGGGGCTTTGGGGCAGGAAGAGGTTAGGTAGGCTACTGAAGCCCTACAAAGATGCCAACTGATAATCAACAGCAATGTTGTGACTAGCACTTTTAATATTTACAAGAAGATCTCACATTGGCCTGTTAGCTATTATAGTGTCTGGAGGCTCTTGACAATGGACTAAACTGGTGCCATCTGCTATCAGTGAAATTGCTAGACATTTACTTACCATTATCACATTAGCACAAAGAGAATGCTTCAGGCAGATATTTATGGGATGTTGAGGCGAACCTACTCACAGAGCGACAATGATAAGTGTGCCCCAATCTGTCTGTCGGTAATTACGCATGTGCTGAGGATGCACGATTATAGCCCACATGCATAGCATGTCGGCATCGTGCACATATGTGCTATTAGGTCAATAGTATTGAGACTTGCTGAAGGACAGTAACCCCTACAGAATTTGATCTCCATGATAATAAGCACCTGTACAAGATTTATCTCCACGATAATGCGCTATATAATGAGCAGAGGATTGCAAATTTGTTAATGATTGCAAGAATGTAGATTAATACACTGTCTACAATATGGCATCAAAGGATCCATTTGCTGTCTAGTTACATGTAGTACCCCTTTACAGCAATTGCTATTTAGACACAGTCAAGGCTCTGATCCTAGCTAGACACAGAAGACCGCTCTATGACGGGGATTCATTAAGAAAAATCTTCAAGGGGGGGGGGGGGCAAAAGCACGTCAGAAGACATTTTGGGGGGAGGCGCGTACAGTGGGCAGTATTCAATTTGAAGGGTTGCAATTCCGAAGGGGGGCACAAAGTTCTCAAGGGGGGGCGAATGCCCCCCCCCCCCCCTAAATGAAACCCTGTATGACCATCCGAGGCTGCTACCCCAGACTAAGGGCTCTTACACACAGCTGGCCACGCCCACTTGACACGTAATAAAGAAAGGCTTTCTGACCAACTTTAAATCGCAAAGAAACTTTGCTGACATTTGGACTAGATGCTCTAGTCTTCTTCAGGGCAAAAGTGAAGTTAGTGTGAGAACACCTGCTAGTTTATAGCCACGCACGTCACACTGTTCGTCAATGAATGTCACGGGAGGTCAGGGGTCGACCCGAGCTATCTCCACCCCCTAGTATCCTCACAGTCGCCATCAGAAAATGACAAAAACAGTTTCACCAAAATATCTTGATACTCAAAAGCAATGACGTTCAAGGCCTAGGTCGGGAAGAACGATGCTTAAGGATGTTGCTACAGTAGCTACACAGATAAGCATCATTTAATCTGCTAGGGGCGGAGTCGGTATGTAATTATTAATCAGTAGATGCTAACGTAGTCATGTGAGGATCACGTTTTCCCCCGAGACTCTCGGGTCACGTGAAGACATTATGGTGAAACTGAAAACAAGTAAATCTGCTATGGAAAATCAACTACCACCATCAGAGCAGCCATTCCAGTGGGGATCGATTCTTCCCACCACCCACCCCCCCCCCCCCTCCCCTCACCCTCCATTTTCTGGCTCACACCAAAAAACTATCTCACAATATATGATGTCATCGACCATGAATGCACAAAACAAGTCAAAAGCAGTTAAATGGATAAAAACATTTGATGTGCATGTACACACACGCATTTCGAAAACTGAGGTTTCCACATGTACACCTATCATGTAATCGCCTTCAATTGATGAAAGCATTAACTGTTAACTGTCAATCCATTTCCTGTCAAGTTGCATGATCCTTAATGAAGTAAGGTTCCATAATTAGCATTAAACTCCAATACTATGATAACTGTATTCACTGGAACAAAACATACACCTTATCACAAGTTGAGAGGGCAGACAAGGAAAAATACCCCAAGGGCCCTCTTGAAATAATCATGTCTTCCCACAAGACATTAGTAGCAATAGCTACATGTACCTGAGAAAACAGATGAAAGAATCCCTGAGAATATATACATGTATTTGTATGCTAAATGTGGGTGCGGATAATATATGTAGTATAGGTAGTAGGAGAGATGGGATGTTAAAATGCATATGCAGTTCCTTTGAACACCAGCAGTATGATAATCCAACCAAAACTGTAGGGGTGCATTGAAAGTTCAAAGGAGCTAAAAAGAACCTAATTGAGTTAAGTTACGGCAGCAATCTGATGACTACAAAGTTATGTGAAATTCTAAAGATAATTCAATAAGCATTTAAGCTATAATAAGCTATAATAACATTAAAGGCATTAGGGTCACTTAGACAGTTCAGGCTGAGGGAGGAAGGAATTGGAAACGTTAAAAGAGAACATTAAATTATAATATTAACAGTCTGCATGCCTACATGGAGCAAATGTAACAAAAATGAGAAAATGTGTCTAGTATGCCTGGTCTTTTCCGCTATGATGTAATGGGGGGTAAAGTAGACAATAAATGGAGAAAACACATAAAAACATGCACGTTTTTGTGCTCTTACATGTATGTATACAAATTACACAAAAACATGCATGCTTTCATGTTTAAAAATTACATGAAAGCACAGAAACATGTATGCTTTGCTTTCATGTATTTTCTCCATTTACATGCCTATATAGTTTGTCCCCATAGAAGAAAAGGGCCAATTTACAAGAAAGATCCCTTAATTTGTGCAGTCTCGATTCAAGGCATTGCTGCAGCAATGACACAAAAATGAAGCACTTCGACCATACCATAAGGGAGATACAGGGCCGAGTTTGTGGAATTTTCGACGGTGCGACAATCTCCCAAAAATGGCGGTGCTACCGAAGCACGTATCCCAGGAACAGAGAGAGCTGCAGACTTCTGTCGTGGGTTTTATTTGATGAAGGGTAGTACTTACTTGTATTGTACCTAGACTTATTTCACTCTTTCTTCTAGCTGGTTGAAAAATCGGAACAGTTTCTATAACATAAAATAACTGCCCACCCGCATAGGAACCCATAACTGTCTGAGAAACCGGAAACGTTATTACTATGGCCTTATAGCCCAATCTGGACCTGTAGCTTCATCCACTATTCTCTACATACATGTAGACTTTCATGTACCCTGTACACTCTAAGTCTTGCATTATTCGGCTTTTATATTTGTCCGTCTTTCTGCTCACCCATAATCTTTATACTTGAGAGTGTGATTATACTCTCGAAATAGTTATATAATGTTAGTTGCAGTGTTTCCCCCAAAGGGGGGTACCAAGGTGCTTCCCCCCCCCTTTCCTAACTTGGTTTCCTTTGATGTGGTCATTGGAATGTTTAATTTGCTTTGATCTCAAGAAAAAATTATTTCCCCCCCCCCCTTTCTTTTTTTTCTTGGGGAAAACACTGAGTTGTGCTTTGATTTATACATGCTCACTTGAGCTAATTCAATATTATTACAGTCTTATTCCAAAAGTATGCAGTGACTTGTGGTGGTCTCGGAATAAGACTGAGGAGCTGCGTAAATAGATGCCTGAGTAGATTGGGAATGAGACCAGTGACTTGTGGTGGTCTCGGAACAAGACTGAGGTGCTAAATAGATGCCTGGGAATGAGACCAGGTACCACGTGCATACACATACCTGGTCTATGGTTGGCACGAGCTTATGTTTCTTCATGTAGACATTTTTGTACTGACTCAGTTTGATGCCTTTGTATCTGATCTGCAGGGGAGGAAAGAAGAACACATTTAGAACAGTGCCTTGAATCTGGGGATGTATGCAACTAGTATTTCACTACTTAGACTAGCTTAATTGTAGCCTCGATCCCAGGCCCACGTACGCGGTTTCACTTTAGCGTAGCTATGGGCCTGGTACTTTTTCTCGCATGCGTGATGCGGAGGGTTGAAGGGTGGGGACGAGGCTAGCTTAATCGACCATGCAGGCTAGTATTGAATTTCAGGTGCAAACTCGTTTCGTCAAAATTAGCACAATTTACAAAAAATCATACTAATGAGGCTGGTAATAAATTTTTAGAAGAAAAATCCTTTTATCAGTTAACAGGAATGAAAAATAATCATTCTACCGTAACATTTTGCACACCTCTATAATAGAGCAAACATAAGAAAAACAAAAGAAAGTGTCTTTAGAATGCCCAGGATTTTGGCGAAAAAAGGAAAAAAAGAAGTTTAATTGATCTGATTAAGCTACACACACTGGAAAATACTGGATTCATTCTCCAGACGGAAACATGGGAAGTGCAGATTCGGACGCACATGTTTCTGTCTGGAGAACGAATCCAGTATTTTCCAGTGCATGTAGCTTAATCAGATCAAGCTACATGCACTGGCAAACACTGGATTTGCTCTCCAGACAGAAATATGGAAAGTGCACATTTGGACACCCATGTTTCTGTCTGGAGAATGAATCCAATATTAACTAGTGCTTGTAGCTCAAGCTACATCCACTGGCAAACACGGAATTCGTTCTCCAGAGGAAGTGCAGATTTGTACACCTATGTATGTTTCTGTCTGGAGAACGAATCCAGTATATACCAGTGCATGTAGCTTAATCAAATCAAGCTACATGCACTGGCAAACACTGGATTTGTTCTCCAGACGGAAGCATGGGAAGTGCAGATTTGGACAGGGTGGCCTGAGTACGTGCTCCCCATTCGGTGTTTATCCACTTAAAATGGGTCTTTTAATTCAGCAGCGAGCCAAACCTAACTTGTCAACTGCACCTCTTGCGAAGAGTAGGGGGAGAGGGTGGACCTGAAGATATTGGCACAGGGTGAGTATCGGTGAGGGAATATAAGTGGGAGAGAATGGTCTCTAAGGCGACCACTCACCATAGCGGGCGGGTTTACGTCGAGACGGTTATTGAGTGTTTGGCAAAGGACACACGTGAAAGGAATGAAAATACAAACAGTAGCAAACAGCTGCAAACATTCAGCCAAGAGAGGAAAACACGTAATTTCGTAAACTTAAGGCAGCCTTCTCGTCATTAGTCCAGCGAACAGGTGTTCACCATTTGTTCACATTCTCTGCCACCCATGGCTTGGTTACTATGATGCGTTTGTGCTGGTTGCCACGATACCTACATCAGATGTTGACGTCAATGTGTTACCATAGAGGTAATTACACCAAACGTTACCATGGAGGTACGTAATTATGCCACACAGAAGTATAGGAATGTTGAGGCAGAGACAGTGTAACTGTTCTCTTCGCAAGGTAGCCATGCTGCCCACACCTTAGCCTCATTCCCAGGCTATTGCGTGGGCAGAGTAATTTAGGCTCGAGATCTCACCTCTGCTAAAGCCTACCCACACGTATGCCAATGACACCTTTGGCAGGGCTGGTACAGCAGATTCAAATTTCAATAGGAAGCTAAACAGCTGCCTACTCATTGGACTGTAACATTCACATAAAGAGTAATATTTAGCATGCCTCGATCAATCTTTAACTGTTACACGAGGGAACTGTTACATTAAGATTTGGATTACAATTCCAGACCTGTAGTATGGACTCAGGATTTACATGTCCCCATTCTATTCCAACATTTAGTGATCTCTATTTCATAACTTACATGTCCCCATCCAATTCCAGATTTGTGATCTGGATTCACGAGGTTCTTGCATTGGGACGCCCACGCATAAGGGGAGGTATAGGTCGATCCATTCCATGCTATTAGGCCATTGGAAAGCAAGTCTGCCTCATAGCGTTTTCCCTATAAAATTACGAAAGCAAACAAAAGCAGTATCAGTGTATGTCCTATAGATCTTTATTCATTATGATGTAATGGGGAGCAAAGTGCTGGAAGCGTGCAAAATTACAAGGAAACAAGCATGTTTTTATGTTTTCATGTAAGCAAACTACATTGAAATACATGTTCTCTTGTATTTTTCCATTTAGTGCCTACTTTTACCCCCCCCCCCAATGGATGGTCTATTCTAGCATCAATCATTATGTATATTTTTAGGGGGTGGTCCCTTGTTGACGAGTGCATGGTTTGTGACATCATGGCAACAGACCTTATTCAATTAATGTCACCTTCAAGCGCAATGGATACCGGAGTATACTCACCATTCTAACAACTTCGGCCTAACTGGCACAAAATATGAGAATAGACTGATACTCAAGTAGGTGAAAAATGAACCGCCCACTCCATTGTAGTTGCAAGATTTATTAGTGATACACAATGTGCAGGGATGTCCTCGCTTCATGAGAATTGCTGGGCGTGGCACGTGGCATGCAGAAGGCACGCCCATAACACCCACCCACAAAATACAGTAGACCGGCCAAGACAAAGGTTAAACATACACCCACAAAACAAAACGGCTACTTGCTATTATGTGCCTAGAAGACCAGAGGCTAAAGCAAGCTTACTGTGATAGTGATCGCTTCCAAGTCTCCCTGTTTGGAATTTCATAGCAAAAGTAATGTTCGCTGTGAGTTTATACCAGGAGGACTGGCTGGAACAGTGGACCAACGAAAAAAATTATATAATGATGAAAAACATAACCTTGACCTCCCATGGGCTGGCACGCGAGATTAGCGTCTGCGGAGATATCTCCCTGATTTTCTCTACGGCTGCGAGATAATATCTGGGCATGGGAAGTAGTCTTGGGTACCCAGACCCTCAGAAAACGACAATTTTTCGACGGGTCTGTGTACCCAAGACTACATGGGAAGCCTGGTTAGTAAAATAAGTGATCAAGTTTTCTTGGCCTAATGTCCTGTAGAGCCAACAAGAGAACTACCCACGGAGTGACAAAGTATTATTAATAGATTTAATTAGGTTTTGTTTCCATTACACTTGTACTTTAACACGTTTAATCATAGATAATATAGCTATGGTTTAATAGCCTCGGGGCATTCTGGGATATAAATATTCATAAGTTTTCCTTGCTTTTACCACGCGCCAGGGAATTTTTCAGTCACACGTACCATCACAGAAGGTCTGTATGCTAAGCTCGCCTACCATATAGTCGAAAGTTAGTACTTTCTCTCCAGGATCCAGTATACCCTCGTTTATCAGAGTGCCCATGGACAAACTACGTCCTAACGCCATCTTGCATACTTCTGAAACATTCTTTGCATACTTTGGGCTGACCGCCAGACGTCACTCGCGATATCCGGAAATAAAGCTTTTTCAAAAGAATATTAAATATCTTTGTCTGCAGCAAGTTGCCAGTTTTATAGAGTGAGGCTGGTTCAACTCTTGTGGAAGCGTGTAATTACTGCAGTTGAAGTTGCTCCATACTTTAAGTGCAGGGTTTATTGCAGTATATGCACTAGCTAGCTCAGTAGCTATGACGACATCAAACAGCTACCTGTTGACGTTTGCTGCAGCTGCACTTCTTTGCAGTCTGCATTTCACAGCACGAGTGGTGCGAGGAGAAAGTAAGCTGCAGTATCTATTGCATAAATTTAGCAGCTGCAACAAACCTGTATAGTTTGGTTGTATGTGGATAATTAAACTTGCAGTGCATAAATTCATTTATAATTACTGCAGAAGGTGGTCAGCTTATTGTATTAGAAGCCCCAAATCTTAGGCAGTATACGGTCACTGCACATAATTTTCATGCACAGAATAATATTTACTACTCACTGGCCAGTACAGTAAATAAATGGCCTCTTGTATTTTACAAATATCCTACATGTGTAGGGTATGATTAATCCAGCGGATTATGCTGTGCACTAATGCAGCCAAGGTATTGAAATGGCTTCAGAGATGGGTACTTGTGTAGTCGGGTATCAGCCTCTTTAAAGTCTTGCTTTATGCTGCAATGTTCGCAGCTTGTAGCACTGTCAGAGTTCCAGATGAAGCGTGTTCTGCAACTGTTTAATCGACAGTTCACAAGCATGTATTATCCACATTGCACTATTGCCCTAATCCTGTATTCTATTAGGGAAACCATCCACAATGGATGAAAAGAAGTGACTTAAATCTTTCACTAGGGGTGTGGCTTTCATTAGCTGCAGGGCATACAGAAACCTTAATTTCATTTCCAGCCCCTAGTCAATGTAAAGCGCCTATATGTACTGTAACTGATGGAGGGTTAGAAACGAGACTGGATTAATTTATGCAGCTGTAGTTCTCTAGCTTTCTTGCACTAGTTTTTGTGCCATAGTGAGTATAATACCAGCATATCATTGATTGAGAATAGGAGCTATGTAATTTATCTCAAAAATGTATCCAGGCAGGCACAAAAATAGCAATCGCACACAAGAGAACTTATCATATGCTTACATTTTTTTTCTATATAGTGCATTGACTAGAAGATGCCAGTGTTGTACATGTCTGCGATTATAGTAGGATGGAAATTAGTTGGTCTATATTACTGAGTTGGAAAAGTTGACCATCAACTAGGTCTCTGTGCTCCCTAGCATATAAAACACACAGGTACTAAATATCCATGTACAGTCACAGGAGATTAATGGGGTTTCTTGGAAGTCAGGTACAGACCCATACAAGTTGGTTGTCTGCAGGAATGGCCAGTGGGGCGCAAGTGCTTAATTAGGTTAGGCTGTCTGGACGCTGGAGCAAAAGGCCAACAGTTTACACAGTCAAATTCCATTTAGGGGGTCAGCATATTATGTTCTAATTTCTTTCAGTAATGCTGCTCACACTGAAATAGCCAATTATGATTATTCTATTGGACATGCAAGTATGCTCAAATAATGCCCATAAATTGCTGCTACCATACCATATATGGTAAGCGAGAAAAGACTTGCTACGCGATACTGTTCACTGGGAGTGCAATTACACTTCCAAATAAGGAAAGCATCCGCCTCAGGCACTCAAGACTGATGTAATGCTAAACTGTACTCACATTACGCATTATGCTCATTGTACACTACTATGAATTATGCTGGTGTAATATGCAGAAGATACTCAGGATTTTATGCTGGTGTAATATGCGGAAGGTACTACGGATTTTATACTGGTGTAATATGCAGAAGGCTACTTCCATTTGCCTATTACTATGGACAACCAGCCTAGCCTCATTCCCAGGCCCACGTGTGCGGTCTCACTTTAGCACAGCTGTGTACATTTTCTCATGTGCGTGACACGTAGGGTAGAAGGGTGAATTTTTGCGTGGGTGGGGACAGCTGCAGTTCTCAGACAATGGAGGAAGGCATCGATTCTATACTTCTTGCAGCTACTCTTCGGAGCCCGTTTGTGCCACAGACCAAGCGCTGAACAGTATCACCAGCAGAAAGTAGAGAAGCGCTTTCGAGCAGTCCCTGCCCACACGCAATTAAGTAAGTCAAATCACGCGAGAAAATGTACCAGGCTTTCCAGCTGGAGAAGGAGAAACAAGAACTTGCAGAGGCCATACATATAGCTAATTTTGGAAGGAACTTCATCGCCTTTCACTGTACTGCCAATAAAGCTTATGCAATCTTAAGCAATTTTTCTTTCCCCCCCCTGTGCTGATGTGTGAATGCATTAACAGTCAATACGTATACTACTGAATGTAATTAGCTATAGGCCTATTGCAGTTCTCACTGTTTCCATACGTGACATTGCAATTTTCTATTCTTATACCCAGGTGCGTGTGCCACCGAATACCTATATACCCAGCAACCACCCAGAGACATAGTATGCAATCCATACAAACAGGGGATCCTCAAACTACACTGTGCAGTTATAGGGGAAGAAGACCTAGAAATAAGATGGTACTTTTCACGGAACAGCAGTTCAAGGGATATTCTCAGCGGAGACGCGAGGCAGTTAACTGATGATAGTAAGTACTCCTTGTTCACTCCACCTAGTGATCCTATTGAGAATGGGGTCGCCCAGGGATTGATCATACGGAACTTGACCAATGAAGACCATGGGTGGTACTGGTGTCAAGGTTTCTTCTCAGATGGTTCGTACTATCTCTCTGCAGCTATGGCTTTTAGGCTTAACGAGATAAGTTTCTTTGAGTTTATAAATAGTGGTTGTCCTGACGACTTTCTAGCAGACGCAAGTATCAGGTGTGCTGAGCTGATAAAGATTCTGCCTGTGACGACCGCCAACTTACCAACGATCACTTCAACTGTGAGCAGGCCACCATCTTCCTCTTCAGCTCAAATCCAAGCCACAACTACTCCTTTAACGACACAGAACCTCTCTGTCCAGCCATTTAAATCTACTGCTGCTGTTTCCTCTTCCCCCACCCCTGTGCCCCTGCCTTCGATCGCAGTCACCCCACAGACCACAAACTTTAACTCAGTTCCAACAGAATCCAGTATCGGACCTCCAACTGACAGTCCACCGACAGATCCACCGATGAGCCCACCTACGAGCAATCCCATGGACGCAGTTACCTTCTATGCAGCCATGGGAACCGCCGGCTTTTTAATCCTAGTAGTTGTTGCACTAATCGCAGTAATACTGTTCCTCTGCAGGAAAAGGTGCCACAGAATTGGTCTTGCAGGTGAGTGACTCCATATTTTTTCTTGCAGACTATTCGCTCCTTGCACCCCTCGGCCCTATTTCCATTCCGGTCCACCTACACCTTAGCTCCAGTCCTGGCCCCTATCCCCATTTCAATCCTATAGCTTTCACCCTAGCCCCAGTTTCCACTTCCTTTCTTACCTAGAACATATAAAAACTCAAAGAGCTTGCCAGTGTTTCATTTAGGAAAATACCTAAGGGGGGGGGGGGGCATACATGTACATATGGGAGCAGCATTCAATTTTGAAGGGTTGAAATCTCCAAGGGAGAACACAAAGTTACCCCCCACCCTTCACCTCACCCAAATGAAACCCGAAAATAGTTTGCATTCATGGCCTGAGGCTCTGTGCCGTACACAGTCACATGACGGCCTAGGGCTCTGTGCCTTACACAGTCACATGATCCTGGTTATTGTAAAGCCTAGCATGTTGTGGGTGGTGCAGCAGACCAGTGGCTCCGCCGTCTGCATTCTAGAGCTGTCTTTGCAACAAAAGGAGCACCTGTTGCACTGAGCTACAGAAGCTGTGTATTGTGCTGTGTAAAAAGACACTGCATTCAGTCTTAGCTCCTCCATAAGCGTGAATGGTAAACGAGTGAATGGCCAGAGACACTTCAAAGCATTCCAGAAGCTTTTCTCCATCAGACAAAACACGTTGAAAAGAGACAACCCCTCACCTGCTTTTGAGTAGCTATAGATAATGATCAAAGGCTCCATTGGTCTCATGCCTAGAAAATAGGGGGGGGGAAAACAGGGTATTTTTTGGTTAAAAATGGGAAAGAGGATCTGATGAAGTTGATACTGAAAGCTTGCTGACACTGATAATTGATTGTTTGCGTGAAATTCTAAATAGGAAAACTCGCAACTGCATGGCCCAACATTCAGTAGTAGTATATATGTGCATGCATGGCTACTGCATACGATGACCTTGAAGCCAATACGAGCTCTAACGCTGCAAGATGACAACACAAGCTGCCACTGCTTGAGAGTCGGGTCGAACTACAGCACCTTTCATGTTATTCCTGGCAGACTGCAGCCATCCACTTAGGCAAAGATAAAAAAACTCCGCACCACACTCGATCCAGCACCAGCGCCTATTGATTTATCAATGTTTCTGACTGTAACTCGGTACTTGGACAAAGAAAGTACTCAAACATAGCACGACACTGGACTTGCTACTACTACAGCTGCTGTGCAAGCAGTCATACAAGAAAAGGCAGGCATCCATAGCGGCAGAGCGACCTTCCACAGCAAGTCGAGATCGACACGTCTTGGCCTCTGCTTTGCTTCGAGTGGAGAGGCTCCGCTTATGCTGTTGATTTTGCTGTGTTCATCAAAGCACTCGTTTGTCTATCACTCTCGTCTTGCTACTTGTTCAAACTTGCTGTAACTTTACTTGCCACATTTGCATGGGAGAAATGGAATGGGAACATCCCAAATGTCATTACTGACCAATAAACCAATATTGTGTATCAACTCTCCACCAGACCTTCCTTGCCTGTTTTTTCCCCCAAGTTTTTCGCGGGGGTGCATGGGTAGAGGGTCTAGGCATGAGACTAAGGCTGCATATAATAATGGTGCAATGGGAGGCTTTCATGCATACAGGATGGCTCACTGGGGTACAGGAGAAAGATGCTGTATGTGGAGTGACACCTCCTAGGGGGGTGTGGGGCATGTTCCCTCAGAACATTAATGCTCTGAAATTGCTTCTAGTGGCTTCTGGGGCCCTAAAGACTGGAAATTAAAGTACCTCAAAAAAGAAATTATCAACTCTGAAAATTCTGGTGGGAATCCCAGTCACCCATTCCTCTCCTCTGTCTGCTTGTACTGAGGAAGCTGAGCTACTTGCTGGGAGAAAAATCGCAGCTGAAAATGGGTCTATCTCTTCTTTGTCTGTGCAGGCTCTGAGAAGAACAGAGAGACTGGTTTTGAGCAGCTGTCAGTGCAGTAAGTTTCATAAATTACATCATATTACATGACACATCTCTATGCCCCAAAAGTCAAATTTGCATTTCAGTACACACACACACACATACACACACACACACAACACTAAGGCTAATTTACACTACACTTGTGTTGGCCCACGTGCCCACTCCTACATATAAGCTCACCTTTTTATATAAACTCCAGGGTGCTAGGCAATCCAACCCCCTAGGGGGGGGGGGGGGGGTGGACAAGCCTCACGCACACATGCAGGCAATTGCAATACATTGTCCATTGTTGTGTGCAAATGAGTTATGCCACTGAGATAAGGAGTTAGCTAGGGAAAAAATGCTGTTACTTGCTAACTACGGCCACGAGTACATTGTATGTTTGCTGGTTCAGTAGGCCAAGGTACATCAAGCTAGCGTTTTGTGTTGCCTAAAAGGCCAAGGTACATCGAGCTAGCTTCTTTTTTTTAGTTTTGTGTTGCCTAGACGGCAAAAAAGAGGTAATACTGATAATTCTGTTTTGAAAAGTTCTGATAGCTAACTGGAAGCGCACTATGAAATTGCTGTGTCAGCACTTTCACTGGAAGCTGTACAAGATGAGTCCATCTAGCCAAGTTGATCCATTCTACAGCTGCAATTACCTTAGACTGGCCTATTGCTGCTGTACTGTCATGCACGCGTGTGTTTCAGAATTATTACTGTAGTAATAGAATATGTATCACTATACATGTGTGGCAGTCCCAAGTAGAAAATGAACATTATTCCGTCGTGTATTTCGATTGCATTCACCTGTTCGAACCGCTGTATGTCTCTGAACTTTTGTTAAGGGTGGGGCTCATGCACACTGCGTAGTAGCATCAATATGTGAGGTTTCTACGCACTGCGTATAAACCCCGCCCTTAATGAAAGTTTAGAGAAATAGCGCTTTAAAATGCACGGATGTGTTCAAACTACGTAACGGAATAAAGTTTGTTTTCTACCCATGACTGCCACATCATTAGCAGAGGATAGTCATTGCTGCAATTATGGCCTCTAAACCTTCACCTCTGAATAGCATAGAACCAATTAGTGACCTAAAGGTAATTGATTTATATCAAATTAATTTCTTGTTTCTCATCCCCCGCCGCCCACATACAGTTCCGGGAAAGGTTACTACAGTAAAAGCACACACATGTATGAACAGCTGCGTGCGGTCGCAGATCAAAGCGAGCGGCAAAAGCAGTGAGAAATCCAGTTGATTTATCAACGTTTCTCACTGTAACTCGGTACTTGGACAAAGAAAGTACTCAAATATAGCACACGCAGGTATATACTGGTCGTCAGCGCAGGTGAAGAATCGATTATTTATATATAAGTCACGTGCTGTGTTGTTTTTTTTGCGTGTGTTTGTTATTTTGCGCCCGCCCGCATACGATTTTGAATTCAAGGGGGATGAGAAACAAGAAATTAATTCACCTTACAACCAGTACCATTAGATATCCACTGACCATAGCACACACAGTTCTATGCACATAATTGACTGCGATCCATGTAATATAATTGACTGATGGAAAGTGACGTATCAAGGCAAGAGCCTGTAGTTTCGTGCCCAGACTGCCACTCGCCC
Source organism: Phakellia ventilabrum (assembly GCA_963921505.1). NCBI lineage: Eukaryota > Metazoa > Porifera > Demospongiae > Axinellida > Axinellidae > Phakellia > Phakellia ventilabrum. Next base: position 5,480,764 of record OY997393.1, on the reverse strand, counting down.
ACCACCGATAAATAGCCTGGGGACGGTAGAACGCACTACCTGATCTTTGAGGGGTGTGACTAAAATGACGTAGTGCGGTACTTGCAAACGACCATGTGGATGGCTACTGTGGTTCTCTGTTGTTCTGCTGTAGCAGAAGTTCTGCACTGCTTCTGCAACCAATCCGCCGATGAAACTCCTTGAAAATGATAATTTCAGTCATTACGCAAACAAGCAATTGTTGGCATCAGCCATGCTATTGCATGTGGTACTATGAGATAATTATTTTTGTAGCTTCGCTCTGTTTGGTCATCTCACATACCAGACACCCACATCATAGGACCGAGAGGCATGTTCTATTGACCCCAGACCGTTCTTCTGACCCCAGACCGTTCTTCAGTGGCAGGCAAGTAGAGATCTGGGCACGAGACTAGAGCTTGTGGAATCTACATGACCATTTAAGGTCATTCTTTGCATACAGTATATATACAGCTAGTAGCTTGGGTAGCTGGTAGTTTGGGTATGCGAGACCCAAGCTACGTACCAGTTTTTCATCAGTTCGATTAGGGCTGTCTCGTCTCGCGCAGCTTACAGTGAGAGTGCTGACTCTGCAATTTGATAGTGTGCTTCCAGTTAGCTACCAGAATTTGCCAAAAGCAGAATTAATTGCCGTTGCCACGGCAGCACGAAACTAAGCTAGCTTGATCTACGTACCTTGGTCTATTCAGCCTGCAAACTTCACGGAGGTTCACTGTGCTTGTGGCTATAGTGGCATATTAATGCAATATTAACGAAACTTAGCACACGTGATCGTGATAAGTGCAGACAAACAAACAGACAGATAAACAGACTTGGGCAGCGTAAAGACCAGCTGTGCACACTCTGTGTGACCACCCAGCTGATAAGAAATTGGCATCCCAGGGTACTGTAAGATAACCTCGTCCCCAGGCCCTCTCAAAAACGAGGATAGCTTGGTATCGTTTCTCACGTGAGCAATCTTTTGGGTAGAGGGAATTTAACCTACACTGCGTGCGTAGATGGAAGGTACCGTGTTGCGTTTAGATGTTGTTTAACTACCAATCTGTAAACTAGGCCTCGTTTGTTTAACTACCGTATTTGGAAGTTGCCCAGTCAGCAAACACCTAGCCATGGGGCAATCTGAAGACTGTGTGAGCACCTAGTATACAAACCATACAAACCGCAGGCTAGCTCATTTATGGGATAACTCTAGGCAGTTACAGGATTAGAGATAACACTAGACAATTTGAAACTTCGGCTGCGCCCTCGGCTCTACCCAATAGCCCTCGATGCTTAACCAATAGTCTGTGGTCACAGGCGTTAGCTGAGGCTTCTAATTGAATAATTGCTGAGTGTTATCCCATAACCGTATTAGCCTGTGGTTTATCTACAGCGTAAGCGAGCACACTTGCAGTTCTCAGACACCAAGGAAAGGTAACGAATCAATACTCCTTGTAGCTGAGTTAGCCTTTAGTGCCCATTGGTGCCACAGATTGAGCGCTGAAGTAGTGTCACCGGCGAAATGCGCCCGCCTTCCGATTGGTTCCCACCTATGCATGTTGAATCACAGGTACCAGGCTCTTCCTTCCCAATTTTTTGATTTTCAAGAGGAGAGCCTGGGGACAAGGCTTGCTCTGCTAACGTTGCCCTTGTACCCATTAGCTTGGACTAAATGTTTTTGTGCTCATTTAATTGTGCACGGGTAAGGACCGCTTTGCACTTCTCTATCTTTTGCTGGTGACAGTGTTTCAGCGCTCAGTCTGTGGTACAAACAGGCTCCGGAGAGTAGCTACAAGTACAAGAAGTGTAGATTTGTTGCCTTCCTTTGTTGTCTGAGAACTGCAGTTGTCTTTGCCCATGCAAAAATTCACCCTTCTACCCTATGCGTTACACGCGTGAGAAAATGTTCCAGGCCCATAGCTAGCTAAAGTGAAGCACGCACGTGGGAATAAGACTACTGGAATTGTGTATGCAGTTGCAGTAATAAAAAAATTATAGTTATGTACATTTTTTACTTTGAAAGTGAAAAATGAGCAATGGTCTAATTAATAGGGAGTTGAATTAATGGGATAATTTGGGGGCATCCTCCAGACCGTGCTAATTTGACTGGCCCTCTCCTGTAACCATGGCAACCTCTCCAACTATAGTCAAAGGAGAAAGCAAGGAAGCAAGAGTTCATATTTATTTAGGGTTGGGGGGTGGGGTGAGGAGTACACTTGCGCTCTTGGAACTCTCTCATTTTCCAAAGTGGAGGCTCTATTTTCGTCGCTAAAAGGTCTCAGAAGTAATTTCAGGGGTCTAAAACCCGGGGGGGAGTTGAATTTTTTGACCAACATGGTGGCATGGATTGGAGTGCACACCAACAGTTCCAGTTCCAATCCACCGCATGGAATCGGATACTGACCACTATGCAGAATTGTGTTAGGAATACAATGGCTTCTAGTGTTATTGCAACATCCCAGTTACCAGATCGCCACCAGTGTCAACCAATCAAATTGCAGAACTGTATGAACACTGTTCACTGATTGGCTCACACCATTGATGCTCTGTAAATCACAGGACTGCTGCAAACTGCTGTATAAGCTGGCTAATTAAGCAAAGCTACTCCGATATCCCAGTGCCATTTTAGCACGTATTACGCTATTTACGCATAGTATCACAAACACTATAAATTTTTTTCAAAATCGCTAAAAGTAATCCCCGCCAAATCCACAAAGCCAATAATACCAGCCTTAAGGTATAATTGGTGTTTGTCATTAACATAATATGTTGCCGCACGTGGCCAAATCATGTTGTGTCTGCCATCATGCTATCTCTGAAGGACAACCTCGTATGTCTAGTGCACAATCAAGGTTAGTCCTGTGCTTAACCTCGTTATTCTTGCGTGCATAATTGCATTCACGAGAGTATACCACACAAAAGTGGCAGAAAACTTCACAGACTAAAGGAGACCTTGTGTCGGAGGTATTGCACCGCAACACGTAACATGCGACATGCGGTTGAAAGTTTGAGCGTGCAGTTGTAAGTGTTCCACCCTAACCAGCTGTTGCTAAGGTTTGAGGTTTAAGGGATAGCAGAGGTGGTTGTTGCAAATGGATGTGTCCACCTGTTTTACTTTCTTTGTCCAATCAGCTCCGCATCTTTCTCTACCTTTAGTCATCCAATAGCTTACTTAATATGGTGCCTATAGAGAGGCAAGTCGGTTTGTACATGGGGAGATCAAAGAAAGACGTACCACTAGCTAATTATGCATAATTAATTGAATTTAAACCACCTTAAGGTAACACCTTGCTTGGGGTGTCTAGCAAGTCAGGTTTCTGTGTAATAAGCATTCAAGGGCGTACCACACAAAAGGACTAGTAAATAACACAAAGAGATACGATGCCGAAAAGGAGGTATGATATCAGAGTATCACTTATCATTTCGCTGCACTCCCACCGTTTTTACTAGCCAGGTGTGCGCCCAGCTGGTACTCCGGCTGGTACTAAGATTGCTTTTCGTTCCCGCGTCTGTGTGTGTGTGTATTTGTCCACAATTATCACGTGTGCTAAGTTACGTCATTCCATTACTATGCAACTATAGCCATGAGCGCAGTGGAAGCTACTGGAAGTTTGCAGGCTCAATAGGACAAGGTATGTCAAGCTGGATTAGTTTTGTGTTGCCTAGACGGCGAAAGAGTGGTATGTAGGTAATGATGATAAGTCTGTTTTGGAAAGTTCTGATCGCTAACTGGAAGCACACTACAAAATTCTACAGCTGCATTTAGCTTAGACTGACCTGTTGCTGAGCATAACTTTCAGATTTATGTAAAAAAACACCCAGCTGATTTTTAGATATGAAATATCAAACTTGTTTACAATTTTTGACAATTTTCAAGCCAACATATCTCAAAAAGCATTAATGAGACATGAATGATTCTTGGTACAGTACAAGTACCAACCTTCAACTAAAGGAATCCCATGCTAGACGTCTGTAGCTCTCTCCGTTTCTGTGATATGTGCCTTGGCCGCACATTTGGCCCCATATTTTCCTTGCAGTATGGCTGAAAGGCTTCATTTCCGGGTTATTGCTGCTGTGACACCTCCCATACAAGCACAGGTTATCAAAATCTGGTCACATTTAAGTGGTCGGAGTTTCTTAGGGTTCTAATACTATGGCAACTGAGTTTCCATAGTTGCAGTGCAGAATTCGTATATTATTTAGATAGTGCATAGTGTTAGAAGTATGCACATTTACAAATGAAGTTAAAAAACTTTAGAAGTGCCATGTATCGCAAATCTGCATGGTCACAATTAAGTGGTCAAGGGTTCTAATTCTATGGCAACGGTACTGTGTTTCCATAGTTACAGTGCAGAATCTCAAAGGTATGTACTACCAGAATCCTGCTATGCAAGATGATCCATTAGCGTCGTCAAAGCAAGCTGCTGTGAACTATCCAGTCAGCCAGCATGCTGCTTTAAAGAGAGACTATGGAAAACAAGCAGTAGTCTCTGTGCGCATGCTGACTATCACGAAGCACGCAGAATGTACACATTTGAACATGTGCGCAAGCAGTGTGCTATGCCATTTTAGTGGTTCATTTTTCTATGAACCATGATCCATTCATTACTGACCACTTAGGAAGTAGGCCGATTGACTACTCATGCGGTATTTATGTACATGAACATACCCAGAGGAGGTCGGCCAAGATCGACCTTTAGTCACTTATAATGATTGGCTAGCCACGTGACAAGTACAGCTAGAATAAAAGTGAGGGTTTCTCAGTAGCAATACCGATTTTTGAAAGGCTTGGCTTCTAGATTAACGATTATTTCAAAGAGAAAGACAGCCATGCATGAATGAGCAACTTACCTCCTGGAGATAGGATTAGTCTCAAGTATGGAAGACTCTGTAGCTGTCTTAGACTACAGAATCATGCTGCTTCATTAGATGGATAGTGGTAAAACATCTCCCAAATAGTTAATACAAGTAACTTCCATCACTACCCTTATGAATAGAATACACTATAGCAATCATGTTGCCAGCGTGTACAACGGCTGTACAGGCTTGCCACAGACATGTGTACGATTTTCACAGGCCTTCACCAAACCTGCGCAGAGTTGTGGAGGTCTGTCACATGCCTGTCCTAAGTTTCTCACTCAAACAGCAGGTTTTGCACAATCTTGTTAAAAGCTTGTACAAACCTGCATTTGTCTGCCCGGCCTGCTACAAACCTGGTCCGAAAATCAGCAATCCTGTGGCAAGCCCGATTTTAATATGGCCAGTTTTGAACACATCTGCAAGGCCTGTTGCAGATCTGTTCGTCTTTTCAACCAAGCTCAGTAAGCCTGGGGCAGGCTTGATTTTGAATTCACCATCTTGTGACAAGCCTGATTTGAACATGGTCAGCTATAGGTACACTGCAGTAGATTAATTTACCTAGTCATTTGACTTTAATGAGACCTTAAGTGATAAAGGGCAGCCTTGGCCATCCTCCTCTGGTGGGTACACAAGTCTTGGACTTTCCTATCATATCACGCTTTTGTCCCTTCATTTCCCAGGAACCTCAGTGGAGAGTTCAAGAGAAGGATCGCCTACCATCACGACATGTCCGTGCAAATCCCAGGCGCTATGAGAAGCACACACAGCTCCGGAGACTATGCAGAGATCGGACCGGCTCTGGTGACCTTAAGGTCGCAAGCACACGACTACTCAGAAATCCCAGAATTTCGACCGACTCCTCCACCAATTCCACAGTCAGCGATACCCAGTAGTGGTCGATATTCTTTGCACGAGCCTGAACCTGATGCTTACCTGACACCTACTGGCAGAGAAAACCCATACGATTTGCCCATACCTCCTTTAGAAGAGCATCCTCAACAGACGCAAGAAGGCCAGCAACAGCAAAAACGGGCTCCGGCACCAACCACCCCCCCGCCCCCACCTCCAAGCAACTACCAAATCTTCGAGAAGGTACCAAGGCCTGAAGATACTGCAGCAGCCGTGGATTCCTCGGAGCAATGTTCCTCTCCACCACTCAGTCCCAACAATTACCACACTCTTGAAAGCCCCTCGGAGAGTGAATTTCAGGATAGCAGCATCAGCCAATTGGAGACTATTCCCGAGCATCCATATCACATTCTAGAGGAACAAAGGAGGGAAAGTTCACTAGAAAGAACACCGGTACCGAGTTTGCCCGACCTTGAAATCAAGGAAGCGACTCCGGGTTTTACTGATCCAGAAGTAGACAAAGAAGCTTCAGAATCGCATAATCAAAGTAGCGTTTCAGCAGCAGATGGAGATTACGATAGGTTAGTTGATCCTCCACAGTTGTATAGGTTGTTGGAACACTCGCCGTCTCTGATTCAACCGAGAATTCGAGAATTTCCAGTCGGAGGATCCAGTTACAACCACTTGAGCAACTTCTGCGATGCCTTGGGTTATCTGAGCCCTCAGACTGAAGAAACGACACTCTCAAGTAAAAGTGGAACGGCATCTGATAGCAGTTCTGAAGTGGTTTTCGATGACCCTCAGTACACGGTGAGCCCCAGAAGAAAGCCACCTGCCTCTAAGAAGTCAAAAATTGAATTAAGAAGCCACAGTCACAGCAAGCCTTACAGGTTCCCCGTACAGGACAGCGTTAGAGACGCAGAAGAAATGGATCTGTCTAAATACCAGGGAGACTACGAGAGAGACCCTTCATATATGGAACTATTGCAGCAAAGATCATCAGAGAACTCTGCTAGAGGTTCGACAGTTTCTGATGACTACCCGGATTCGACTTACAGTCCCTTGACATCGGACACCTTCTTGCTTCCCAAGGGATCTTCCTCAGACGTGTCGCATGTTTATCAATCTCTGGAGACTCAATCTATGGAACCGAAACAGCATTATGAGAAGCTAAGAAAACAAGATACCGTTGCAAAAGAAACTGTTATTTGACTTGTAATTACATCTGCATACGTTTTCATCACACAAGCTCATTGTACACTGGCTTATCACCGTAGTTCAACCTATATAAATAATTATTGGCATTTTATGTTTTGTTTAATTTTGTGAGCCTTATGACCTGGCGTTTGTGGAGAATACTAATGCCTTGTATCTTTCTCTTGGTAATTATGATTGTGGTTTCGCATCAAATGTAATGACAACACTTTTAGCACCTAAGCTGTAACCACCCCCCCTGTCGTTAACATCATAACATGTACCACTTCCACTGTCGTTATGCATGAGTTAATTCGGCCACCACTATAATACTGATTAACTAACTCTTTGAACGCCGTGAATTATGTGCCCATGCAAAATAGAGGAGAATATGTACTTTATTTTAACATCATGTCCTACTATGAAAAGCCCATATAATTTCACATTGAACCTTAAAATTCAAAGAGTGCATGTTAAGTTGGGTATACACACTGGGTACATTTTATACATGAATATGATAAAAACAGTAAAGGCTGCCTGCAACATACATAGTTATGAAACAGCATAGACTCATGCACAAATAAGCTGACTAAATAAGTAGTTAATACATTTTATGCTGGTAAAAGAATTAAAGCCCTACATATACATGTACATTCACCATGACTATAAATGAAAATGATGTGCTGGTACTGAACCAATGATTATGTTGGTTTATTAGTGTCTGAATGATTAAAAATTGACACTGGTACATACAGTACATAGTGCTAAGGTCTCTGTCTAATGTTCAGTACATAAATAAGTAGAAATCTCATCAGAAACATTGCAGTGTAAATGTTGAATTCATAGTACTGATTTTCTACTTCGTATAAGAAAGAGGATGTAGTGCTAAATAAGAAAGAGCATGTAGTGCTAAATAAGAAAGAGCATGTAGTGCTAAATAAGAAAGAGCATGTAGTGCTAAATAAGAAAGAGCATGTAGTGCTAAATAAGAAAGAGCATGTAGTGCTAAATAAGAAAGAGCATGTAGTGCTAAATAAGAAAGAGCATGTAGTGCTAAATAAGAAAGAGCATGTAGTGCTAAATAAGAAAGAGCATGTAGTGCTAAATAAGAAAGAGCATGTAGTGCTAAATAAGAAAGAGCATGTAGTGCTAAATAAGAAAGAGCATGTAGTGCTAAATAAGAAAGAGCATGTAGTGCTAAATAAGAAAAAGCCAACACGTGCATCATCTTGTGCTGAGAAGCGTGCACTGATCTGTAAGCACATTGGTCAGCTGTGACTGGCTGAGGAAACTCATTCTTAGGCACCCAATGAAATTCTGTGAAGTAACAGCTGCTGGAAGTGGGGCTCTGATGTCATCTGTGAGACAATATTAACCCTGTTACTATGTCTGCGTTTAGCAGTTTCATGAGCTCTAGGTGTATGGTACAGTACTTTTACATCCTATATTGTATGGACGCTATTACATGAGGAATAAAAAAAATGCTAATACAAACCGCAGACAGCTATTTTGGTCTATTTGGGCCTCAGCAGTGTGTTGTAGCACCTGGAGTTTGCCAGTAGTTCCTAGCTGATTACGAACTAACCACCCTCTGCACTCAGAGTTGACCAGCAACTCTTGCAGGCCTCCAAGCTTATATAGGGACCTAGTGTCCAAAATGCTTATGGGTTTTGTCCTAGTCTCCTAATATACACTCCACCTACAATAGTCTTTATTAAGTCTCCTAATTAATCAACCCCCCAAAAAGTCAAACAAGGCCCCAACAGCCAGAATAATCTGATATTGAAGGGAATAAGCTGTATAATAAATTTCACCAAGGATAGCTAAACCCAATGCCAAAGGTCACATGCATGTACAGCCTACCCGAAAGTCCCCCAATGTAAAGCAGAGAGTTAGTTCTCAGTTCCTCTTCTGGCCCTCCAGTCTCCACACCTTCCACTCCATCCACCACGACACTCAGTCTTCCACCCAACTTCTCAACTCTGGCCGTATGCCACTGTCTATCTGAAACGACTACGTCTGCAGTCACTGAGACTTCCATGAATTCAGAGCGGATATAGAATTGGACCTGTGCATGACAAACAATAGACTTTTATCCATTATGATGTAATGGGGGGGAAACGTGCTAGAAGCGTACAAATTACAAGAAAACAAGCATGTTTTTAATGTTATCATGTAAGAAAACCACACCGAAATACATTTTCTTTTATTTTCTCCATTTAGTGTCTACTTTTACCCCCCAACGGTCTATTAATAAGTAGCAAGATTGTTTTTATACTGCTGAACCATCAGTGGACAAATATTAAGATTGTCTGACTGAATGAACTAAGATTCACCTTTGTATCTCTAACTTGTATTGCAATGGCATCGATCGTCTTCCTTGAGAATGCAAATAGAAGCAGTCCAGTTGAACTGTTTGTGCGGAACTGGAATCCCACGGAAAAGTTACTTCCAAATCTTCCCAAGTCTGTAGAAGCAACAAATTATGAACAAATTCAAGAATATGAAGTGGACAGCAGGAAATGCTAGTATATAATTTTAAAACTGTGCACAGTAAGTAGCTACATACTTGTGCATACATGATTATTGACAACAAGAATGGGCAACACTATCATGCTAAACACCCAGTCACTATAATATAAAAACAAACCTCATTTACTAAAATATATCTAGTCAAGGTAACATGGAGACTATACTAGAAATGCATGGGCACACTATTGGCACGTCCAAAACTAGCAGCTCTAAGAGTACCATGTAAACCTCTAATGGACATAAACCAACCGTATGTTGCAAATGCTGATCCATTGAAAGTGTACACATCTTGGTCCTCATTCCCATTCCTCCGTAAACACACGTCCAGTGCCACTGCCTCCAAGCCAAGGTTTGTAGCAAAATCAAGCGGTCTTCCTAGCACACGGACCTCATCCAGACACCCTTTAAGTCCTTCGTTGCTTATTCCAAATGGCAGTAAATTTTCAGACTCTGGGCTAATTCCACCAATATAGAGATTGGTTCCAAGGGAGCCAGAGGGGAGGAGCCCACCAAAGGGAATTCCCCCTGCACTTATCCCATCAATTAGAAAATTCAAACTGTAAGAGAATTTGTTAACAATTTTACAAACATACTGGTAATACGGATTAGTATTCTAATCCAAGTCACACCCATGCATGGTTTCAGTGTCTTGCAAAACGTGTGTAAAAGCTGTATGATTATAACACCAAGTCTATCTTTCTAGCTAGCTGAATGTACCGAAAATTTCAAACATTAACACCGCAGCATAGCACTATTCTAAACCCCTTCATCTTTTGCACTGAGAAAATCTCTTAATCTGGGGACTTCACAAGGCTCTTAACTTCTTTTAATGCTAGCTAGAAGGCACTACATGTAGCCATTAGACACAGTTAGCTACCATAATTATATAATGCAATGTCATACTCTGAGCGAACTCTGACAATAGTTACTTCATGCCACTCATCATCATCAAGTGGCGCTGATCGTATTGGCAATGAAATCCCAGAGGACCCAGCAGATCGAAACACGAGAGTAACTTGTGAATTCATGAGTAGCACAGCTATCCAGTTTCCCTGGAGAATAGAAGATATGTATTCTACAGATATATATACATGTGTGTGTATGTGTATAGCTACATACCAGCCTCCACTGCCCAACCTATTTTGAATGCTGAGGAAACATGGGTGGAGTTTCCCAACGTGCAAAAAGTACTGGGTACTGGAGCTTGGGAACAAGGTGAGCAACACACCTGGCTGGTATTACCAGAAAAAGCTATTAGTCCATCACCAAATGCAGTCTTAAGACTGAAAGTCAAGTCAAAGAAGTCACCAATAGAAATGGAAGGAAATTCCACATAGCTGGCTCCGTAGAAAGCTGCAGAAAGAATTGCCTAAGAAAGAAAGGAATTAAAATCATGGCAATCTAGTAAGAGATGATAGTACGTTAATACAGTGATGTGCCACCAACCTGGTCTGTGCAGTAGCTACAAGGTGTAGCTTCTTCTTTCATAACACACATGGGAAGTTCATCGATGGGATTTGCTAGCATCAGTACACGGGCACAACCAGTAAAATTGCTAAGGTCCAGCTGATTCCCAATTTCTTGAGGGGCGCCCCCAATGAACACTTCGGTATAGTTCATTACCTCTGCTGTATCAATGTTTAACAGTCCCCTTCTGACCTCCTCCAGTTCTGTCAGCAGTATTAGCCCTCTCTGAGATTCTGTTAGCATGATGGTGACTGCTTGAGAGGAACCATTGTTGTACAGTTTCAAAGAGGTCAGTTTTCTGTGTCTTGATCCGGCACTGATCCTGATTACTATGTGCCCACGGTTGAGGACAACTTCCAATAAAGTCGCCTAGTAATATGCAGTGAATAACATATGGTATTATATAATTATTCAGCTTGGTTTACTAGTAGAATTCATTACAATAAAGTTTTTTCAACTGCAACCAAAATTCAGCAAAAGTTCATTCAAAAGTTACTGATGTTTCGACTGCAGTGTTATAGTCTTCTGTGCCCTAAAGAAGACTACAATACTGCAGTCAAAATATCAGCAACTTTTGAATGAATTGTTGCTGAAATTGTGATTGAAAAGAAGAAACTTTATTATCATGAACATACTATTATATACATCATGCAATACACTGTACAAGCTTCAGTATACGGATACATGCTACACTATATAGGGCCACATATGTAGCAGAGGTCTGATGAGGTTACAGGTTTGGATAAAAGTTTTAACCTGGTCAGAATTTCTTGCAAGGAGTAGTTGTCCATTAGGCAGCAGTGTTCTAAAGTTCAGATGTATGGGTAATATATTTGCATCCTCTAGAAGATGATGACTATATTGCTGTCCATTCAATGAGAACTGGAAAGGCTCTGCAAGCTCCAGTGAACTGTAAAAAAAAAAGCACACATAGTTTACAAATTAGTAGTCTAAGATCAAATTCCCCAATCCAAACAGAGTACAGGAATATAGTAATTGCCATAGTAACAAAAGTAGTTCAAGACACACAGTTTCTTTGTTTACCTGTTTATACATGACTGAACACCAGTTTTTAGGGTGGCCGTGCTCCAGAGGTTGATTCTTACTCCATTTATATCAACACGATTCACACAGCCTGTACTATTTTTAGATGAAAAAAATGGAGTATTCTATAGAAAGAAAAGCGGGTACATATAGCATATATAATACACCACAATAGGTGCAGTAAAAAACGAAGTAAACAGATTCAGTCAGTGGTTATTGCCCAGACAACATCTTCCAGATTCGTAGGTATTAGAACTAGCAGAGTATTCATGCTACATGCTAGTGATATGTACATTAAATACCTCTATATTGGAATCCCTTACAGCCCCTCCGACATACAGCTCTGCATTCTGTAAGAACCCAACACGAAAGTAAAATGCAAGTCTGGTGGAACTTGTAGCCGATGCAGAGTACATTATTTCTGTTTCCATTTCTTTTAGAAGTAGATGTGTACTTGTAGCTGTTCTACAGGATATATAAAAGATAGTTATGGGTGTTAAATTATAATAGCATGCAGTTCGCACTCACATACCTAGTAGCGTCTATCCCGTATTCTGTGAATGGCTGGATAGCTGTTTCAGAAATGATCAGTTGTACCACATCAGCTGCCAGCGCTGGGTGAGTTTGTACAAAAGCTGCCACCAAGCTCCCATTCAACACACCAATAGTTAAGGAAGTGTTTCGATCCTGTGCAAGATTTGTATAATGTTTGGTATGAAGGAGGGGTCAGAGAGGGGCAAAATGTATATATACCATTGTGATCCTTGGGTAAAAATGAAGAAACTCAACCTGGAGTGTCTCCACTTCCATTTTCTGTGAGGCGTTCTGGCCAAAACAAAACTTATATGCATGTTTATGGGACCCCCATCCAGGCTTGTATTCAAAATGGCATCTCTGTAAGTTATGTGGATGCCGTCTTCAATCTTGTGGTGCACAAAAAATCAGAGATCTGTCACACAGTTTACCGAGGAAGGTCCAGGTTAGTACTACTCACCCGCCATACTTTACACTTGGCAGTGCGATTACCCTCGACACACAAAAAAGATGTACCCGTATGCCTATAATGTGTGCGTGTTCTTACTGCAGAGTCTAATAAATTTGTCAAGTGGAGCAGAATGCTGTCTTGTACTTCTTCAAGTTCCACAGTGAGCGAGACACTACGAAGTTCTTGACTCTCATTTGTGGCATTTAGATTCAGATCCATAGCCAGCACAATGTCGTCCCGGACTCTCAGCGGAACATTGTTCTAAAATCGAATGCATAGATATGAGTTTTGGGATATTAGTGTATTTGGGTATGTTACTCTACTCACTGTGTTTAGAAATCTCAGGATGGATTGTACAGACTGCTCGGCTCCTTTTGCAATTTTCTTTGTATCTGCTAAGCTTGATTCAATTGCTGGAAGAGAGTCTTCCAGCAGCCCAGTCCTGTTTAGTACCTCCAGTTGCAGTACCTCGATGGTTCCAACTAGAGTGATTCAGAAATAAATATTCAATAGTCCATAAAACACAACCAATAATATTATGCCTTTGCTAGCATATACACACACAGTAAGTAGACTGCACTTGTAAGCATGAAAGTGAAGCTGATATACATACACTTCTGTTTTGTAGAGTTGATACAGTTTTTTGCCTCTTCAACATTGCGAGGTATTCCCTCCATCAAGGTCTCCACAATACTGCCCAACTGTTCAGCTCTCTCTATCCTGATAATGCTGGTGAAAAAGCTCCTCCACACATCATCTGCTTGTACTTCCACCAATCCAATCTGCATCTCTATCTGTTCAACCTCACTGGAAGCTGAATGTGCATAAAACAACATTTGAAGCTCCAGCATACAGCTACAGGTAAAAGAAACCTACTTTGAATAATAGCTTCATTTACTACTTGCAAAGATTCCTTTCTTTTATCCAGCTTTGCTCCTTGGTTTGCTATCGTCTGGATTGTGGCGTCCATGTGCAATAGAAGCTCTGCAAGGAAAATAAACATTATAACTCCATGCGGGAACTCATGGGCTACTGCTCCACTGCATGTAAAGTATTTTGCAGTACCTGAAAGTGATTCTTCAGCTGTATTGACAAGCAAGGTCACTGAATTAACCCTCTCTTCAATTCCAGTCACACGCTCCAGTATAGCTGGTATGGTCTGTTCATTTGGAGGTGAATATTTGTATTTACAATGATGTGTATACAGTGAGAAATTCAGCTGGAATTAATAGCATTGTGCTCTTACATTGTCAAGTGTGTCCACAAACTTTTCCGAGAGTGTCACAATATCGTTTATGACAGACTGAGTCTTCGCGAGCCTATCAAATTCTGTGGGACAGTCCAATACTGTACTTTCCTCTGCCAACCTATTGGGAGTGAATTTTGAGACTATCCATAGCTACTCATAACAATTCACTGGATGTGTCAACTAGTAGCAATCAAAAGCAATAATCATTATTTTATACAATCTACATTGGGCACTGCCAGAGGAGGTTGGAAATTATCACACTTTCTGATGATGTAATGCTGAGTCTCCTGGCAGAGAGGAGAGATACAGCAGCTCTGTAAATGATATTGTATAGCTAGAATCTGAGCAGTAAAAACCACTAACATACTGTAGCTTCAAGAACTATTATACAAGATTCCTGGGAATCCATTGTGAATCTTCTGCATCGTAGCTTTGTGCTTACAAGCCAAGGTTTTGGAGGGTGGCATATACCCAACCATAACCTGTAGTACTTTTTTGGGGCCGCCTACCATATAGCTTTTCATAATTTCCATATTCTTTTCCATAGGACGCTATTAGCTCTACGCAACGTCAAACAATAGGAATACACACGTGGTGTCTTCAACCTCCTCTGGGGACACTGTTCCTTGAGTTACTGTTCAGATTTCATTAAAAATGAATAATAAACAAGACTGATATTTCATATCTAAACACCAGCCGGGTGTTTTTTTTACAAAAATCATTCAACTGAAGGTTGTGCTATCAACACTGCCTTTGTAGCTTTTTCAGTTCCCGGGAAGCACAATACACTGGAAAGCACGGTGCAGTAAGGTTTTGCAACCTTTTCAACTTACACAAACTCTTAGAGAGCACTACAGATGACAGCAAAACGTAGCTAGCCAGTCCACTGGTGCTTTAGTTTACACACACGTATACCAAAGATAATTTATCATGCACAGATCCCGCAGATTCACGGAATGCAATTATGTCATGTGATTTTTAAATGACGTCACAGCCTCTTCCAACCTCCTCTGTACTGAGCGGTTACCGCAGTTGCAGAGTGATAGATGGGTCACCTCATTCGTATATGTATATTACAGGAATGACAAGGTACGTTGAGTTTCCCTTGTTGCTAGCTACAAAGGAAACTCAACCACTTTGTTATTCCTGCAACTGCATGCATACTTCGGCATCAGATCAGTTGATTACCAGATGTTCACTTACAAAAATACTTCCTTTCAGATAATTTGACTGGTCCAGTATAGCCACAGTTAACCCAGTCACAGGAAACATAATCAGATAGTCACTAACTGTGTACTTTCTCTTGTAGCTAACAAGGGAAAGCTGACCACTTACTATTCCTGCAACTACATGCATATGAGGTGACCCTTGAATTGCAACTGAGGTAACCAAGCTGGGTTAAAACAATCCTCATGTTATTGCAGTATAGAAAGCAGTTACTGGGAATATTTATGTAGTGCATGGGCCCATGCATATTCTTCAGCTCCTAGAATCGTACTCACTCTACTAGTAGCTCTTGCTGATCAAACAGCAACAGTGCTTGCTGCTCTATCCGGTCCACACTTGCCACATCCTCTTGAACTTGTTTCATGAGTTCTCTGTTTAACTCACCCAGTTCCACTAATATCTCTTTCATTCTCACAAGTAATTCTGATACCTCCTGTAGTGACAAACAGTGTGTGAGGATCTACAATATACAAATGAAGCTTGGTCATAAGTGATCTTTAAAAGTAAATACAGTGCTCAGTATGAAGCAGTCTAGCATTGCTGGTAATACACTTGAGCAAGTACTATTTAAAGGAGCACGTGTTGCACAAGAACATTGATAGCTCTGAGGTACACTCACACTAAGGTTGTTCTTTATTTCAGTCAATGAACGAAGTGTTATTGCCAGTGAAGTTTCTGTTCTACAAATTTTCTCCTGTACAGACTGGTTTAGTGATCGGGACACCTCCGACTCTTTCTGCAAAAAGGAAATTGTACAGCTGAGAATTCATTGCCAATGGAATGCTTAGCATCTTTGAATGCGCAAACATACCTGAAGTGCTACTAATGTTTCCATGGCTTCCCTAAGAACAGCTACTGTATTAGAAGTATCTACAGCGGTTTCCAGTTCAGTAATTCCTATCAGACCTCTGTTACTTGTATCCAATAGACTCAGTAATGTTGTGACATTTGTCAGGGTGTACGTAGCCTCACAATGATACCGTTCTGACTGCTGCAGAACCATTATTGCATCCTTCAATATCACATTAACGTGTTTGGTCACAGAGCTGTATGCCTCTTCCCCATCCAGTAGGGAGCTAGTGTTCAGGAGCAATAGCCCATTCTGCACTTGGGTTCTGGTTGCAGCCACTTCAAATGTGGTTACGGTGACTGCTTCTAATAGGGCTGGAAAGACGAAGCTGCCAATTAGTGCTGACCCTTTGATGTAAAAATAACTATCAATGTTTCACAAACCAATGGCGTCTTCTTGGAGTATACTTGTTTTCTTCAAACCTAAGGTTGTCATGGCAACTTTGGACCGTAGTCTGTCAGTTTCAAGGGCAATCCTTTGAAACTCTTTCGTACGTAATTGCTTTAGATCGTGCAATGGAATAGGATAAAGTGCCAGTTAATGAGGTGTGCTTCAGATTATGCACACTACAAAATAACATCTCTGAAAATTTATTTATTGAAAAAATAAACAAATAAATGTTTCCCACAACACCCCCACTGATACCTCCAGGAAGCTGCAACAATAGCGATGCATCAGTTACTAGGTGTATCTGCAAAACTAATATTTTAGTGTCAAGAGACTAACTGAGCTATAATATTATGTAACACTGCCCACTCTGATGAAACATTGCTTAAATGGCATTGGACCCATCAACCATGTAATATGATTTGTCGCCAACATTATTATACAGTAAGGCTTACCTCTAAGGTGAGTATATTCTCCTGTGCAGAAATTAGCAACTATAGGATATAAATACAAAGGAGTTTTATGTTGCATGCTATTGTATCCTTCCTTCCTCCCATGCAAAATTTGCAGGAAGCAAAAATTGTTGCTCAACAGTCCATGTACGTACATAACAAACATGTTTAATCTTCTCCTTCATGCTAATAGACCGTATTCGGTTAAGATGACTATGGGTATTTTTGCTGCCATGGCAGCAATAGTTCCTTGCATGTAATGTCTATCACACAAAAAGGTCATCTTTCAAATTTGAAGTAATTGGACATTAAATGGAGTAGATATGACCTCACAAACGTATACACATATCCGTACATATATGCATTTTATATAATGTAAATGTGAATAATTGTCAATGTGGGTGAGGCTAAAACAACCCACTAATCTAATGAATAGTAATCATCACTATGGACTAAATTTCCGCAGTTCTGGTCAGTGTGTTCAGTTAAATACACGCTACCCAATGTGATGGATTCTGGCTAATCACATCTATATGGCAGTGGCAATGTTTAACAACGCTATTTTGTCTGGACAGTAATTGTGTGGGCAGTAATTGTGCAGGAATCAATTGTGCTACCAGTAATTGTGCGGGCAGTAATTGAGCTATCAGTAATTGTACAGGCAACAAAGAGTCTCATAAACTAGAAAGGTGGCTCATGTTGAGATTAAATCCAGAAAGCCTGCTGTTAATCAGTGCAAGGAAATGTTTACAGTGGCTCTAGGGAGTCAAATCTAACGCCCACCTTCCCACTCCACATAAGAGAGTTGTTAATCTGTGATAGGTTTCTGGAGAGCAGATGGATACTGGCGTTAACTTCTTGTACAGAGCTGTTGATTGCCACTAGCTCTGTCAAAACTGCATCCACCTGAGTGTGGGATAATCAAATTACTGGAGGGCGCAAATGAGGACTAATCAAATCAAACACTTGATCAACAGCACAGCTCTCGTGTCTGAGCTGCAAGTATGATTAAACAATTGTAGCTATAGCAGGTGGTCTTGTCGCTAGTCTTGTGCCCAGACCTCTACTTGCCTGCCGCCGAAGAACGTTCTTTGGTGGCGGGCGAGTAGAGGTCTGGGCACGAGACTATCTTGTCCCCAGACCCTCCACCCAATCTGGGAATAAGACTACCTAGCAGGTAGCACATGACTTGGACTCATATCCCTCCCTAGTCTCGCGTGGCCAGACCCTTCCCGCCGCCAGACCCTTTTCCTTGTTTTTCGCGGCAGGAAGGGGTCTGGCCACGTGCACACCGCAAGACTAATCCCTCCCCTAGATTTCATATCTCAGTCATGCTAGATACATGTAGTTTCAAGGGCCAACTCACTCTGACACTGTTTCCTTAGGCTTTAGCTACTGACCTTCTCCATAGTTTGCTTGATGAGGAAATGGATAGTAACATTTATCGTGTCCTGAAGTTTGGCCAGCTGCACCAGTGGGTCTTGGATACAAAAATTCAGACCTGGATCCAGTATGCAAAAATAATTATCATATTCATTTGGTGTAGCAATAACGTTGAATAACATAGAATAAACAAATACATGGACTCTCCCATTGTGTTTATTAGCATACCTCTGGCACATGGCCCGCTGCTGTTCCATTATGGGCTATGCGTACTGCAACCAAAATGCCGCCTTGTAATTTTATTATTAAAATCATGCAACAGTGACATTGCAATTTTCCTTGAACCTGAATTTATGCATTCCACTTCTTCCAGTTTCTGTCCCTCAGTATTATTTTGCAATATGAACTGCGACTGCAAAGCGCGGTTGCCTCCATCTGGCGGGAGAACAGCGATACATCTTGCTTGCAGCAGTAGGAACAGCAAAGTAAAACAATGTTGCAGCATGCCGGACGGTCCAAATCTACTCTACGCACACGTACACTATCGAGTGTGCACCGATTTATTATTGGAGTCATGTACGGTAATATATTTCGGTACTGAGCTGCACGCATGTTTAAATATGCAACCACTCAAGTATCAAATTTCCAAGCAAAATAAACTAGTGTAACGAACCATGGCGGAAGTGCTTCAAATATAATATTTATGCCAATTTCACGCTCTATTAGCGTCGAGCCACCCATATCACCAAATAGGTGCTATCGTAAAACATGCACAAATGAAGCTACGTAAAACCGTGTGAGCTAATTTCTAAAACCGCATCTCTTAAAATTCAGCTGCGTAAGCCTACTTCATCGCGCGAGACTACTACTATGGGATATGCAATGTGGAACGTGTCGTCTCCGTCCAGTACTAGCGATCATAAACATATCTTTCCGACCAGGAGAGGTCTGTACGCTACACACCTGGCCATAGACGGTCTGACCATTCGCACGGAGGAAGGACCGTGGGCCTCGGCTTTTGACCAAGCTGTCTCACGTGAGCGCTATTTATGTCATGTGATGCATGCCACATATGTAGTAAGGCTGCGTGTATTAAGCTGTAGGAATCATGGCCATCGTGACATACACCACTAGCAAGATCCTGCAAATTTTATTACTTTTCGGAATCTTCCTGGGTACGCAACAGAGAGAGGCAGCTGCACAGATTCTCACATCGGGGTTCCGCCCGCCGGCTGTACCGCTGGCGGTGGTGGACCCATATTTTAGGTATGTACTGTATAAAATACAGGCGAGACACAGCATGATGCTGGAATTATTATCGCAATTTTTAGGTGAGATGGGCGTCGTCATACACGTGCATAGATGCAGCCCCTCCCCCGCCCCGCCCCGCCCCACCCCAACGCGCACACGCCCTCCTTTGCCCTAATCTCCAATATTATTGGCTGCAGTGTGGGGCTTGTAAATGAAGTAGAGCCTATGCGTGGTAACACTAACTTTCCCTTCCCCTCCCCTCCACACACACACACGACACAAACGTGCACAGCGTCTGGTCACTGACAGATCACTTGTACGATGATTTCCCCCGACACTGGGTTGGTGCTGTAGTCTGTCTCTCGGGGATGGTCCGCATTGATGGACAAGTATTCAGGTCAGTCGGCCTTCCTCCCCTCCCCTCCCCTCCCCTCCCCTCCCTCTTGGCTCGAGGCTGCTCCTTCGCCACTGACAGTGTGTATATGTGAATACTCTGGTCATAAACACATTATGTTTGTGATTGAAATTTTGTACAAGCTCAGATATTTGTCAGTAGGTTTATGCCTATGAGGACAGCAGCTGCATGGGACCAGCTGTACACAAACATCACTGGGAATGAGGCTAGTTGGACACACAAGACAAACAGACACATAATATCTTTAGTTTATCAGCACCCAAAGCATGCAACACCTGGTAGGTAAAACAGCAGGACTGGGATATGTAAACAAAGATGGGGAGCTGCTGTAGCTGTTGAGTCTGTTTTTTTCTGTACAAATGTAAACTAATTTGCATGTATGAGCCAGGAAGAGTAGTGGAGTCTGGGAATGAGATTTGTTACGTAGTGGAGCCTGGGAATGAGGCTAGCTCATGCATTGCTACCACTGTAAAATTACTTTGACTAGCGTCTTTACCAGTCTTGCTTTACATGGCATAATAAACTATGACTTTTAAAGTGTGTAGTTTTAGAACAGCTTCATTCTGTAGTGCAGCCTGGGAATGAGGCCACCATAGTGGAGCCTGGGAATGAGATCTGTTCTGTAGTGGGGCCTGGGAATGAGTTTTTTTGTAGTGGAGCCTGGCAATGAGGCTAGCCCATTCCATAGTGGAGCCTGGGAATGAGGCTAGCCCATTCCATAGTGGAGCCTGGGAATGAGGCTTGTCCATTCCATAGTAGAGCCTGGGAATGAGGCTAACCCATTCCATAGTGGAGCCTGGGAATGAGGCTAACCCATTCCATAGTAGAGCCTGGGAATGAGGCTAGTCCATTCCATAGTAGAGCCTGGGAATGAGGCTAACCCATTCCATAGTGGAGCCTGGGAATGAGGCTAACCCATTCCATAGTGGAGCCTGGGAATGAGGCTAGCCCATTCCATAGTGGAGCCTGGGAATGAGGCTAGCCCATTCCATAGTACGGCCTTGGAATGAGGCAAAAATATTTTGTAAGGGATAGCAAACTGACATGGCACTATGTAGTTATTGGCTATAATCACAACTATGGGAAACATAGAAGAATCCATCAGTTAATGGACTCCAAACTAGCCAGTCTGTTTGACTGGTTGGTTTAGAGACTCATTGAGCTGGCGGCAATTTCTTTCATGGACTCCAGATTTTTGTTTTTGGACCTGTGATTGTGTAACTGGATATCATGCCATTGCAGAGCTGACGCACCTCGAAGAATCTAGACTTCTACCATCATAGCAACCGCATGTCAGTGTCTTGCGCTTGAAAAGTACCCCATAGCTACCATTGACGTGAGGGAAGGAATTGTATACATCAGTGATTACAGTCTGTTACATCACCATACGAAAGATTTATCTGCTTCCCAGCATCAATCGTAAGTCGAAGCAGAACTGAGCATGCCGCAGTGCGTGCAATCTCCAAGCTACTAAATAGCAATGAAGAGAATGCTGTATCATAATGGAAATGTATACGGTGTGAGTGTGACATTGCATTGCTCAGAAAACAAATTTATAAGATTTTTTATTTTTTGAATGCATGTGCGTATACTAAATTGCAAGCATATCACGTATGCAATGTCAGTGTATAAAGTTCCATCGCGTTATTGTACCTACTCATGTTTTGATCACATCCAAATCAAATTTTAATGGCTGTTAGATATTACTGTGTGCACGAGTGCCAGTAAATGATCGCATACCTCTAGTGGAGCAGGCTATAGTTGGGATTGAGTGCAAGTATTACATTTCAATGGGGACACTGGTGTGTATAGTATCGATCACTGCCTCACTATGGCTGGGTGTAATTCTAGACAAGCCTGTAGTAAAACATTGTGAAATACTTAAGGTACTAATGTTATTTGAGTAGGAAGGGCAGCTTCTGCAGTTTTTACCGAGTGCAGCTCAAATACGAAGATGATAGCCTCCTTCTCGTTCCCCAGTCTGGGTTAGAGACTGGGGATCAGACCGCCATAGCTCTGTTCTTTGCTAGTTTGTGTGTAGGCTTAAAATACAGTGACAAACATCGAGAGATTGGAATTGATAATGGATAATAGGTGTGGTATTAGTGGGAAATAGTGGATTCTGAAATTGGCATTTGGTTGACAAAATTGTACGAGCAATAGCAATTACAATTTGAGGACTTGTAATGAATGTTATTTGCCATTGCATAATCATTTGTGTACCGCTGCATGACATGAAACTGTTACTGCCTGCGTTTAGTGGCTTACCTTAGTAGCAAACTACAACTTTGGGAGCAGCTGCACCAAGGGAATCCATAGATTGGTGAGTATTTCCACTTTGTGCATGCACAGCACTATAGTATTTGCACCTGCAGTGAGTGAGCCTACTTTAGAGTGAAAAATCAAAACACTCAACCCCCCTCTTTGAGGAGCTGCTTAACTTCATCGCCCATGGGTGTACTTTTGGGAGATTACAGTAATACTCAGAGTATGCATGCTTGTAACACACCTGATGAAGGCTCAGCTGAGCAAGAATTGTTTGGTAAACAAGGGACTGCCATTATTCAGACACCTATTATAATTGGTATACATCATTAATTTTGTACATAAAAGCATTCAAGAACACTATTAGCTATGTTATTTCTAGTCTCGTTCCAAGGTTCCCCCAATTCCACAGTGCCAGAAAGGAACATGATATGAGAGAGATACCAAGAGTGTGGTATATCTAGTGACATCATGCCATGAAACCATAGCAGTACATCACGTGCACTAACTAATAGATACTAGTAATAGGGTGGGGGTGGGTGGGGGGGGGGGGGGGGTGGAGTGAAAGTGCTGGGAGCACCAAAAAGTACAAGTAAACAAGCATGTTTTGTGTTTTCATGAGAGAAGACTACATCAAAGCACATGTTCTCTTGTATTTAGTGTCTACTTTTATCCCCCATTACCTTATGTCCGGTTTCAATTGTGAGGTTCTAATAATTGCGAATTGTGAATTCTCATGAGGTCGCAAAGTTTAAAAACGCAATGAATAAACTATTGCGCACCTGCATACTGTAACTGTGTAAACATGGTCTGCTGATACAATCGCAATTATTACAAACACAGTTGTCAGGAAATGGAGTCTGGGCACGAGACCCTAGTATACATTTTGGCAAAAATGTCAGCGTATGCGTGGCATGGAAGTCATATGATTTCTTACCCCAACAACATTATCAATGCTATGTTCTCACGGGAATAAATGTAACCCCTTAGCAGAGGTACTATTTTGTACCTTGGCTAAAGACATATCCGCCTAACTGGTATAATAGTAGCTATATAAAGCTTACCTACCTCTCCTTCTCCCTTGGGCTCGAGCTCCCGGGGCTCAGTGACTCCATTTGCTTTTCTCTACTTTGTAGATTTATGGCAAAGGATTCCAGCTTGGCACAAGAGAATGTGAAGCAAGTTAATGTAACTGTAAGTTGGTTTACTGAGTGGTGATGTTGAACACTGCAAGGATGAAGCCAGTTAGGCTGAGACAACTATTGTATACCTGTTCAAGAAATTTGTGCTTCCTAGGGGGGGGGGGGGATAAAAATGTCATCTAGCAAGAATTACCCCCTCCCAAAACCCCAAGATTGCATCATTGTTGTTGCTCCATTTATTGGTAGCTAGTATCCAGCCGTTTGGGACCTTGAAATTTACCAAAAGTTCCTAAATTATTTCCTGGAGGAGCATACCACCCTGACCCCCACAGGGGGACAGATGTATAAAATTTGAATATCTCACTGGGAGTTGTAGCTGGGGTAAAAATAGGAGAAATACAAGAGAACGTGTGCTTTGATGCAGTTTTCTTGCATGAAAACACATAAGAACATGCTTGCTTGCTTGTAATTCTATCCCCATTACATCATAATGGACAAGGGTGCATATAGTATGCAGTGCTGAGCCAAACATTATGTGGTGTATGCTCTGCTGAGACAAGTAGACATGAATCCACACATACTGCAAAAATGTACACTCTCCACTGAATGCACTTGTTTGATTTTGTTATGGACCCTTTACCACTAGTAATGTAGAAAATACATAAAAACATGTGTAAACAAGCATGTTCTTGATACAAGAAAACTACATGAATCACATGTTCTCATGTATTGTTCCAATTAGTGCTCACTTTTACCCCCCCCCCCCCCCCCATTACATCATAATTGTAAAGGGTCCATTGTCTGTAAACCTCTGTCCACATCTGTGAGGTCTTGCTCCCATGGAGGATTGCTGTAATAATATGCCTCAACACTCTGTAATATTATGCCTCGTCTCACCTTTGTTTCCAGCTCAGCTGCGATCTACACTAGCGTGAAATACGACTACTAATAGTATAATACTTATATGTTTTTGTGTACAGATATTGTATACTAATACTGCTATACTAGCGAGTTTGAAATACCATTCTGGGATTTGAAATAGGTCTCTGGAGAGAGTGTATACTATTGGCATGTGGTAGGTTGGTTTAGTGTAGTATTATGGAAAAATAAGGTTCTGAAATGGGCATTTGGCGTCAAATTGTACTCGCTATTACTCATACAATTTCGTCAACCAAATGCCAATTTAAGAACCCTAATACCACACGTAACCAACCTATTATCTATAGCCTCATACCCAGATTTTATCTCGCAGTACTCCCCGGTTTTTCTCCATGACTGCGAGATAAAATCTGGGCGAAGAAAGCCTGGGTATGAGGCTAATTATCTATACAAATCGGTGCAGATTTTGTAAACAAACAGCTGGGCAGCCAGCTGGCCGGATCGATTAAATTGTTCCTTGTAGTGCAAATAAACAAGCATATTCTGATGTTTGCATGCATGAAAACTACATCAAAGCACACATTCTCTTGTTGGTCCAATGGGTAGTGACAGCCTGGGGACTTTCCTAGACGGAGAACCACAGATTAATTTACAATCTCATGCTTGTTTTCCACCCTCCTATACCTTTATAATGATACCGCATTCCAGGCTCCCAGTAACCATTAGCAAACTCACACGAGAGTCTGGGAATGAGACCGACTGATAGTGGTGTCTCTTTTGTGCAGGTCTATCCTACCCAGACTGTGTATGTTTTCCAGCAAAATGGAGTGCAGCTGACACTTACTGTGAGTTGTTTTATCCCTTTTAAAAGAAATGACACAGGAAACATGCACATATACTAGTATGGAATAGAATACAGAACTTGCACATCCACATTCCAGTCCCGAATACTCCATTCCCATTCCCCATTTCCAGTTCTCCACTCCTGGGTACACAGACTTTGCTCTCAATACTGACCTACTCTATGTTCCCATCACATATCTGACGTTTGATGTGAGCAGCATCGACGGAAAGCCACATGCCGTCCAGCTCTACTATGACAACACAGCTGAGGTGAGATAACCATGGCGATAAGGACTGGCTTGAAACAAATTGGGGCCAATTTTGTAACTGTATATTCAGACATGCATAATCTTGTGCCCACACCCCCCCACACCCCCCCACCCCCCTCCCTCCTCCTTCCTCCCCACCCCCCGGTGAACGAATGTCTGGGTCCCGAATGAAATTACTTGTCACAGATGCCTTTTCCTGTGACGTTACCCATATATGGAAATCTTCTGAATCAATACTATTGGTCAATTCCATACATATACGCATACAGTGACCAATCCCATTGTTATAGCAGGGGGTGGAGGGGGGGGGGGGGAGCGTGAATGTCTGGACACGAGTCATGCACTGGATGGAAAATTTGAAGTCCAGTAGTCTTCCTGCTGAGCCTAACCAACCCCTTACCTCATAGTAGAGGTATTCATTCTGTATAGGGTGCAGTCTCTGATGTCAGTGAGGAGGTGGTTTGGAACCGCGTCTCCGTACCAGACCAGATAGTCATGAGGATTGGGACTAAAGCACAGGTAAAGCTGTTTGACATGACAATGACAAGACTATAGCATTGACAATGGTTTTTGATGGTTAGCTATGTGGTAAAATCAATGCATGGTTTCTAGAATCTAGCTAGAGCAAGGGGGTAAAAGTGCTGGAAGTACAAGCAAACACGGATTTTCTTAAGTTTTTGTAGAAGAAAAATACATGTTCTTTTGTATTTTCTCCATTTACCATATTCACTCCCTCCACATCATATCTACTTTGCATTTCTTTCAGAATTATCTGGGGCAGGCGACGGACAGAATCAACTGGGGTAAGTGCAGCCTCGTTCCCAAGCTCTAGTGGAGGGGAGAGTACTCCGCCCATGCAAGAGCCTGGGAACGAGGCTAGCACTGTCACCAAATCACCGATGATTTCAGATCCATTCTGATGTCTGCATTCCATTCTGTAATCCAGGGTACTGGTATGTGGCCTTGCCTAATCAGTCTGGTATCCTGACAGCAATGGCTAATGCCAGTGCTACCAGAGAGGCCTTCATGTCTGACGGAAAGGGTCGCGCCTGGCCCCCTGATGATAAGGTGAATCATCATTACCAGACTCTTTCCAAAAAGACGGGAATGAGAGAACCTGGCACATTTGTAGTGTACTGTAACAGTGAGATCACGAAAGGTATAGTCTGGACCTGGTTTGGACATAGTCAGAATTATTGATAACCATAATCAAAAGTGGTGTTTGCTAAATCTTACAAACCCAAGACATATCTGTAAAGCATGCGATCTCTTCAACTACTGCTTTGTATGTATGTATGTATGTATGTATGTATGTATGTATGTATGTATGTATGTATGTATGTATGTATGTATGTATGTATGTATGTATGTATGTATGTATGTATGTATGTATGTATGTATGTATGTATGTATGTATGTATGTATGTATGTATGTATGTATGTATGTATGTATGTATGCATGTATGTATGCATGCATGCATGCATGCATGCATGCATGTATGTATGTATGTATGTATGTATGTATGTATGTATGTACGTATGTATGTACAGTGAATGATATAGTGTGGTATGTCACTGCAGGGATGCCTGTGTTCACCAGCCTCATTCCCAGGCCTTCACCCCAGCTTTTGTCGCCTTCAAGAGGAAGCCTGGGAACGAGGCTAAGTGTTACCAGTTGCACTCTTATTTGCGAAGGCTTGCCCCCTGCAATATTTTATAGTAAATACCTGTTTAATTGCCACTATAGATCAACCAACTAACTACAAAACCCCTCATACTTAATTTAGAGTTTATATACTCTGTGTGACTGTCATATTCCCAATCCCTGTTCCAGAACCAGCCCCGTAAATGTTCTGACAACTGGCCAGTACTGGCTCTGGTATGGGATCTGGGGAATGTAATGCCTGGAGTTCCCGTCAGCCGGTATCTGACCCTTTTATACGACCAAATTTACTCCATCAGGTGAGAAAAATGGTCTGTATATATTTGGACTGAAATTCATGGACTGGAGTTTAGTTGTTTTGGTAGTTGTTCTTGTCTCCAAGCTCTTGTGTGTGTTTCAGATGACTACTGGTCCTTCTCTCCCTCTGTCAAGGGGTGGTCACTCCCATGGACTCTATAGTCATAACTACGACCGCAGTTGGTTGGCGGTCAATGGTCAAAGCCGTTCAAAAGGGTGCAGTCAATGGTCAATGTATGCCCCATAGAATGGTGGGGGTGCAGGTGTTCTCAAAGGTCAAAGGCCAAACGTCAGTGCAGTCAATAGTCAAACTATGAAAGAAGGTTTTGACCCCCAGATACAGTTGTGTTCATGGGAGTGACCCCCTGGCCTCCTAGGCCTGTATAATTAGCACTGTTCAAGAAGCTGGTCAAGTTTTGTGCTGAACCACCATAGGTTGCATGGCTAACCTTATGGGGCTGGTGCTGGAGTCTCTCAGCGATCAAACTGCTGAAAGAAGGTTTTGACCCCCAGATACAGTTGTGTTTATGGGAGTGACCCCCTGGCCTTCTAGGCCTGTATAATTAGCACTGTTCAAGAAGCTGGTCAAGTTTTGTGCTGAACCACCATAGGTTGTGTGGCTAACCTTATGGGGCTGGTGCTGGAGTCTCTCAGCTATCAAACTGCTGAAAGAAGGTTTTGACCCCCAGATACAATTGGCAGTATTTATTGGAATTACCCCCTGGCCTTCTAAGCCTGTATAATTAGCACTTTTCAAGAAGCTGGTCGCTTTTTGTGCTGAACCACCATAGGTTGCATGGCTAACCTTGTGGGGCTGGTGATGGAGTCTCTCAGCGATCAAACTGTTGAAAGAAGGTTTTGACCCCCAGATACAGTTGTGTTCATGGGAGTGACCCCCTGGCCTTCTAGGCCTGTATAATTAGCACTGTTCAAGAAGCTGGTCAAGTTTTGTGCTGAACCACCATAGGTTGTGTGGCTAACCTTATGGGGCTGGTGCTGGAGTCTCTCAGCTATCAAACTGCTGAAAGAAGGTTTTGACCCCCAGATACAATTGACAGGGAATTACCCCCTGGCCTTCTAAGCCTGTATAATTAGCACTTTTCAAGAAGCTGGTCACTTTTTGTGCTGAACTACCATAGGTTGCATGGCTAACCTTGTGGGGCTGGTGATGGAGTCTCTCAGCGATCAAACTGTTGAAAGAAGGTTTTGACCCCCAGATACAGTTGTGTTCATGGGAGTGACCCCCTGGCCTTCTAGGCCTGTATAATTAGCACTGTTCAAGAAGCTGGTCACGTTTTGTGCTGAACCACCATAGGTTGCGTGGCTAACCTTATGGGGCTGGTGCTGGAGTCTCTCAGCGATCAAACTGTTGAAAGAAGGTTTTGACCCCCAGATACAGTTGTGTTTATGGGAGTGACCCCCTGGCCTTCTAGGCCTGTATAATTAGCACTGTTCAAGAAGCTGGTCAAGTTTTGTACTGAACCACCATAGGTTGCATGGCTAACCTTATGGGGCTGGTGCTGGAGTCTCTCAGCTATCAAACTGCTGAAAGAAGGTTTTGACCCCCAGATACAATTGACAGTATTTATGGGAATTACCCCCTGGCCTTCTAGGCCTGTATAATTAGCACTTTTCAAGAAGAGCCAGTCACGTTTTGTGCTGAACCACCATAGGTTGCGTGGCTAACCTTGTGGGGCTGGTGATGGAGTCTCTCAGCGATCAAACTGTTGAAAGAAGGTTTTGACCCCCAGATACAGTTGACTGTGTTAATGGGAGTGACCCACTGGCCTTCTAAACCTTTATAACTGTACAAGAAGCGCGTCACTTTTTGTGCTGAACCACCATAGGTTGCGTGGCTAACCTTATATGGAGCTGGTGATAGAGTTTCCAATTGCTTTGTATCCTGTGAATTTTTGTTTTAGAAGCACTGCCTGCATGTACATCAGTGGGAACATGGTCAATGGCTTACCTCTGTAGCTTGCTCTCTCTTCCAACAGATACTTTGGTACAGCAATGGCTCCATACTGGAGGCACATGTATAACGATGATGTGACAAAGTTTATTGCCATGTGGAACAGTGAAGACACCTATACTAAAGCTTTTGAGGTAGTGTTTCAAACTCTAAACTGCATAATAATGTAGTATACTATTATGTGCTGTATCATGTAATGTATGTACTATATAATAGCTATAGATTGTAAAACTAGTATTACTCTAGGCCTGCCAGACTGTGGACAATCATGTTACTAACGAAGTCTACAGCATTGGAGGATCCAACTATTCCGCCATTTGCTCACTGGCATGGAGGTACATTGTATATGTTGTGAATTGCATGTGTATGATATCAGGAGCTCATAAAAAACGAAGGAATATTCCTTTGTTGTTTATGAGCTCCTGATAAAATGTATAACGTACTTAGCTTTGCATACAATGCTGTATGTGTGTGTGTGTGTGTGTACGTACGTGTCTGTGTGTTCACCCTACCCACTTCAGACAAACGTTTGGTGGTTTAGTCGCTGTGTGGAACAACGTGACTGAAGAGAAGTGGCTTTTTATGAAAGAGATTTCCAGTGATGGAGATGTCAGTACTGTGAGTACACAGAGCTAATTCTTGCTGACTGTTGGGATGTAGGACTGTGTTTTCAACTGTAAATTTTTAACATTCAAGATATGCTTATTTATCACGTGCTAGTCGTATGACTATCACCTGACTGCCCTGTCTTAGACTATAATGTACCACAAAGCTGTTTTATTACCTGCTGGTCATGTGACTATCACCTGACGTCCTGTCTTAGACTATAATATATGTAGCATGAAGCTGTTTTATCACCTGTTAGTCATGTGACTGTCACCTAACTATATTGGATTCCTTCCAGGTTGATGTCATCTACCCCTCCTCTCCCCTCTTGTACTACTCTGCCCTCCCTGTGATGAAGCCCCTCCTCCTACCCATTCTGGACTATGCCAACAACGAGACTGCCAAGTATGGCCTCAACATCCCCTACAACCTCTCCTGGGCCCCCCATCACCTCGGACACTGGCCCAGTAAGGATACGTACTCTCAGTGATGTAGTTATCAAAGAGTAAATTACGTAATACCATGCAAATGTGATGTACATAACAGAAGTTAATTGGCACCTCCATCGGGATCATATTTTCTCCTAAAGCGGGGTAACAGGGCACTGCATCCCCCATTACCTTTGCCTACTAAATACAAATCTTTTACACCTGATTGTGCCCAAATGCGCCTGAGAATAAACATGCGTTTGTAAGCCTTTATGAGCCTCAACAGGAGCTTAGTGGCACTCATAAGCTTCTGGCCTTGGTATTGCACAGATGCGTCTGGTCTGTCTCATACATTCTCCCTCTTTTTTAGCCATTTTAGAGGACAGGCACATTTCATGTAAAATTTGAGTAATATGGCATTGAATGTGTGCATGCATCGATTGTCTTCTTGTGGCAATAAAAGAAGGTTGGCTAAATGCTGGATGGGTGAGGAGAGTTGATTGATATGCCACAAAAAAACCTTTTCACCTCACCATTCCTGATATCTCAAGGTCAGGTATCCAGCAATACCTATTAAGGCTAGCATCTATTAAAGGATAGTAGGGGGTGGTTGCAGTAATGAACGAGTGTTCCTTGCTCTCCCCCTCCATCCTGATCCCCAGTTTGTGACCTGCCACCCAATAAACAGGAGCAGATGCCGATGGAAGAATCTGGAAACATGGTATGCCTATAGCCTCATTGTGTTCAATGGCAGCTGAGCGAAAGTTGTTATCATACTCACACTATAGTTGATAGATTTATCCTGCGTGACAACTGTGCCACAGCAACAGTTGACAAAATAAAAGTGAAAGTTTTTTACGTGCTCTTGATAAAACTTACCACTCTCTTGCCACACGGAAGTAAGTAGAATAAACAGGAGATAATGGAAAGTGTAGTGTTAGTTATGCGGTCGTGATATCACATGCAGCTGCTCCAACAGCCGGTACCCAGGCATCCCCCGGGATCCCCCCCCCCCCGGCCCATTGAGGTATACACAGCCTTGTATGGTGCTCGACAGATCAAATTAAGGCACTGGTTAGGATGCACATACGTACATACGTAACACAGTTTGCTCAAGTCCTATATTCATAACTATCATTTGAGGTTAGGCAGTATGATTTATGTATTTCTGTGAAATAGCCCATAGCATGTACATTAATTTTATTGCATGTAAATGATATTGTGGCCTATAGTTCACAATGTTTCAGGCCCACTGCTGAGTTTATATAAAAGTTGTCCACTCTAGATGTAAATCAGTGCACAGTTTGGCAAGTGAAAAGCTGAACGCTAATGTAATGCTTACATGTACTCGAACTCTGTTTTTAGGTTTTGCAATCCAAAGTGATCGAATATTGTGTAGCTACGTACTACAAAACATATTTGAATGCCTGTACCATTTGCAGCACTGTAGCTACACACCAAAAGAATAAACAGATCTTAAACCATGCAAATGCAAGTTTGAATTTAGCTTTTGAATGGAGCTTGCAAACAGTAATTGTTTTTCTACTGTCCAATTTCATGGTTTATTGCACATACAGCTCATTCCCAGCCTCTACTCTAAATCTTAGATTTCATATTTTAGGGGGGGGGGGGGGGGAAACACAGTTCACTACACGCAAAGAAAACTTGTTGAGTGGAAACTGGGATTGAGGCTGTGTTTAGTGTCAAACAACTGGGAACAAGGCTATCTCTAGTGTGAATGTGTTACAGTAAATTTATTGGAAACCCTTTTGATGCTATTTTTGTCTCTCCTCTTCAGCTCATACTCCTGGCTGCCATTGTATACATGGACAGAGAACACGATATTAGCTTTCTTCAACCATATTGGTACATACAGGACTATACTTCATATATGTATGTACGCATGTAAGCATGTTGAGTATCATAAATTTCTTGTTTCTTTCTCAGGCATTTACTGCAGACGTGGGCAGACTACAACATAGCTAGCCTTCCTGACCCAGGTGATCAGCTGTGTACAGATGATTTTGAAGGTCCCTCCCCCCACAATGTCAACCTTGCTGCCAAGGTAGTCTACAAATACTTATCCAAGCTGTTTCTCTCTCTCTCTCTCTCTCTCTACCACTGGTCAGTCAGCCACTAGTCAGCCACTGGTCAGTCAGCCACTAGTTAGCCACTGATCAGTCAGCCACCTGGTCAGCCACGGGCCCCAAGAGTGACAGTGCCCTCTAGTGATGTCACTGGTATTTGTACTTCCCTCAGGGAATTGTGAGTGTTGGAGCCTATGCCTACCTGCTGGAGCTGGATGGACGGAAGGAGCTAGCCGACTATGTTGACCTACTCAATGCTAACTTCACGCTGGCCTGGCTGAAGAAAGCTTACGTCAGTTAAACGTGTTACATGTATACACTCCTATATGAGCATGTACAGTGTTACAGTAGATCTCTTCTCTGGCGGGCAGTGTTGCACCAGTAAGGGATTCTACCGATGTTCTGATATAACCAGTATTACATAAAAGGCATTGGCATATTGAGCAGGGACGGTTGAATAGGGGGAAATAAAAGCATAATGAAAGGAAAACATTACAGGGAATTGAAATTCAGCCTTCTGCATGATATGCAAAGGTACTTCTACTCAGATCATTGGGTTAAAAGAGCACAGTTACACTTACTTTATACACTGTGCGTGTGTAATGTAACTATCAGCAAAGCTTATACGCATCAGTTAAATTTACCAATACCAATATTGTAGGAATCAGCTGATAGGCCGATTTTCTGATAGCCAGTTCAATTACTGGTGCATTACTAGTGAACACTAAAGGTTATAGCTTTTTATCCACCATTGCATGATGTCTTTATATTGAGGATTAATCTTTCTGCTTTGTGAAGCTTATTTTCTCCTTGTAGGATAATGGGCACTACAGACTGCAGTATAACCTACCGAACACATGGTCTTTGAAGTATAATATTTTCTATCAGGTCAGGCTGTCGCCACCAGTGCATGTTATCTAGGTTTGACTCCACGTGGGGCTCACTTGCTGTGTTTGCCTATCATTATGCACAGTACAAGTCTTATAAACGTTATGGGGAGAAAGGAATTAAAGGGAATTCTATGGTGTGCTTTGAACTCCAACATTTAATGAGATAGTATTTAAATCTGATAGATACCTCCTGAAGAAAACTGGTTGCAAAAACACTAGCTAGAAGGTCTAAACAGAGTTTCAGACAGTTGGGATGGGAAAGCAGATGTGTGGAGAACCACACCCTCTAGGCTGCCTGGGACTTTGCTCCCCCCCCCCCAAATTTTGTAGTCGGCAGTTACTTGTGGTGCCTTATGAGGCCAAAAAGGGCTGCATGCTAATACATTACTGAGTACAAACAAATAGTATAGCTAATATTATTACCAGGAATTTAGGGGAGGGAAACTTGGGTTGGAGGGGGGAAGGGGCCTTTCTGTATGAAACCCTATTTTAAGTCAGTTATTACCCTCAGTGAGGTATCTACCCTTGCATGATCACCTAGGATGCATCGCTCAGTTTTCAATATTATGACATTGTAGATTC
The DNA here is from genome assembly GCA_963921505.1 of Phakellia ventilabrum. Classification (NCBI taxonomy): domain Eukaryota; kingdom Metazoa; phylum Porifera; class Demospongiae; order Axinellida; family Axinellidae; genus Phakellia; species Phakellia ventilabrum. The sequence continues at coordinate 5,446,699 of OY997393.1, read as the reverse complement.
TTGTCTGCAGGCACTAAATTCAACATTGTAGGTGCAGTTAAGTATAGCTGTATCATCCTCCAACACACAACACACTGTGCCATTTTTCAACTTCTGCAGAAAGTACTAAATCTGGATTTGTTCCCTAATTTTGTGGTTGATGAAGAGGAGGGCTTCTACCAGTCAATGATGAACCCGGTTAGCCTCTTTGTCTGGCTCTCTCGACTCTAGGGAGGCATTTGGTAGTTCATTTAGCCTTGCTTCCAGGCTCTACTGCCTGAGAACCTGGGAATGAGAGGCCTAGGGACGATGCTAGTTTTTAATTCTCATGGTGTAACACCATGTTAACACCCATGTTAACCCATGTGAACACTCAGGTTAGCACCCAAATACCCCCATGTTAACATCATGTTAACACTCAGGTTAGCACCCAAATACCCCATGTTAACATCATGTTAACACCATGTTAACGCCATGTTAACACCCATGTTAACACCATGTTAACACCATGTTAACACCTTAACACCTTGTTAACACCATGTTAACATCATGTTAACACCATGTTAACACCTTAACACCATGTTAACACCTCGTAAACACCTTGTTAACACCATGTTAACACCTTGTCAACACCATGTTAACACCTTGTCAACACCATGTTAACACCTTGTCAACACCTTGTTAACACCATGTTAACACCATGTTAACACCATGTCAACACCTTGTTAACACCATGTCAACACCTTGTTAACACCATGTCAACACCTTGTTAACACCATGTCAACACCTTGTTAACACCATGTCAACACCTTGTTAACACCATGTCAACACCTTGTTAACACCATGTCAACACCTTGTTAACACCTTGTCAACACCTTGTTAACACCTTGTCAACACCTTGTTAACACCATGTCAACACCTTGTTAACACCATGTTAACACCTTGTCAACACCTTGTTAACACCATGTCAACACCTTGTTAACACCATGTTAACACCTTGTTAACACCATGTTAACACCATGTTAACACCATGTAACACCTTGTTAACACCATGTTAACACCTTGTTAACACCATGTTAACACCTCGTTAACACCTTGTTAACACCATGTCAACACCTTGTTAACACCATGTCAACACCTTGTTGACACCATGTCAACACCTTGTTGACACCATGTCAACACCTTGTTGACACCATATCGACACCTTGTTAACACCTTAACACTGTTAACACCATGTTAATACCTTGTTAACACCATGTTAACACCTTAACACCATGTTAACACCTCGTTAACACCGTGTTAACACCATGTCAACACCTTGTTGACACCTTGTTAACACCATTCGTTAACACCTTGTTGACACCATGTTAACACCTTGTTGACACCTTGTAACACCTTGCTAACACCTTGTTAACACCATGTTAACACCTTGTTAACACCTTGTTAACACCATGTCAACACCTTGTTGACACCATGTCAACACCTTGTTGACACCATGTCAACACCTTGTTGACACCATGTCAACACCTTGTTGACACCATGTCAACACCTTGTTGACACCATGTCAACACCTTGTTGACACCATGTCAACACCTTGTTAACACCTTAACACTGTTAACACCATGTTAATACCTTGTTAACACCATGTTAACAGCTTAACACCATGTTAACACCTCGTTAACACCGTGTTAACACCATGTTAACGCCTTGTTAACACAATGTTAACACTTCGTTAACACCTTGTTAACACCGTGTTAACACCTTGCTAACACCATGTTAACACCTTGTTAACACCTTGTTAACACCATGTTAACACCATGTTTACACCCATGTTAACACCATATTTTGGTTCAGGGCCATAGCCAGGATATTCAAATTGCATAGCAGTCAGCCGTGAGCACAGTGTGGGAAAAAGGTTTTGCTGCATGATTTTCAGCTATCAGGAACTAGTCTACTGGTTACTGTGATGACACACACACATGCACACATTCATAATATAGCTATAGCCTCATTCCCAGGCAAAGTAATGAAGGCCTGGAAACAAGACTAGCACACACACACACACATACACACGTCTTGATGAGATTCAGGAATGAACAGTACATTACCAACTGTAACCACTGTCCAACTGTGCCTTATTCTGTCCCCAACTGCAGTATGGGGTTCCTTTAGACAACCGAGCAACCTTCACCAAGACAGATTGGGAGATGTGGGTGGCTGCCATGGGCAACAGTGAGCAGGCAAGACAACAATGTACCTAAGAGAAGGGGAAAAACTGAGGGGGGAATGTTTTGGGGTATGTGTACATAATTTTGAAGGGTGAAATTTCCTGTGGGAGGGGGGCATGAAATATTTAGGGGGCAGACTTTGATAGAATATTATGTGATGTGCCTCTCTTGTCTACAGTTCAAGGCCATCACAGACAAAGTGTATCGCTTTGCCAATGAGACACCTGACCGAGTTCCTTTCACTGATTGGTAAGACAGACTGGCCAATGAGTTGCTTCTATAATGATGTCATCAGTATATATCCACCTCTCCTGGCCTCATTTCCAGGCCGACGTATGCATGTGGGGCTGGGTCTATTTGTCATGTACTTGACGCATAGGGTAGAATCTATACTTATTGTAGCTATTCTTTGGAGGCCGTTTGTACCACAGACTGAGCACTGAAACACTGTCACCAGCAAAAGGTAGAGAGAAGTGCAACAAGTCTTTTGAGCAGTCCTGTCCTCACACAATTATGTAAGTTAAATTACGTGAGAAAAACTACCAGGCTCTCCAGTGTGAAATGCGCAGAGAGCCTGGGGACGAGACTACACCTCTCCTATAAACTACTTATTTTTCCATGCAGGTTCTCCTCTCCCATCCATACACATGAAGGGTAGATAGGCTTACCAGTAGACATAGCAGAGGAATTCTTGGAATGCAATAACTTAATTAACCTTGTAGCCTGTCCAAATACTTGCTGACTCACACTTTCACTATTGACACTACCATCAGAGCTTTTACCATTATGATGTAATGGGAGGGGAGGGGAGGGCGTTATGGGTACGGGTAATAGTGAGCACCAAATAGAGAAAATACACGAGAATGTATTATGCTTTGATGTCTTCCTTTGTATTTTTTATTGTCTGTGAGAGGAGAGGCCGGATCTGGGATTGAGACTACTAGTCATGCACCTCCACATGGGAATGGGACTAGTCATACCTCTCTCTCTATATGCCCACATGGGAATAGGACTAGTTATACCTCCTCCCTCTATATACACACATGTGGAATGGGATTATAGTCATACACCTCCTTCCTTTATATATATATATATCCACATGGGAATGGGACCATAGTCCTATCCCTTTATATACTCACATGGGAATGGGACTAGTCATACACCTCCTCCCTCTATATATACTCACATGGGAATGGGACCATAGTCATACACCTCCTCCCTTTGTATACTCACAGGTATGAAACCCTGACTGCCAAACTTCATGGCTTCCGGGCAAGGCCAGTGATTGGTGGAGTCTTTGCTCGAATGCTCACTGCTGCAAGCAAGAATTGATTATTAGTTTATGGTATCCAAGAAACTGTTCTTTTTTACTGATCGATGATATCATTAATTTTGTGCGTTTATGCAAGATTCTTCCTCAATAGATTTATGAGGTTGCATGCTTGCAATATATATATATCAGTGCAGTTGCAGTACTTGGATTTAATTAATAGTTGGCACACTATCTTTCTGAGTCCTTCAGCTAGCCTTGTTCCCAGGCCCCCTGGCCCATGGCCACGCTCCATGTTACATAGTGTGAGCGAAGCAAGTGGAACTTTTCGTACTGCAAGCAACAAAAGCTGGGGTGGAAGCCTGCAAACAAAGCTATCCTTCAGCTACATCAGAATTCTTTTTCTGTTGCCTAGGTCATTATTATAAACATTATTGTACAAGAGTACCCACCTTGGTCACGTTTATACAGTCACATGACTGATTGCCATTAGTAACAGTAGGGTATACGTACAGTCTGAATGTACAGCAATGAAGAAAGGTTTTACAGTAAAAAAAGCAATGAGACAGATGAGATGTGAAGGCCTCATACGTATATATTATAAGACGCCACACATAGCACATACAGTAAGTTCAGTCGGCATTTGATGCTATGTTGATATGGCTCTAGTTCTGGCTGGGCTGCCCTTGGGTAACAGCTGCCGTGCTTTCTGTATCTCTTTCTGCAAGGAACAGAGAGAATAATTATGTCAACTGATTATGTCCAGTGTACTATTAGTACTGCATTACTTAATGAACCAGTTTCACGTGCTTAGGGAGTGTCTGTATAATATGTGCAGGAGCCCATAAACTGCTTCGCTGCGTTCATGGTTTCCTGATATGTGACAGCATGTGATGGTAGAATCAGAAAATCTGTTTGGGGAGGGGGGGAGGGGGTTTAAGGGTTTATTCAGTAATTAGATTCTCACATTACCACTCATGGACCAGACAAACCTAAGGTACCTTTTTGTCCCTTCTTTCTAATGCGGTGGGACTCATCAGTTGGCAACCGCAACTCTGCCTAGCAACAGGCTACCATAGTATAGTCACTGCTAATGAGATGGAACAATTAGCTAACAGGCTACCATGTGCTGTTGAAATTTCAGTAATTATTGGTCTTAAGTTTGTTGAAATTTCATTAAATATGGTTTTAAGGTTGTTGAAATCTCAGTAACTCGTTTTCATGCCCGTCCTCACCAGCTTCCAGTCCAAGATCTTGATCCAGTCATCCCTGATCTCAGGCGAGGAGGCCTGCATGTAGAATGTCCTCCAGGGTAGCATGAGCTTGAAGACGTTCTTGCGATCTGGTACCTCCCAGGCAGACACTTCAGTGACCTCGTTTAGCTTTAAGATCCTGAGTGGGTTCTTGTCCTGTGGGAAACAGTCCAAAGTGATCAGCAGCAGGTTACATCTTAGTCAACACTACCCAAACTACAGGGGTAAAGTAATTGCTATGTGGCAGTCCTGTGCTAAAGTCGAATATTTATTCCATTGCATATTTTGATCCCGTCACTGCATTCAAAGTGTTGTATCTCTGAACTTCTGTCAAGGGCAGGGCTCATACATGCTGTGTAAATACATCAATATCTAATGCCTCTACTTTGTGTGTATAAGCCCCACCCTCAGTGGTAGTTCAGAGATACAGTGTTTTGAACAAAGTGATGCAATTGAAACACGCAACAGAATAATGTTCAATTTTTATGCGGGACTGTCACATACCTAGTATAAATTTATCTTATAAAGTTGCATTCTCTTACAGAAAATAGCAGCTTGGAAAATGTCTATTCTGTGTACCTATTCTTGCCATAGAATTGTAAAACATAGATCAAAATTGGCATCTTCACCTTGTCATTCTCGTAGTAAGATAACTCCTCGTTTCTAAGCACAAACCATCTGGTCTTCCAAGTCTGAGGGATGGGGTGAGTGGAACGGGGAAAGAAAGTGGGGAAGGGGAGGGAGGGAGAGGGCAAGGGGAGAGAGGGGAACAGGGAGCAGGGAGAGAGAGAGAGGGGAAGGAGAAAAGGGCAAAAGAGAGAGCAGAGCAGGGAGAAAGAGGGGAAGGGGAGAAGGGGGTGGGAGAGAGAGAGCGAGAGGGGAAGGGGAGAGGGAGTATGGAAAGAGCAGGGAGAGAGAGCAGGGGAGGCCGTGAACAAAAGGGGAGGAACGAAGGGACAGTAATAAAGTTGAATGTGAGTTACTGGAAAGCTAGTACACGCCATAAGCCATTACTATAACATCAACATGCGTCTGTACTCTATGTACTAGCACATTGTAACTGCAGTGGCTATAGCGATTGTACGGTGTACATGTATGTCGTACCTTTCTTCTTCCTCCCATCTTTATCAAGTACCCATCCTTGGTCCCGAACTGAGTAGGAAAGAAGTGGCAACTCACTACATCAGCCATGCAAAGTATGTATGTTGGCATATCAGTTACTTGATTATGTATGTTGGCATATCAGTTACTTCAGTTACTTGATTATGTATGTTGGCATATCAGTTACTCAGTGTTTTCCCCAAAGGGGGTGCTCCTCCCCTTTCCTAACTTGGTTTCCTTTGATGTGGTCATTGGAATGTTTATTTTACTTTGATGTCACGGGAAAATTGTAAGTCCCCCTCCCTTTCTTTCTTGACTCAGGGGAAACACTGGTTACTTGATTATGTATGTTGGCTATCAGTTAATTGATTAGCTGGCATATGATAAGTTACCAGGAGCGCATAATGACGTGAGAAGTGGAAGAGACTCTCTCTCTCTTCCGCTTCTCACGTCATTATGCGCTGCAGTTACTTGTACATCTAATGATGACTTTCCTCTTCCAACAGGAAGGAAGAAAGTCCTACGTACACTCTTCCCTTTGCTTTAGTTCATTAATGGGCAGGAATGTACCTATTGAAAACTCAACAGTTTGTCCTGCAAGAGAGAAGCATTTTTTATGGCAGGATTTCACACAGGAAGGGAGAGGAGGGGAGGAGGGGGGAAGGGGGTGGGATTCAACCCCAGAACTTTGAAGTTGATATTTTGTTAGTCTCATTCCCAGGCTCCACTGCCCAGCGATTTTTGCACTTTGGAAAAACACAGCCCTGCCCGTGTTTTCCAAAAGTACAAAAAACACTGGGCAGTGGAGCCTGGGAATGAGGTAATTTTTTTTTGATACTCAGTAGTTTATTAATAGCTAATTTTCCGCATTTTTTGGGCCCCAAGAAGCCTCAGAGCATCTAAATTTCAAAAATCTTCTGGGGAAGCATACCCCCAACATCCCCTTAGGCTCCACGTGCATCATTTTTCCCACCCCTGCCGAAAAATCCTGTAATGAACCCGGTAATACTATAATGTGTGAGTGTGTGTGAATTTAGGAGTGAATGGTTGCTAACAGGTTTTATAACTCACGGAGTAGGTCAGTTTAGGTGAGTCGCTGCCTGCAGGCGGTCTGGCAACCCTCTTCTTTCCAGTCTTGGCGTCCTGGACAAAGTGTGTGCTCACACGGCTGTAATCGTTGCTCTCAAGAATGTCCCGCGGATAGCAGTGTCTGAACACTATCAGTTTGCCTGGGGAGGTTGGAGTACCGTATCTGTTCTAATTATAGCACCACAAAGAAAAAATTCAAAGTCGGCCCTGGTACCATAGATACAGCACGAAAATACCGCTTTGTAGCTTGGTGGCGCTTTTATTAGGGTGGTAGCATTCCTGGTTTTGAAGGGGGTTGCAATTTGTGTCTGAAGGGACAGTGCAGCTGGACATACAGGATATTGCATGATTGCTTATTCATTATGATTTTGAACTTTGCTAATGAGTCTAATGGAAGATATTAGTGGGGAATGCTTTCACATTCTTTACTTGGAGAGTCAAAGGTGCATGGCAACAAGCTCTTCCCAAGAGGTCATTCCAAGTCCTTAAGCCTACAGTACAGAGGTTTGCAGCTGTGAATAATGCGAGTTGCTGGTTGTTGATGGTAGCCTTTAGCCTAACCTACCCATTTCTCAACAACCAACTTGCAAACCTCTGTACTCAGAAGGTACATACTAGTAATTATGTTCAACCTTAGCCTCGTTCCCAGTCCACTCTTTCGTGGGGGTGTGTGGCCTGGATACGAGGCTAGTTCAACCTTTGCTCTAATATACTGTGCCCAATATAAACCCTCCTGATGTGACACACACACACATGCAAATTCACAAATAAAGAAACTCCAAAAAAAAATCAGAGCCCAACTGGGGATTGAACCCAGCACCTTCTAATTACTAGTGGATGCTCTTACTACTGAGCTACTGGAGCTCCTTACTAGAGGAGCAGTAGGCAAGCGACTAAACCAGGTAGTAGCACTTGCCAGTAGGACCCAGTCAATTCCACATGCATGGGATACCATGCTACCTGTAGATCTATGGGTGGGGGTGAGTAGGTCTAGCTCCATAGACATAATTTTCAGGTGCGGAGACCACACAAACAGGCAATCAACACAAAAACTTAAAAATAGCACTAGTCAGATCATGCCTAGGATCACCTCATTTGTTTTAGGTACCCCCCCCCCCAGATGTTATTACATGTATTCATGGACATGCACATATGGCTTCATAAGTATGTGTGAAGCAGTACTCTGCACTGCATAGGATATTCTACTGGAAGTGTATAGGCCAAACTAGGAATATGACATAGTTGTAGTAAAGTCAAATGCAAGCGCCAACCCAGGTAGCAAATATCTCTTCAGGTAGGCAATGACTCACCAGTATCATCTCCTATCAATGGTTGATTCTCAAAGTGCTTTAAAAACTCCTGGATGTTCTTAAATGTCTCCTGTCCAAACTCTATTGTCTGCTTCCTGGTTACTCTTAACTGGAAGTGCTTCACGGAGTGCGGACATCTGTAATTCAAACAAAACCATAAAAAGAGCATTTCCTGGTACAGCGTTCCCATGTGGTCTAGTGGTTAGGATCCGGCGCTCTCACCGCCGTGGCCGGGGTTCGATTCCCCGCATGGGAGGTCTTACTTTTTTCTTTCTCCTCTCCCTACTTTTTTTCTTTCTTTCTCCTCTCCCATTAAGTTTTTTTTTATACTGTTTTGGTTTTTATTATTTTTTTCTCATACGATTTTTACAAATTTTATGATTAAAAAAATTGTAAAGTCCATCTTTTTCTCATCTGAAGTATAAAGTAACAAAAAAACATTTAAAAAAATGAAAGAACATATAGGGATGGAATCCCCAAAAAGCAATCAAACAAGGTAGGAATGGTACCACAATACCCTTACTGATTGTCATCCCTATATCTTTTGCCATTTTTGCAACTAGTTCCGAGCAAAGCGAAGCTATACTCCAGTTCGATTGACCCTATTTTCGTCGTAACCTGTTCCAGCCAGTTCTCCTGGTATAGCCTATCAAACACACAGCGAACACTTACCTTCGCTATAAACTGTGACTCCTAATGGGGAGATTTGGAAGCGATCACTATCACAGTAAGCTTGCTTCGGCCTCTGGTCTTCTAAGCACATAATAGCAAGTAGCCATTTTGTTTTGTGGGTGTGTGTTTGACCTTTTTCATTTGTGGGTGGGTGCTATGGGCGTGTCACCTGCATGCCATGTGCCACACCCAGCAATTCTCGTGAAGCGAGGACATCCCTGCACATTGTGTATCACTAGTATACGTAAGTGTAGAATGTGGGGTAAGTGGTACATGTATGTAGTCTAGCCTACGAGTGTGTATTGCTGCATGTGGAGGATAAGTTGTAGTGTGAGGGGGTGATGTGCTGCAATTGCCATGCACATTCTATTCGCTGTGGATATGGCTGGTGTGGCATGGCAGGGATTGGTCTGTGTGCGTGTGTGTGTGTGTTGAGGTTGGAAAAATGGCAAAAGATATAGGGATGACAATCCGTAAGGGTATTGTGGTACCATTCCTACCTTGTTTGATTGCTTTTTGGGGATTCCATCCCTATATGTTCTTTCATTTTTTTAAATGTTTTTTTGTTACTTGTTTCTGTTGTTTTTTTTGTGGGGAGGAGAAAGGTATGAATGGTGTTTAGATGGTCTGGTTGTGTGGGGTAGATGAGTGTTATTAGCTGTATTCACATATGCTCCCATTTATGATAAACTAACAGCACTTATAATGTAACAGACACAGAATGCACTTTGCACTGCAAAGCTTTCAGTGGGACTTAAAGATATAGCAGAGTAGCAAAATACAGCTAATGTGAATTGCAGTTAAGCGCCTACCGACTTGAGAATGCCACTGTACACCCACACATTCTTGTATGTAACATTGCAATGGCAGACGGCTGTCTACAGCAGTTTGCCGACTCCATTTAATGCACATCATGGAGGTTAGTATGGTCTGTAATGGTCTAGCAGTTGTATCAGTGTTCTTACTATTATAACGTAACTACAGCAACTCACTTAGGGTCCGTCATAAAGCGTACTCCAAGTATTATAAGCGTCTAGCTCGTCCATGCAGCCATGCTGCGTTTCCGGTTGCGTTATTAATGGTTATGAATTAAAATGGCGTGGAGCTGTGAGCTTTCACTCGAGAGCGCTAGTAAATCACTGCCGAAAACATCGAGTTCTTTGAAAACGCTCTGGTATGCGTGCAGTACTCCATCCAACATGCCGCTTCTTCGCGTTTGAATCACTGTGATCGCTTCTTTCAATTTTATGCTATCGTGTCTAAAGAAGAATGAGAATATGAACAATTGACGGTTTAGCGACTTGCCGATGTGATACTGCAGCGATGCTCTCTGACAGCGTTAGCAGTCTTGTTATTGATGAAAACACTCGAGAATGACAGGTATGGCTCATAAAGGCTTATGACTACATCTAGAGTAGAGATTTCAAACAGGACATTTGTACACAGTCAATGGGGCAGCCATTTTTTTCCAGTGCCATCCCTATATATGGAGTACTACCGTACTCCATGATAATAGAATGGAAATGTATTACAATCTACCTGATATCCACTGAGTAACCCTTGATGGAGCCATTGTCTCTGTCAAATCTTGGCCGGAGTAGGTACACTCCCTCTTCTGATTGTAGTAGCTCTGCTTCTGCCTGGTGGCGAGTCAAAGTCGGATGGAACCACCTGGGAGGAGGCATAAGAGAGAGAGAGAGAGAGAAAAGCAACCAGCAGTCTAAGAATGAAGAGGTCTTTCTTCTTAGCAATCTAAGGCTTGGGGGTAAGATACACTGACTTCTCAACAGAACTATATTGTTTGAATTTCTGTGCAGATGGAATTGGTACTTTCAGCTTATAGGTACGGCTGACAACCACAGCACTGAATTGACAATGCCATTACATCATACTGGACCCTTACAATTATGATGTAATATGCTGTAATGGCAATACATCATAATGGTAAAAGGACAAAGGTCAATTGAGTAAGCTTAATGAGGAAGCTACAATCACTGGACTGGACTGGTGGACTGGACTGGTCTAAAGAGCGCCATTTTCTTCATACTAGAGCTTCTACTAGAAAGTTGGCTTTTAACTCGGTAACTTCCTGCAAGCTTGCTTCAGGCGTCATGCCTCAAAGTGCCATTAAATATGTATATACCCTTTGACCTGCCCCTAGCAGTATAGACTGCCAGTACCTTGGGCCTAATCTGGCTGTGAAGCAAATTACAGAGATAAGTAAGTGAACAAGTACTTTCTAGAAGATGTAGTACAAAGAAATTGCATTTTAGGCTAGTCCAGTAGTCCAGTCCACCACACCAGTCTAGTCCCTGATGGCTCAGCAGAAAGGGTCATGAAAGTAAAATTGTGAACTCTGTCCACTTGGGCAGGAAAAAGAAACACTTCAGAGAGAATCTAGTTGGTTCTCTGTATTCATGCTAATCCTCTATATTCATGACAGGAAAAAGAAAATCCCTGGAATCACTTACATTTCCCCAGGTGTTCAAGCCTATAAAAACGTTTTTATAGGCTCAACTGAGTATACAATTTGTGTGTACAAAGTGGGGAAGGATATGATCATTGCGCAGTTGCACATGACTGTGCACTATGTAAATTATAGGGTGTAAAGTCCATGATCAATGTTGTAAATCACCAGAGTCTGTGGCAGTCCCGGGTAGAAAACGAATATTATTCTGTTGCATGGCATCACTGCGTTCAAAACACAGTATCTTTAAGCTTTCATTAAGGCTGTGGCTCATACGTTCTGCATAGAAGCCTCAATATGTTAGGCTTCTACACAGCATGTCTGAACCCCACCCTTAATGGAAGCTCAGGGATACAGCGCTTTAAACGCAGTGATGCGATCGAAATACTTTACCCAGGACAGCCACAAACTGTTAACGATCATGTAGGTAAATACCCATTGTTGACCTTGCCGTAACACCAAATTATGCGCAGAGCAAGCACACCAACCTTATTGGGGTAGAAGCCTGAGTTAGCACAAATTGTGAACAAACACGTGAATATATTGCATCTGGCAATATGGACTAGTACCAAGTTCCACAGAAAAACCTCCGGAGCCATGCCTGCACCAGTAATGAATACCAGGCCACTCTTTTCGAATTTTGCTACATGGCCTGGAAAGTAAGCTATGCACTAGATAGAACATGTAGGCTGTGATCTGATCTCTTGTTCTGCTATGAGCTCCTGTAGGTGCGGTAGATTTATGAGTACGAATACCTACAGTTTATATAATTTTCAGAAACAACGTTGCAATGGAAACCAGTCACGTGACTGCATGTGGGAGGAGTTCCGAGTTGTGAATGTTTCTCTACCACTACACATTGCTGTCCTTACATGTTTTGCCATTTTTCCAAGCATGCATCATTACGCGAGTTGACAGGAGGCTACTTTAATACAATATTATGATGTGTACATCCTATGGTGTTTTTTTTCTCAAAAATACACATTTTTGTCATAAATGGGTTAATTATGCTGTTGGTTGAAGGTACACACAGTGTTTCAGAGTGTGTTTTTACAGCTGTAAAAATGTAACAGTTCTTGCAGGGGGTGCTGCAGGGTGTTTTGTAAGTGATAGTTTCAGTGTTGCCCGGTATTATACTTCTGTATAGCATGATAGCATGATCGAGGAAGATAAAGGTCTCTGTGCAGCAGCTGCAATCGTTTATTAATATTGCCAGGGCTTCATTTAGGGTGTGGCGAGGTGGGGCGAACAATTCCTAAATGAAGGCCTGATTGCTGCTAAACATTGTGTGGATTGTATGTACAAGGGTGTGGCAAGGGAATAAACAGCAGAAAGCTGAGTAAGGCTAACAATTAAAGAGGTAAAAAGTCGATTTTTTCCTCCAGGCCCTTTCATGATCCAAAGGCTGATCTCCCAAGGGGAGGAGGGGTAAAGAAACACTTTACTCTGGACTGGTAGGCAACTGGTAACCTCATACCCAGGCCTTCCGTGCAAAAATCTGGGCATGGAAGGCCTGGGTATGAGGCTAGGCAACTGGTGGGATGCCCATCATACTTTGAGCACCTGGACACTGTATTTTTCTGTAGTTATGACAACAGCAGGCACTCCCTCGTCTCCTTGTAGTTTACATGCTCTTGCTTGTAGATAACTAAACAAGGCATCAAAAGTCTTACTTTGCAGGGCACTTACCTCACAACTTGAAGGCAATTCAAGGCACTCTGTTCACATGCTCCTACATGCCATTAATAACCTCATTACCAGGCCCAGATATTATCTCACAACCATGGAGAAAAGTCGGGGTATCTCGCAACCATGGAGAAAGATCGGTCCCCAATTTTTCTCCACGATTGCGAGATAAAATCTCGGAGTGGAAGGCCTGGGTACGAGGCTATGTTGTTCATCCAAAGTCTATTTCTTGTCTCCATAACCCACTTCCCATTCACCTCATAAATCAACATATGCTAGCTAAAAAATTGAGTTCTAGAAGGTATCTTTGCAGTTTACATGCTCTCGGTGGCCGTTAATATGAGCATAAATATGAGCTTGCTAATCAGCCGTATTTGATAGCTAATGTTTGTTTATTCTATAGCTGCAAGACGAAATGTGGGTGGGGCACCCAGGGGCACCCAGAGGCTTGGGTGACTAATGCAGGTGGATGAGATCCAATAGCAATAAAGCAGAGCCCCAACTTTAATACTGTTGTTAGTTTCACGGAATTTCATTAATTCCGCTAATGAAAAACTAGCAAATGAGGTCTAACAAACAACAGAACCGGTTCGGAATAGCCTATGTAGTAACATTAGTTGCACACAAGTTTGGAGCAGGTTACAATAATACACTAAATATCAATGGACTACGAGAGCTGCTGGATAATGATTTTGTACTCCCAAGCTTTCGGCTATAAACTGCGAGCAACAAAAAATGCATGGGTGCTTAGATAATATACCCACCCTATGTCTATGGCGGGTGCCCCACACAGGATGATACTTTAGCAATCCAGTGCATTCAGAATCAGGGTAAGCAACTCACTCACTCAGTGTCATACCTTCCCAGTAAGTGAGTGAGACTCGCTTATTAAATATTATAACGAAATGACCGGGAAGCAAGATTATAATAGAGTTGAGTACTACTCACGGGATGTTCATAAACTCGAGGTATAGGCCATTAGGTAGTGCGGGATCCGTCGCTCTTCGCTGGAAAACAGTCGCTGGCTCCCCCTTCACCGTCTCTCCCCTCGGCTGAAGAGCTGGTGACTCGTCTGAACTGTCACCGTCTTCCCAGGCATTTTCCGACCACAGCGGTGAATCCGAATGCAGGCGAGACGGGAGAGACGAAGCGACACCGGAATCTCTAGCTCGCGCCATAGTACTACATGTAGTTTACCAACAACAGACTAAATACTTGCAAGCTAGTTTCCGACAATTAGCCCCGCCCTATACCCTCCGGCCCTGCCCCCATACGCCCCATGTGGGTATCGCGTGATTAGTTGTTATGGCGACTATTGATGAAGTCTGTCTGCTGCAGATCCAATTTAGGTTGTGAGCTATAATCTGCGAAGAGGAAGCGACGCAATGGCTGCAGCTACTCAGCAACGCTCCACCAAGCTAACTAAATTTGGACTGGAGGTTCCCCTTGGGTTGACCTACCAGGGTTGGGAGCCTGGAGGCGAGTACACAAAACACCTAGTGCTCAAGAACGTGCAGCTGAAGACCCAGAAGATCAGATACAAGTGAATGGATAAGTAAACAGTCCAAGGTGTAGCATTAACATCCATTAATGCCTTTGCAGCTGCACCATTGAGTTTGCAGGAGATACACAACCTATGGAAAATTTGGGCTCATGTCCAGACCACTAGTGTGGTCTGGGCATGACACTAGTAGAAATTCTGAACTGCAGAAGGCTAGTAAACCACAGACTGGTAGCTCTACCACCTGTGGCATGCTTACATGCACCTGTATACTAATTGCATTTCATTGCTACACGCAAGAGAGTATTTATAAGCTGGTAAACATTAAATGCAAGGAACTATTGTTGCTATAGCAGCAAAAATACCCGGACTTGTCTTAACTGTATTATGGTCTATTGTTATAGAATCTCCGGCAGTCAGTTCTCCAGTGCTGTGTACCCTCAGCCCATTGTGCTCAGTGCAGGCACCAGCTACACCCTGTCCATCACCTTCAGACCCAGTGGAAAGGTATCACATGATCCACAGCCAATCAGATGTTCTGAAACGAGTCGCATGTTTTTTGCATTTTTAATGCAGCTGTCCCATATATGTACGCCTATGTCCCTGTGGGGTCTAAGCCGTTTAAGAATATGCACACAGGTAGTTTACATTAATTTGTCAAACCTTAGTTACAGCTGGATTCCTGATCTTGAGAATCAGGAATGGTTGGTTAAAAAGCTTTTTAATGGCATGCCAACTCTCCCCATCCATCCAGTATTTATATCTGCATAATATTATATATATGTATGCTTATGTTCCTAAGTAGTTTAATAACATGCACGTGTTATTGCTGTGCATGTTTGTTCAGTATGTGGTGTTTGTACTTTGATCGAAACTAAGCGAGTGCTGAATCTCTCCATTCCTGATTCTCAAGGTCAGGCATCCAGCAGTAACTAAGGTGTTTGAGGCGTATTGTACAGTAAGGGATGGTAAAAGTGGTTGTAGTCATTTGACACCAGGACAAGTTCTCACTCAGGGATCAAAGGGTATGTGCTCCTAGCCTTGTTCACAGGGAATGAGGCTAATGTGCTCCCTACAGGGATGCTTTTGAAATCTAGATATCCATGCAGGTGGTGCCTCACCCCTCTGTGAAAAACATACTTTCTCTTCCTCCAGAACCCTTATGAAGAGAGCATAGAGCTGCAGACCTCGGAGGGGGTGTTCAACGTCCCAGTCCGAGCCCCGGTGCCATGCTCCAACTTGGCTCTGCCGGAGTCACTCAAGTTTGGCATGTGTGCAGTCGGACACAGTGTCACAGTCAATTTTGAGGTGTCTAATCTGAGGTAGGAAAGCTATAGCTAGTGGCTGGCGATGACATGCATGGCCTTATCGAGCAGCCATTGTACAATTCATGACACACACACACACACACACACACACACACACGCACACTCTACACATGCACATGCATACCTATTACATACATACACACACACACACACACACACACACACACATGCACACACATATGCACACACCACACACACATGCATACATACATACACACACACACACATACACACACACACACACACACACACACACACATGTGCAGCCCCACAGTGGTAACGGACTTCAACTGGAAGCTACCCCAGGGCTTCGAGGTCTCCCACAGCTCAGGCTCTCTCACTCCGAAACACACATGCAAACTCACAGCCAATTTTAGGTCAGAAGGCCAGGCTACGTATATGATTCTATTATACACGTACAGTAGGGCTTTCCAAAACCAAACCCATTCTATTATATATCCAATTGTCCTGATTTTTAGATATGGCTTAGTACTTATGGATTGTAAATTTGAGCTTCAAAGTATGTATAATTGTATTAGAAAGAGACTAAATAGTAAATTTGAGCTAGATGGTATGTTTAGTTTTGGAGATATGCACCCTCCAAATTTCAACTCTCCCCAATAACAATCACACCAATCTGGCTCCAATCTTTATTTAAATGTGCAGTGAATTTTAAGCACACATATCTGGCAAATGAATTCACAACTTGGCATATAGTTATTGAGCACTAAGTACGATAGCAAAATTAAGTTGCTTGGAAAAATTTTAATGAAGGGGGTGTGGTTTTGAAATCCCCTATAGTGTACAGTAGTTGGCTCTCCCTACAGTGTGGGTGGGGCTAGAAGGCTACCCAGTTGTGTCAGGGTGATTTTTATTTAGAGTGTAATCGCGTCTCTCTTCCTCCTTCAGACCTTCAGCTGCTACTGTCTATGATGCAATGGCTATCTGTAGTTTTGGCACTGGAGATGAGTGCAACACGAAAGAGATGAGACTGGAAGGTATTGGGAAGTATCCCCACGTCATCGTGAAGGTCTCCCCCGGCAAGGGTAGCGGGAAGGCCTCCGTCCCGCCAAAGAAGGTAACCGAGGATGCAAGTGAGGGACGGAGCTCTGCCAGCTCTGGCGGGGCAGTGGTGGTGAACTTTGGTGCTGTCGCTGTTGGCAGTATCGCTGAGAAGTGGATTGAGATTGCCAATGTCTCTCCGGTAAGAATATGCTGTACTACATTGAAACAAAAAATCCAACACTTACCATGATGAGTATATAAGTAAAACTGAAGGAGTAAGTAGCCTCGTACCCAGGCCACCCCTCATGGCTTTTTTTGCAGACATAGAATAAATGGTACATATTTTTCACAGCCATGGAAAAAGATGTTTTTTTTCTTCCATGGCTGCGAAAAAATCTGCGAGGGGAGGCCTGGGTATGAGGCTAAGGAGTAACTCTAAATTAAGCCTGTGATGGAATCAAAATCTCTCGTCACATGGTAAACACAGACCAGGTGCACTGCTCCACAGTCTTTTCCCTTAACTTGGAAAGATAGCTTTTCAGTGTTGCAAAAACACTAGTCGTCTTTCTCAGCCTCCCTGTGTGTGTGGTTTGCTTAAATAACATGGCACAGTTAGAGGTACGTCCTTAGGACTGTATATGTGCCGTAGTAGATTTTGAGTGGTCAGCCAAATCTGAAAACTACAGGCTCTCACTCCATCTTGTGTGCTCTGATCTTGCATTGCTGTATAGTATATTGTGTCTTTGTTTCTTTTGGGCTTGGCCGATGCTCTGTT
This sequence comes from Phakellia ventilabrum, assembly GCA_963921505.1. NCBI lineage: Eukaryota > Metazoa > Porifera > Demospongiae > Axinellida > Axinellidae > Phakellia > Phakellia ventilabrum. Next base: position 5,429,035 of record OY997393.1, on the reverse strand, counting down.
GAGCCAAACTCCAGGCATCTGAGAGGTTACAGACGAGATCTGTTTTGAAGTCATCATGGTAGCAAGTATGTGGCTTGGTTAGAGCAGCTTCAGTAGGGAGCCGTGCATCTCCATTCTCCACCATACAACAGATAGAATAGGGACTCCCGTGTCGACTCTTGCATACTTGTCCAATAGGCATACAGCACATGAGGGATTCAGTTCTATACTCAATTATCACCCCCTTAGTTAACCACCTTTTCCACCTCTTTTCTCCTCCCCCCTCCCTCTGCCCTCAGGTCACAGCCACATTCTCCCTTACCCCACTCTCACCCACGTCCCTGACCGACTCCCACTTTGGCTGCTCCCAGTACGAGGGTCCCATTCAGCCCCACGCCTCGGCCAGGATCAAGATTCTCTACACCCCCTCAGTGGTCAACGCCCACCCCTCGATGGCATTCTTCAGCGTGAAGGCCATTGGAGGACTGGGGAGTTCCACTCTCAAGTGTATTGGCAAGCCAACAGGTGGGTATATGCTAAATTGAAGGTAAAGACTGCAAAAGGTATCAAACTGGCCCTACCCAAGTGTATACAATGTAGGAGTGCCACCTCTAAGGGTGAGCTCTCATATTTCTGCAATTAGACCCCTCCTCCCCCCCCCCCCCCACAAACGGCTGTACAAGGTGCTTGAAACCTAACCTTGTACTCAGGCCTTCCACGCCCACCTTGCAGCTGTGGAGAAAGCAACTCTCCGATTTTTCTCCACGGCTGCGAGATAAAATCTGGGCGTGGAAGGCCTGGGTACAAGGTTACTTGAATCCCTGCATTATTTCGTCACGATCATTAATAATTTTTTACACAAGTTTGCATCATTGGTCTAAGTATGTATTGCACTAGCTCCAGCAAAATATGTCCATCGGTGAAGTAGCTAGGGATTTGAAGACACAAGAATCAGCGCTGCCTAGGGATAGTTATATAAACTCATGACCCTCCCAGAAACTTTAAACCAATATCTGCAGGCTCTGGCTTGGAGACTACTACTGCAGGTAGTCCGTGTTAAGGTGTCTGATTATGCTATTAGTCTGGAGTCTGATAAGCTTCCAGAAACAGAAACCCCACTGGAACCATCCATGCATCAGCTATTTACATGTAAGTATTTGTTCTTGCAGGCCCACTGGTGTCCATAGATGAGACAGTGTTGAGCTTTGGCAGTGTGGAGTGCGGGCGGACGGCCACTGGGATCATGCACATCAGGAATGATTCCGATGTTTCCACCATCTTCCAGGTGAACTTCCACACTCAGTCACCATTACACAAGCTCTTACATAATATATTCATCAGCTCATCCCTCCGTCCCTCCCTCCCTCCCTCCCTCCCTCCCTCCCTCCCTCCCCCTCCCTCCCTCCCTCCCTCAGCTCCAGCTGGATCCCAAAAGTGTTTTCCACACTGATATACTCTGTGGCCAGCTCTCGGCCCAAAGCTCCCAGACGATCATGGTCCACTTCAGTCCACAGAGCCCCATCCCCTACTGCAAGAGAGTGGCCTGCCTTGTACAGCACCAGGTAAGCCAGACTACCATCTCAATATGGCATGGGGATGAGGCCAGCTATACTTCTTAATTAGCAGGATGAACCTAATTTCTGCAATCATGTCTCAAATTTGAATGCTGTAACATATTCCATCTCTGAGATATGCATAGCTGAAATCTACCCATTTTCCATAGATTCTCCAACTTTGCCCCCCCCCTCCCCCAGTACATCTTCTATGCAAACTAGACATACTTTACTGATACATATCTCCAAGACAGATCTTTATCAGGGGAAACAAATGAGGCCAATTCAACAGATTTCAGTAATTATTAAGCAGCGATGTCATTGTGATGACATCACAATGGTCTAGCTACAGAATGTTTGACCTAACTGATGGTTGCCAACTCTCCCCAGCATTTACTACTCCAAATTCGTTTCAAAAAAAAAGTTATAAGTACATGTATGTCCACTTCAGTACAATTATTATTTCTGTAGCACCTTTGTAACATTTTGGGTGAAAGTTGGCCAACTTCAAAGATTAGCCTATACTGATCCGATGACATCAGTGGGAGATGGTCTAGTACATGGTGCAGTACCTATACTAGGAAATGGCTACCACAATTCCATTGTTAGGGTATTGGTGATGTAAGCTCTAGCCAATTAGTCCATGCCCAGTCTAGCCTATTGACCTATAGCTATAGTCATCACAGAGGTTGCTAGGCTGGCTTCAATTGTCTGTGGGTAGAGGATCAGAAGTAGCCAGTCTCCACTCCCAGCTTTTTTTTTTGTATGACATGCACAAAAAGCTGGGAGTGGAAGAGACTGGGAACAAGAAGGCTAGATCAGATGCATGATATACATGTATTGCAATCACTTCCCCTAATTAATCCTCTCTTCTCCTCCAGGGTCCTCTGTTTATATACTTCATTGGAACAAGCTTTACTGAAACTATCAAGCCAGGTACCTATTACATACTACAGTCCTGTAGTATGGATACTAGTATGCATGGACAAACTGATTTTTATAGTAAAGGACAATGTAAGGTCAAGATTGAGATTTCCTATCTAAACACCTTCCCGGTAGGTCGCATATAAATTATTCAACTGAAGCTTGTACTCAGCAAAAGGTTAGTCCAAGCTATAGAACAGATTAGGCTATCTCATCTTGTATAGCATTTAGCAAATAGCAGCCATTTTGTAGTGTACTTCCAGTTAGCTACGTACCAAAACATACCAGAATAGCATTATCATTCTTCACCCTGTAGACAACACAAAATTAATGTACCTTGGCCTATTGGACCTGCAAACTTCCAGTAGCTTCCACTGTGCTCGTGGCTCTATTATAGTGGTAGCTATAGTAATGTAATGTAATGATGTAGCTTGACGCACGTGATAAGTACAGATGCACAAAGAGATAGTCGCGGGAAACGCAAGCAATCTTGATACCAGCCAAGCATGAACTTCACATGCACTTGGCTGGTAAAAAAAGTCCTCTGTATGCCTGAGTATGTAGCTAAAAACCGCATATAATTTACCCAATGTAAAGCATTACAGGAGACCAAGGAAACACAGGCTTCCTGTGTCACAGTTTGTTCAGCCGACACTGGGAAACCACTCCAAGTGTAGTAACGTATTACCTGTTCCTACCTCTGTAACAATAGCAGCGATGTGAGGATTGCAGACAGATTGAGAAATGCTTTCCTGCAGCGTCTGAGCAGTAAGGATGTACATGTAGCCAAGAGTGATGCTATTACATCAGCAAGAGTATATAATGCCACAAGCTATTTCCTGTCTGAAGAACCACCAATATTACAATCGGAAAAGCAGCTTACAAGCTCTGGACATACATACGTATAGCATTCATGTGTATAGTAAGGTCAGACATTGAGGTAGTTAAAGGGACTGTAGATGTGGTTACAGTAAGAGCAAAACACCTGCCCAAAATCACACAAAACACACCAGGTTCCAACCTGAAAGCTAAAGGCTGTGTAAAACTAAAAGGCTACAGACATGAAAAGACTGTGCATGGAGAACTTAAAGGACTCATTTACGGTACTTGTCTAAACTCCTAAAATTTTATGTAGTTGGTAGGGTATCCCCTCTTTCAGAAGTCAGCTGGGGAGGGGTGAGTGGGGGTGGGTGGAGGGGGGGGGGGGATACCAACTATGAGTGTGTACATATATAGTAATAATTATGCTTCATAATCACCTGGTCTGTTTCATTACAGCTGTACTCCAGCCAAAGCATGTCCACAACTTCCTGACGCATGCCAAGAATGGCCTCTCCAGATTGCCCCCTGAAGTGAGGAGCATAACGTAGTGCTGCACAAGGGGGTAACGTTGTGGTACAGTATGTTTGTGTATGTCAACATATAGCTTCATTCCCTGTACAAGCGAAGTGGGCGAGAAATAGTGGGGATGGCCTGGAATGAGCAGTGCTACAGATAATATTTTACCACATCAAGTTACTAGCAAATGTAATATCATTGTGGGGACATCGATAATAGAGTGTGTAGAACGTTCTATGCACTGTATTATCCATGGTGGGGGTGAGCCGAGTCCTGCATGTGCAGGAGTCCGTCCCACTGCAGCCTGCTTGGATGGGGGCCATGTATTTGTCTTTCCCTGTGCCATTATGGGCTCTGTCAAACAAACATCCCTGTACTTATTGACCTTACAGTCTAGTCTAAACAACGTCATGTAGATATCCTGTAGCATACCTGTGCCTGTGTGACACTGCTACAGCTTCCTCCAATCACCTGTTGATTATGACAGCCTATGCATGTCTAATTTCTCCCTTACTGTTGATAAATGTTTACCCACAGATTGCTGTGGCTAATCATATTTAGTCTGTACTGTAACGGAAGATAAGTCAATGCTTAGATCACTGAGGAAAAGGTCCTCAGATGCAGTAAAAGGCCTTCTGCATGATACATTATTGTGCTCGGCAGCTATCTGTAGAACTAAGGCTCTCTATTATCATAAAGCCCCGTAAGTTACTTTCCAAAGATGGGGGATTGGTACATGCTAAGGTACAAGTATTACATGCATGTATATATACCCTATCCAAACTCTAACAACAGACTGAGTTTGTCAGCTACCACAGCAGCTATTATTTTTGTAAAGATGGGTAGGCTTTTCTGTGACTTTATAATGACTACCACTTATGCTATCATTTCAGCAACTGTTGCAGCTGCTAAAAGAGGAGAAGCTGACAGTGGACCCCACCAGTGGGAGTCTCCAGCCGTCTGAGAGCTTTGAGGGTGCCATGGGAGAGCAGCCCCTGCCCCGGCTCTGCCCCGAGGACTCGGCGTATGGACAGTACCTCCACTCAGAGCATGAGCCAGTGAGTCAGGCAGAGGTGGTGGTGTGGCATACATGCATGTGTATGAATCCTTTCCCTTTCTCTGTCCCTCCCTCCATTAGTCGGGTATTCCTCACATCAGTACAGATGTTGATGTCCTCAAATTTAACTACTGCCCACCGAACCTCATCTCCGAAAGCAAGGTACATTGCACACGTATGTATGTATGTATGTATGTATGTATGTATGTAGGTAAGTAGGTAGGTAGGTAGGTAGGTAGGTAGGTACATGTAGGTCTGTCTGTCTGTCTGTCCATCTGTATGTCTGTATGTCTGTCTGTCTGTATGTATGTATGTACACGTACAGTTACCTGTAGATGTGTGTGCAATCTAGAGGACTATGGCGTCCCATTGTTCTCAATTTGATCATTGGTTGTTTCCCCTCCCCAGCTGGTGAGCATCACCAATCACACTCTGGGCACTGTGTGCTGTGTCTGGATGACGTCTTCCTCTGATGCCTTCCGCATCATCCCTAATGAGAGGGAGATCCCCGCTGGAAAGACTGGCTCTTTTGCCATCAACTTCAAGCCTGTGAGTTACTGGTATAATATTGTAGTGATAATTACGTGTTCCAATGGTATATTATACGTACATGTATTCATTAAGTAACCATTACTCTCCTGGCGAAGGCTGTACATGTAAACTAGGTATGTATGGTTCTTTCATTTTCTGCAGGAGAAGCCAGGCCTATTCTATGCGAGAGAAATGGAGTGCTTTGCTTTCTATAAAGTGAGACTATTATACTAATGGTACAAGGTATACACTGTTTCAATCAGTATAATAGTTTATACATGGTGCAAAAAAAGGAACTGTGTTAGCATGTGCATTTATATAGAACAGCTAACCTACGCCCACTCTCTTCAATCCAGACTCTGTGTGACTACCATCACGTCGACACTGCTGCCATCTCCCCTCCTTGGTGCCTCACGGTACGAGCATCTGGCCACACTTTCGCTCCCGGAACAGAAAACTTTCTCCCCAAAGTGACCTTTGATCCCAAAAACATGATCTTCCCGGCTACTATCGCGGGACAACCGTCCTACCAGACAGCCATCATGAGGAACACAGGAGATACTCCCGTCCTGTTTGACCTCTCATCTGATCCCACAGAGTGAGTGACAATCGCTACAGGAATTCTATGCATGTACATTCTCATATTCGTGTAAAGTAGTCGCATGAATCAGTGACACAGTCTGGCATTATGGCTTATGTTGTGACCTGCTATCTTGACCGGTTGTAGTGAAAGAGGAACGATTGTTAGTCTAGGGACAGTCGGTGGTGAGTGGTGTGTGTGTCAGTTGTCTCTCTCACTGCATACAGAACCTTCCTGGTCAAACCCTCTCACGGTCTATTGCAAGACAGCTATCAGGTTGGTTGGTATATATATTGCTTAATTTATGTGTATCATATATGTCCACTTTTAAATTGTATGTGGACTTTTCTACATGTATGTATAAAATAGTAGCAATTGCAAAAACTTGACTGGCATAGAATAATAGCTCCAGACTCCACTCCCCAGTGTTTTGTTACTTTTTTCACTGTGTGAGAAATGTTAGGAAGCAGGCGAGTCTAGGTGATTCCATGATGCATGTTTGTGTGCACTTGCAGGTGTTTGCCTTCCAAATGCTGCCCAAGGAGGCCAAAGTGTACAAGCACGTTCTCAAGTGCCAACTGAATGCCAGTGACAGTAACCAACAGGTACAGTGCAATTATTCGTGTAATTACTGTTGCTATGGGCATTATTCAAATTCACATCCTCGATGTTCATTTTTTGTATATAGGACCTGCTGCTCTCAGGGTCTGGGGAGAGTCCTATCATTACCTTGGGTAATGAGGTATGTCTGCATTTGTGTATACGTTTCAGGAGCAAACACTTGTGTGAATTATGTGTGCATTCAATTCTCAGCAGTTTCATGGTACATGTATGTTGGACCCTCCTTCATCTTATTCTTATTAACGGTGAAGAAGACATAATTTTCTCAATTTACTCTATCTCTATGTATATGAATGCCTCCCCTTTCCCTCTCCATCCCTCCCTCCTCCCTCCCTCCCCCTCCCTTCCTCCCCCCTCCCTTCCTCAGAGCCAGCTGTTCTTCCGCCCCACCTGTGTGAAGACCACCGCCTCCTCCCTACACTCCCTCACCAACACCTGCAGACTGCCGCTACACTTCCGATGGAATCTGGAGGGGGTGGAGCCAGGTCTGCTTCGGGTCAGCCCCTTAGCCGGAACCATCCTGCCTCATGAAACACAAGTGAGTATATATACAGCAGGTAAAAGGAGAAGCACATGAATGGTAGTGTCCTTACTATTCAAGGAATCTCCTGGCTCTGTAGGACCCTTAGAAACTACAGCCCAGACTGTCTCACTTAGCCTTGCCTCCATGCAGGGACATGTGCACATTTCTCTTCAGCTACTTGTTGGGCCTGGTACTTTTCTCACATTCCTAGGGTAGCCTTGTACCCAGGCCCTTGTGTGCGTTTCACACTGAAAATGAGGTTAACCCTTTCCTGTATGCACGTGGAAAACAGCCTTGAGCTCTTTCATTTCTTTTCTCCAGACCCATGACTGGCAGTTCACCCCCCAGGAGAGCAGGCATTACTCTCTCAGGGCCATCCTCCAGGTCTCCCTCAGCCCTCTAGGGGGTGGGGCAGGGGGTGTGGCAGTGGGACTCTCTCCCAGAAGGGTCAAAACCGTCCTAAGTGTGTTTGGCCAGGGATCCTACGGTGAAATTCAGGTATTGTTTAAATTTTTTACCGTAATTTTTTACAAACTATTAACACCGTTTATGGACTTTATCACCAAGAAAATGCCTAAAGTGAGCAAGTTAACTGGACAGAAGATTTACTGGAAACAAAGGCGCTTGTTTTACTTGGCTCAGAAAGAGCACCCTAGTTAACCTCATACCCAGGCCTCCCACACCCAAATTTTATCTTGTACCCATTAATGTATCTCCTGAATGAAACTGGTTGTGTCATGCGACTAAACAAAGTAATGATAGTTCAGGGAAACACGGGCTATAGTCTCCGTTCCCTCCCCTCCCTCAGTGCCACCCCTCTACCCTCGGCTGCGGCACGGTGATCATTGGCACTTCCCAGTCCCACACCTTGACACTGTTCAACCCCGGACCTTGCCCCCTCTACTACCGGCTGGAGGTGGAGGGAGAGGAAGGGGGCGGGGCCACTTCTGGGGACTGCAGACAATGTAAGGTTCTTGTGTATGCTACATACTTTGGGGTTGTGCTTAAATAGCTACATGTACCTGTAGTAGGCCTCACTCTGCTATTGGCTGGATGTCCTTATTATTCAAGGAATTTTCTCAGCCTATATAATCCACAGTGAAAGACGTGACTATGTCTAGTGCTCTTATTATCACTGGCCTGTACGATGTGTGAAGCATAGTTATCAAGTGTATACAAATTTAAGATCGTGTATGGCTAAAGAGGTTTAGTATTCGTGTTGTACAAAAATCTACATAGACCTACAGTAGCAAACTGAAACCCACAAGTGGGCCAGCTACATGTACGTGGTCTCACTCACACACACACACACACACATACACACAGTGCTGGAGCTGAGCCACCCCGAGGGTGCGCTCCCTCCCCAGGCCCAGAGGCACCTGAGGGTGACCGTGAGGCCCGCCCTCAGGGAGGACTACCATTGCAGGATCACCTACCAGCTGCTCACAGCTGAGAAAGGTCGGTCTAGGGATTGAGTCATGGATGACTACTAAGCCCAGTAGCAACTATCACAGGAAACTGAATACCTTCTACAATTAGACTCTTAATGCTACTGTGGATACCTACTGCAAAATTTCTTGTACAAAGCCTGTGGTATATACTGGAATCCTTGTTGTAGAACCACATGCACGCCACATGGTAGATATGGATAAGAGGTTGTGGTTACTGATTGGTTGGACTTGCCTTGTGGTCATTAGTATTACTACCTAATCTGTGTGTAAGTCGTATGTGTCTCTTTCACTCCTCTAGGTGGGCAGCCGATATCCCTGCCGGAAGGGGCGGAGCCCACCCTGTGCCGGGTTGAGGTGCACGGAGCCTACCCCAACCTTCAGATCAGCGATGTCAGGGGAGAGGGGACGGCCAACACCGTGAGCAAGGCCAGGCTCAGCCACATGCTCTCCATCCAGCTGTGAGTGCAGGGGGGGAGAGAAGTTGTACATGTACATGTACTGTGAAATGTGACATCTTCATGGTGTATACGACTACACGTACACAGAGCACAGTCCAAGTCTATCGGCGTCACTTTGTGTAAAAGTGCTAATAGTATCTTATAACCGTGCAAAACAAAATGCTGGGGAGTGGAGCCTGAGAATAAGGCTATCACTTTGTAGAGTCCATTTGGCTGGTATGGACATGCTGTAACCACTTAATGTACATCCCTAACCCTAACCCTAACCCTTCTCCTCAGGTTGAACAGCTACCTTGGTGAGGAGCCATCTTCCACTGAGCTTCGCTATGCCATAGCCACCAGACACAGCATGAGACGCAGGGTTCCCATGCACACCAGGGCCATCGTCGACTTTGACTTTGGGGCCGCCCCACTGGACTCTGACAGCAGCACAGTGCATCTCATGCTGGAAAACCAAGGGGATGTCCCTACTGATTGGTAATAATAAGCGAAGTTGTCACTACAACAACATTTTAGTAGCTTCATTCCAAGGCCTCCACCCCAGTTTTTGTCACTTGTGCAATTTTCACAGGGGAGAACCTGGGAACGAGGCTAGTATTTTAGTGTTCCATTCTTCATGCTCCAACTGTACGCTTTTTTGTGAGTACTCATATACCCTTGCAAGCCAACATTTATTAGCTACTAGATATCAGAATGTACAAGTCTATAGGCAGGGTGTTAGAGCCCAGTTAAAGCACTATAGTAACATGTGAGCATGTGAGGGAAGAAGTACTATGTTAAGCCATCTTGAAGTAGAGTCTTAGTATACCATGCTCAACTGATCTCACTCACTCCCTTATAAGGGCATTCCAGTTTCCTTCGGACATGCACCTGGAGCCGGAGTACTGGGCGGAGACGGGCAGTCTGGATGAGGGGGAGCGGCAGGAGCTGGAGGTGATGCAGAATGAGCTATTCTCCGTGAAACCCAAGAGAGGGGCACTCCAGCCGGGAGAGAAGATCACAGCTACCTGCATCTACAGGTAGTGGAGATTGCTCTGGTGTGGCCTAGCATCAGTACAGTATCAATTCTTTCCCTCTCCTCCAGTCTCTGTTGTTTGCTGCTACATCATCATGGGGTGTAAATGATACAGTAGTCGCCTGTATGCTAATGACTTCTGTCCCTCCTAGCCCTGTTGTTCTGCTTTTTTCTCATGCCAAAAGGAAAAAAAGAAAGGGAGAGAAGAAATTCTGTCTCTGTTCTTGTATCACTTACCCATAGGCACACTCTTATTGGTGCCAGCAAGCTCCCAGTACTCCTGAAGATCAACAGAGGCAGGGAGATACTGGTGAGGCTGCCTTACTGATTGCTCACTTTTATTTTCTGCCACTAAAGCAGTGAATTAAAATGATTACTGTCCTCAATACTAGCTACTTAGCTGTTATAGTGGTACCAAGCTTAAGATTTCTAGCAATAGAGTGCTATATCCTTTCCCCTGACAGCTAAACTGGAGTGGAGTGACGGTGGCTCCCGGACGACCTTATGTGCACTTAATCTCTCACCACCACACATTTGAACCTGTACCCATTGGAGCACATGCCTACCCAAGACAGGTACGTGTATAAGGGTACCATAGTTTACGTCCTTGAAAAGGTGCACACGTGCCATTATTTGAGTCAATTATGCTATCGCCACTGTTTACTACATCTACTACCTCAGTGTTAGCCCCTTTAAAAAACAAGGTATGGGGCATTACTGGAGATGGGTTCTTGCCAATATGCATGTGTTTAGTTCCAACTGGACTTTGAACTTTCTAGAATTTGAGTACCACTAACTTTGCCACTGTATATGTAGGTACGCCTAGCTTCTTAGCCAGTGCATGTGATCACAGGATGACAGCAAGTCCAGCCTCATTCCCAGGCTCCACTCCGTTTTTTGACACAATCTTTTATGAAGCAATCTGGGAAGTGGAGCCTGGGAATGAGGCTATTATAAGGTCAGTGTCGAGGCTCCTGTAAGCACCACTCTGTCTCCGCACAGGTGTATGAGCTTCATAATGCTGGGGACACTCCCGTGGACTACGACATAGATACTCAGCCCCTGACAGCTCTCCGGGAGGACAATTACCTCATGAGCATACTTGAATGTCTCCACCCGAAGGGGAGGGTCCCCCCGGGAGGGTGTGTGGCTGTAGGCTTCGTGTTCTCTCCGCCAGAGGCCAAGAGATACGCTGTGAGTCAAGGATATTTTTTTTTGTACTCACACATTTCTGTGTATTATCCAGCTGCACGTGCAGCTAAATACATATAATGTACCAATTCATACATGTACATAAAATTGGGGTACAGATATTTGTAGTATGTATGCTGGTTCAGCTGCAAGGAAGTACACATGCACTGACATGCAGATGCATAGCCTTGTTCCCAGGCTTCGCTGCCCAGCGTTTTTTGTACTTTGGAAAGCCCTGCCTGTGTTTTTCCAAAGTGCAAACAACGTTGCATGGGCAGTTTAGCCTGGGAACAAGGCTACTTATGCACACATCTGCACACCGCACTCAATGTGCACACACACACACACAAAGTTCTGATGATACCTCTATAACTAGTCCTTGGACTCCCCACACAGGTGGACCTTCCCATCCACTTCTCCAGTGGTGACACGACTCTAATCACCTTCACTGGAGAGGGCTACGACCCCCAGTGCCTGGCAGACCAGGAGCCAGCTCTTCCCCATCACCAAGACAACACAGTAGGAGTCTCTAGCTGGGTACAGAGAGTAACCAGAACCTGAGCTAGACTAGCAATTTCCAGTCCTCCATTTGTCTGCCTCTTTTAGATGACTGTCATTACGTATTACTATCTACATGTAGCTTATGTGTAGAGATATTTTCTTTCCATGTGGGTGCATGGATTGTGCTTGTTGGAGGGCCTACCTGTAACGCATGCATACAACCCCATCTGTAGTACATTTTGGGTGTAAACACAGCTTACGTTTATGGGTAATTTGATGTGTGTATTGTGTAGGTACTGTTTTATGTATAGCTGATGGTGTAATACTTAGAACTTTAGTGTAGTTAGAGTGCAGGCTAATTGACGTAACATGTGTATACTGTTAAGGCTCTCATTTGAGTATTTTTTCCTTTGATCCTCTAGGGCTCAAAACCCACACCCACACTCATTCCAGGTCAACTGGCTCAACTCTCTCAGGAGAATATTTCATTTGGCCACCTGCCATTGTTTGCCATCTTACGGAGGATGCTGTTCATCCAAAACCCCTCCTCCCACACTCTCTCCTTCGAGTGGGACTTGAGCTCTGAAAGAGGGCGAGAGGTACCCTATTAAGAGCCCTTAAAACATACAGCTATACAGTGAATATTGATTGGCTAGCTACATGGTAGCAGCAGTTCAAATTCATGGGCAGTGTAACAGCAGTAATAAAGATTTTAGTTATTCTGATGATCTCATTGACCATGTGATTCTTCTATAAGCCCACAGGGACATTTAAAATCTGTAGGGTAAAATGACAGTGGTATTGAAAGATGGTGTGCATACATCTACTAACCCTAATGTTACATCCTTAAAAGCATGGATATACATACTCCTCCGACAGCATTACAATTTTACGGCTTATAGGTGTGTGCTAATGCTCAGGACTCTACTGTAACACCATTTCCTTTTACATTCAGGTGCTCTCTGTGCAGCCAGTGAGGGGCTACATTCAGCCGCAGCAGAGTGTTGCTTTCAGGATCACCTTTTGCTCTCATTCCTCACCTGCAAACTACCACCTTGATGTCACCTGTAAAGTGAGCGGTTTAGAAAGTTGCTTGCAAACAAATAGCCAAATTATAGCTAGTGTGTCTTAGTCTCGTTCCTGGGCAACGGAATCAAAAACCTTTTCCTTGCGTGGCCTGGGAACAGGGCAAAGTGCACATATTTACAGGGAGAAGAGTGCTGAATGGAAAATGATATTCATAACCATGAGAGGCGATAACATTTTACTCTTTCAACACAGCACACAACTTCTATGTCAGGGCAGTGTGAATATAGACCATTACTGTGCACTCAATAATGTGTGCGCTTATATTTTGCACACTGCAGAGGTTAGTGACTTACATGTATGATAACTCCCCACCTTTCCAATCCTCTTTTGTTAGGTGACAGATGAAAGCGAGATGCTGTCCTACTGGCTGAAATTGCAGCAGTGGGAGCGGCTACAGGAGGAGAAGAAGCACACCTTCACCATCACTGGAGCTGATGATCCTGCCCAGGATGTCACCATGAGACCTGCAAAGGTCAGCCTGCCAGTTGATGTTGTGCATTTGAAATGGGGAAAAATTCCCTCATTTGGTTTTGATCAAAGGGCTAGCTTTCTCACATGCTGGTGGTTATTTGTAGACCTCCGACTTCCTAAAGTATTTTTATTTTTGAGTATCCTACTAACCGTATTCCCAGGACCACATGTATGTTTACTGTGGCTACTGTAGTATATTTTCCCTTGTGCGTAACTCATAGGGTAGGAGTGTGAAGTTTAGCATGGGTAGGGGCAGTTGTAGTTCTCAGAAGATGAAAGCAACATTACAGTTTTTGTAGCTATTCTATGGAGCCTATTGGTATCATGAACTGAGTGCTAAAGGGTAAAGCAGTATATCTTGTGTACGATGAAGTGCATGCAGCCATCTTTCATTGTTGCCCACATATAATTGATGTAGCCTCATCCTCGGCTCTTATCTACACTTCACTCTGCTACTGGGAGCCTGGTATATTTTCTCACGTGAATTATATCCTGTCCACATTTATCTATCTCAGAAAAGGCCTCAGACAATGCCCAAGTTGAAGTCACTGTGCACAGCCACCAAGCTCAGGCCCGGGTCCTCGGACTCCAACTTGAGAGGGCGGTACCAGACTCTGCCCCCCATCGGCAGATCAGAAGAGAGCTACGAGGAATGGAAGAGAAAGTAAGTATTCTAAGTATTGTACAGTTTTGTTCTATAAAGCATGTTCACTGCCACTTTGTTGCACGTATGTGGTCTTTAGTGCACACTTACTTGTATGCACTTTTCTCTTCTGAAGGGACCTATCTGTCAAAAGCAAGTCAAGGCCACGTGCTAGGAAAGGGGCATCAAATCATACAGTATGTAAACAGTATACCAATAGTAATTAATGACTTACTATATACTGATGCCATAATGATGTATACTTCTCCCCTTTAATCAATTACTGACTTTATATGTAACAACTTGAGCATTTAGGACACTGTTTTCGCCCTCCCAGCCCCCTATTCCTCCAGCCCCTCTCCTTCTTCACCTGGGTGTGACAGCACAGACCCACTCCATCCCAGACTACACCCGTCTCTTCAGAGACCTGGACTGCTTCCACATCGACTTGCAGGCACTCATGGGAGGTATTCCACCCCCAGGCACAGAGGAGAAGAGCCCTGCCCAGCTTAGGATTAGGAGGGAAGAAAAGGAGGTGGCAGAGAGTGTGCTTAACCAGATGATAAGGTAGTTATACGTATGTACTTCTACAAAGCATAACCCCTACAACTTCAAGGATCCTAAATATTAATTGATATGGTTCAGTTCCCAGACAATGTTTAGGTTGATCCTATCATATGCCATATGGCCGAATATTTTCCTTCCTCCTAGGGAGCTTCTTGGGGACACCAACTTCCACTCTGCTCTTGAGAGCATCGCAGTAGAACCGATTCCTTACTTTACTCAGTTCAGCTCTCAAGCAGGACCCAGTGACACCACCAAGCAATCTGCTCTACACAGACACATCCACGCTGCAGGACTGGAGAAAATGGCTTCTCTACATCACCACCCTTCTCCACACCCCCTCTCACCTTCCCAACCTGAATACTCACTGTTACAGGAACTCACTGGAAGCCCTATAGCCCCCTGTACTCCACTGGCACAGTCCATAGTGGATGACAGGGAAGAGCAGTCTCAGAGTGTGACATCTTTCCAGGAAGAAATATTGAGTGATACAGCAGCACTTGATGAAACCATCAAACAGTAAGCATCTTAGCTAGCGAAGGCTTTAGCTATATATAGGAGGAGTCATTCAGACCCAGATCAGTAATCACATCAAAAGGGCTGTAGAATGTTTGTGTAGACATCTGTCATGCTCAATGCACTGTAGTGTGCATGCATGAGTTGTTGCCTGGGATGATGGCGCATATGATGCAAACAGTGCAGTTTTTGAGTGTAACCCTTCTGGGGCTATAATTTATATCATGTTTCTGTTTTCTTGAACCCAATCTTGAACTGAAGCACTCCAGTACCTTTCATTCCTCATATTGGGTTATGGTCTGTCAGGCTGACCTGCGAATGATGCATGCATGTATGCATACCAACCGACATAACTACGTATTTCCGGAGTACCCAGTCTTATCTTATCCCTTCTTCTACAGCTTGCCTGAATTTGCCAGCCTTGTTGAAAGTGTGCTTGAAAATACTTTGTTGAATGTTCTGAAAGAGGCCAACTCTGGAGAGCTGAACATTACCAGTCCCATTTATACCATAGCAAAGCCACTACCAACTGACACTGTTCAGTAGGTTAGCCGTAATGCAGATACCATGCATGTGTACAGTTGTTCCATTAATTTGTATGAGTGCATTGGTTCTACAAATTATTTTAGTCATCAACAACAATATGGTTGTGGGTGAGTAGACTGATTATAATGCTCCATAGTGCACCATGTCAGACCTTCATTATTGTTCAACATTCACTCTGTGATATAGTATCGCTGCAGATTAAACAATAGCTAAGTCGCTGTATTATTATGAGTGTACTGTGGCTAAAGCAGTCAAAATTGCGTGGGCGCACCAAATTTTGAGGTGTATCCCCTCGATGCTGAAAGTTTATAATGTACTGAATGCAAAAGGTGTTCACCCACATCCTATTAGGTTACCCACATTTAGCATGACATGACAATGAAGTGAGAACCTACAAAGAAGCCTTGTTGTGCGTGTATTTCTCCTTTGTACTGAATGACCAGTCAACATTCTCTTTGTGATATGGTATTAAATTGTTGTCATTGTGAGCATGTACATTATGGCTAAAGCATATAAAATATGTGTGTACGGTAATCTGCATAATCATGCATACAAATTACAGTTGCATTGCCTTGACATTGAAATTCAAATGCTATTCTGGTAATTGTGGTATAGCCATATTGAAAGTGGGACAGTACAAAACTTGGACTCTGGACTAGATGCTGGACTGGACCCTGGACTTGATGATAGACTGAATAATGGACTCATCACTAGGGCCTAGAGTTAATGGTGCCTCACAGTGTTGCGTTATTAAACATAGTTACGGCTGCCTAGCTATAGATAGGCACCGTATGCAGACCTCACACATTTTTTGGTGGCTCCTAATCTTATATGAGGATTGTTTTAACCCACCACATTTGCACTTTAAGGGACAAAACCAACCCTCATGTTGTTGTTTTGGACCCTTAAATTGGGTTAAAGCAACTCTCATGTTTTTGCAGTAGTATACAAACCTGGAGTCTGGACTCTCGGACTGGACTACCCACATCCTGTTAGGTTTCCTGTGTTAGGTTTCCTGTGTTCTGCTACTCTCACAGCACTTAGACCATTGAGATGCATATTGCAAGTGTCTTTACTGTACTAATTTCTTTAGTACTAGCTGTACTATGTCCCACTGCATCAGAAGAACTACAGCCTGACAACGTGACAGCCTCTCTTTCTTGTCCTCCTGGGTTTTTGTCCAAAGGAAACAACTGCGTCTGTGCAGAATGGCCAAGTGGAATGGTTACATGTGATGAAGATTCACAGCAAGCCTCAATGCAAATTGGCTACTGTATGACTTATGATAACGAAACTCATGAAATAAGAGCTGGAGCATGTCAAGTAGGCTTGTACAGAAGTGATTTTTACAAGTTCTACTATCCACTTCCTAATGAAGCGGCTGATCTTAATTATCACGTGTGTGCCCCGTCTAATAACAGTGGTTTACTCTGTGGAGAGTGCCAGGATGGTTTTGGTGTTTCACCGCTTCTCACCCTTGGTTGTACCAAATGTTCAGCTACTGTCTATGGTTGGCTAAAACTCATTGGTTTGGAATATATACCCATTACTTTAGTCCTAGCTGCTATTGTAACATTTGCCATTACTGTTGTATCAGGCCCTATAAATGCATTCGTCTTTTTCAGCCAAATTACTACGGGTGGTTTTGTTAATATTGCATTTGTGGGACTTGTTCTTAGGACCCAAGACAATTCAACCACTCATCACAGAACACCTACAGTGATAAATGTAGTCAGTAGCTTCTATAACATATGGAACTTGAATTTTTTTAACAACATTGTTTCTCCATTCTGTTTAACAGAACATCTTACTAAATTACAATCATTTATATTGGAGTATGCTAAAGTTGCCTACCCATTGTTCCTAATTGTAATGCTTTATTTCTGTATTTCAGCCCATGGTCGCAACTTTAGACCAATAGTTTACTGTTGGAGGCCTTTTCACAAGTACTTTATCTACTTTAGAAGGAGTGTCAACTCAAGAACTTCCGTCATTGATGCTTTTGCAACTTTTATTCTTCTTTCTTATGTCAAGCTACTGTCTGTAACAGCTGCATTGATTCTTCCCTCATACCACTACAATGGCAAAGCACAAAGACTTACACTGAATTTATATTACAATCCAACTGTTCAAGCTTTTCATGGAAGTCAGCTCTCACTTGTAGTCACAGCTATTTCTGCTGTCCTGATATTTGTTACTGTACTACCTCTTGTGCTCATTCTCTATCCAACATCAGTTTTCCGGAAATGCCTCACGCGATGCAAACTGAACTCTCAAGCCCTTCGAACGTTTGTTGAAGTCTTTAATGGCTGCTTTAAGGATGGTACAAATGGCACACGTGACTGTCGATGGTTTGCAGGTCTGTATTTCTTGCTTCGTGTAGTCTACTTGCTCTCAGTTGTATTGAACACTCAGTATTACATATTCGTCTTAGCAATTCTCTACCTAATCACAGCTTTGCTATTTGCACTTGTACAGCCTTATAAAAGATATATCTATAATGTGGTAGATGCAGCTACATTTTGCATTTTAGCTATCATCCATATGATCATTATAGCACATACAACTCTCATCTTGTTTTTTGGTCAACCGTCTACAATTTTGCTGTTGCTTTCAAATTTGTTATACTCACTTCCTCTGGTGTATTTTCTGCTGTTTTGTGTATTTTGGCTGCTTGACAGAAAAACCGGCTGCATTAAGAAGCTACGAAAGTATAAATGGATGAGGTGTCTCTTTCAAGACCACGAGGAATTGCAAAGGGAGCACTTTGATGCTATTGCTCCCTACAGACTTCTCAACCCAGTAGCATAACCATCGAAGAAAATGATGATAAAATAATTACTATATAAGGCTCTGCTGCACATGCACACATCCAATTCCAGGTCTGTTAATGACTAGCTAATGACAGATCAAGTATCAGTATTTTTGCATTGCTGCAATATCTTGAACATTGAAACCGGACATATATAGCTCTGCTGATTATTAAACATTTATGCAATGCATCCATTAGAGTGGTAAAGGCAGTTATCCATGCATTATATATAGATTGAGTGTTGAATAATTTTGTATACCCTTATTGTATTTGTTTGCTTGAATGATAGACAAAGCTCAGATGGCTACACTGGAATACTGCGTATATATAATGGGACCATGTAAACCGCATGCCTATAGAATGATAGTAGAATGTTATGACAGTACAGTATGTTGATATATTAGAAGAATGTGTTGATTTAAGGTATACAATAGAATACTATATAGGTAATTATAAACTGGTAGGTTGCTTGCTACACGTAGCTACTATACAACCTGTCAAATGCAGAAATGTGCTCTATACATCCAAAAGAACATTTAGCCAAAGTTAAGTTGCTATATGGGCAAACCATATGTATATGTCACCCAATGCATTATATATTAGTTATTTTTTACTTATTTTTGGACACACACTAGATTAGCATACAGTGCTATTGTGTATCCATTGTACTATTGTGCAAGAACTATTATAGAAAAAAAAATGGGAATGTCCGTCAATTTATTCATTACACTGTGGAAGATATTGGTTGTCAAGTTAAGTGCTTTACTTAGAATTTGCCTGGGATGTTATGCTGTTATCTTAGTAACGCTATTCTAATAGGCTTTGTAGGAACAACATGCACCTGTACGCACTTTGCTTCTGGATAGGCTACTATGGAAATGTCATAATCAAACGGAATATTCTTTGCCTACTGGGTACTTGAATTATTAAATTTACTTGGTGATGGACACACCAGTGCTAAACATAACTACAGCAGTCTAAGTTCAGTTTGCAGTAAAAGTTTCATTTTCTAGGAGACTATTCATTGCACTAATAACAGTAATTACGGCTGCTAAGTCTGACTTACAGGTAGACAGCATTAGTCATTCTCCTGTCCTCCTGGGTTTGTGTCTCAAGGGAACAGCTGTGCTTGTATACATTGGCCAGATATAATGGTCATCTGTCAAGAGTATAAATTCATTTGTGTAAAAACAATCTGCATAACATGCATTAATTTTTGAAGTGTATCCCTAGTCTCGTACCCAGGCCTTTCAGCTGCAAAAAAAAGTTGCTACTGGGTACAAGGCTAGTGTATTCCCTTGACATGAAATTCAAAATACCATTCATCTCTTGTGATGATTGTCCATGGCATAGCTGTATTGAAAGTGCACCTACAGGTAAAAGGTATTTACTCACATGTCCTTATAGGCAACCCACATCCTATTAGGCTTCCTTTGTACTTGATATATAGGTTTAATAGACCACTAAAATGCGTATTGCAAGTGTCTTTATCGTACTGGTTTCTTTAGTACTAGCTGTACCATGTCCCACGGCGTCTGAAGAACTACTGTAGCAGCCTGAAAATGTGACAACATCTCTCTCCCATCCTCCTAAGTTCTCAAGGGAACAGCTGCATTTGCACAAAATGGCTGAGTGACAGTAGAATCACAAAATGACCAAGTGACAGCAGAATCACAGTGATATGGTGGAAGAATATATAGATTTAAGAAAGAGCTGATGTATATTAGAATAATAGCTAGGTATAGAATGCGGAGAATAGCGTGGCAGTATCAGATAGGCAAGCCAGTGCATGTATCATAGTATACATCACACAATAGGCATGTCCTTCAGTCAGTCCTTACATTGTTAAAATTAGGATTGCTAATGTAACCAGGCAAAGGGATGATATAGTTACATCATGGCTATGGTGTGGTGGTTTTAGGGCAATACAAGAAAACTGCAAGTTACAACACAAAGAGATGATATAACCGATTCAACACCCCTCTTGACCTGTGAATGGTGGTAGGAGTTGAAGTGTATGTACCTGTCGGTGTGGGTAGACTTTCTGTAGGTTACTATGTACATGCATGGATTCATCTTCTTTAAAGATGTAAAACATTTTAAGCCTTCAAACAAGCCCATAGCTAATTACATCATATATAGCCAACCTTAATGGTATTTTACCCATGACCTTTTAGATTCTGAAATAAAAAAGTCTAAATTTCTTGCTGGTGTAGCTGATAATCTTTTGTTTAGAACTAGCAGTTTGGGAAAACTAATGTTTGCAATACTCACACTCCATGCAATAGGTATAAATGGTAAATATCCATGACCTACCACCCGATAATCATGTTTGCATGACGTAGTAGCTTACTTTCACTTTGAAGAGCAGTATTATTCTACAGAGTACAGAGACAATTTTACTTATACATGTACAATACTGTGCACTCTTGTGATCATTTTTTTAACCCAAAATCAACACAATCAACTCACAGGATCATTCATTTATGTAATTTAAATTTAGTTGTGTGCTATAGCTAAATGTCGAATCTCTAAGGAAGATGATTATAATAACCAATGCTGAGTTCGTATGCAAGCTTCTTGTCTACAGTGTTTAACATTGCTGCTGCACTCTTAATTATTGGTAAGCAGTTCATATTCCACTTGCCTTCCATCAGTCATTGCTTCATATTCATCTGGGTTTAGGAGTCTGTGCGGAACAGCAGCATCAAACTCTTCTCTCTGATTATTATGAAGACAATAACGTACAAATATGTGGCTTTTGAGCTTCTGAAAAAAATTCAATTTCCTATTAAGCACCCAGCACACCATGAACAAGACCAAGTACAGCAGTGGAAGTGTGTAGAGTACATCAATCAATACAAGTACGAACTTATAAGTGTAGCCAGTGAACACTGTTTGGAGTCCACTGTATATAAAAAGAGAAAAAATGGTACCCATTAGAGCAAATATGAAAGCATCTATCACATTATAAAAAGGATTTTTGTATGGCTGCATAAGTGCAAATAAAAGCGCAATAAACCAGTAAAGAAGAGCAGATACGATCATATAATTCTGAATGGAGAGAGAAGTGAGCATGATAGCAATGATGCGAAGGATGAAATAAAATCCCGCAAAGTATTGATAATTTTGTGTGCCATTTGTACCATCCTTGTAGCAACCTTGGAAGGTTTCAACAAATGTACGAAGAGCCTGGGGATTCATTTTACATCGTGTGAGGCACTTCTGGAAAAATGAAGTTGGGTAGAAGAGAAGCACAATGGGGGGTATAGCAATGAATGTCAGTGATACAAAAATGGAAATGATAGCGAATGGGAGATGTTCACTGTTGAAGAAATGAATATCTGTGCTGTAAGCCACTACTGAGTCATGGAGTTTTACTCCTTCATTATTGTACAGGTATTCAGGGATTAAAAATTTCCCCACAGTAAATAATAGCTTTACATAAGATAAAAGTGTAAAAGTTGCAAAGGCATCAATTGCTGAAGTGTTGGGATCAACACTCCTTCTAAAGTAGAAAAAACATTTTAGGAAGGGCTTCCAACAGCAAACAATAGGTCTAAAATTGTGAGCATGTAGCTTAATGCAGATATAGAGAAGTACAACCAGGAGTAAAGGATAGAACCCTAGTACATAATCAGTTGCATGTGCTTGCAGCCTACTGAAATGATTTGTCAGACAAATTGGAGGCATAAAGTCACGGAAAATATTCAAATTGCAAACATCATAGAGTGCAGTAATTACCATTGTTGACATTCTTCTTGAATACTGACGGGTGCCTTGGGACCCTATCACACTTACAACAGTATTGAAGGAGCCACGAAACGGTAATGCAGTAATCTGAGCAAAGAAGATGAACGAATTAATAGGTCCTGATACAAAACTGATTGAAAACACTATAACAATAGTGAAAATCACGGCAATTGGTAGGTATGTTACAACAAGATACTTAATCCAATCATTGGAGGTGTTTGTACAGTTGATGCAGTGAATGGTAGATAGAGGTGTCACTGCAAAGCCATCCTGACACTCTCCACAGAGTAAGCCTTTGGCATTGAATGGGCCACACATTTGATCATTGAGATCAGTATTATTGGTAGGTAGTGAATAGTAGAATTTAAAAGAATCATCTCTGAAATAGCTTTTCCGACAAGTCCCAGCTCTGATTTCTCCGGTTGCATTATTGTAAGTCATGCAATAACCAATTAGCATTTGGGCATTCTTTGAGGCATCGTCACAGGTGACTATTCCCTTTGGCCAGTCTGCACAGACACAACTGTTTTCTTTAGGTATAAACGCAGGAGGACAGGAGAGGGAGGCTGTGACGATCAATACAGCAACAAAAACTCCAAGTACTTTTGTACTGTACATTATGGCTCGTCTTTACTTCAGTTGCTACACACTAAGATTATTCGTTTTGTGGTATAGCTTAAAGTATGTTGCAAATAATGGTGATTGGGAAGATCATGGGATTGACCCACTATGTATAATAGGTTTCAGTTGTAGTCTTTGGAGTATTGGCTATTTTGAAAACTTTATATTGTCCAAAACCAAAACTGATGTTATAATCTGATGTTATAATGCAAAGCTTTATACTAGTTCGAAAACATTTACTTTGACCTGTACACTATACTTCTGATAATCTGAAACTAATCACTACATCTAATGTACACTTCAAGTTTGAAATATAGCCACAAATAATTTTTTTCCACAATGCAGCATAACATTATGAAAATTTCTATGGAGTAAAATGATCCTCGCAGCATTATATTGCTTAGAACCCAATAGGCTAAAGGGAGACATTGTAATTACATTAAACATATGATTTGTTGCATTAATGTATAATTTCTACCTGCACCACATGCGAAGTGCATAGGGCTGCTTTGGGTGGTGGCAACACTACTATTATATGTACAACTATAGTAGCTACAAGTATATATAATAGCCGTAGCAGTTACATTTGGCCATTTGTATTGATTTCTTGTATTGGACCAAAGCCAACACAGCACAGCTGGCCATACAAGTGATCAAAATTATTAAATGTGATGATTGTATTGTACACATACAGTGGGATAATCATTGAACACTTACAACGAAGGTAATTGATGGTAATCTATGTTTAGTCCATATGAGTGGGTCTTCGCTGTAATTATTGTGACCTTTATCTCAATGGGCAAGCTGTTCGTATTCCTCTGGGTTCAGGAGTCTGTGTGGAACAGCAGCATCAAAGTCTTCTCTCTGATTGTTTTGAAAAAAATAATGTACAAACTCGTGATTTTTGCACTTCTGCAGATTTCTATTAAGTACCCAGTACACAATAAACAGGAACAAATACAGCAGTGGAAGTGTGTATAGTATGACAGTCAATACTATTAGGTACTTAGAGGGGTAGCCAGTGAACATAATTTGGAGTCCACTGAATATAAAGAGATTAAAGATTGTGCCCATTAGTGCAAATATTAAAGCATCTATTACATTATGAAAATGATTTCTGTAAGGCTGTACAAGTGCAAATAGGAGTGTGGTAAACCAGTAAAGAAGAGTAGATCCAATCATATAATTTTGAATGGAGAAGAAAGTGAGTATGGTAGCAATGATGCGAAGGATAAAACAGAATCCTGCAAAATATCGACAGTCTCGTGTGCCATTTGTACCATCCTTGTAGCAGCCTTGGAAAGTTTCAACAAATGTGCGAAGAGCTTTAGAGTTCATTTTACATCGTGTGAGGCACTTCTGGAAAATTGAAGTTGGGTAGAAGAGAAGCACAATGGGGGGTACAGCAACGAATGTCAATGATATAAAAACAGAAAAGATAGCAAATGGAAGATGTTCATTGTGGAAGAATGCACTATAAGCCATAACTATTGTATGGAGTTTTTCTCCTTGGTTATTATACAAGTACTGAGGGATTAAAAATTGCGCTGCAGTAAATAATAGCTTTACATAAGATAAAAGTGTAAAAGTTGCAAAGGCATCAATCGCGGATGTTTTTGGGTTAACACTCCTTCGAAAGAGGAGAAAGCATTTTAGGAAAGGCTTCCAACAGTAAACAATAGGTCTAAAATTGTGTGCATGTAGTTTAATGCAGATATAGAGAAGTACAACTAGAATTAAAGGATAGAATCCTAATACATAAGTAATTGCAAGCGCTTGCAGCCTACTGAAATGATTTGTCAGGCAAATTGGAGGCATTAATTGGCGAAAAAAAGTTAAATTCCAAACATCATAGAGTGCACCAATAACCATTGCTGACATTCTTCTAGAATACCGATGGGTGCCTTGGGACTGTAACACACTTCCAACAGCACTGAAGGTAGCACGAAATTGTAATGAAGTTACCTGAGCAAAGAAGATGAATGAATTAGTAGGTCCTGATACAAAACTAATTGAAAACACTATAACAATAGTGAAAATTACAGTAACTGGTAGGTATGCTACAGCAAGATATTTCATCCAATCATCGGATGTATTTGTACAGTTGATGCAGCGAACGGTAGCGAGAGGTGACATTGCCAAGCCATCCTGGCATTCTCCACAGAGTAAACCTTTGGCATTGAACGGGCCACACATTTCATCATTGAGATCAGTTACATTGGTGGGTAGTGGATAGTAAAATTTAGAGGAATCATTTCTGAAAAAGCTTTGCCGACAAGCCCCAGTTGTCATTTCTCCAGTCTCTTTGTTATATGTCATGCAGTAGCCAATTTGCATTTGGGCATTCTGTGAGCTGTTATCACAGGTGATTATTGCACAGTTACAACTGTTTCCTTTAGGCACAAACGCAGGAGGACAGGAGAGAGAGGCTGTGACTAACAACACAGCAATAGTAGCTCCTAAAAGTAATCTTACAGTACAGTTCATCATAGTTCATCAATACTGCAGTTGCTACTCACTATGATTATTAAAATTTTAAATTTGTGATATAGCTACCTTAAAACAGAAATACTTAATTACTAACATCGGCTCTTTGGACACCATAGGGAATATACGTTTTCCAAATAGCCAGTACTCTATCAACTAACTGAAACCTAGGTCAATCCCAATGGCCACGCTCCTGGTACACAGCGTTAGCTAATTTGTAGCTTACTATACTATAATTAAATTAGTAGCTACACGTCATAGGTTGTTTGCTACTGCTAAGTGGGCAAGACCAATAATCACACAAAATTGCAAAAGGTTTGGTAGTGCTTTTGTAATTCCGCCATGTTCCTGCACGGGCATCAAGCTCAGTGTATGAAATTTTGTGAATGTTTTAGCTAGTGATTGTGTAGCTAGCTATTCATAAATTTCCAGCATATTTTATGTTTCTGAGTTCGAAGTAGCTAAGTCTGTTTGAAGTCATGTCATATAGCTATAGAGTATTCTAGCCTGTCCATGCCCATAGTTAATGCATGTAAAAAATGAGAGCCAGAGGTTGCATACAGATTTAGAATATGAGTAGCTTTAATCGGTGTGATTACATTCTGTAATATTAATTCCAATCACAGGCCAGGGCTAACCTATAATTATGGCTGTAAAATATTATTTTGAGCTTAGTAGCTAGCTAATCTAAAGTTTTTGTGGCTTGTTTACAATTTGAGTTATACATTAATAAATTTTGATAACACTCTTTCAACACAGTAGCTACACTGTTTTTAAATTAGCTATAGCCTTGATGAGCTTAGAAAATGCAACAACTAGCTACCTTCCTATTCCCTTGAGGTATAGCTACCATGATAAACTGCTTAAGGACAAGTGAGGGAAGCTGTGACTATTTACGTTCCCGCGTCTCTGTGTGTACTCGTGTACGTACGTGTTGTTCGTCCGCATTTATCACGTGCGCTATCTTACGTCATTACGTTACTATGCACTATAGCTAGCTATAGCCACAAGAGCCACGAGGGCAGTGGAAACTACTGGAAATTTGCAGGCTCAGTAGACCAAGGTACGTAAAGCTAGGTTAGTTTTGTGTTGCCTAGACGGCGAAAGAGTGGTAGGTAACGATGATAATTCTAGTTCTGATCGCTAACTGGAAGCGCACTAGTCTCCGCTTCGTTCTTCGCGGCGGGAAGGGTCTGGCCACGCGAGACTAGAAGTGCACTACGAAATTGCTGTGTCAGCACTTTCGCTGGAAGCGGTATACTGTCTAACCAAGCTGATCCATTCTACCGCTGCATTTAGCTTAGGCTGACCTGTTGCTGAGCACAACCTTCAGTTGGATGATTTATGTAAAAAAAAACACCCGGCTGGTTTTAGATATGAAATATCAGTCTTGTTTCGTAAATGCACACTTTGGTTACAACTCCTCACAGAAACCGAAAATAGAGAAACCCTACTACATTAGGTTTCTTAATTTTTACCCAAGGATCACAATGGTATACGTTTTGCCCCCTCCTTCATACCAATCATTATTATTACATTACCCCCCCCCCCCCCGTATTGGACAGCTCAGAATGTTGTAAAAAAATTAGTTTCGAGAAAAAGTACACCTATAGATAGTACAGTGCATAGTCCTATGTACTGTACTATCTATGGTACATAAAAGCACATAATTCCTTTAGTATTCAATCCCCCCCCCCCTTATATTAGTAATATATCATAATAGATAAAGATCATTGGGGTGTTGTTGAGTTTCCAGCACACTTGCTATGTCAAATTAAGTAATAGGGCCTGATGCAACACTAATGAGACCATGAAGATATCAGTGACTGGTAGGTAGGTTGCTTATCCAAACAAATTGTTCAGTTGATACCCTGCCAAGTGTAAAGAGTTTAAGGGGGGGGGGGGACATAGCCGAACTTTTTGTGGAATTTAAATTTGCAGTTTAGTGTCAAACTCTACATAGTGTTATACGTAGCTGTAATTTGCGGATATTAAATTTCATGGTCAGGACTCAATCGCGACTATAGCGGGAAAATGTACGCCTGTGATAATTTTTTGTAAGAGTAGCTATGCTTTTTTTTGCTTGTAATTTCTTGTGCTGCCATGATCCAGTATTTCATGTATATCGTATCTAATGGCTAATGGATAAAGGTGGAATTTAGCTGTATCCATGCATGTAATGTGTTATGATACGCATGAATTGTCATACTGGCAAATGAGTGAACACATTACACACACTGAGACAGACAATTGCCAAGATTGTAAGAGTATCTGGAGGGAGTTGGTCAAGAATGAGGAACACACATCAACAGTACATTAGTTTACTCATGCATTAAAACGGTAGCCTAGCAACAGGTATTGGCTGGCTGGGAGTGACTACTACTCTAATGTATTTTCCGCATTCTTGACCAACTCCCTCCTCATGGTCACACCATCTTGGAATTTAGCTGTATCCATGCATGTAATGTGTTATCATCTGCAACTAAATAACAGACAGCTATAGTCAAGATGACAGTACTTTTATAGCACTTGGATATGTTTGAGTTTAGCTGCACTACTACTCTAATGTATTTTCCGCATTCTTGACCAACTCCCTCCTCATGGTCACACCATCTTGGAATTTAGCTGTATCCATGCATGTAATGTGTTATCATCTGCAACTAAATAACAGACAGCTATAGTCAAGATGACAGTACTTTTATAGCACTTGGATATGTTTGAGTTTAGGCTGCTAAGATGCATATTGTAAGTATCTTTATTGTATTGGTTTCTATAGTACTAGCTGTACCATGTCCCACTGCATCTGAAGAGCTACAGCCTGACAATGTGACAGCCTCTCTTTCTTGTCCTCCTGGGTTTTTGTCCAAAGGAAACAACTGCGTTTGTGCAGAATGGCCAAGTGGAATGGTTACATGTGATGAAGATTCACAGCAAGCCTCAATGCAAATTGGCTACTGTATGACTTATGATAACGAAACTCATGAAATAAGAGCTGGAGCATGTCAAGTAGGCTTGTACAGAAGTGATTTTTACAAGTTCTACTATCCACTTCCTAATGAAGCGGCTGATCTTAATTATCACGTGTGTGCCCCGTCTAATAGCAGCGGTTTACTCTGTGGAGAGTGCCAGGATGGTTTTGGTGTTTCACCTCTTCTCACCCTTGGTTGTACTAAATGTTCAGCTACTGACTATGGTTGGCTAAAACTCATTGGTTTGGAATATATACCAATTACTGTAATTCTAGCAGCTATTGTAACATTTGCCATTAATGTTGTATCAGGCCCTATAAATGCATTCATCTTTTTCAGCCAAGTTACTACAGGAGGCTATGCTGTTATTGCATTCATAGGAACCATTCTTAGAACCCAAGACAATTCAACCACTTATCACAGAACACCTACAGTGGTCAATGTAGTCAGCGGCTTCTATAACTTATGGAACTTGAATTTTTTTAACAATATTGTTTCTCCATTCTGTTTAACAGAACATCTTACTAAATTGCAATCATTTATATTGGAGTATGCTAAAGTAGCCTATCCATTGTTCCTAATTGTAATGCTTTATTTCTGTATTTCAGCCCATGGTCGCAACTTTAGACCAATAGTTTACTGTTGGAGGCCTTTTCACAAGTACTTTATCTACTTTAGAAGGAGTGTCAACTCAAGAACTTCCGTCATTGATGCTTTTGCAACTTTTATTCTTCTTTCTTATGTCAAGCTACTGTCTATAACAGCTGCATTGATTCTGCCCTCATACCACTACAATGGCAAAGCACAAAGACTTACACTGAATTTATATTACAATCCAACTGTTCAAGCTTTTCATGGAAGTCAGCTCTCACTTGTAGTCACAGCTATTTCTGCTGTCCTGATATTTGTTACTGTACTACCTCTTGTGCTCATTCTCTATCCAACATCAGTTTTCCGGAAATGCCTCACACGATGCAAACTGAACTCTCAAGCCCTTCGAACGTTTGTTGAAGTCTTTAATGGCTGCTTTAAGGATGGTACAAATGGCACACGTGACTGTCGATGGTTTGCAGGTCTGTATTTCTTGCTTCGTGTAGTCTACTTGCTCTCAGTTGTATTGAACACTCAGTATTACATATTCGTCTTAGCAATTCTCTACCTAATCACAGCTTTGCTATTTGCACTTGTACAGCCTTATAAAAGATATATCTATAATGTGGTAGATGCAGCTACATTTTGCATTTTAGCTATCATCCATATGATCATTATAGCACATACAACTCTCATCTTGTTTTTTGGTCAACCGTCTACAATTTTGCTGTTGCTTTCAGATTTGTTGTACTCACTTCCTCTGGTGTATTTTCTGCTGTTTTGTGTATTTTGGCTGCTTGACAGAAAAACCGGCTGCATTAAGAAGCTACGAAAGTATAAATGGATGAGGTGTCTCTTTCAAGACCACGAGGAATTGCAAAGGGAGCACTTTGATGCTATTGCTCCCTACAGACTTCTCAACCCAGTAGCATAACCATCGAAGAAAATGATGATAAAATAATTACTATATAAGGCTCTGCTGCACATGCACACATCCAATTCCAGGTCTGTTAATGACTAGCTAATGACAGATCAAGTATCTGCATTGCTGCAATATCTTCTTGAACATTGAAACCTGCCATATATAGCTCTGCTGATTATTAAACATTTATGCCATTAGAGTGGTAAAGGCAGTTATCCATGCATTATATATAGATTGAGTGTAACAGTTGAATAATTTTGTATACCCTTATTGTATTTGTTTGCTTGAATGATAGACAAAGCTCAGATGGCTACACTGGAATACTGCGTATATATAATGGGCTAAAGACCATGTAAACCGCATGCCTATAGAATGATAGTACAATGTTATGACAGTACAGTATGTTGATATATTAGAAGAATGTGTTGATTTTAGGTATACAATAGAATACTATATAGGTAATTATAAACTGGTAGATTGCTTGCTACACCTACTATACAACCTGTCAAATGCAGAAAATTTTGTGCTCTATACATCCAAAAGAACATTTAGCCAAAGTCTTAAGTTGCTATATGGGCAAACCATATGTATATGTCACCCAATGCATTATATATTAGTTATTTTTTACTTATTTTTGGACACACACTAGATTAGCATACAGTGCTATTGTGTATCCATTGTACTATTGTGCAAGAACTATTATAGAAAAAAAAATGGGAATGTCCGTCAATTTAGTCATTACACTGTGGAAGATATTGGTTGTCAAGTTAAGTGCTTTACTTAGAATTTGCCTGGGATATGTTATCCTGTTATCTTGTAATGCTGTTCTAATAGGCTTTGTAGGAATAACATGTACCTGTCCACACTTTGCGTCTGGATAGGCTACTATGGAAATGTCATAATTAACTCTAGTATGGAATATTTTTTGCCTACTGGGTACTTGAATTATTAAATTTAGTTGGTGATGGACAGACCAGTGCTAAACATAACTACAGCAGTCTAAGTTCAGTTTGTAGTAAAAGTTTCATTTTCTAGGAGACTATTCATTGCACTAATAATTACGGCTGCTAAGTCTGACTTACAGGTAGACAGCATTAGTCATTCTCCTGTCCTCCTGGGTTTGTGTCTCAAGGGAACAGCTGTGCTCGTGTACATTGGCCAGATAGAATGGTCATCTGTCAAGAGTAGAAATTCATTTGTGTATCCCTAGTCTCGTACCCAGGCCTTCCAGCTGCAAAAAAAAGTTGCTACTGGGTACGAGGCTAGTGTAGCTATTCCCTTGACATGAAATTCAAAATACCATTCATCTCTTGTGATGATTGTCCATGGCATAGCTGTATTGAAAGTACACCTACAGGTAAAAGGTATTTACTCACATCCTTATAGGCTACCCACATCCTACTAGGCTTCCTGTGTACTTGGATATCTGGGTTTAATAGACCACTAAAATGCCTATTGCAAGTGTCTTTATCGTACTAGTTTCTTTAGTACTAGCTGTACCATGTCCCATGGCGTCTGAAGAACTACTGTAGCAGCCTGAAAATGTGACAACATCTCTCTCCCATTCTCCTAAGTTCTCAAGGGAACAGCTGCGTTTGCACAAAATGGCTGAGTGACAGTAGAATCACAAAATGGCCAAGTGACAGTAGAATCACAGTGATATGGTGGAAGAATATACAGATTTAAGAAAGAGCTGATGTATATTAGAATGATAGTTAGGTATAGAATGCGGAGAATAGCGTGGCAGTATCAGATAGGCAAGCCAGTGCATGTATCATAGTATACATCACACAATAGGCATGTCCTTCAGTCAGTCCTTACATTGTTAAAATTAGGATTGCTAATGTAACCAGGCAAAGGGATGATATAGTTACATCATGGCTATGGTGTGGTGGTTTTAAATTTAGGGCAATACAAGAAAACTGCAAGTTACAACACAAAGAGATGATATAACCGATTCAACACCCCTCTTGACCTGTGAATGGTGGTAGGAGTTGAAGTGTATGTACCTGTCGGTGTGGGTAGACTTTCTGTAGGTTACTATGTACATGCATGGATTCATCTTCTTTAAAGATGTAAAAAAATTTAAGCCTTCAAACAAGCCCATAGCTAATTACATCATATATAGCCAACCTTAATGGTATATCCTTATTTTATTCCTTTTAGATTCTGAAATAAAAAAAATTCTAAATTTCTTGCTGGTGTAGCTGATAATCTTTTGTTTAGAACTAGCAGTTTGGGAAAACTAATGTTTGCAATACTCACACTCCATGCAATAGGTATAAATGGTAAATATCCATGACCTACCACCCGATAATCATGTTTGCATGACGTAGTAGCTTACTTTCACTTTGAAAAGCAGTATTATTCTACAGAGTACAGAGACAAATTTTACTTATACATGTACAATACTGTGCACTCTTGTGATCATTTTTTTAACCCAAAATCAACACAATCAGCAATAAACTCACAGGATCATTCATTTACAAAAACAAATGTAATTTAAATTTAGTTGTGTGCTATAGCTAAATGTCTCTAATTTTGAATCTCTAAGGAAGATGATTATAATAACCAATGCTGAGTTCGTATGCAAGCTTCTTGTCTACAGTGTTTAACATTGCTGCTGCACTCTTAATTATTGGTAAGCAGTTCATATTCCACTTGCCTTCCATCAGTCATTGCTTCATATTCATCTGGGTTTAGGAGTCTGTGCGGAACAGCAGCATCAAACTCTTCTCTCTGATTATTATGAAGACAATAACGTACAAATATGTGGCTTTTGAGCTTCTGAAAAAAATTCAATTTCCTATTAAGCACCCAGCACACCATGAACAAGACCAAGTACAGCAGTGGAAGTGTGTAGAGTACATCAATCAATACAAGTACGAACTTATAAGTGTAGCCAGTGAGCACTGTTTGGAGTCCACTGTATATAAAAAGAGCAAAAATGGTACCCATTAGAGCAAATATGAAAGCATCTATCACATTATAAAAAGGATTTTTGTATGGCTGCATAAGTGCAAATAAAAGCGCAATAAACCAGTAAAGAAGAGCAGATACGATCATATAATTCTGAATGGAGAGAGAAATGAGCATGATAGCAATGATGCGAAGGATGAAATAAAATCCCGCAAAGTATTGATAATTTTGTGTGCCATTTGTACCATCCTTGTAGCAGCCTTGGAAGGTTTCAACAAATGTACGAAGAGCCTGGGGATTCATTTTACATCGTGTGAGGCACTTCTGGAAAAATGAAGTTGGGTAGAAGAGAAGCACAATGGGGGGTATAGCAATGAATGTCAGTGATACAAAAATGGAAATGATAGCGAATGGGAGATGTTCACTGTTGAAGAAATGAATATCTGTGCTGTAAGCCACTACTGAGTCATGGAGTTTTACTCCTTCATTATTGTACAGGTATTCAGGGATTAAAAACTTCCCCACAGTAAATAATAGCTTTACATAAGATAAAAGTGTAAAGGTTGCAAAGGCATCAATTGCTGAAGTGTTGGGATCAACACTCCTTCTAAAGTAGAAAAAACATTTTAGGAAGGGCTTCCAACAACAAACAATAGGTCTAAAATTACGTGCATGTAGCTTAATGCAGATATAGAGAAATACAACCAGGAGTAAAGGATAGAACCCTAGTACATAATCAGTTGCATGTGCTTGCAGCGTATTGAAATGATTTGTCAGACAAATTGGAGGCATAAAGTCACGGAAAATATTCAAATTGCAAACATCATAGAGTGCAGTAATTACCGTTGTTGACATTCTTCTTGAATACCGACGGGTGCCTTGGGACCCTATCACACTTACAACAGTATTGAAGGAGCCACGAAACGGTAATGCAGTAATCTGAGCAAAGAAGATGAACGAATTAATAGGTCCTGATACAAAACTGATTGAAAACACTATAACAATAGTGAAAATCACGGCAATTGGTAGGTATGTTACAACAAGATACTTAATCCAATCATTGGAGGTGTTTGTACAGTTGATGCAGTGAATGGTAGATAGAGGTGTCACTGCAAAGCCATCCTGACACTCTCCACAGAGTAAGCCTTTGGCATTGAATGGGCCACACATTTGATCATTGAGATCAATAATATTAGTAGGTAGTGAATAGTAGAATTTAAAAGAATCATCTCTGAAATAGCTTTTCCGACAAGTCCCAGCTCTGATTTCTCCGGTTGCATTATTGTAAGTCATGCAATAACCAATTAGCATTTGGGCATTCTTTGAGGCATCGTCACAGGTGACTATTCCCTTTGGCCAGTCTGCACAGACACAACTGTTTTCTTTAGGCATAAACGCAGGAGGACAGGAGAGGGAGGCTGTGACGATCAATACAGCAACAAAAACTCCAAGTACTTTTGTACTGTACATTATGGCTCGTCAATACTTCAGTTGCTACACACTAAGACTATTCATTTTGTGGTATAGCTTAAAGTATGTTGCAAATAATGGTGATTGGGAAGATCATGGGATTGACCCACCATGTATAATAGGTTTCAGTTGTAGTCTTCGGAGAATTGGCTATTTTGAAAACTTTCTATTGTCCAAAACTGATGTTATAATGCAAGGTTTTATACTAGTTCGAAAACATTTTCTTTGACCTGTACACTATACTTCTGATAGTAATCACTACATCTAATATACACTTCAAGTTTAAAATATAGCCACAAATAATTTTTTCCCCACAATGCAGCATAACATTATGAAAATTTCTACGGAGTAAAATGATCCTCTCAGTTATATAACCCAATAGGCTAAAGGGAGATGTTGTAATTACATTAAGCATATATGATTTGTTGCATTAGTGTTTATTTGCACCATAGGGCTGCTTTGGTTGGTGGCAATACTACTATTATATGTACAACTATACTACACAATAGCTGTAGCAGTTAAGGTCCCAAAATCTAAAATGCTGGCAGCTAACACTACAATTTCAGTTTCCTGTGTTTTTTTGGCTCAAGGGAATGGATGTGCAGACTGTCCCAATAGAATGCATGTTCATCTGTGACTAAATTCATCAATGCATATTGGTTAAACGAGAGCTGGAGGTTGCATACCTTTTTTTTTTGGAAACGATTATTATACTTTCTACCCTGAAGTAACTGATCTTATAGTAGCCAAACCCATTATTAAAAACTTTTACTCTGTAAGAGTGTAAGGATGGTTTTGCTTTTTTCACCTCTCTCGATCAATAACTGTACATGTATCAACTGTATAAAAAGTATTGTATTGGGAAAATTAATACAAAACTGTGTGGCTGCATTACAAGTGCACTGGGATCTCAAAATCCTTCAAGCTAGGGAAATCACCAATCTCGGCAATGAAATTATAGCAGTGGAATATCATTCCATTATGATAAACTCACCAATATTTGGTTCCATGAACAAAGAAGTGTCGCTATAGCACCAATACTAGTGCCTCGAAAGTGAAGATATTACCCAATTGAACGTCAATCAGTAGTATAATTTTATCATGTCCATTATACACAATTAACACAGTAATGCCATAATTATGGCTTTTACATTGAGAAAACCAACATTGACGTGATCGATATATACATATCAGGGCTATCATTTAATCATAAAGTCATGTGAAACATTAAAAAACATTTTTGTGCAAAATTAAAACAAAAAAATATAGGAAAAAGTCATGCAATGCTTTCCATAAGTCTCATTGCCTTCCCTCTTTAGGAGAGTAACAATTACATCATAATAGCTATTCATAACTTATCATTAGATGCACGTAGCCAAACCTTTTGGACTCAATCGTATGAAAAAGGTACACCTACGATTTTTGCATGAAGCATACGTAAGAGTATGCTTTTTTGCTTATAATTTTTTTTGTGCTTCCATGATCCAGCATCATACGCATCATAGCTAATGGCTAATGAATGAAGGTCTATTGCTTTATAATTTACAATTTAGTGGTTTGGGAAATCTAATGTTTATACATCCTCACACTTGTTAAATGATAAATAATTTACAGTCTCCATTGTCTAGTTGCGCTTTGTTATTGTGTGTTATTGTTCATGTACAAAACTAAAGATTAGTGCAACCATTACAGTCTTAGCTACTGAGTTAAGCATAATATTATAATGACTACTATGGAACAGAACATAATAAGGACCTAAAAATAATACACTCTGCTTTCTTCAGCTGAGGCTAAAGTTCCATGCTGACTCTAATTTTAAATTCGTAAGGAGGGTGATGAGAAATGAGGTTATACATAGGTCTTATTCAAGGTGTTACTGCTATGGGTGGCTAGAACAGTTCATATTCCACTTGGCTCCCATCGGTCAGTGTTTCATATTCCTCTGGGTTTAGGAGTCTGTGTGGAACAGCCGCATCAAACTCTTCCCTCTTAGAGAAATAACGTACAAACTTGTGGTCTTTAAGCTTCTGAATAAAATTCGTTTTTCTACTAAGCACCCAGTACGCAGTGCACAGGACCAAACACAGCAGTGGAAGTGCATATAGCACATCAGTCAGGACTAGTAGAGGCTTATAAGGGTGGCCAGTAATTACAATTTGGATTGCATTGATTCCAAAAAGGATAAAAATGGCACACATTAGAGCAAACATGACAGCATCTATCACATTATACGTGTAATTTTTGTAAGGCTGCACAAGTGCAAATAACAGTGCCGTAAACAAGTAAAGAAGAGCAGATCCAAGCATATAATGTCGAAAGGGGAGACATGTGAGTATGACAACAAAGATGCGAAGGATAAAATAGAGTCCCGCAAAATATCGACAGTCTCGTGTGCCATTTGTGCCATTCTTGTAGCAGCCATGGAAGGTTTCAACAAATGTGCGAAGAGCTTGGGAGTTCATTTTACATTGTGTGAGGCACTTCTGGAGGAATGAAGTTGGATAGAAAAGAAGCACAATGGGGGGTACAGAAATGAATGTCAGTGATACAAAAATGGAAAAGATAGCAAATGGGAGGTGCTCATTGCTGAAAAATTGAATATTTGTACTATGAGCCATAACCAAGTCATTGAGTCTTTTTCCTTGGCTAGTATACAGGTATTGAGGGATTAAAAGCTTCCCTGCACTAAATAATAGTTTTACATAAGATAAAAGTGTAAAAGTTGCAAAGGCATCAATTGCTGAAGTTTTTGGGTCGATACTCCTTCTAAAGTAGAAAAAGCACTTCAGGAAAGGCTTCCAACAACAAACAATAGGTCTAAAATTACGTGCATGTAGCTTAATGCAGATATAGAGAAATACAACCAGGAGTAAAGGATAGAACCCTAGTACATAATTAGTTGCATGTGCTTGCAGTGTATTGAAATGATTTGACAAACAGACTCGAGGAGCTAAATTGCGAAAAATATTTAAGTTACAAACATCATAGAGCGCAGTAATTACCATTGTTGACATTCTTCTTGAAAATCTACCGGTACCTTGGGATCCTAATATACTTAAAATTGCACTGAAGGTACCGCCAAATTGTAATGAAGTAACCTGGGCGAAGAAGATGAATGAATTAATAGGTCCTGATACAAAACTGAGTGAAAACACTGTAATAATAGTGAACATTACAGTAACTGGTAGGTATGCTACAGCAAGATATTTCATCCAATCATTGGAGGTGTTTGTACAGTTGATGCAGTGAATGGTAGTGAGAGGTGAAATTGCAAAGCCATCCTGGCATTCTCCACAGAGTAAACCTTTGGTATTGAATGGGCCACACATTTCATCATTGAGATCAGATACTTCAGTAGGTAGTGGATAGTACAGTTTAACAGAATCAGATCTAAAATTGCTTTTCTGGCAACCCCCAGCTCTTATTTCACCAGTGGCATTGTTGTATGTCATGCAGTAGCCAATTTGCATGAAGGCTCTTTGTGAGACATTATCACAGGTGACTATTCCATTTGACCAATCTGCACAGACACAACTGTTTCCTTTAGGAGCAAATGCAAGAGGACAGTCGAGAGAGTTCACATCTGTCACTAGCAATGTAGCAATGGTAACTGCAATAAGTATTCTTGTATGATACATCATAGCTCATCAATACTTCAGTTGCTGCATACTATATTAGATTACAGTTTTACCTCTCTATATAGTAGTCTTGATCAACTGTGATCAGTTTCTGGCTTGGTACTGGTTTTCAATCTCACAGTGGCTGACACTCTATAAAGCATACAGGGATCAGGCGTGTTATGTTGATTGTTTTGAGCTTGGAAATTTGACGTTTTTATATAATTGGCCTACGTTTGTTAGCACATTACTGTACTTACCGTAAACTTTATAGCTGCATGATCTTGCTAAAATAACATCTGCCTTCCTTCTGTAGCTATACGTAATTGACTTACTAGTATGGTAACTGCTTTCACATCCCAATTAAATCCCCAATTATGAATTATAGTATACAGTTCCGGACAAAAATGCTTTTCTGTGACACATATATACAACCTTTTTGGAGGCTATTTTTTTGTACTTGAGCACCATCAGGAGCTGCATTAGTCAACTTTGTTCCAAGCACTTAGGCCTAATGTGTTAACACATATAGAATATAATATAGTAGCCTCGTTCCCGGGCTCCAAGCGTTTCTTTCACATTGGACAACACAGGCAGTGTTTACACTCGGCAAGAAATGCTGCATAGTGGCAGCCTAGGAATGAAGTTATAGTATAGTTGTGTGGTATATTAAAATAATATGTATCTGAGGGGAGAGATATTTAGACACTTGCATAATATTGAATGTTTACATACGTGTAAACATTGAACGTTTACATCACTTAATCAATCTACTATTGCGCCATGCAGCTAAACACATGACTACTCTACATGTACACTTTCAGCATTTTATATAACTCCCTTGCTGGGGCATGTAATAGTGAGTTCATTAATGTATATGAAGGGGGATGGGGTAATTTAGATAAAATGATGGTGCATGATGCTACTTGCTTTCATATACAGCCTTGGTAAACTGGGGACAGCATTGCATGTCCATCTCATAATCAATCCATCTAACATGTATGTAGCTACATGCAATAGCAGAAGAGGGTGTGCGAGTTTATCTTGATTTTGTTGTACTTCATTATTGCAATATATGACAAAGTAGGCACTGACTGTAAGAGAATACAATAAATACTCATTTAGACAATTGGCTTTCACTTGACTATAACTATAGCAATTAGTAGACCAAGAGTTCACAATAGAATTGTTGTTTCACCACGTGTGCATGCTCACATACTGTCATATGTCTTACAGCTGTGTTCTGATCTAATCAATGGCTCTTCATATTGCACTTGGCTCCCATCAGGTAGTGCTTCATATTCTTCTTTCAGAAGTCTGTGTGGAACAGCAACATCAAAATCTTCTTGCGTTTCCTGAAAGAAATAACGTAAAACCCTGGTGGTTTTAAGCATCTGAGTGCAGCTTCCTTGTCTGTTGAGAATTTGGTATAAAATAAAAATGACCAAATACAGCAGTGGAAGTGAGTACAACACATCAATCAATATCAGCAGGGCATTGGAAGGATTCCCTGTGAACAGTATATGTTCAACGTTCCATGTGATCAAAAAGTAAATGGTACCCATGAGACCAAACATGACAGCATCTATCATATTGTACATTTGCTTTTTATAAGGCTGTACAAGTGCAAATAAGAGTGCTGTAGACCAATAAAGATAAGCAGAGCTATTGAAATAAAAGAGAAAATAACCAGAGTTTAGAATAACAGCAGTGATGCGAATAATGAAATACAGTCCTGCAAAATATCGACAATCTCGTGTGCCATTTGTACCATCCTTGTAACAACCTTGAAATATCTCAACAAAAGTACGAAGAGCTTGAGAGTTCATTTTACAGTGTGTTAGGCACTTTTGGACGAATGAAGTTGGGTAGAATACGAGCACAATGGGAGGTATAATAATAAATGTTAGTGTTACAAAAATAGACGGTAGAGCAAGTGGGAGGTGTTTGGCATGAAAGTATTGAAGGTGAGCACTAAAGTAAACATACATTGTACTGAGCATTTCTCCTTGACCATTGTATGTATGTGTAGGCAGTAATGTGGACTCTGAAACATATAGCAATTTCACATAAGACATAAGTATGAAAGTTGCAAAAGCATCAATTGCCGAAGTTTTTGGATTAATATACCTTCTAAATCGGAGAAAGCATTCAAGGAATGGCTTCCAACAGCAAACAATGGGCCTGAAGTTCTGAGCATGAAGCCTAATGCAGATATAGATAAGTACAACAAGAAATAATGGATAAAAAGCTATGATATACTCCAGTGCAAAAGCTTGTAAAGTACTGAGGTGTTTAGTCAGACAAAAGGGAGGAATGAAAGCAGTGAAAATATTCAAATTCCATAGATCATAAAAGGCAGCAATTACTGTCGTTGATATTCTATTTGAGTATGTGTCTGTGGAGCCTTGTGCAGCTAGTACACTCACAATATAACCCATATTGAAAAACTGTGTTGCAGTAACCTGCCCAAAAAAGATGAATGAATTAACAGGGCCTGATGTAACACTTACTGCAAATATAATGATGGCCATGAAAATTATTGTGATGGGTAAATATACAACAGCAAGATATTCTAGCCAACCATGGGAAGTGATTGTACAATTTGTACAACTGAATATCCTGAGGGGTGTAACAGAACTGGCTTGGCACGCTCCACAGAGTAAACCTGTTTTACCAAAAGGACCACACATTTGGTCATTGAGATCAGATACTTTTCTGGGAAGAGAATAGTAAAATTTGTAGGCATCATTTCTAAGAAAACTTTGTTCACAAATTCCAACGCTCACTTTGCCTGTATCATTACCATAAGTCATGCAGTAGCCAATCCTTATTGAAGCGCTCTTTGAAACTTCATCACAGGTGATGATTCCGTTCGGCCATGGTGCACAAACACAGCTGTTCCCCCGAGACATGAATCCAGGAGGACAAGAGAGGGAGGCCGTCACATGGTCATATCTTATTTCAGACTTAGTAGGGCTGCACAGCATTGACACTACAATGGCTGTTGCTACAAACAGCCTTACACTGAACATTTCAGAGGGCAGTAACAATCAGAATTCGTACAAGGTTAAAAGAAAGATTAAATATACAAATTTCTAGCTAGCTACCTTCTGTACAAACTTGCTTATATACAAATTTAAAAGAAAGTCCGTATCACTATCAGTAACTGCTGCTAGTTTATTATCTTACTCAGCACTTTCTCCTTGTGTGATAGTGAACCTTTAATCTGTCGTTATTCATACTTGCACAACATTGAGGTGTGCATGTACAGATGGGGAAAACATCATTAATCATAATATACTATTATTAGTAACAATACATTTACCCCTACAGATAAGAGTGTGATTATTTTCATAATGCAATTACCTTACCTATTGCTCGTGCAATTATTCCCAAATCACACTCAAATCCATGTGATTATATTATTGTTAATTCAGCAGACATGATGAGCAAGCTACCTGTATACATTATAGCTACTAATAATGATGTAATTTATGTGAGTTAGGTTATTTCAATGCCAGGAACACAAACAACATATACCAAGATAGTGTGTGTGTGTGTGTGTGTATGTGTGTGTGTGTGTGTGTGTGTGTGTGTGTGTACGTGTGTGTGTGTGTGTGTACATGTGTGTGTGTGTGCACTTCAGTATAGGCTCAATAGCAAAGCTAGCTGTATTCAGAAATATAAACACCATAGCTTTCATGCCAGTTCTTTCAATACCAGAGGCATAACAAAATGGAGAGAGAGAGATCCAAACATGCAGTGTGGTGGCCTGGTCAAGAGAAAGAATAGCAAGGAGAGGACTTTGATGCTGCTGTTCCACACAGACTCCTAAACCCACGAAGTACTGACTAAGCAGTCAAGCAGATTACGAACAACGAGAGAGAGAGAGAACAGCAGCAACAGTTATGGAACCATAATTATGATGAATGTAAATTCTATGTTAAACTTTTCTGACATATTATTGTAATGCCTATGAAACTTTATGATTACGCTATTGGTTTCTTCATTCAATCAGCCACAGGTACGCAAATTGAGGTACTATTGTAGCATCCATTAATACAGACTTGTAAAGGGTTACTTCTGGGTTTCCAAGCTAGACGAGTATACTCTGATGTGATGCATACTCTACTGTATGTGGCAGCATACTAGTAACTAATTAATTTACAGTAACATATAATAAGACAGCCCACATAGCTACTAAATTGGAGGCCTCCTGTTAGTATGTAGCCTATTTATTTTTCATATCATGAGACTGCCAATTAAGTGGCAGTTCTGGAGGACAACGCAAGTACCTTTTTTTGTCATTTTCAGGACAATGGGTCTCTGGCCTTGCCCCAGAGAAAAGGACTCAACTTTACACCTTGAAAATCCTATGCACAGTGTAGGTGTATATGTGTGTGTGTGTGTATTCGTGCTAGTGTGTGTTGGTGTAGCTGTGAGTCGTGGACTAAAATCAATGTCTGTTCAAATAATTGGAGTGAGTATTAGCAAGCCTCACACTAGCAAGTTGGCTATGCTTTTATGTCTGCCTGCATGTATGACGCGTACGTCTGTTCATATAGTTACACCTTCAATGATGTTTACCTACACCATTATGGCACATACTGACATTAATTTTACTGCTCATTATTGCATGCAGAAGAGCTAACTGGACTAACAAACATTTTATGCCTGAGGTAGATCTACAGCCGGAGGGGAAGTAATCAACCTATAGCATAATGGATGATTTTATGTGTCCATGTGTGTGTATATATAGCATGTATGTGTTTGTATGTGTGAGTGTATGTGTGTGTAAGCTGATTACTTTTGGCTTAGCGTCTTCCCCAGTCTCCACCACCCAGTATTATTTTGCATGTCGGAAAACACAGGCAGGGGGTCCGGTGCGTGATGGTGTGTATGTGTGTATGTGTGTGTGTGTGCTATATAGATAATATTTCTGTCTAGTGTTGTTACTCAAAGCATACTGTGTTTATATATTTGATGAATGTTTGTGCTTTCCAAAAGGATCATAGGTTTGATGAATGTTTGTGTTTACATATTTGATGAATGTTTGTGCTTTCCAAAAGGATCATAGGTTCATATATAGTAGAATTGAAAAAATAGTACTGTTGATTCAGTTTCATGGACATTAGTTGATAATAATCCCAAAACAGGCTAGCTTGATAAAGGTTTCACTGCACATTTGTCAGTTTCATAATTTACAGTAGCTAAAATGAGTCAGTGCATGCTTATAGCGGCCATAGCAGCTTTATCTTTGACAAGCTGTGTGTGTGTCATAGCCACACCACCTGACGATAAGGCAACAAGCCCATCTTGTCCACCTGGATTTATGCTTCAGGGCAATGGAAGTAATTGCATCTGTGTAAACTGGCCCAATAGAATAGTCAAATGTGATGAAGACTCAAAGAATGCCTCAATGCGAATTGATTACTGTATGACCTATGACAATGAAACTGGAGAAATAAAAGCTGGAGCGTGTTTAAGAGGTTTCTTTAGAAGTGACTCGTACAAATTTTATTATCCACTCCCAAATGATGTGTCTGCACTTGATGAATATGTATGCGCGCCACTTAATCGCAAAGGGAAAATCTGTGGAGAATGCGAAGATGGTTATGCTGTTTCTCCTCTCTTAATAACGGTTTGTGCAAATTGCAGTGATGGTACTACTAATAGTTGGATAAAATTTCTTGCCTTTGTGTATCTACCAATCACAATTGGTTTATTGATTATTGTGGTATTTGGCATCAGTGTAGTATCAGGTCCTGTCAATGCATTCATATTTTTCAGTCAAGTTACTACAAGCTACCTTCATTTTGTATTTATTGAGGCTACCCTGAAAGCCCAAGAAAGCACTAGCACTCACTTCAAAGTCAGTACTCCAGCAATGGTGCTTGATGGTTTTTATAGCCTTACGAATTTGAATTTTTTTAACAATTTTATTCCGAGGTTTTGTCTGACAAAGCACC
This sequence comes from Phakellia ventilabrum, assembly GCA_963921505.1. Lineage (NCBI taxonomy): Eukaryota > Metazoa > Porifera > Demospongiae > Axinellida > Axinellidae > Phakellia > Phakellia ventilabrum. The sequence continues at coordinate 5,385,351 of OY997393.1, read as the reverse complement.
TTAACAGGCTGGAAGCAATTTCACTTGAGTATGCCAGTGCAGCGTATCTCTTTGTTTTTCTAGTCCTCATTTACATTTGTATACAATTACATGCTCGTGACTGTAGGTTCATTGTTTGTTGTTGGAAGCCTTTTCATAAGTTCCTTGTCTACTTTAGAAGACGTGTTGACCCAAAGACTTCTTCTATTGATGCGTTTGCAACGCTCATACTCCTTTCATATGTGAAGATTGTAACTGTTACAAACTTCTTAATATTAGCTTCGTCTATATATAATGATAGAGGAGAGAAATTCAGCACTCCAGTAGTATATTATGATCCAAGTATTCCATACTTCCATAAGGAACACCTCCCACATGTCCTCTTTGCTATTGTCATTTTTTTAACATTTGTTCTTTTTCCACCTCTCCTACTTCTGTTTTACCCAACTGCTTGTTTTCAAAAGTGTCTGACACACTGCAAAATGAACTCACAAGCTCTTCGTACTTTTATTGAGATATTTAATGGTCACTTCAAGGATGGTACAAATGGCACACGCGATTATCGCTTCTTTGCTGGACTTTATTTCATACTGCGCATCATTGTCCTCATAATGTCATTTACAGGACCTCAATTTTACATAGCTATATCTGCTATTCTATATTCACTTATAGCACTATTGCTTATACTTATGCAACCTTACAAGAAGCAAATTTATAATGTAGTAGATGCTCTAATATTCATTCTCATGTCTATTATTTACTCTGTTATTGTAATTCAAACAGTTTTAGTGTTTTTTTATGATCACATATCTGCAAAACTATCAGTAATTGCGCATATCCTATACTCTCTGCCACTACTGTGTTTGATCATCTTCATCATGTGCTGGATACTGAATCAGAAAACCAATTGCATTCGAATGCTTCGAAAATACAAAGTTCTCAGTTGCATCTTTCAAGATGGTGATGAAGTGGCAAGGGAACACTTTGATGATTCTGTTCCAGACAGGTTGCTAAATCCAACTGACTATAAAGAGCTATAGTGTAACACTTCTTGTCAGACCTAGTATTAGATATATATTTGGAGTATTTTTTCTTCCTATGTATACCTTCAGTGATGTTTTCATGCACACTAGTATTACCAGGTAAACAGCTACAACACCAGTTTGGTTGTCCTATTCACCATACTGCTTATAATTGCATGCAGGATTGCAGGTGTAGGTTGCAGACATGCATTTTGACTAAGAAGAACTATAATAGTTAAGCAGTATTTTCTGTCAGAAGTGCATCTACTGTAATTTATGCCTGCATTATTATGTTATCAGTCTAGTGGAGCATGTCCCCCAGACACCCCTATAGGCGTCACAATGTTTGCACATTTTTTTCCAACCCCTGAAAATCCTGTATGAAACCTTCTAGGACAATTGTTAAAGGTAACAATAATTCTTCCAAATCTTTACCACGTTTTATAAGTAGACCTACTGTACCAGAAGGCAGATGGTAAAAGCTTTGATGAAGAGACTATAGATCCGCACAAGCATACTCCTTGTCTCATAGACAAATGGAATTATGCCCTCTAACTTTATATTATTTTGTTTTTCCAAGAAAATTTCAATTGGACCAATAGTACATACACATGTAAAGCACAATTTCCCTATTCAGAGAGCGAAGTAAAATTTAATTTCATATTTCCATTCTCGAGAGCAAGCAAAATGCAGTTCAGGTACTAATTTTCATACTTCCATTCTTTAGAGAGAAATTTCTTCTGTACCTTCAACATTTATAAGTACATGCAATATAAATTTGCATCTGTGTTTTGCTTTCCCATTAATTTTTTGCCATATTTGCTGAGAAGAACAGCATCTTGTAAGTTTCTATTTTGTGTTTAAATTTCCTGTGCATACAAAGGACAATTAAATTGGCTAAAATTCCTTTTTCTAGAAAATGCATTTTTCAATTGGACACACCTTTACTAAACAGGGTACTGTTCTTCCTACCTCAAGTTTTCTATACTATAGAGTCTGCTACCCAGACCCATCACAACGGGAAAATGTTTTGTCAATGACCGCAAAACATCCTTTCAATGATTGCAAAACACTTATACAATTACAACCGCAAAAACATTTGCGAAGAGGCTATGCCTACACTCTTAGAGTTTTATCCTGATTGAAGCCAGTATCATTGGAAAGTGAATGTACTTTCTAATTGCTTGATTTATGAAAGCAACTGGAGTAACTACAGGAATTTGGGAAATTTTTGTTTGATGATAAGTCCTGTATGTGCATGCAATTGTCAGTCTTCTCACTACAAGTTGTCGGTTTTTACCAGATACAGTAAGATGAGCCAGTGCATGATTGTAGCTGTCATAGCAGCTGTATCTTTGATAAGTAGTGTTTGTGTTGTGGCCACACCAGAACAACAAACTGACAGTAAGGCAACCAGCCCCTCTTGTCCACCTGGATTTGTGTCTCAGGGCAACGAAAGTAGTTGTGTTTGTGGAAACTGGCCATATAAAATAGTCAAATGTGATGAACGTTCAAAGAATGCCTCAATGCTAATTGGCTTCTGTATGACGCATGACAATGAAACTGGAGAGATCACAGCTGGAATGTGTCCAACAGGCGCTTACAGAAGTGACTCCTACAAATTTTACTACCCGCTCCCAAATGAGGTGTCCTCACTTGATGAACATGTGTGTGGGCCACTTAATAGCAAAGGAATGCTCTGTGGAGAATGCAAAGATAGTTATGCTGCTAGCCCTCTCTCTAAGCTCTCAATAAATGCTTGTGTAAGTTGCAGTGACGGTACTTCTAACAGTTGGATAAAATTTCTTGCCTTTGTGTATCTACCAATCACAATTGGTTTAATGATTATTGTGGTATTCGGCATCAGTGTAGTATCAGGCCCTGTCAGTGCATTTATTTTTTATAGCCAAGCTACTACAGGTTTTATTTTCATTGGAAGCATCTTAAAAGCACAAGAAAGCACTACAATCCCTTATGAAGTCAGTATTCCAAAAAAGGTAGCTAATGGCTTTTACGGTATCTCAAATTTGTATTTTTTTAACGATATCATTCCTGGTTTTTGTTTGACAAAGAATCTCAACAGGTTGGAAGCAATTTCACTTGAGTATGCCAGTGCACTGTATCCCTTTGTTTTTCTAGTCCTCCTTTACATTTGTATACAACTACATGCTCATGACTGCAGGCTTCTTGTTTGTTGTTGGAAGCCATTTCATAAGTTTTTTATCTACTTCAGAAGGACTATTGACTCAAAGATTTCTTTCATTCATGCATTTGCAACTCTCATACTTCTTTCATATGTGAAGTTTTTAGCTGTCACAAGCTCCTTATTGACAGAGAATCCTGTATATAATGCTAGAGGGGAGAAAATAAGCACCCCAGTTTTTGCTCTTGATGCGAGTATTCCATACTTCCATAAGGAACACCTCCCACTTGCCCTTTTAGCTATTGTCATTGCTTTGACATTTGTTCTTATTCCACCTCTCCTACTGCTGTTTTACCCAACTGCTTGTATTCAGAAGTGTCTGACACACTGCAAAATGAACTCCCAAGCTCTTCGTACTTTTATTGAAATATTTAATGGTTACTTCAAGGATGGTACGAACGGCACACGTGATTACCGTTTCTTTGCAGGACTTTATTTTATTCTACGCATAGTTACCCTTGTGATTGCAAACATGCTTGGTCTGCAGTATATAGCAATGTCTGCTGTGCTGTATTCATTTATGGCATTTTTATTTATACTTGTGCAACCTTACAAGAAGCAAATACATAATGTAGCAGACGCTTTCATATTTACTATTATGTCTATTGTCTACACTCTCATTTTAATTCAAGTAATTCTGTTGCTATTTTTGGATCACATTTCTGAAGGGATATCAGTTATTGTGAATATTCTATATTCACTTCCACTACTGTGTTTGATTATTTTCATTATGTATCGGATACTGAACCAGAAAACCAATTGCATTCAGAAGCTTCGAAGTTACAAAGTTCTCAGTTGTATCTTTCAGGATGGCACTGAAGTGGCAAGGGAGCACTTTGATGACTTTGCTCCAGACAGGTTGCTGAACCCAAGTGACTATGAGGAATTATACTAAATGTGCAACCCTTCCTGTCAAACATAGTACTGGACAGTTTTTATGTTTCCCTCCTATATGCACCTAATGATGTTTACACAGACTATTATACTTTTTATAACAACATCAGATCAGTCTTGTTGTGGTGTTGACCTTTATTGCTCAATCCAAATAACTATCAAGAACTATAGTAGACATAGCTACAACACCCCCTATTGGACTACAGTTTTTATGTTGCATACACACTATAATTACACTCTTACTATTATTTTGAGTATATAATTGTGATGTTGAGCTTTACTACTCTGGATTGCAGATAAAGACTGCAGGTATGGCTATGCAAACGTGTATATGAGAGTTCAAGTTTGCTTTTGGTAGCTTTAGGGCCACAAAAGGTCAGATAAATAATTACGCTCTATATGAAGGATTTTTCGGTGGGGGGGGGGAACATGAACTACTTACACCTCTCTAGGAGGGTCTTCCTATAGAAAATGTAGGTGCTCTGAGCTTAAGGTGCTTTAGTTAGTTCTCAGAGGCCAAAAAGTTGGATACAGGCTACTAAGTTCGGAAATTTTATTTCGGGGGAAGGGGAGGGGGAGGAGGGGGGGGGGTAACTCTTGCTGAGAGGGGGGAAACTCTCGCTGGGAGTCGAGAAATTCCCTTTTTGTGTCATCTTGCTAAGGGACAAGAATCAGTCCAGCTGCCCTATTGCATGACCTTTGCTATTCATGAGTGCATATAAAATTGCATATAAACACTAAACAGCCGACAGCTATTGCCATTTTATGCCAGATGTAGATACCGTTGGTAGTTATTTAAGTATTCAGCAAATAGTTTTTCAATAACTGCACAAATATATATGTAAATCCTTACAGAAACCTGTTTCATTTGAAAGTGAAGGTGAGCTTGCTAATTGTTTATGGAATTTTGATTTGTGATAAGCAGCTGAATCCTTGGAGTATTGATTAGGAGTGTAGTTCTTCACTACAAGTTTATCAGATACTGTAAGATGAGCATGTGCATGATTACAGCAGTCATATATATGCAAGTGAAGGTACTCACTAATTGCTTATGGAATTTTGATTTGTGAAAAGCAGCTGCATCATTGGAGTGCTCATAAGAGTGTAGTTGTTCAGTACAAGTTTATCAGATACAGTTAAGATGAGCCTGTGCATTATTACAGCAGTCATAGCGGTTGTATCTCTGACAAGCAGTGTGTGTTGTAGCCACACCAGAACAGAAATCCGACAGTGAGGCAATCACCCCCTCTTGCCCACCTGGATTTGTTCCTCAGAACAACGGAAGTAGCTGTGTCTGTGCAAACTGGCCCAATAAAATAGTCAAATGTGATGAAGACTCAAAGAAAGCCTCAATGCGAATTGATTACTGTATGACCTATGACAATGAAACTGGAGAGATAACAGCTGGATTATGTTCGACTGGGATATTTAGAGATAATTCTTACAGATTTTATTATTCCCTCCCAAATGAGGTGACTGCACTTGAAGAACATGTGTGTGGGCCACTCAATAGTCAAGGGATACTTTGTGGAGAATGCAAAGAAGGTTATGCTGCTTACGCTCTCTCAATAAATGCTTGTGTAAATTGCAAAGATGGTACTTCTAATAGTTGGGTAAAATTTCTTGCCTTTGTGTATCTACCAATCACAATTGGTTTATTGATTATTGTGGTATTCGGCATCAGTGTGGTATCAGGCCCTGTTGGTGCATTTATTTTTTATAGCCAAGCTACTACAGGATACATCCATTTTGTATTTATTGGAAGTGCCTTAAGAGCACAAGAAAGTACTACGACCCCTTATGAAGTCAGTACTTCAGCAATGATACTTGATGGCTTTTACAGTCTTTCAAATGTGAACTTTTTTTACACCTTCATTCCTGGGTTTTGTCTGACAAAGCACCTTAACAGGCTGGAAGCAATTTCACTTGAGTATGCCAGTGCACTGTATCCCTTTGTTTTTCTAGTCCTCCTTTACATTTGTATACAACTGCATGCTCATGACTGCAAGATTCTTGTTTGTTGTTGGATGCCATTTCATAAGTTCTTTATCTACTTTAGAAGGAGTGTCGATCAACAAACTTCATTCATTGATGCATTTGCAACTCTCATACTTCTTTCATATGTGAGGCTCTTAACTGTCACAAGCTTCTTATTACTAGGTTTTAACTATGTGTACAACAGTCAAGGAGAAAAAATTGGCCCTCCAGTGTTTCATTATGATGCAAGTATTCCATACTTCCATAAGGAACACCTCCCATTTGCCCTCTTAGCTATTTGTATTCTTTTGACATTTATTCTTCTTCCACCGCTGCTACTTCTGTTTTACCCAACTGCTTGTTTTCAGAAGTGTCTGACACACTACAAAATGAACTCACAAGCTCTTCGTACTTTTATTGAAATTTTCAATGGCCACTTCAAGGATGGTACAAATGGCACACGTGATTATCGTTTCTTTGCAGGATTTTATTTTATACTGCGCATCATTGCTCTCATGATTTCTGTCATAGAATCCGGGTTTTATAACCTAGCAATATCTGCCATATTGTATTCATTTATGTTTATTCTTGTGCAACCTTACAAGAAGCGAATCAATAATGTAGTAGATGCTTTCATATTCACCATTATGTCTACTCTGTACACTCTCACTTTAATTCAAATGATTTCTTTGCTAGTCGCTGATAAGGGACTTTCAGTAACTATACATATCCTATATTCACTTCCACTACTGTGTTTGATCATCTTCATCATGTGCTGGGTACTTAACCAGAAAACCAACTGCATTCAGAAGCTTCCAAGATACAAAGTTCTCAGTTGTATCTTTCAAGACAGCACTGAAGTGGCAAGGGAACACTTTGATGACTTTGCTCCAGACAGGTTGCTGAACCCAACTGACTATGAAGAGTTATAGTCAACATGCAATGCTTCCTGTCAAACCTAGCTACAGCACCAGACAATTTTTGGGAGTATGTTTTCACCTTACATGTATACCCCTTACCTGCATTATGTTTATATACACTAGTATTACCAGACGCAAACAACTATAATATTTTTTTTGAAATAACACCAGTCTAGTTATGGTATTGATCTTTATTGCTAATAATTGTATGAGGTTGCAGCCCTTGAATCTGTGAGGCTATTAATGTCTTGGAGCTATATAGCATACTAAAATACAAAATCGTTTAAATTAATAGGCAAGTAGTGTGTAAGTCTGGGACACTGGTATAACATTTTGTGTATAGCTAGAGAATTAGATTTGGCAATTTAGTAAATAGTGACGTCACTAACCAAATTAATTTTCCGCCACACGACCCTCCTGAATGTGTCAGGACAGAGATGGCATTATACAAGTAGTTAGCAAGAGAATAACCTGTACTTCTAATGTACAAATATTGAGAGAGGTAACATTATCAAAGTAAATGTTACCTTGAAAGTGAGTCAGAGAGTGGCTTCTAGATAGCATGGGTGGCAGCTAATGCATTTTCCACTGGAGTTTTACCAAAGTCTTATTGGGCCATTTTGCGGTACGAAATAAATTCCCATCAAATTTTCAAACTAGCTATACAGCAGTAAAGGTACTGTTGGTAATAGTCTACTCCCAAATAATCACAAGCTCATTGGTATACTCACTCTACCAGAGTACACAACAGACAGACAGCAGTACTCACCTCTCGATGTCCTCCACTGGGTAATAGCTCATTCCAGGACTTTTGTAGGAGCTAAGAGGATGGGTTAGCATGGGAGTTGCCCAGTCCAATGCCACCAGTGAGCAGGAAACGCCATTCGGACTCCTCCAACCTGTGGTTGTCCTTCATAAGATTCAATTCATGCACAGTACGAGGAGAACAGATGAGAAAGGGGATGCGTATAGCTATAGCAGTTCAGCTTTCAGCTGTTGTTGTTTTTAAAAAATATGTAAATTTCTTTGAAATGCGGTTGAAAGCATGGCTAAATCATTAATGTTCCCAGACCTTCAACTCTGTACACTTATTACTTGTGGCAGGGCTGATTATATTCAGGAGCCACATGGAGAGCATGGGCTCCTGGCATATTATAAGCTACTATATATATGTTCAAGTATAAGAGTTGGAAGCAGGTCATCAAAGCTAGGCCTGTGAATGAGTAACGCAGCTTAGGAATTCTTATTTGAGACCGAGAGTATGTGGTCTGCTGTATGTGTGCATGTGTGTGTATGTGTGTGTGTTTCTGAAATGTAAGAGTAGATGCCGTTCTATATATCGTATACATTTGGTGAGTCAAATGAACATTTCAGCTGTAAGAAATACATCAACACCTAGCCTCGTTCCCAGGGTCTTGTGGAGGAGAGAGTAAGAGCCTGGGAATGAGGCTAATCGACACCCTGCCACATTCTGAAATCGTAGCTACTTGTGCTAAAACAGATACCTGCTTCCTGAATCGCTCCTGTACTTAGTTGGTCTCTTGGATGAAAACCAGCTGCACTAGGAGGCTCCAGAGGTTCAAAGTTTGTGCTGTCTGTCAGGTTAAGGTTTGAAGACTGAAGAAATTCTAGCCTGAATTCCTAATTCTGGTTTCACTAAAAACAGAACCCAGACAGCAGAGTGTTTTCAAAATTCCCCCAAATAAATTCATATTGAAAGCAAATTCCTCTAACTTTATTCTTTCAATGGCAAACAAACAAAAATATGCACACACAAAAACAACAACAACAGAATACCATGCAGCCAAATGCATATTGCTTGCCCACTAATAACTTCCAGGCAGTAATTCATACAGCTCTCTAGAGTTTGTGTCAGCGTTCCCTCCACAATCGCCTCCCTTAGGACAAACTTCACAAAAGGACCCTTCAGGTGTTCGTATCGGAACTCTCTGAGACACTTTAATATTCTTGTGATCCGTAGGTAGTCGCGCAGAGAGCGATTCAAGTGCTGGAACCTGCTCTTCCAATTATCTGCCCGCTCTATCTCCCCTAGGGTAAGAAATAAACAAGGTCTATAATTGGACTGTGCAAGAGTGCATAAATAAACTTTCCCCACCCCAATAGAGTAAGAGCTTTAAACTTCAGTCAGTTGGAATGAAATAGGGTCTGGGAATGAGATTAGCGGGTAGCAAGATTCATACCTGCTAACTCAGACTCTACACACGTTTTCTCATGTTCATATGTTCAGTATCTTATCTTTCCATGGCCTTCCCCCTGCCTCCTCATCTTCACTAGAGGAGTCATTATCACCAGGTAACCTTCCATTAAGGTTTGACCAGCTCCACCTTCTACTGCAGCCTGACCAACCCCTCCCTCTGTGGTCAAACCTGCCTGACCAGTCCCATTGTCCACTGTGGTCTGATCTGTCTGAGTGGTCTGACTGGGTGGTTCGGTGTCCATGCTGTTACCCATGTCAGGGTCGGAGGAGTCTCCACATGGCTCTGTGTCTGGAGAGGGACAAGATATGATGCATTCTGTAGACCCATTTCTGTATGAGTTTCAGATCATTTTCTGTACACATCCGTATCGGAGTATTATTTCTGCATCATTTTCTGTGCGCGACCATATCGCAGCCACCATCTTGGAGGATAACTGCTTACGGAAGGTTGCGTCTCATTAACGGCAGAGCAAACTTGAAACACGAGTGTTCCCAGATCACTTGTTGTGTGGTCTGGGCACAAGACTAGTTTATTCCTTGAACGACACTATGGTACAAGGCCAGTTAGGGGGCGTCTATAGACTGTTTCACTGTAGATAACATCACTGCGAAGTTAATGGGGGGGAGGGGGTACGTTATATCATCAGAAATACTATGCTAGCATTGCTAGAAATGTACAAATTAGCCTGTTTGGCATCCTTGTAGGCCGCAGGGAAAGGTACAATAATCACTGCAGTACGATTGCAACACACCCTTCGGCGTGACATTGTGAAGGGGAGGGGTTAAGACTTAACACACCATGTTTGGATCAAAATAGTAAATAGTATGGGGACACCCCCTTAATGCCCAGCTCTCTAGTTAACGCCCACTTCCTGTGTACCAGTGTAAACACTGTGTGGCTTGAATGCTGAGGATGATTGAAGCATACACCAAATATTAACAACATGCATGCATGTATACACATGTACCTGATCCTGATTTGGAGCCCTCCAATTTGTGCACATCAGTGGTTGCTTTGGTGAGGGGGAGGAGCCAAGGCGACACGTAGTCTCGTTCCAAGTTTGGGCACGGGATCGGGGATCGGGATCGATCTCGGGAGTAGGCGACATGAAGTCTACACCTGAAATTAACTGCGCGCGCTTCAAAAATGCGCGGGAAGTTCCGCCACGTGGAATATAAAAGAGTCAACTCAGACGAAGTGTCTTGTTCTAGTGAGTTCAGTTGAGAAGTATGCTGCAAGAAACTATCTTCAAGAGACCTTTGGTAGCTACCGCTCTACCTAACGACGCTCTGTCTTGTTTCAACTATACACACCGTCCATCTGCAAGTCAGTACCGCACCGTGTTCCGACATGGCTAGCCTGCCAGCTGCGGTGAGTGTTTGAACCACCTGGTATTTTTACTGAGACAGCTGCATTTAAATTTACCTTTCTCTCACTTTTAGATTTGGCTACTCAGTGCCCAGACGTCGAGTCTCACGGTGCGGCAGCACTCTCCCTGACTCCAGCACTGAGCAGTAAGCTTAAGTGTTCTTGTCCACGGTTGTGTCTTACTATAATTATTTCAAGTTTTAAATTTGAATTCATGCCATGAGTTTTTCTACATACATGGATATTATTCTTGCTTTCTTTTTCCCAGTCCACAACCTAATGACTCCAGACGCCAGAAATTAAGACGTTCTGAGAAGACAAGATGGCACAGGACATGCCTGCAGCTCTACCGCCCAAGTCTGAATCCTACCTTCAGTTGCAGCAGAGCCAATGGCTCCCAAGAAGTTTGCTAAGTTAAATGTGCATTGTGTTACGTTATTGCGTAGCTAATAATTTAAAATGTGAGGTTGAGGTTGGTACAACCAAGGATCCTTGGTAGCGCATACGTACTTAATTTCGCGGAACGTTTTTGCGAAACCAATGTTCGCGGAATTTAAAATTTACGGATTCGTGTCGTAGCTCGCTCGTATTAAAATTTGCGGTCGTACGTTCAATCGCGAAACTTTGTGTTCCGCGAAAATAAGTACGCATACGCGGTAATCTATTGTACAATATCATTGAAGTATGTTGGGGTGCAAAGGTACAGGTATAAATAATGTTCTTGGTGTATACCAGGGCATGGTAAAAGCTACGGTATTAACGTGAAGGTTGGTTTGATGGCCGTTGTGATGGCCATCGTGTAAAGGTCAGGTACAATGAGGTTTAAGGTGTGTCGCTTGGTTGGTGCTTGGTTGGTTTCTTGGTTGGTTGCTTGGTTGGTTTGTTGGTCAGTCGCTTGGTTGCTTGGCTGGCCGGCCAGCTAGTTGGTTGGTTAGTGAGGTTCTTGTGAGGTAGCTAGCTAGCTAGTTTTGACAAGGATAGAAATGTAGAATAATGTAGCTACATTACATGTCCATTGTTTCATATTTAATTATGCGTGCTTCCAAATGTAACAAGTCTCCTTCAGGTAGGTAGATTCTAGATCTGATGGTGGCAAGTCGACCCAGACGCTGACGACTGTCCTACCATACAATGACCTGGATGTGTGCTGATAGAAGGTAATGCCTACTGTAATCACAGCCCTAGCTAAACTATTATGTCAACAGCAGCCACTTATCTTTGCTTACTGTGCATCTCTGTATGCTAAATATTTATATATGATGGTCCATTTAGGTGGCTGAGGGTGCTGGAAAGACAGCTCTGATGGGTGACTTCCTGACGATAACCAGAATGTGAGCTGATAGAAGGTAATGCCTACTGTAGTCACTGCTCTAACTAAAGTGTGAAGTCAACAGAAGCTACTTATTTCTGTAGGAGAGTAGATATCTGTAGGAAATAAGCATGCTTGAATGTGACTCCTCCACCCTGAGCCATATGGTGGTCATGATGTAAGATTTATATTCACTAGATTTACTATGTGCATGGATTATGTAAACTACAGTAGCATTATTACAAGAGCTTTAGTCATAGCTAGCCTTATGTGTAGCTATGTGTGCTATATACATAACAGTAATCCATCTATGCATGGTTCCTGAGAATTAATCAGCTGTCTCTGTAGGAGAGTAGATATCTGTAGTAAATAAGCATGCTTGAATGTGACTTAGCTGATACCTGCTTCACTATCCCTAAAGGTGACTGGCAGCGATGACTGGATTCTGTGATGGTGACTAGAGGTGACCTGATATCTCAGAGAGCCATGGTGGTCATGATGTAAGATTTATATTCACTAGATTTACTGTGTGCATGGATTACACTACAGTAGCATTATTACAAGAGCTTTAGTCATAGCTAGCCTTATGTGTATGTGTGCTATATACGTAACAGTAATCCATCTAGCTATGCATAGTTAATCAGCTGTTTCTGTAGGAAAGTAGATATCTGTAGGAAATAAACATGCTTGAATGTGACTAGAGGTAGCTACCGGTGTCTGTTCTCTTCCAAGGGGTAACTGGAGCTGACCGCTGGAGTGACTGATGACGACCTGGTGTCTCTGACGGTGGAGAAAGTAAAGGAAGTGTTTGCATGCATTTAACATTAAATTTGCATGTACATGCTCTAACTTAAGGTGCATGTGGGTGCATGCTAGCTGTAACTTAAGGTGCATGTGGGTGCATGCTCTAACTTAGCTGCATGTGGGGTACTGGTGGTGAGTCCATTCAGGTGGCAAGACGACCCAGATACGGTGGCAAGACGGTGGGAATGACTGTTGAGCGGCTCCCCCTGAGCTGAGGGTAATACAGAGTGCGATTGATGGTCTCTGGAGGGTGACTTAGCCGATACCTGCTTCACTATCCCTAAAGGTGACTGGCAGTGATGACTGGATTCTGTGATGGTGACTAGAGGTGACCTGAAATCTCAGAGAGCCATGGTGGTCATGATGTAAGATTTATATTCATTAGATTTAGCTACTGTGTGCATGGAATACACTACAGTAGCATTATTACAAGAGCTTTAGTCATAGCTAGCCTTACGTGTATGTGTGCTATATACGTAACAGTAATCCATCTATTCACGGTTCTTGAGAGTTAATCAGCTGTTTCTGTAGGAGAGTAGATATCTGTAGGAAATAAACATGCTTGAATGTGACTTAGCTCATACCTACTTCACTATCCCTAAAGGTGACTGGTGGCAATGCATGACTGGATTCTGTGATGGTGACTAGAGGTGACCTGATATCTAAGAGAGCTATGGTGGTCAAGATGTAAGATTTATATTCACTGGATTTACTGTGTGCATGGACTTACTGTGTACAGTAGCATTATTACAGGAGCTTTAGTCATAGCTAGCCTTACGTGTATGCGTGAGTAATAGTAATTCATCTATGCATGGTTCCTGAGAGTTAATCAGCTGTTTCTGTAGGAGAGTAGATATATCTGTAGGAAATAAACATGCTTGAATGTGACTAGAGGTAGCTACCGGTGTCTGTTCTCTTCCAAGGGGTGACTGGAGCTGACCGCTGGATTGACTGATGACCTGGAGTCTCTGATGGTGGAGAAAGTAAAGGAAGTGTTTGCATGCATTTAACATTAAATTTGCATGTGCATGCTATAACTTAAGGTGCATGTGGGTGCATGCTGTAGCTTAGCTGCATGTGAGGTACTGGTGGTACAAAAATTCACTAAGAGTTTCAAATGCATGCAACTTACCAGCATCTTCTCTGGATCTGGGACACGATGTTTTCTGGGTGAGCGAGGCTGTACAAGCAGCAGCTCAACATTAGCTAGATCTCTGGCATGTTCGCTGGGTGAGTGAGGCTGTACAAGCTAGCTAGTGGTGTAAGGTAAACAGCTTGTGCTTCAAGTTTCCTGAAGTATAAGCTAGCTATAGGGTTGGAGATAAAAATCTCTGTGTCAGTTCGTCACTCACTGTGTGTGTCATGCCGCCATTGTCTGTGTCATCTGTCCTCTTGGTTTGCATTGCTTCATGTATCTTTTTCTCATTTGCCGGCCGGCTTTCTTAATTATTTGTTTTTGTAACCCATACCCAATATAGGTAGCTCCATTTAATGAAAATAAATAAAAAACAGCTATACAACGAAACAAAAACGAAAAACTCAAAAAAAGTAGCTAGAAATAGATAAATCAAAAAAGTAGCTAATTAAATTCGCTATAGCTACAGGTAACCAAAAATTAGCTAACCGAAACAGGTGGCCCTAATTAAGTAGCAGCCCCGCCCATATAGTTTAGGCCAAATGGGCCCCTCCCACTAGTAGGGCCTGAGCCTTAGGACCTGCCCTAGGAAGTAATGGCCCCACCCATTCAGCTTTAGGACAAGCCTGTAGTTCTAGGGGTGCATGGGGAGGGGGGGTGCATGGGGAGGGAGTGTGTATGCATTGCCTTCCCAAAGCTGGCTGGCCAGAGAGGGAGGTGCCTGAAGCGGTGGTATCCAGGAAGACAGACGACACTGACAACAGTCGCTCGATCCACACAGCGTATGACATACTGAAGTGAGGTTTTTTTCTCCAAACCCTGTCCCAACCTGTCTTTAGCAGAGCCTAGCTTTGTGCTTAGCCTAATAGTAGCTATCTAGGTGTAGTGGTATATGTAGTAGAGAAAAAATAGTCCTGCCTCAACCTGTCTTTAGCAGAGCCTAGCTTTGTGCTTAGCCTAATAGTAGCTATCTAGGTGTAGTGGTATATGTAGTAGAGAAAAAATAGTCCTGCCCCAACCTGTCTTTAGCAGAGCCTAGCTTTGTGCTTAGCCTAATAGTAGCTATCTAGGTGTAGTGGTATACGTAGTAGAGAAAAAATAGTGTTTTGTAGGGAATTTGTGCCACCAGTTACGGGTAGGGAAAAACTAGCTAGTGGGGGGGGAGCGTCTGAGCAGGTGAAGCAAAGGAGAGTGGAAGCAAGGGGTTGGAGGTGGCTTCCATTCTCTTTAGGTTTAGGCAAAACTGTTTTAGTTAGTTAAGCCTTTAATAATTCTAGTTTGAGCGTGTAGCTAATTTTCAAATAGGAGGATGGAAAGAGGGAGGACGAGGTGGACCATCCGCAAATCTTTTAGGCAAGTCAGATACCAAAGCTTTGCCTGTATGATGTAACCATATTTAACATCTCTTTTCTCTTCCCTGCAGGCGAATACGGGTAGGGAAAAACTAGCTAGTGGGGGGGGGGGGGGCGTCTGAGCAGGTGAAGCAATGGAGAGTGGAAGCAAGGGGTTGGAGGTGGCTTCCATTCTCTTTAAGTTTAGGTAAAACCGTTTTTAGTAGTGAGCCTTTAGATTCAAACTGAGCATTTATAGTTGCCTTTAGCATGTAGCTAATTTTCAAATAGGAGGATGGAAAGAGGGAGGACGAGGTGGACCATCCGCAATTTTTTTTAAGAATTCAGGCTATCTTTTAGGCAAGTCAGATACCAAAGCTTTGCCTGTATGATGTAATTAGAGTAACCATATTCAACATCTCTTTTCTCTTCCCTGCAGGTGAATACGGGTAGGGAAAAACTAGTTAGTGGGGGGGGGGGGGAGCGTCTGAGCAGGTGAAGCAATGGAGAGTGGAAGCAAGCGGTTGGAGGTGGCTTCCATTCTCTTTAGGTTTAGGCAAAACTGTTTTTAGTTAGATTCTAACTGAGCATTTATAGATTCTAGTTTGAGCGTGTAGCTAATTTTCAAATAGGAGGATGGAAAGAGGGAGGATGAGGTGGACCATCCGCAAAATGTTTTTAAGAATTCAGGTTATCTTTTAGGCAAGTCGGATACCAAAGCTTTGCCTGTATGATGTAATTAGAGTAACCATATCTTTTCTCTTCCCTGCAGGTGAAGCTTAACTCGCATGCAATGGAGAATGGAAGCAAGGGGTTGGAGGTGGCTTCCATTCTCTTTAGGTTTAGGCAAAACTATTTTTAGTAGTGAACTTTAGATTCTAACTGAACATTTATAGTTGTACTCCCAGAGCCTTTAGCTCGTAGATAATTTTCAAATAGGAGGATGGAAAGAGGGAGGAAGAGGTGGACCATCCGCAATTTTTTTTAAGAGTTCAGGTTATCTTTTATGCAAGTCAGATACTGAAGCTTAGCCTGTAGCTAATGTGTGATGTAGTAACTGTTAGTACTAACATCTCTCTTCTCTTCCTTGCAGGTGAAGCTTAATTTGCATGCAATGGAGAATGGAAGCAAGAAGTTGGAGGTGGCCTCCATTCTCTTTAGGTTTAGGCAAAACTGTTTTTAGTTAGATTCTAACTGAGCATTTATAGATTCTAGTTTGAGCTTGTAGCTAATTTTCAAATAGGAGGATGGAAAGAGGGAGGACGTGGTGGACCATCCGCTAAATTTTTTAGATATCTTTTAGCCGGCAAGTCAGGTACTCTGAAGCTAGGGGCCATGTATGACAACCATATTTATGTGTATGTATTTTCTCCATGCATCTAGTGGTGTACACGTTGCTTTCCATCGAGATCTGTGGCAACCAAGCTGGCAGTTTGTGTGTGGAGCTCACAATATTCTAGAGCAAGTTGTACAGACATACGGGAACTTTGGCGTGGCCAGAGAACTTTCTCTTCTAGCCCCTCAGCTAGCCATCTCTTTCTCACTGGACTGTATTATTTTGACGATAGAGCACACGACATTGCACATTCTGAATTCCGTGTACCATGCAAGTGTGTAAGCACTTTTGGCAACCATGACACATTAAATTTGCATAATAAACATTTACTTTAAAAAAAATCTGAAGCATGCTATTATACAAAGAATTCTGCTGAAAAAGAACATCTGCAAGGACCTGTGCTCCTGTATCAATTGAACATTACCACAATAACTGTTGCAACATATGCAACCGACTATGCATACATGCAAGTGAAGTGAAAGGACATAATATAGGGATAGAATCCCCAATAAATAACCAAACAAAGTAGGAATCCATCTGTGTTCCTCCCTTGATTTCCAAAGCCTAGCACACTCAATAGACCTGATGAATTGATGATACCTGTACCATAGCGGACAGGCGCCCAAAATGCTGAAGGAGTACATATTAAATTTTGTAGTATTGTCTATGACTACATCCATTAAAAATGTATTGAGAGCAACTATGATCATAGTAGGTACTAGGTGAGGGCATATATACTTTTTACAGCATGTTTTCTTGTAGTCAATACTATGTTTTCATGTAAACAATGTAGTATGGACATGGTTTTGCATAGCCGTAGGATAAATGCATTATACACCATAATACTGAAAAATATCACTTGTCTGTTGTTTGGCTACTCTGTATTGTGTGTTTATGTATTAATATCTTTGTATCATGGTTTACAGAAAAGGATATGATTGTTGGCAATCGCATGCATTCTCATCCAATTTGGAAATTGAAGGGCTCAGAATTAACTACGGCAATTGCACGGATTGCACAAAAACTAAATTAAAGAACGTGAGCCCTTCATTATTTCTGAGCAGTGATGTATGCAGACTCATGGCAAGGTAGCTACCACCCTCAACTTACATGTAATTACGTACAGTATCAATAAAGCATAATGGTCACTGGACAAACTGATTTGGTCTCTGCAACTATACAGCCCAAAATACCTGTGACAACGGTTTATTATGAGATGCTACTTACACAAGCAGTACCACCAATGACAACTAAGACAACAGATGCACATTTGTAGTAATAATTATGACAAAGGTGTTAGTCATCGAGCTGGCAGAGAAGTGCTACACCCCTCTGGATCCAGTGTTCCTCTGGCTTATCTGTGGGAATTTTGATTCCTACGACAAAGTTTGTGGAATGGCCGGTGGTGGAGAGCATGCCCCTGCGATCACTGGTCTTATAGAGGGGGGCGTGGTAGGTGGACTTCTCTGGGATCTCATCTTTCTTGCAAGGCTTGAACCAAATCTGCATAGGCAGAAAAGGAAGGGAAGGATGGTCACCTCGACGAGGACAAAACTAGAGTATGTAAATACTGAGAGGGATTCTTCAAGTGTGGCGGCCTGGCTCTTGGAAGTAACATTTACATAATTATGTAATTACTATCACATACCTCCCTTTCTCTGCCTTCTACTATGCTTGCTTAATTTGACCCCATATGGAATGAGACCAAGATGGTGGAGGTACTTGCTTACCACAGGCATGGGGTCTGTAAGGAACTTGGGATGGGACTCAGCCATTAGTTTTGTCTCCCGGTCCCACCTGGCTGTATCAAGAAATAGGCCCTTCACGTACACGCCTGTGTACATGTGATGTGTTGTGTTGTGCATGTGTGTGTGTGCATTTGTGTGCGTGTGACAGTGAGTGAGTGTATGTGTTCAAGCGGAGGAACCATCAGGGAAGGGAGAGAGAATACAATGCCATTGCTCATCTTCTAACTCAGCAGGTCTACAGAATATAACTAAACGCCATAGTGGCAGTATAATATGTATACACAGACTACAGGAACCCGTGACTGCAATGGTATAGAAAGTGACAGTCTCAATTCCATACCATCTTCAGGGGGTGTGTCATAGTCTTTGTCTTCAAGAACATCATAGTCGAAACCAAGGAGGTCGATGGGAATGCGGAATTTTCTGGCATAGTTCTGCTGGGCACCTGTAGAGCAAAAGGGGTTGCATCTATTATAGTTATGGCATTCTGGAATTTCTATATGCTTGTTCCCAGTCTCCACTCTGTAGCTTTCATACCTGTTAGGAAGGCCTGGGTAAAGAAGAAGCCAGAGATCCAGAACACATCAGGAGGGCCTTTGTCAAACCAATCCTGTAGGCATGAGATGGTAAAGGGTGGATATCACAAGCTCACTTTAAATCTGCGACAGCTTTAAGATTCTAACAAAGGCCTTAGAAATAGGATAGCAATAAGTTGAACAAGAATCCAGACTTGCAGTAGGTATAAGAGTGGGTATACAGCTCCATGCTAACCCCATAAAAAACGTCTAAATTACATTATAGCTTTCTAGGGTCACATGCGTTCCTGGGGTTATACAGTTTTGCGGGCCAGTCAGTAAAGCTGGTAATCGAGGGCTGAACTGAGAATTGTCTCGCCCCTAGCCTTGTACCCAGGCCATGCTGTGAAAAAAAACTGCGAGGGGAGGCCTGGGTACGAGGCACAGGGAATGTACGTACTACAATTGATAGCAACTATACACAAATTTGGGCTTGAGTTCTGTACCTGTAGGAATTTGAGTCTGGCCACTAGGTCGTTGACGTAGCTTCCCAGTGGCTTGAGTGAGGGATAAGACTTTTTCTTCCACAGGCCAGGTATCTTTCCCTTTAGCATAGAGTCGGCGACCTCCTCCAGTTCGACTGACATCACTACCAGACCTTTGATGGCCTTGCGGATGTTGGCTAAGCTGGAGCGAACGACCTGTATCAGCCGGTTGAAGCGCACCATCTCCTGTACCAGCACTGTGTTCATACTCTGTGTGTGTTTATGAGGACCTTACAATAAAGATGTGCAGTACCATGGGTTGGGGCACCATGACAGTGTCTCTTTAAAGGAATTGACTGCTATTTTGTTAAGGTTAGGCCCGACTGGAAGTGTCGACTTAGGCAAGACACGATGCCATAATGGCAAAGGCAATTGTCACTGATGAATCTTTTGCTTGTTAGTTCATTTATAGAAACGCTGAAGCACTCTGCAGCCCCAAACATTGAAATAGAGACTTATCGGTTACCTCCTGTGTGTACAGGGTTGAATTTTAAAAACGGGAACTGACCGTTACAGACACGATGCCATAATGGCAAAGGCAATTGTGACTGATGAATCTTTTACTTGTTAGTTCATTTATAGAAACGTTCAA
Source organism: Phakellia ventilabrum (assembly GCA_963921505.1). Classification (NCBI taxonomy): domain Eukaryota; kingdom Metazoa; phylum Porifera; class Demospongiae; order Axinellida; family Axinellidae; genus Phakellia; species Phakellia ventilabrum. The sequence goes on along the minus strand of OY997393.1, from coordinate 5,365,454 downwards.
GCACTCTCCAGCCCCAAACATTGAGATAGAGACTTATCGGTTACCTCCTGTGTGTACACGGTTGAAATTTTAAAAACGGGAACTGACCGTTACACCTAAACAAAGAACGATAAGTCTCCAATCTCATCCATTGCAGTATCGTGGAGTGGTGAGGATAAAAAGCCTTACCCAGGTCATGAATTTTCACTTCTAGTTGGGCCTGACCTTAAGCCAGAACTAGTATAGCCTTAACCTGTGCATATGTGGTGGGGTACTTCCTGAGGGCCTCTTCTGTGTCAAAGACCTTGGGCATCTTATTGAGGACGTCGGAAGCCACCTCCTCCAGAATCTCATCATCAGATTTGCCTCCCCCGGAGGTTGCGCGAGCCTGGGAGGAGGGAGGGAGGGAGAAGGGGAAGAGAGAGGAGGGAGCAGGGAAGTGAATCAATATTTCTAGGTGAACCTCTAAGTTAGCATTTGGAAATTAAGGCTGCAGTTTTCCTTAATTTGTTATGCTATGCCTGTCCTGAAAATATCATTCCATCATTTGCCATGCTGCTGTTGGTGCTTAAGATTCTGATTCAGACTCATGCCTGGAAAAGTCACCAAGCCCTACTCTAATACATGTACATAGCACGTTTCCAACTGCCTATAGTTTATGTCACACCTGAGTGAGCAGGATGCTATCGAAGAGCTGGTTGGTCTCCTGCTGGTCCTTAGTGATGTCGGCATTGGCATGCATACCAAAGACCTCAGGATGGGGGGTGATGGGCAAGGAACGAACATAGTTCAGGTAACTCTCATGCTGGAGGGAAGTGTGTGTGTGTGTGTGTGTGCATGTATATGTGTATGGTGCATATGTGGTGAATGCACATATGTGGAAAATTATTGGGAGGGAGAATGTACACAGAGGATAACTTCTCTGGCTACTTTTGAAGGAGTAGAAAGTTGTCTTGTAGAGTAGATAGTACTGAATTGGTGCACGGTACAGTGCATAAGGTTGACTCATCTTGTCCAAGTAACTCACATCTCCATCCGGAGGGCAGCAGTAAGTGCCACTGCTGGAAAACGTGTACTTGGGTTGTTGGATAATATCAGGTATGTAGAACTTGTTGAGGATGCAGACGAGGGTCCTGCGGTCCCAGTCGTCAGTTACCCTGCCTCCGTAGTTGCACTGGCCCGTCAGGTACTTTACAGCCGCAAAAGGCACTTCCTGTGTGTGTGTGTGTGTGTGTGTGGAGAAACAATAAAAGTGTCGGACTGTCATTCTTCTAAGTTCAAAACTAAACACAAAGGTGAAAGTGGATATGGAAGCACTGCAGATATGTAAAATATGGTGAGCAGCTGTGACACTGTGTTACTGGTCTTTACAGTATAAGCATCAGTGCAAGGAACTTGAACTAACACATACAGGGTAAGAATTTTTTGTCCAGCCGGGGGTAGTGGGTAAAGGTGACTATGCCCATTACTTCCCTGGAGAAGTCACTACAAGCAAGGGTCTGGAAGCATACTCAAGGCCTGCAAACAGGTAATAAAAACTTGGGGTGTTTAGATGGGACTGAGATGTTTGACTGCAGAAGTGGTAGTGAGTATGACATGTAATGGCTTGTAGTCAGGTCTGTGATTATGATCTTGTCATAATACCCAAGTGTTAACTCACCTCATACTCATTGATGAACATCTGTAGTTGCCTGACACTAATTCTGAGGTCGGTCTCATTAAATTCGTAAGGGATGTTCCAACCGAGGGGTCCGAAGTTCCGCCTCTCTTGCACAAGGGCATGGAAGAAGCACAGCCCAAAGAGGAGACACTTCCACTCCATCTAGGTGTGGTATGGTGTGGTGTGTGTGTGTGCATGTAAGTGTATGTGAACTGTACAGTAGATGCCATGCCTATCTGTGTGTGTGATTGGAGAATCACACTGAGTATTTTACATACCAAAAAATATCTACGCCCTTCCACACTCCACACTCTTACTGTACCACCTAGTACTAGGGTCTAAAAGGAAGGATTGCACATTTGCTATAATTCTTCATAGTCAATTGAATTCAGCACCCTGTCTGGAAGTTGATAGTTCCCTCATCCCACAAAAAACTGTGTGGCTACAGTATAATATCCTTAATCTGGTCAAAATTGGATACAACTGCTTAGCCTAAAGAGCTAACTGGACTAACCGCCTTTTTGCACCCGTTGAAGAACTCTGGATCTGAGATGGGGTCATTGAGGTATGATCGGATGATGTTGGCTCTCATACCCTTGGGTGGTTCGTTAGTCATCTTGACTCCATTCTGTAGTACAGCAACAGGAAAGTGAGGTGAAGGGTAGGAGGTCAGCCAGAGACGGAAGTCTGGGTGGGTGGTGTCGGGGTTAAATTCCTCACAGACTTTCTCAAGGGTCGACATCCATGAGACTGCCAAGTGGCAGTTCTGGAGGACAACCCAAGAGCCTTCTTTTTGTCCTGATTCGATCATTTTCAGGGCAATGGGTCCCTGGCCCTGTCCCAGGGAGAGGGAACTCAATTTGGCACCTCCAAAACCCTGTATGTGTCCAGGTGTGTTTGTGTGCATGTGTGTGTGTGTGTGGCTATGAATCATGTGTTAAAATTACTAAAATAAAATATACAATTGTTGGGTGGGAGACGTGGTCTTAGAATAACAAGGCAAGCTCTTTCAAACTTTTCCCACATCTAAAAGCACTTAACCAGAGGTCAGACAGTAATAGCTCTCACTAACACACTAAAGATCTGCAGGAGTATTCCCTGCATGTGTCTCACTTGATCATCTGCAAATTTGAGCAGTGCAGCCATGGGGTCGCCCCCTGGTGATAGCACAAAGATGAGAGGGGCACAGGAGTGAGAGTCTGTAAACGTCTTGGCCAGGTTGAAGGGTGGAGGTTCAATGAATTTTTGGCCAAGCTTTGCCACCACAAAGTCCTGTATTGCTGGGATAACCTTGGTTGTGTGTGTATGTATGTATGTGTGTGTGTGTGTGTGTGTGTGTGTGTGTGTGTGTGTGTGTGTGTTACATGCATGACACTGGCTCGAGACAATAATCTTATTCTAATTACGGACATATGACTTTCTCATCTAGTCCTCAAGGCTTGAGGTCATATGACAATGCAAACACGCCTATTAGGAGTCATGTAACAAACCAGTTAACCAGTTAAGGTAATTAGAACGGGAAGGCAGATAGCTAGGGGAGCTGGACACCAGCCTACCTTGTCAGGCCTGAAGCAGCGGAGGAGGAGAAGCTTCTGGAACATTCCCAGCTTCTCCTCCCAGTTTCCAGGCAGCTTCTCATTGTGAGGCTCCACACTGTCATAGTAGGCCTTCCAGCCCTCCATCTCCTTGGTGAAACGGGTGTGGATGCCCTTGAATCTGGGATAAGGATGGTAGAGAATTTGTTAAAGAATACATGTTTTGGGCTATGTAGCAGTCTAAAAATTTAGGTAGGTAAAATAATGGGCAGGTAATAAGTCTGCACTGGTATCACATTTGGAGGAACTTGTCTACCGTATAGCTGAAAACTTTGGTGGAGAATTATATTTGACAGCACTGTCACTTTGTCATTGATGGCATTATAATCTTTGATCCCTGCTAAATGTGTATAATCGATCAAGACAGATATGGTATCATACAAGTACTTTGCAAGGAAACAACCTGCACTTCCAACAAAGCTAATGCGTGGATGTCGAGAAAGTGAATGACAGAGTCAAATATTGCCCTTGAAAATGAAGTCACATGGTACACTGTCAGACTTCTAGCATGTATGACATATACTAAATTTTCTTTACCAAATTATTTCTCCGCCAAATTTCCAACTATATAGTATTGATTATCTACTCACAAGCTAATCATTGCCACTCACACTAGTACAAAACAGACAGGCAGCCATACCCACCTCTCGAGGTCCTCCAACCGGCATAGCTCATCCCAGGATTTCGGTGGCAGCCAAGAGGTTGGGTTGGCATGGGGGTTATCCAGCCCAATGCCACCAGTGAGCAGGAAGCGCCACTCGGGCTCCTCCACCTCGTGGTCATGCTTCAAGAGATTAACACACAGCACGAAGGAGAACAAAAGCTAGAGATTGGAAAAAGATGCAGTTTGATTGCAGGTAGGTAGTACTTCAATACATTGCAAGCAGTGTAACTGATCAAATGCTTATGAGCATTGATATCAAGAGGTAAGTTTTCTTCTATGGCTTAAATTATTGTGTCAAATAGCCAAAGTAATGGATGTGTATGGGTGTGAATCTAGCTATGTGGATATTCATATACCATAGTATAACAAGAAAGTTTAGTGTGGAAATAATTTTGGCAAATTGAGACTCAGAGGCATCATAAATTTATTTAATCAATGTATGCTTTAGTTGTTTGATAATTTCCCAAATCGCTTCACACACCTTATCTTTCTCAAAGAGTGAGCGGCAGACGTTGCAGTAGAGGGAGTAGGTGAAGTGGTTCCGAAGATGCTGCAGCCTAAGAGTGAAAAAGAGGCAATACTGAAGTAGGCCCCCTCATTTCTATGTGGATCCTACATGTATTTCCAGCTATAGTAGCCTTGTTAAAGCCTTGCTCATGGCTTCACATGGCTTGGGAATAAGACTTCAGTTACAGAATATGAAGCAGAAATAGGCCCAAGTACAAGGTGTAACTTGACATGCAGCTATTAATGCGATGGGCAGTATTATCCCAGTATAAAATACACAGCTGCTCTCTTCTTCCATTTAATTGTCAGAGTGCAGGACGTCCCTCTGTGCAGAATGCCTTCCCAAACCTAGTGCACGATGTCCAGAAAAATATTCTGCACTAGTCTCCCTAGAGCAGAATGTCCTCCCTGACAGCTATCTGGCACTTTTCTGCTGCATGAAAGGCAAAGTTTCAATCTACGATGGAAACAGCTTCAGAGCACCTCAATTTCTTGGGAGGTCACCGTGGGTGTGTTTGCTTCAAATATAAACATATACCACCAATTTGAAAACATTTCTGACATAGATAATTTGTCAGACTATTGTATGGGACACTGACCAGTATCAAATGGAAAAAATCTGTATTTTATTAGCAAAAACCCTGTGATAGTGGATTCATCATTACTTCTCTGGCTGTAGCAAGCACTTGATCCTATTACCTGACTTTAAGGTCATCTGACTGCTCGGCGGCGTCAATGGAATTGACGAAGAGGTTGACAAACCAGGTAAGAGAGTACTGGTACATGGGTTCAATATTGGCCAGGTCTGTGATCGCGAAGAATAGGACAGAGGAGTGGATTGCAATTGGCTGATAGCCCAGCCGAGCCGTGTCGATTTTCTGCTCTGTGGCTTCTGCGATAGACTATGTGGGTGTATGTGTATGTACATGTATGTGTGAGTGATGACGCAACTGAGCAGAATAGCAAGAAAGTCACAACAGTGTTTTCATTATTAAAGTAACACATTCTTCCACTGACGTCATTGCTAACTAAACAGAGGTTTTGGGTATGCTAGTTACATGGTTGTATATATACCAGCCATGCGGTATTAGCCCATATTGAATAATAATACAGATAGCTTTCCATCCCCCCATACATACCTGCTTCTCCTCAATCTCGTTTGCAAGCTTCTTGGATGATGACAGGACCTCAATGGCTGTCTCATCTTCCAGAATGTTCCCCTCGGAGGAGGACAGCACCTCCAGGATCTTGTCCTCAATGTCCTTCAGCTGCCGTTTGTTCTCTGCTGACTGTGGGAGGAAGGGAGGAAGGGTGAACCGAGGGAGAGAAGGAGGTGGAAAGCTTATGTAATTAAACGGTTCTGTTGGCAAGGTCCTACTCTACAAATATCTTGTGTAAGGGTTCATGGATACTTACGAAAAGATTTACATATCAAACCTGCAGAATGAGTTGGGATTTCTCTTCCTCCAATTCTGGCCTCTCCCGAGCCACAACGATACCCAGTAGCTGGTCCTGAAGGCCCTCCATGGTAATCATGAAGTTTAGCAGTGTAACCTGCATGTGTTTATGAGTTGGTATGAGTGAGTGAGTGTGTATGTATGTGTGTGCATGTCTGTACAATCATGTGCATTTTAGCAATATTGATTATTCTTAATATCATTTAGCTATAACTTAAGGTGGTGATAACTCTGCCCCAAAATGGTAGAGGCTGACTTCACTTCAGAAAAAGAAGTGCTGAGAAATGGCTGGACTTTGCAGGTTTGGACAAATCTACTATATATTATTGTGAAGGTCCCTTAAAATGTAGTATCTGTGTAGAGTGTGTGTAAACCGACACATGAATGCTGCAAGATATAGGCAGCATGATTGAGTAATTTCAGAGCTTCTTTGCTTGCGTATGGAAGCTTTGGCTCATTATCAGGTATGTGAAAAAGCCTAAGCAAGCCCCACACTAGCGGTTGAATTGTGCATCTTCTCTGCATATATATATATTCATGTACTATCGTACATATGTTGTTACTTAATTTAACGTATTGCAATAATTTGTGTTGCTACTGCACGTGCTGCATGTTACGCACATGCATACACTTGTTCAGGCTCGCCCCACAGTGATTATTTGTTCACTAGTTATCATATGGCATAGTTCAGTGTTGTTAAAATAATCATGGGTTGTCTCAGATCAATAGATAGCTATATATGGCTTCTAAAGTTAATGGCCATCTGTTCTGTGGTATTTTATGACATCATATCTAGTTACATGCTACCAGGGCTGACTGTTTGAGTGTCTTCATTGTTGTTAAGATGAATGGTATAGCAGTGACCTTGGTGCTGATAGTTACAGCTGTCACTCTCAAAGGAGTAACTCCAAATTTTGCGTTCCAACAGGAGCAGGCTGACAATGTGACAGCCTCCCTCTCCTGTCCTCCTGGGTTTGTGCCTGAAAGGAACAGCTGTGTTTGTGCTGACTGGCCGAATGGAATGGTCATATGTAATGAAAATCCACAGCAAGCCTCAATGCAGATTGGCTACTGTATGACATATGACAATGAAACCAGCCAAGTGAGAGCTGGGTCTTGTGCAACTAGCTTGTTCAGAAACGATTTCCACAAATTCTACTATTTACTACCTAAAAAAGCAATCAATCTCAATGATCAAGTGTGTGGGCCATCCAATAGCAAAGGCCTACTCTGTGGAGAGTGCCAGGAAGGCTTTGCTGCTTCAACTCTCTTTGACATCGAATGTGTTAACTGCACAGATACCTCCTATGGCTGGTTAGAATATTTGGTTGTTGAATACCTACCAGCTTCAGGTTTTCTTCTAGTGATTGTAACATTTGGCATCAGCATCGTTTCAGGCCCTGCAAATGCTTTCATCTTTTTTAGTCAAGTAACGACAGCCCATACTAGCGTAAGCCTGACTCAAACTATGTATGGGAAGCAAGGTATACATAATGGTACCAATACCTACACTAGGGAGACTTTATCAGCAGTACTTGGTGGGATATACGATACAATGAACTTGAATTTTTTTCGCTATTTCATTCCTGGATTTTGTCTGACCAAGAAGCTCAACAAACTAGAAGCAACCGCAATGAACTTCACTGCAGCAGTCTATCCTTTACTCTTTACTGTTTTCTTGTATGTCCTCATTCAACTACATGCTCGCAGTTTCAAGCCTGTTATTTGCTGTTGGAGGCCATTTCAGAAATGGTTTACTCACTTCAAGAAAAAAGTGAACTCAAAGACTTCAGTAATTGATGCATTTGCAACCTTTATACTCCTTTCCTATGTGAAGATGCTAAGTGTTGCCCAACATTTATTACTATCAGTAGGACATATATATAATGGAGATGGAACAAAAATCCCTATCTCAGTTGTATATTACGACCCAAACATTCAATACTTTCATGGGGAGCACTTGCCATTTGTACTATTAGCTATTCTAATATTGCTAACATTCATCCTCATACCCTTCCTGGTACTCATTCTATACCCAGTCAAAGCCTTCCAGAGGTGCCTCACACAGTGCAAAATGAATTCTCAGGCTCTTCGTACATTTGTGGAGGCTTTCCATGGTTGCTACAAGGATGGTACAGATGGTACACGTGACTATCGCTACTTTGCTGGATTCTATTTCTTCCTTCGTATCATTGTCCTTTCGTTTTCATTCTTAGGAATTCTGGGGTTTGTAGCTGGATCCACTTTTCTCTATCTATTCACAGCACTTTTATTTGCATTTGTACAGCCTTACAAAAAGAAGATCTACAATGTTGTGGATACACTCACATTCGCCCTTCTAACCATCATTTATATTCTAATTGGATTCCATGCTGCCTTTATACTGTTTACTGGTCACCCTTCCACATTCCTGCTAATAATCACTGACTTATTGTACATGCTTCCTCTGCTGTACTTAATTATTTTTGTTGTATGCCGTGTGCTAGACAGAAGAACTGGCTGCATTCAGAAGCTGCAAGGACATAGATTTCTGCGGTGTCTCTTCAATGATAGCACAATCACAAGACAACCGACTAAAGATTTTGATTCTTCTATCCCGCATAGGCTGCTGAATCCAGAAGAATATGAAGCATTAATAGAAGAAAATTTAGATAAGCAAGATAACAATACCAGTACCTATGGTACCAGCACATATGGTATGTAATATTTTGCTGCTTATGTAGTCGCCTAAAAGTATGTTACATTTTGTTGTATTATAATAAACTTCATGAGTTTGTAGCATACATATTTTGTGCTGGAATGCCAGTTTGAGAATCATAAAGATTACAAGGATTTGCACATTCAAGCACGCACTGTTGTACAACTGATTGCTATTATTATCTGTGTAGTACAGAGGTGGCCACACACAAGTCATATATGGCATTCCACATGCATGATGACTATGAGCTACACTATAATAGCCATGTAAGCTAATACTATTACAATCACGTTTCCTTGTGTACTATAAGTATACAGCTGTGATTTCAGCAGTGATGACCCATGTTAGAAGAGACAGCACTAAATTAAAGGGTTATCCTCAATCACTATGTACCAAGGCCGAAAGCATAATAATCATGGAGGGACTATTATTACTATGTTATTATAACGACAGCAGATTTTTATCAATACACAAATATTTTAACATCAAACCCAGTTTCAATATGACTATGAGCTACAGTATGGTATTGGCTCATGTCCAAGCTATTACTATTGCAAGATGATAGGGAAACTAGTCCTTAGTGATACTTCATACGTATACAGCTGGATTTGGAGCAGTGATGACCCATGTTAGAAGAGACAGCAACCTGACAATGTAAAGGGTCCCTATCCTTAATCACTGGATTTGTACTCAAGGGAACAGTTGCGTTTGTGCAGAATGGCCAAAAAGCATAGTTACGTGTGATGAAGATGCGCTGAAAGCCTACATGCAGATTGGCTACTGTATGACATATGATAATCTAACTGGAGGGATAATGGCTGGAACATGCCCATCAGGTTATTACAGATGCGACTCCTATAAGTTCTATTATCCACTGCCAAGTATATCACTGTAAAATCCTAGTGCAGTGTGGTATTGGCTCTGTCCAGATTCTTTGCAAGATGATAGGGAAACTAGTATTAGTGATCGCCTCCCTCTAGAATGGCCAAAAAGCATATTATTCCTTTACAAAAGCTGTACTATAGTACAAAATGATAATGATGCAACTCTAGTAACCAATCCATTGTTAAAATAACCTTTTCTTTTTAGCAGTATATAAGGCATCCGAACTAAATGAGCGCGTGTGTGGCCCACTTAATAGCAAAGGGACGCTTTGTGGAGAATGCCAAAATGGTTTTGCTGCTTCGCCTCTTTATACCACTGACTGTGTAAGCTGTAGTCAAGGCACCGATTATAGCTGGATAAAATTTATAGCCATTGCATACTTACCAATTACCATTGTTCTATTAGTTGTTGTAGTGTTTGCCATTAACATTGTATCAGCCCCTATGAATGCATTCATCTTTTTCAGCCAGGTGACAACCACTGGGTATAGCCACTTTCTATTCCTAGAATATACTCTGGAAAATCAAGGTGGATCTAGTATCGATACTGTGTGTCGTAATCATGTAGCCTCTTTTGTCAAAACACCAACATTTGTACTTGATGCTTTATATGGTTTGTGGAATTTAGACTTCTTTAAGTACTTTTTCCCGACATTTTGCCTGACTACCTTTTTTAGTAGACTACTGTCAATCACACTTGAGTATGCCATGGGACTCTATCCATTAGCATTCATTGTAGTTCTTTACTTTTGCATTAAACTTCATGCTCACAATTTCAGGCCTATTGTGTGCTGTTGGAGACCCTTCCATAAGTATTTTGTCTTTCTCAGAAGGAGTGTTGATCCAAAGACTTCTGTTATTGATGCTTTTGCAACCTTTACACTTCTTTCGTATGTAAAGTTTTTAATTGTTTCGAATCTCTTACTGCTACCTGCAAATGTGTACAATAGACATGGAGAGGAACTTAGATTCATGGTTGTATATTACGCTGCAAATGTCCGGTTCTTTCATGGAGAGCACCTTCCAATTGCAATCCTAGCGATTTTTGTTGTTGTCGTGTTTATTATCATGCCTCCTTTGGTGCTGCTCCTATATCCGATACCACTATTCCAGAAGTGCCTCACAACATGTAAAATGAACTCTCAAGCTCTCCGGGCATTTGTTGAGACTTTCCAAGGTTGCTACAAGGATGGCACAAATGGAACAAGAGACTATCGCTATTTTGCTGGGCTCTATTTCATTCTTCGTATCCTCGTCCTGTCACTGTCATTTTTGAATAGGGTAACATATATATTTGGATGCGCTCTTGTGTATTTATTTACAGCAATTATTTTTGCACTTTTGCGACCTTACAAACACCAGCTATATAATTTTGTGGACACTATTACATTTGCAATCATGGCATCTTTGTATATTCTAATTGCAGCTCATGCTACTCTGATTTTCATTACTGGTCACCCAATACCTTCACTGCTAGTGGTCACAAAGGTACTATACTCACTACCACAATTTTATTTGATCTTGTTTATTGTATGCTGGGTGATTGATAGAAAAATTGGCTGTAGTCATAATCTCAAGAAGTATAGGCTTTTGAGTTGCTTCTTCTGCAAAAGGACTCAATTTGTGAAGGAAGACTCTGATGCAGTGCCATACAGAATGCTGAATTCAGAACAGGATGAAGTTTTAACATCACTGAATCGATACCAACCCTTAAGCAGGCAATCCAACAACCAGAACACGTATGGCAGCTATTGATATCGTACGTCCATGTTTTTGGTGTGACAGAATACAGAAAGACTTTCTATTGAGCACATGATTGATTAGTACATGCAGTGTTTACTGGCATATTACTATAATACTCACATGTTTTGTAAAGTTTGCTAAATTTAGATTCAATTTAGAATGTGGTGTATTCTTATCATTATTGGAAATGAAACTGATCTTACTTAATGCTTTAATCTATGGTCAGTCCCAAATATAAAATATTGTTGTATATTACCATATTACTACATACCAAGGGTATAAACCGACATTGGGGTATTAATTACGCAAATGACCTCCATAGATACATGTACATGTAAGCACCAAATGTACTGATTTACCTTAACAGATGTCTCAGGAAGGTAGTGAGGATTCCTCAGCTTGGTAGTCATGTAGAAACGGAAGTCTTTGGAGTATTCAATGGTGCTATCTCCCAGCTTGATGCAGATGCTACCTCCCTGCTTGAATGTCTGCTTTAGGAGCAGGGGCTCTAGAATTGGGTCCAGTTCCTCTCCAATGTTTTCCATTAGCACTGGGGTACCGAACTGTATGCAGTTTTCCAGGGTCCGGACAAAGTCAGAGTCAGTCATTTTGATGACATGTAGATTCTTGGCTTTCTCCATGTTCTTGATCCACTTGTTAGCCTGGCCCTGCGGGTCAATCATTAGCGGCCATCTACGGGCATTGCTAAAAGGAAAAAAAGATTGAGACATTTCACTGGGTGGATGTTTATTTATCTTCCTCCCTTTATTTAAATTCAGTTACAAAATGTTCCGCACAATTGAAATCCAAACAGGCTGAGATCTCTTTACACACCTGATAACAATGCCATTATCAATAGAGAAGCTGTCAGTTGGGAGGCCAGCAATGTTCCAGTCTCGGATCTTGACTTGTTCCCCAAGGGTGACACTGAGGGAGAAGTCCCTGGAGCAGGGAACGTTACGCTCCCTGCACATCTCACACCACTTTGTAGTCTGCTCCTGCATGACATTGAGAAAGAAGGGGGAGAGAGGAGGCTGGGGTGAGTAGCTATGTAGAGGAATAATTCGCTTCTCTTGGTTGGCTAGCATAGAATTAAATGTGTGTTGTGTATGTTATCCTCTGTAGTCTCTGTGATTCTCAGTGTAAAAAGAAGTTTTGGTTAACACGAGACTGCAATTATTTTCACTATCCTCTATAGCTAGTTAAGGTATCCTGTTTACTAGAGAGTGATAAACTACAACATATATGTACAGTCTACTATAGTGTACTATATAATGGAATGATAGAGATCCCTTGGAAGGAGACAATAGAGAATGGGAACGAGACTCGGAATGCATTTCTTTTGTCTCTACCTGTCTGAAGGCAGAGGTGAAGGCCCCCAGGTAAGCCACGATGCCCGAGGATATGAGCACGTCCCCAGTGAGGTTGTCATACTGCATCTCCAGGTCCTTTGCTGCCTTACTCCACCTTGTTTTCTCTCCTCCAAGACCACCAATCAGTTTCTCAGCCCTAAATAGTTAGGTTAGTAGTATACTAGAGCCACAACAACATTGATAGGTTGCATAACCCATACTGCAAATTGCTAATGTTTAGAATACATGTCATGCAGTGATGTAATGAAATGGAAATTTCTTCCTTATCTCACAATGCATGTTTAAGTCACTCCAGTCAATCAAATGGAAGTATAGTACGTACGTCAGCACGTTTTAACAGTTGATGATTTTATTCAGCTACATCACAACTATTAGGCATATAGGATCATTTATCACAGTGCTACGTAGCAGACTACCTGTCCAGCTTCTTGGAGCACATGTCAACGTCCACTTCCAGCTGCTTCTTCTTGTCATTATTCTCCTTGAACTGTGCCTGTAGATTAGCCAGTTTCTGCTGCACTGCCCGCAAGTTGGAGCGCTTTGCCTCCAAGGACTGGGAGTAAAACGTACACATACCATTATCACTTTAAAGTATGAATAAACAATCCAGTATAAATCATAACTAAGTATACACCAAGCTCTGTTAGAATATGAGCCAGTTCATCCCATCAAGCATGCTCTTACTCACTTTCATAGCCACAGCCAAGTCGGCTTCTGCTATCTTCAGTTTGGCTTTCTTGGGAGCCACCACACGAGCAACCCTTAGGAGAGTGAGACAACAATGACACAAGTATGCCTACACTAAAACTTTGCACTTACATCAGTACTTGTCTTCATTCTCATGCTCTTTCTAATTCGGGTACTATAAAATATATAATAGGTGTATTAACTATCGAACTTGTGACCATGTACCTTTCATATTTCTCAATGGCAACGACCCATTTGCACAGGCCCTCTGCGGCAGTGGAGGCATTCCTGATCTTGGCTGGATCAAACTCTGGATTAGAGGTGTAGGTGCTCCGGATCTTGGTGATGGTAGGCTGGGGGATGCTATCCTGTATGTGTTATGAGGAGGGAGAAAGGTAGAAAAGGAATACACTTAGAGTAGACTGTTTAGAGAAAATGACTTATAGTTACATATCACCAAATTATATCCCACCAAACAGCACCACTACTGTATTATTGACTACATGCATATTATGCCTACAAATTTTACCATGAATGCATATTACTGTCTAATGTCTGTACGATAGACAGACAGACAGACAGACAGACAGACAGTAACCTTGTCATACTCCCTCAGTGACTTAAGGAAGCTCATATCTCCTAGTACTCTCTTAGAGGGTCCCCAAAAGTCTTCAATCTTCTTTCCTGAGCCAGAAGGATCTGGGATCCTATCGGGTTTCACTCCCTTGAGAATACAGACTGCTTCCATCACTAGCTTTACGCCAGCTGGAGGGCTCTTCATAGTCTTCACCACTGTGATGTCCTGGGAGGGCGGAGTAGTGAGTAGAACAAAGGAAGGAAGGATGAGGGGAGTTAGAAGGATGTGATTCCTTATGAGTATGGAGTGAAATTAACTAATTGAGAAGATACATATGCGGCAGTCCCAGGCAGAAAAACAAACATTATTTCTTTGCATATTTTGATCGCATTACTACATTCAACTCATACGCACTTAATGTCTCGGCATAATATTATGAGGCTTCTACACAGTGCATATAAACCCTGCCCTTAATGAAAGTTTAGAAATACAGTGCGATGGAATAATATTCGTTTTCTACCCGGAACTGCCACATATGATGTAATTAAGAATTCTGTACTCTTGGCTGTGCTCTAAGTACAATAATTTTATCACTCATAATCAAATAATGAATACCAGACACACACACACACACACACACACCTGTGATGTAAGTGTGTTGAGAGCAGCAAGAGCAGACTCGAGAATGGGCACAGCCTCAGCCAAATCAGCATCACACTCGTCCTTGATGGCCTTGGCAGCCATGGCTTGCGCATTGGCCACAGCCTCGTCGGCCTTCACCACCTTCTCCTGTTCAGCAACCTCCTTTGATTCCTTCTCAATCACCACCATCATCTCAGCCACCTATGGAGGTAGAGAGGTGTTTGTATTACATCACTGAATATGTCTCCAATCAAACTACATCACCAGTTCTCACAAATGCCGTAGCTTAGTCTAGGGTTTAATACTGAATACTTTCTATATACTGAACTTAAAAAGTGGCGGGGCCTACCTGTTTGCTTGACTCTTCCAGCTGTGGTTTGAGTTCTTCCAATTGGGCCTTCATGCCTGCCACTTGTGATGCTGCTGATTCCAGCTTTTCTAGACCAATCTCATAACGTCGCTTTGTTTTCTGAACCTCACTGTAGGATTAAGCGTGTGTGTTGGTATACGTTGAGTTGCTTAGCAATCAAACTTTAAAGGCTGATAACATGACATAGAATGGGCGGAGGTGCTCATGGGTAGCAATGGATTAATAGGGTGACAACCAACAAATCTATTGCATGACCCAGGTGGACCCAGCATTCGTCCTTCGGGCTCATGCAACATGAATATACAAGTGAACATGTAAGCACATGCATTAGCATTCAATACAGTCATAGATACATAATATTATGTGGCTTCTCCATCTATATCGGCCTAGGACCTACTAGGGTTGGAGTCCAGTCCAGTAACAGACAGCCCAACTCTACATGCATAATTATACTTCGGCTCAGAACAGCTACAGTTATAGAGCTCAGTTCTGAGTGGTGTGACTACTACAAACCTCCTCTTCTTCCCAAGTAGAGTCTTGTAAGTGGAGATGAGTTCCAGGTACGAGGTGGGTGTGACATAGTTGTGTCTCTGGAGCATGGCGAGGAAGGATTCAGAGAGCTTGCGTGTTGTCTGGTGGAATTCCTTACACATCTCCACACATCCCTCCTTCACAGTGTCGTCCATCTCAACGTCATCCAGGAAGCGACGGGCTACAATCGTTAGGGCATCATTGGGCCAGCTCTGTGGTGAAGAAGGAGGGTCTTACCATACTGGTAAGGAACTTCTACATCTTTACACTGGAAGACATGGCTCAGTAGTTATGTATGCATATAGGAGGTTGGATTATATACATATGCAAATTATAAAAGATGAACAAAAAATGCTGAGAGAGTAAAGAAACTTTGAAAAAAAATCGAAGCACAGCTGGGGATTGAACCCAGGACCTTCTCATTACTAGTCAAATGCTTTTACCCACTGAGCTACTGGAGCTCCTGAGCAGAGGAATAGTTAGTCCTGTTCCCAGGCTCTTGCTGCCTGGGCTAAGAAGCAATTAGCCCCATTCACAGGTGCAAGAGCCCAAAAATGAGGTTAAGGAACAGTAGGCAAGCTTTATATAGCTACTAAAGCTGCCAGTAGCACTTGCAAATAAGTGTTGGGAATCACTCTACTGTTACAGTAATAGAGCACATGCACTTATTCAAATTCCGTGGTTATGCCACCCATTGCGTTGAGGTTCTGATTACAGACAGAAAGACATATTTTCTCTCCTACCTGGAACCAGTCGATGGTGCAGCAGTTGACTAGGGAGGGGAACATGCGTAGGCGTGTGCGGAAGGTATCTCCGACGGGGCTCATGGCTAGCACAATGTGAAGCTGGTCTCTCACTCGATCGACGAACATATTAAAAAGGGAGAGTGGAGTGCCATCTGTTTGTTTCGACTTCTCACGAGTCCTGGATTAGATAAGGGAATGAAGCACCATTGGTATTATATTCAAGAGTATAAGTGGAAAATTGGTTTACTCATCATTACATTTTGCTGTGTTGTGTCACCAAACATAAACATGTGCTTAACATAGTGCACTTACTTGTCAATCTGTCTCATCTTGGAGCAGATCTCATTCTTCTCATCAATAGGAAACATGTTTGGCACCTCCCCCGTGTTGAGCAGGTTTCCAATGTCCTCCAGGAACGACTCCTCCTTGATCTGAGTATCCGTGAAGAGGAACACAGCATGGCTGCTTCCCTCTGCTCCACGACGCAGGATCTTCTTTAAGTCCTCACGCCACTCCACCGATGTGTAGCCCTTCCCTATCTCCACCTGCAGGCAGCATGCAGGGGTCGAATGTTACACACTCTGTATAGAATGCTAACTTTGACAATAGTAAGGCAAATGTTCTACCCTAACTTTGCTTAGTACGCATGTGTAGGATACACAAGGAGGATAAAGTGGATTTGCTTTATATTCTCTTTGCTTTGCACTAACTGTATTTGATATGTCCGGTAAAATTGAAAAATCAGTTGACTGCTGCACGTACGTATATACGTAGTTTATTATTCAGTTTAAATATTCAAGGGACTCTGACCGCTTTTCTGGAGAACTAGCTCAATAATGTGCAGTTTTCTAAACACACCGATACCGAGGAAGCTAATACCATAGCTACATACGTAGGTAAATGGGTAACTATAATATGTATAGGTATAAATGGAGTTTGAGTGGCCTATGTGTGTGCCCCTACCACTGACCTGGAAAACCTCATAGTCTGACATGTAGGAAGCGAGTCGTGTGAGGGACTGTCGTCCACTGCCTCCCACCCCCACCAGGAGGGCATGGCTTCTTGGTTGCTTGATGATGCGGCTGATACGACACATGTGCTCTATAGCAAACCTGGGGGAGACAGGCAAAAGAATGGCATATGTACGTATATATAGTGGTCTTGTACTATAGTAGCTGTATAGTGGTCTGGAAAAATTATACTATATATTATGATCAAAATGTACACATAGTGAATCATCAAGATGGACACAGGGTGCAGCTAGAGACTAAATTCAGAACCTTCTGAATACTGTTCTTACTCACAGAGCTACTGGTAGCCATTGATAGAGGAGCAGTAGGCAAGCTGTATAAATTAATAGCTACAAAATCCATCAGTAGCACTTATCAATAGGACCTGACGTGTGTATACAAAGGCATAAAAGAGCCTCTTTGTAGTCAAAACCTGCTTCAGTTAGAGCATCACATGATACTACCTTCATGACACATAATTACATACGTACCTGAAGAGGACAAGGTTCATGGGTTTCTTGCTGATGTTGTTATACTCGTCGAGGTAGTTCTCCACCACTGTCCGCAGCTTGTCCACATTCTGCACCTCCACATACGGCCTGCTCTCATTCTTGGGGTCCACAAAATCGCAGAACATCAGACTGCGAAGGTCGTCTTCCTCGACCACACCTTCATTGTGAAGAGGAGGATAGTATTAGTATACCAATAGTATACATATTTAGTAAAACCCCTTTACCACCTCTACTACAAATTACCACTTTAAGCTTCTTAAACACAGTTTCAAGGCTCTGATCCCAACTAGCCATACAGTGCTTTGAATGCAGTGATGCAATCAAAATACACGACGGAAATAATGTTCGTTTTCTACCTGTGACTACCACACATACCATCCTTGTTGAAGTCCAGCTTCTTAAAGAGCTCATCAAAGTTGGTCTTGAACTCATCGTTCATGGTGTCCTTGAGGAACTTCACCAACCAGGCTCTATCAGCGTCGTCGACCAAACGGTCATAGTAGACACGCATCACCTGGAGGTAGGAGGGAGAGGTTTTGGAAGGCTCAAGTGTGTGATTGAGATTTCAGTTTCACTAGAGACTGCAGTGGCATATACCTCCTTAGCTTCATACCCACCATAAAAAGAAGTGGCCTCCATGGTATTCACTGTTCACGCATGCACGTAATTTCCCAGAAATCTTGGGAAATCGTGAACTACCGTGCTATATTGGTGTGATATGCTGTCAGGTTCGGTTATAAACCCATTAAAAATATTTTTGTGTCATGAAAGTGTAAAATGAATATGGCAGGCTTTAGGGCCTGTAGTAATGAGGTAGATGCCTAGAAAGTGATTGGTAGTTCAAACTTCAATCCCATTTGCCACTGAAAAGCCTAGAAGACCACACTTACTATATTCGTATACTTCCTCCATACATCTCCTAGCCATGTGACTAAGACCATTCACGAATGCATTTACTGACCCTGTTCCGTAAATTATTGCAGTTATCTCACGGTATATGCAATTATCTCAATACCAGGCCACATAGTTTCCATGGGGGTGTGGCCTAGATATGAGCCTAATGTCTCCTATCACCTTTGCACGTAACTGCCACCTGTTTTGGTAGATAAAGTACTCAGTCACAGATATGGATATACGCACGCACAGTATACACACCTCATGGGTCCATAACCTCTTCACAGTGTCAGCATCGCTGACGTAAGCAGAGTTACTCAGTAGCACTCCCTGGATGACACGGACAAAGTCACGCAGGTTAAACAGATAGTGTGATTTGGCAGGTGTTGGCAGGAGGTTCGTCATCGCATTCTTATACACAGCCATAGTGGCAGACACGATCAGCTGACCGATAGCTTTCACATCGGCACCATAGCCTTTGGTGAGGTGCCAGTCAACTATCCGGCTGAAGATGAGATTCATGGTGGGATCATCAAACTCATTGATGGTGATGGTGTTCAAGTGTCGGAGGAAGCGAGAAGTGATCGGGTTGCGGCCACCACCTGAGCAAGAAAAGTAATTGATGTGATTGATTTTATCAAGATATTCAGTCCCTTGGGTAATATAAATCTATGAATAATGGAGACAAAATTAGCCAATGGGCCACTATCACACATAATCGAAAATGACAGAAAGGCATAACCAGAAAGTTTCCTTAATAACCTTTTCCTATGTCCCAATGTCACTGACCTGGGGGTCCCATGGCAGCGATGAGCAGGATGTCAACCAGGTTTATCTTGGTGTTGTCCTTGAAGTCATACCAGTTCCAGTGGTCCAGCCACTGGCGCAACAGCTCGATAGGCGGCTGGGCCCCATACACCTCTCGGGCTGGCATGTTCATATCATCCACAAACACAATCTGAAGGCGGAAAGGTCCAAAGAACCATGGCTAGGTTAATGACATCTCTATCTCTCTCAGTGTGACCCAATTAGCTTCATCTCAAGTGAAATATCAGAGGAGCTCTTTTCCAAACGCCTGGGAATGAAGCTACTCACCAACTAATTTAGTAGCCCCACCCACCCCAGCCACACCCACTTTCATTGCCAGCAGACAGGCTATACTAGCCTTGAAGCTATGCTATGTATTATGCTGGGTGTGGTCATAGTAAATATCAACAACACATTAAGCTAGCTTCATACATGTACCTGGGAATCCTCATGCAGATTTTTTTCAGCTATAGAGTTACTATGGTTGAAAATAATTTGCATGGGAAAGCTGACTAGGAGGCTAACGAGAAGGTCATCTATTGCTCTCTACCCACCGTCTTCCACCCCATGGGTGGTCCGAACACCCCCTTTCTCCTTTTGTCCAGCTTGGAGAGGACGATGTTCTGGGTCTGGGTGGAGGTGGTCTGGGCTGAGAAGTTGATCAGCACTGGCTTGTACACATCCTTGGGCAGCTGATTGAGGATGAAGTCCTATACGAGAGGAGGGAAGTTGGAGACTGGTTGTGACAATTTATGGCAATGCACCTTTCTCAATGAACTGCTTTCTGGGGGGAAGGATTAGCCTCGTACCCAGGCCTCCTCTCGCATTTTTTTCCGCAACCGTGGAAGCTGCGAGAGGAGGCCTGGGTACGAGGCTAGGGAAGGATAAAGTTATGCCTTGCTTTTCAAAAGGACAGTATACTAATAGTATATGTGGCAGTCCCAAGTAGAAAATGGACATTATTTTGTCATGTATATATTTTGATTGTGTCACTGTGTTCAAAGCACTGTATCTCTGAACTTCCGTTAAGGGTGGGGCTCATACACATGTCAATACGTGAGGCTTCTATCTATGCGGAAGTTTAGAGATATAGTGCAGTGACGCAATTAAAATACGCTACAAATTAATGATTGTTTTCTACCCGGGGCTGCCACATATAGTTCACTGTTGCGTAAATGTAACTCCAACTCGGCAGCCCAAACCCACCTGGATGTAGACAGACTTTCCGGTGCCAGTAGGTCCCACAAAGAGGCAGGGCTTCTCATGTCGGACCAGGAGGTCCATGAGGTAGGTGTAGCGCACTGTGTCCACCGTGGGAATGATGATGGAGTTGAACTGGGCATCCTTCGGGATGGGGGCCACGTCATGTATAGCCTCCGTCCACAGCTCCCATCTGGAACAGAATCAAAAGACAGATTACTATACTGCACCTATAATGAAGGTAACCACGTAGTGGCATGTAATATATGCATGTATACTACTAAGACAATAGCATAGCCTGGCCTTGTTCAGAGGCTCCAATGTCTAGGAAGGCAAAAAAGGCACATCTAGCAATGTCATACCTCCCGAGGCCTTCTTTGATGAACTTGTAGTCATAGACTTCACCCTCCTCTGGGAAGGGCACGGGGAATGGACGGGACGGGGCATCCACCTTCTCAAGGATATGAAACTGTGACCTGGCATACGAGGGAGAGCAGCAATGAATGATGACATAACACTAAGGTTGAAAAACTATAGAATTAGAATTGTACTTCACCAGCATCACGGATATGCATGCTTCCTGATTTTGTTGTTATTTTTGCGACTGGCTGGCTCATGAAAATATTAAGTCAACCCCTGTCTTGCTCCATCTGCATCCGGTGGCTATTCCAGCCCTTGTCCTGCCAGTTTGCAACCCAGGGATTGGGTTCTGTCAGAAAAAGGTACGTGTCTGCATGCCCCTGCCTCCAAGAGTAAGTAAGATACAGCTTATGGACCTCCTTCCTGAAGGCCAGCAGTAGCTTCCAGGCAACAAAAGGAGATAGCAGAACCAGGATTCCTTTTGTGGAGTTGTTGAAGTGCTAAAGTAGTGTCTGAAGTGCAAGATGGAGACACACAACGATCCGTTTCCTGTTCATGCACAGTTAGAGAAAATGTACCAGGACAATATCCATAAGAGTCTGGGGACAAGGTTGGCCATTATCCATAATTCAAGTAGTCTGCTAGCTCCCCCTCCCATTTGAAAATCACAAGGGGGATGAAGCCATAATAGTCTGCATTCCTTTTCCATATTTGGCAACATTGGAATTTGTATGATGTAACAGCCAACGAATAATGTGTGGAGTACCCATTATTCATAGAAGCATTTTGGACTAGGAATTGGGGACTCTCCAAGGGACTTACCCTTACATCATCCAAGAGTTTGTTTACTTGAAAACCTATAGTTTACTACACAAATGCCTCGAAGCTGTTCTATATGTGTTTGACAGAAAATATTACAGAATGGAGGCCAGAGACCTCAACAGCCCAGTGTGTGGAGCTCAGAAGTCCTCAGGAAACTCTTACAATCCAGAGATGTTTGAAATGCAGACCAGGGTACATGAGATGGAGATGAAGCTAAGTGAAAGAGATCAGCAGCTGACCGAGGTGCAGGCACAGCTTCAAAGAGCGAGAAGTGAACAACAGCAAATAGTCACTGAGCTCAGTCAAAAGATGATTGAGATGCATGTACAGATGCAGAGACTGGTCGCTGCAGCTCCTCAGGAGCATGGTAACGCCGCCGTAAACCAACATCAGGAAATCAATGACCTCCATGCGTCAGCTGGTGCAGTACCACTGTTAAGAAGCCATGATACAGCAGTATGCTTTGCGCCTTACTGCAGCATCAATAAACAGCAGGAAGCTGTAAATTTGCAGCCCCACTTTAAGAATGTGATGGAGAAATCTGGATATCAGAGCAAGATATCCGAAGAGCTTAATCTACTGAAAACGAGTGCTAAACAGCGGCTGCTTGCAGAGGACACCACCGAACAAATGCAGGAGACAAATTTAATCTGCAAACTGTGCAGAAGATCACTCAAAGAACCACGTCAAATGAGCTGTTGTAGAGAACACATATGCCACTCATGTGCCCCAGATGGCCAGCACTGCCTGCTCTGTGGTTGCGAGCAAAGCTCTGAAACAGCAGCAAGTGTAGAAGAAGATGCAGATTCGTGGGTGGTGGTGGAATGTCCTGAAGTAACTGAACCTGGAAGATTGCGACGAGGTAGACTACTAACAAGGCCTAGCCTATTCAGCAAAAAGAAAGTAGATGGTCATCCCATTCGCATCTGCAAAGAACTGATTAAAAATCCACATAGGCCATGTAACAGTGAAGCCTTCTACACCTCTGAAGGAGATAATGGTTATCTGATGCAGATAAAATTCAACTACAGATCAACGACAGACCATCAGAACAATGTGTGTGTGTACGTCTGTATGCGGAAAGGGAAGAATGACGAAAACCTCCGTTGGCCACTAAAAGCGACAGTAATCATTATACAGAATGACTGCAAAGGTAGTTCTACATGTCCTCACCAAAGATGGAGTATAACTGGCAGGTGGGAAAAGCCAGGCCCCGGGACTCAATGGTGCAATGGTGAACTAAACATTCCGTATGAAAAGCTTCAGGCAGGCAGGGATGGAATGCTTGACTTCATAGTACATGTATAAGTGATTCCCGAATAACTCAACAGAAATATTATCTTCCATCTTTTATAATCTTCAACCTTCCTTTCCCCTACTCTATATATACTGCTGCAATTCTCTATAATATTAAATTGCCATTATACAATATCAGACTTATGGCTGATAGGGTCAGGCATCCACATAGCATGCTTACAGGATTGCCCTGTTCTTGTCCACTTGCTTACACTATGCATATTGCATATTTGTAGGAAAATTTTCTAAGTATCTGAACATGTGGTTATTGCTAGACATAGTATAATAATTATACTGAACAACACAGGATTAGACATTATCTTCTGTTTTGAAGCTAATTACAAGTGCACTAGAAAATCACTGAGTCAGCACTTTCACTGTAAGCTGTGTGAAATGAGACAATCTGATCTGTTCCATGGCTGCATTTAGCTTGGACTGACCTTCAGCTATATGAAAATACCTGGCTGGTTTTTAAAATATCAACCTTTTTTCTGAAATTTTTGAGACATAAAATCTGCCCTCCGTAAACCAATCCCACAGAACCCATCATTTCTAGCTCTGACGATTGACACTTACTTGGTCTTGGCGAGTAGTGGGCCAGAGGCGATCTCCCTGATGAGGAGGTTGAAGGCCTTCCTACCATCATTGCCAGTGCTGGCTCCGATGGACCACACAATGGCAAACAGGAAAGTACCCTGGGGGGAAAGGAAGCGGTATGTACGCACCTTATGGCAACATTTATGGTTGCTTTATACGTTGTCACTGGACGTTTAGAATATACCTTGGGTCAGGCGGAATACACACAGTTCACAATGTTATATGCATGCGCATCCACGTGTTTAGCATAATTGGCATACGTGTGTAAAGAGTGCAGTAAAATGGTACTAAAGCTGGGATATGGGTTCCTTGACCCACTCCGTATTACTTCCACATGCAATCTTATTCCTATTCTTTCCAGTTCTTTTCCATACACAGGCTGGCTATATACATGTATGTACCATGATCCAAGCCTCCATCTGCTCTTGTGAGAGGTTGAGCTGCTTGAGCTGCTGCTCGTCCTTGAACTCATCCAGCAGAGACTCGTGGATGTTCATCAGAGAGCGGGACTGATTGGCATCCGTGGTCGGGGAAAGCTCCTGGAAAAAAGAAATTAGGAGTTGCTTGGCTTTCGTCCTCCTGCTGATTATGCGAATTCATCATCAAGATGAAGAAAAGCATTGAGAGAATAGCGAAACTCCAAAAAAAATGGATCCCAGTTGGAGATTGAACCCAGGACCTTCCAATTATTGGTATTACTCTTAGACTGGAGCCCTTATCACAGAGTATGTATTAAACGCCCACCCCCCTCTTCCACATCACCTTCTGCAAAGGGTTCATATGCGATACAGTATTTGCCCACTCGAATGTATTGCAAATGCACAATACTGTATGAAGCTAGGATGCGAGGTTCAGTATAACCTTCTTTACCCAAGTATGGATGCACAGTAAAACAGCTGTTATAGATACATATACACTAGCCTTAATGGTAAAAATTTTGAAATCAGCCTTCCTAAAAAAAACTTGAGGCCAAGCGTTGCTGTCATAACCTAACCCTAGCCTATTTAGGAATTCATCCCACTTTGAATCCATGCGGTCTTCTTCACAAAATCAATTCAGGGGGTGGCACTGTCTTGTTCCAGAGTCTAACCCCAGTTACTGTAGACTAGCCACTCCATCCCACCTTGAAGCCAGCCTTCCTGACAAAGTCGAGGCAGGGTGGCACCATCCTGAAGTAGAGGCTCCGGATGAGCTCCTTGAGCTCATCTGTCATGGTCTTGGGGAGGGTGTTGAGCCAGGACTGCATGACCGGCTGCCATCCCAGCATTTGAGGCTCCATGTACACCATACCACAGCGGGACACCTTGTGTGTGTGTGTGTGTGTGTGTGTGTGTGTGTGTGTGTGTGTGTGTGTGTGTGTGTGTGTGTGTGTGTGTGTGTGTGTGTGTGTGTGTGTGTGTATGTGTGTGTGTGTGTGTGTGTGTGTGTGTGTATGCATATGCATGATGTAGGTGACAGGGAGGCATTTAGACCACATAATATGCAAATTCATTGAGATGGAGGATTTAAAAAAAAAGGGTTATGCCAATTTCATAGACGACCAAGATGTTCAGCTTGAAGGTTGAAAACAATAATGGAAAGAATAATAGTGATAATGATGACCTTCAAGTATCATTATGACAATATATTAAAACATTGTCCAGCAGTATATGTAGGTCTGACCCGAGTATTACGAATCAGTGAATGACCACTGCACTATTCACAATGCCTGACATGAAGACTCACAGTGGCTGGTGATGCGACCTCGAGGTCCATTGGTTCGAAGATGAGGTTGGTGGTAGGTGCAAGCTGGATGATCTCACCACTCATCAGGCATAGCTGAAGGGAGTTGGAAAAAAATATTAATAAGGAATTTGAATAAACACATGTGCATCTATTCAAGGTATTTCAAGTCTATAGTGATTGTGCTACATGTCCATGTGTAGATATTAGGTGTGTACATTGGAAGGCATGGCATATGTGGCAGTTCCGTATTTCAACCTCATCACTGCATTCAAAGCACCGTAGAAGCCTCACATATTGACACGACAACGCGGTGTGTATGAGCCCTTAACGAAAGTTTTAGAGATACGTATAGTGCTTTGAATATCCGAAACTGCCACATAGTACCACTCTGCACTAATCAGCTATACCTTCTTGTTGTCGTCCAGTACAGTGTTCATATTCTCGATCCAGATGGCATCCACAGGCCCGTCAAATATGAGCCACTTGCGGTCAGGTGTCTGGGAGTTGGCGAATGCCCGATAGCTGACGGCCAGGATCCCATCGGACCACTCGTGGGAGATGGGGTCAAAGGAGCCATAGAGCTGGCCCATGGTGATGGACTTGGGGTTGATGACTGTGATCACAACCTTGTTCTCTTCCATCAGTCCCTGGGGAGGGGGAGGAGGAAGGGGAGGGGGAAGGGGAGGGGAGGGGAGGGGAGGGGAGGAAGGGGAGGGGGAAGGGGAGGGGAGGGGAGGGGAGGGGAGGGGAGGGAAGGGGAGGGGAGGGGAGGGGAGGGGGGGAGGGAAGGGGAGGGGAGGGGGAGGGGAGGGGAGGGGAGGGGAGGGGGAGGGTGTTGTCTAGCCGGACAAAACTTTTGAAGACATTAAATGGTATCCAACTACATGTAAACAGTTGTACGGAAAAATTGGTAATATGTATATAGGAACCAAGTTACCAAGCAGCTAATAGGAACTGTGGATGGTGTCAGTGATGGGCTCAGAGCTCTATTTCACTTTGCCTCACCTTTTCAGCGATGTCTCCCAGTGCCCCTGCCAGCACCCGATAGGCACTGGTCTTGCCTCCAAAGGGCTCGCCCACAATCATGAAGCCGTGCCTCACAATCATCATCTCATAGATCTGCAGGATCTTGCCCTCAAAGACTTTTGTGCACTGCAGGTTCATCTTGGCACAGTTTTCCTATGGAGGGACAGAAAAGAGGGAGAGACGGAGGGATCGAAGGAGGGAGGGAGGGAGAATGGGAGGGAGCAAGGGAGGGAGGGAGAAAGGGAGGGAGGGATCCCATGCAGCTTTTGTCTCACGACAGTCCACAGTTGCACCCCATTGTTAACCATGGTTGCAATTGGAAAGCCTGGGTCTATGTGTACATATTATAGTCTTCTGCTAGTGCTATTACAGCAAATACGTACCTTGATAGCAGGGGCAAGGGTGGAGTAGTCTGGCTCTGGTAGCTCCACCCCTGGGAAGAGATCGGAGGTAATGCCTCCGAAGAGCGGCAAGTCGTGGGAGAGAAACTTGGGCAAGTTGACATCTTTGATGGAGCGCAGCATCAGGATATCTTCATTCTCATCTGGGTACTTCAGCTGTGAGTGAGTTTGAATGTGTGTGTGTGTGTGTGTGTGTATACTTTTTTTACTTGATGTCTCAAGCCATAGTCATTATATTTTCTTTAAATAGCAATAAATGTGTGTTTATTTAAGATAATAATGATTCCTTCCCAGGCCTGCACGCACATTTTACTTTAGCTACCTGTGTAGCAAAGTTAAACATGCCCAAACACCTGGGAAAAAAGATTTATATCTTTGAGGAATAGTCTATCAAATGCAGAGTTAACTTCCACTGTCACTGAATCACACCTTCAGGTTCCCAGCGGCAGTGAGTACAGACTTGACGGCTCTCATGCCGTAGTCGTAGTGGTGCTGCGAGGAGAGCTGCTCAGAGCACAGCCGGTAGGTGGCCACAATCTTGACAGAGAGAGGGCGGGCATTGACGAAGCCACAGGAGTAGAGCACGATCTCGGCGATCATCGCGTAGTCGGGGACCATCATGGCCACGGGGCGGAAGAGAGCCTTCAGGTTATCGGGAAGCTCAGAGCGACCTGGAGTAGGAAAGAGAGTTTGAGCAGCGATATTTACTGAGTCTTAGGCTTCTTCAGTTTAACCAATGTCTGATCACAGCAACAAGAAAACAGAAAGTGTGTGTTGTCACACGAGGATTACATTTCCCTACATGTACAATTTTTACAAATGGGGAGGCCCTGTTAGGCGTACAATAGAACTATATGGTTATACTTGTGACTGGGGGAGCCACTTTTTTAAATTTCAACTCCCCCCCCCCCCCCCCCCAAGTGAGAACCTTTTGATTTTTTTAGTACATGTATAGGCCTACAGTGCTTCCTCAAAATTAAGGGTCCTTCTTTATGATTCACCTGCACAATTATAGTGTATGTACAAGTTTACCTCTGCATGCTTATAAATTTAGACAGGAGTGTGTTGATTATAGTTCAGGCAATGGGACCAAGAATGCTGGCTGATGTATAATCTACATGTATATGAGACTAGAACAAAACCCATGAGCACCAGATCCCTGCATAGGCCTGGAGGACTGCCTGGTGTGAGTCAAACAAAGCTGTAGCTGCTGGTCAGCTAGGTGCTACACTGCACTGACGAAGCCTCTGCAGTTTACATTAGCAGGTTCTCCATTCTTCATGTACCTGCGTATCCAGGGTTCATGGTAATGAACACGTTGCAGGTGGGGTCCAGCTTAATCTCTGTTCCCTCAAATAGCAGCATGGTGGCCCCGGAGCTGATCCCCCGTTGGATGGTGAGGATCTGCTGGGCGACCACAGAGAGTACCTCCAGGTCAATCCGGTTGAACTCGTCAAAGCAGGACCACGCCCCACAGGACGCCAGGCCCTTGAAGAACTTGCCCAGGGCAATGTAGTCCAGACCGTCAGAGCAGTTGAACACCACACACTACACAAGGTCAACAACAGGTCAAATTTATAAGTATTGGTACTGTATAACACTGCATGCTTCAATGCATATGTGAATACTTCTATAAGTGACTGATTATACGTAACATCATGGTATTCATAGCTCCAATTTTATGTTTTCTCCTGGCTACATTTTCAATGTGGTAGAACATCAGAGAACACCCCTGGAGCTGTAATCTGAACAATGGTAGCTACCTTTTTTGGTAAAAATGTTACAATGTACCTACATGTACATGTATACTAGCCTTATTCCCAGGCTCCACTGCACAGCTGTTTTCACATCATGGAAAATAATTCTGTATTGCAAGCTAAAAAAGCTGGGATGTAGGCCTGGGAACAAGGCTACACATGCAGTGTATGTACATGCAGTATGTACAATCGTACAAAAAACCAACAAATTTGATTGTGTGAGTGTACCTGTTTTGCACAGGCCTTGGACAAGTCTTTGACAGTCTCTGTTTTGCCAGTGCCGGCCGGGCCCTCCGGAGCTCCACCCAGGTGGAGATGGAGGGCTCCAAATAGAGTACGATAGCATCTAAGTGAGAAGGGAATACATGAAGTTCGTCAAGATTGCTCATTTTGGCTAGTGGAATAGGCCAAATCCCATGTATATAGCTAATAAGTGGCCATCATTGCATGCTGATGAGTCTATTGCAGCATTCAGCTAACAGTCCACGTTTGAAGCTCATTCTACGAGAGGACATTCAGTGTACCATATATGGAAAGATATCCTTCAATCTATGCACCTGTCAGTGAGTGGCGTGATGACAAGACGTGAGGAGTTCCCCAGGTACTCATAGCCGTAGGCCAGCGTGGAGTTGATCATACGGCACACCATGTTGTCCTCCTCCCAGTAGTAGCGCAACTGACTCAGCCACTGGAAGTCCATCTCACTGGTCACCTCTACCGAGGAAAGGGAGCAGAGGGAGAGAGAAAGAGAGAGAGAGAGAGAGAATCAGACTAGGTAACATGGGTATAGGTGTCTATACTCATGCAGGTATACGTGCATGTAGGTAGCGCATAATAGCCTCACACCCAGGCTTTTCTCATCCAGCCCACAGCAGGCACCGAGGAAGGGCTGGGTATGGGGCTAGCTACATGCATAGATAGTAGAGTAGCACTCTAGTATCCATGGTACATGTATAGTGTATAGGTGTAGGCATTTTTGGAACTCTGTTCAATCTATATTACTGAGAGATTAAATTATACGTGCATAGCTTTGAGTGTTCGCTATGAGAGACAGAAAGTTTAACTTACTAATGTAAACTAGCAGTACAACTAAAAGTATCTCTGCACATAGTTCGTATGCCTAGTGCACTTCCTCCAACTTCACAGCAGTGCATGGGTAGGTATACAGTGATCGACTTACCGTCTTTGACCAGAGCAACCAGCACGTCCCTGGCGTGAACATCAAGCACGATGAGAGCTCCCAGCGTAGTCCTGTTCTGTTTGTTCAGCTTGCCTCGCACCATCGTCACCACGTCAGAAATCTGAGCATTGTTCTTCTCCAGGTAGGCCTGCATTGCCTGAGGGGTGGACGTGAGAGCGAGATAAAGGGAAGAGTCGGGAGGGAGCAGAGAGGAGGGATCTGTCTAAAGTGGTTTCTCTACTTTACAAGTTTGTTACTTTTGCAGTTAAATAGTTTTCTATAATGGCAGACTTGCACAATTGTAGGTGTGCGAAGTATTTATTAGGTTGCTAGGGGTAACGGTGTTATAAAGTGTAGAAATCATGCTATAGTGCAAGTCTGCCATTGATGGTCAGCAGTAGCCTCACTCCCAAGCCTTTCCCATACAAGCTTTTCCTCGCTCGCTTAGAATTCGCTTAGTATACTAGGGAAGGCCTGAAAACAAGGCCATGCATAATCAGCAGAGATTTTTTTTGACTTGGCCAGTGCATGCCACAGGCCCTAAGACTCCTCAAAATTTTGTGGGAAGAAAATGTTGTGGGCCTGTGAATATAGCGAAAATTAGAATGCTGTAAAGCAGCAAAATACATGGTACTAGACAGTGCCCAGTAATGACACAGTCTGTAGTACGCAACTACCATGTAACAGCATATCCAATAAAGTATTACCACTGAACAATGCTAGAAAGTTGGTACCAGCCATTCTTAAACTATGCAGGTATAAGTTAATTAACACCCCTTGATTTTACTACATCGTATCTTTTATAGCATCATGGACTCGAGGTACTTAAGTAGGTAGCAGCTGTCCCCACCTGCTGCCCATTTCTGATTGACTCATGGACAAAGGCAGTCCAGTACTTCTGAGAGACGCAGAGCACGGCTTGTCCCGGCCACGCCACCACCCACTGCACTCTCTCCGTGGTGGCATAGGCAGCCAGGGAGTCTTCGATCACCTGTGAGTAGGAGAGGGACAACTTGAAGTAGACCTTCTTGATGAACTGTATACTACAGTATACTAGCTGTATACTATAGTATATATGAGCTTTTTGGGAGGCAGTATAAACTTTAAGTCATTTTGGAAAGTAAATCCCTGAAAAGAACCCAAACAAGGTTGGGACGACAGATTACCATTCCTATGCGGGAAAAAAGCTGGGAGTGGAGATGAGGCTAACTGTAGTATAAGTACACGTGCAGACTGAGGCTCGATCACCTTGTGAAGGGAGGATACCATGACTCCCTCAAGCTCCAGCAGCCACTTCTCAACCTGACCCCTGGCCTTGGCTGTGGAGATGTTCTCAATCAGGGGGACCACCTGGGAAAGGAGGTGTGTGTGGAGGAGGAAGGGGTGAGGGGAGAATGAAGACTGGATGTGAGATGAAGTCTCTTGCTAACACTACACATGCATGCAAACTCGATATAGCTACCTATCAGCCACTTAGTGAAGCTACATGCTATAATTAACTGAATTATGTCCCATTCCCCCGAACCTACACCCAAACTCCATCCCAATGCCCTTAATCACTCAGCCCCACATGTACACAGGTATTTGATCTAGAAGAATTATCTCTCTTAGAACCAGGGGTGAATCTTAATTTATCAGTGAATTGGCTGACCTCTCCTTCGGTACTCCTCATCTGTGTAATTTCCAGATCCTCAGTGAAGGTGAGTTTGGCAATACCCTCGAAACACTTTTTGAGGTGAGGTTGGACCCTGGGGGTGTGAGAAAGGAGAGAGGGAGGAAGGGTGAAAGTATAGACAAGAATTTAGTAAGAGTTGGCATAATGCTCAGAAAAACGAATCTTATTGCAGTTCCTGGATGTCTTACCGAGTGGGGTCCTTGGTCTCAGAGAGGATCTCCAGCATCTCATCGTTAGAGAGGAAGAAGAACCTTTGAATAGGCAGAAGGAGGTATAGCGGTCAACATGTGCCAGCATACTGTGAGGTTGCTTCTGGGGGCCCAAAAAGGCTAGAAATTAGCTACTAATAAACTCCTGAGTATCAACTTTATCATGACATTGTCATGTTTGTACCTCGGGATGCATTTACAGTTTATCAATGTGATGACTAGTGACCGACCATATTGGTTATTCAATGACATCGTTCCTTGACTATACCACCCACGCAACGGTACCTGGGGAAGTAAAGCCTCTTCTTTTCAAGGTACTCGTTGAGACCCTTGATGATGAGGTCCAGCAGTTCATTGGACTTCTTCAGCCGTTCCAGCATCTTGTCGATCTGGATCACCATCAGCACGTGACGGTCCTGTGGGGGTAGAGGTAAGCTCCGTGATCTTGGTCGCTTGATGGTTCATTTGCTTGCTATTAGTCACTTCAGACCATACCAACACATACATACGGGAGAGTTAAAGTACTAAATTATGAATGAACGGATTTGGAAATTACTACATAGTGCAATGTGACATCACCAGAGGATGTACAGCCGCTGGAATTCTCGCATACTCGACGTGGTTGTACATCTATTATGCATCCTCTGGTGATGTCATGGACGTATCACATCTGAATCTGGCCATGGTATTGCATTTTCTGCTGTCAAATCTCAGAGTGGATATACATGACAAGTGTAAGGTATATTCCGTGATGAAGTGCTAGACTGTTGTCAAGCCTTTGGACATTACTTTTATTCTACTAGCATTTTCATTACCATAGAAGGTATTAAAATGCACAGCTTCTTTTAGAATAGAGTCCCTTTAAATTACACTGTTACCAGCAGCCACCAACCGTCCACATCCCTACTACAGTACAGTACATACCGGGTCAGCCTGTTTTATGATATCCCTCCAGTTCTTGTCCACTTGATTGAACCTGCGGCCCTCCTCGGGCATCTGGGCCATGATGTCGGGGGAGCTAAAGATGGGCTCCAAATAAAGCCACGTGGCCTGCACCTTCAGCCACTCGTCCAGGATCTCCTGAACCAGTAGCAGCTTGCCTTCCCACTCTCTGAAAGGTGCAGGAGGGGAACAGATGACATCACAAGGCCCTGCACACATTAATTCTTTACACTGTGAAGTACGCATTGTAACAAATGTTTTTAGAAAAAAACAGTAGTTTAATTGCTGTCAAAATTCAATACTCAAATGTGATGATATTCAAGTCCTAGGTCAACAAGAAGGGGATTAAGCTAGTTACTACAGTAGCTACATAAATAATCGTCATTTAACCAGCTAGGGGTGGAGTTGATATGTAATCATTAATTAATAGTTGATCACGTTTCGACTCAAGCCTGTCGTGCCATGTGAGGACATTTTGGTGAAACTATTTAAGAGTGTCTGAAGATTAATCCTTTAGCTGGGGGCTTCTAGCTATTATAATTACTGACTATTTCTACAGCTTGCAAGTGACAAAAGCTAGGGTGGAGGCCTGAGAATAGTTAAGGCTAACCTTTACTGTACTTGTCAATACAGATAACTGTAGTAATTTTTCTCTTATGGCTACCCTCTATAGCCACATATAGTAATAATGCACAGCAGTAAAAAATACTGCTTACTTGATCTCTTCCTCGAAGGGTCGAATGAAGGGTGAGCCCATCATGGTCTGGGTCTTCACGATGTGGTCGTCGAGGAGGTTCTGGATGTCATCAATGGCTGAGAGGATCTTGGTACCTGTCTCACGGTACACAATCAATACGAACTCCATCTGAGTGGAGAGGGGGTTGGAGGGTTGCAGGGTTGGGGGGAATAAAATGCCTCAGTATGAATTGGTACAGTTTCCATTGTAGAGCCTCCAGTGGTCTATGCTGGTCTCCACTGGTCCACTCCACTTGTTCCCACTGGTCTCAAGTGGTCTCTAGCAGAGGCCAATGAAGACCAGCAGCGACCACTGGAGACCAGCAGAGTGAAGACCAAGTGAAGACCAGTGGAGATCAGTAGAGTAAAGACCAAGCGGAGACTAGTGGAGACCTAGCAGTGACCAGCAGAGACCAGTAGAGACCAGCAGAGACCAGTAGATACTAGCAGAGACCAGTAGAGACTAGAAGAGACCAGTGGAGACCAGTGGAGACCATGCAGTGGAGAGCAGTTGAGACCAAAGACTAGTGGAGAAGAGACCAGCAGAGACCAGTGGAGACCAGTGGAGACCATACAGTGGAGAGCAGTTGAGACCAAAGACTAGTGGAGAAGAGACCAGCAGAGACCAGTGGAGACCATGCAGTAGAGAGCAAAGACTAGTGGAGAAGAGACCAGCAGAGACCAGTGGAGACCATGCAGTAGAGAGCAAAGACTAGTGGAGAAGAGACCAGTGGAGACCAGTGGAGACCATGCAGTAGAGAGCAAAGACTAGTGGAGAAGAGACCAGTGGAGACCAGTGGAGACCATGCAGTGGAGACCAATAAAGACTAGTGAAGACCACTGGAGACCAGTGGAGACCAGTGGAGAGCAGTTGAGACCAAAGACTAGTGGAGAAGAGACCAGCAGAGACCAGTGGAGACCAGTGGAGACCAGTGGAGACCATGCAGTAGAGAGCAAAGACTAGTGGAGAAGAGACCAGCAGAGACCAGTGGAGACCATGCAGTAGAGAGCAAAGACTAGTGGAGAAGAGACCAGTGGAGACCAGTGGAGACCATGCAGTGGAGACCAAAGACTAGTGGAGAAGAGACCAGTGGATGCAGTAGAGAGCAAAGACTAGTGGAGAAGAGACCAGTGGAGACCAGTGGAGACCATGCAGTGGAGACCAATAAAGACTAGTGAAGACCACTGGAGACCAGTGAAGACCAACAAAGACCAGTGGAGTCCAGACCAGTGAGAGACCAGTAGAGACCAACAAAGACCAGTGGAGTCCAGACCAGTGAGAGACCAGTAGAGACCAACAAAGACCAGTGGAGTCCAGACCAGTGAGAGACCAGTAGAGACCAACAAAGACCAGTGGAGTCAAGACCAGTGAGAGACCAGTAGAGATCAACAAAGACCAGTGGTGACCAATAAAGACCAGTGGAGTCTAGACCAGTGGAGACCAGTAGAGACCAACAGAGACTAGTGAAGACCAGTGGAGACTAGTGGAGACCAAGTGGAGACCAGACCAGTGGAGACCAGACCAGTGTGGTCTCCACAATCCCTGCATGCAATTAAACTTCTACCCCCCACCATTAAAAAGCTAGCTGTAGTGCTGCTAATGCATATACTTCATGCAATGAACAGTTCTATCATCACTGAGATAGCTCTATACATGCACACATATGTACATGTACCTCATCCCACTCATGGATCATCTTTTCCATGGCTTTCTCCAGAGAGTGCTCTTTGCTGGCAGCCTCTGAGATTGCCTCAAACTGCTCCAGGTAGGGCTCCAGATTCATCTCAATGTAGCGACGGAGGTTGGAGTCCTGAGGAGGGAGGGCCAGGGAGCGAGGGAGGGAGGGAGGGAAAGAGGGAGAGAGGGAGGGAAGGAGGGAAATGGAAATTTTTGATCAACTAAATACTAATACTATATTGTTAATAGTATTGTGAACACAAAATACTTTAGATAGTGTAAAAACACTCAGGATAACTACATAAACAGCGTTACATAGAGTTCTTAGCTTGTATGAGACCGGGAGTGCATAATGACGTGGGCTCCTGATGGGACAGACTAACACCAGCAAATGGAGTCAAGGTTCAACAAGGACCCACCTCTGAGGGCTGCAAGTCCTGTCCTGCGACCTGACTCATCTTCTCCCAGTGCCTCTCCCTCAGCCCGGGATTGAAGAGGGCTGCAATCAGGGGAAGATATTCCTTGAAGTCATCCACACGAGACTTCACCTGAAGAGCGAAAGTTGGAAGTGGGCAAAGTGAAATCTTTCAAGTGAATGGGGTGAGTAGATATGGGACATTTCATGCAATGGAGGGAATTAGTTGTAATAATTTTTACCCTGCATACTGCCAATGATGGTACCACGGCCTATTATATAATACCTATTTCCAAAGCTGTGTTTTACACCCACTGTACATGCCCTTCAAAATATACCTTGCTGATCCAGCATAAGATCTGTGGTTACAATGTAGTAAATACTTCTAACAGAGTAGCTATACATGTATGACATGTATCTACATAACACTACTAGGCTGGGTTTTGGTTGCATAGTAAAAACATTGTGTTTCCGGCTTTTGCATTGAGCATGCGTATCCATGCATTATTGTGCAGGTATAGGGGGTTAAAACATTTGTTTAAAAACTGCTTAGAAGTGCATATAGTTGATATACTATTCAATCGTGCAAACGTTGTGTAGAAGATGTCTTCCACCCATGCAAGAGGAGACATTATGATTAAATGGAAAGGAGAACGGGTGATTTGTTGGATTTGCAGGGCTACTCTGACCTTCTGTGCCATCTTGAGAGGGTTGGGGCTCTCCTGGAAGCCCTTCTCCAGTTTGTAGAGGGTCCTCCAGAACTGCCCGGTGTCGTTCTCCACGTCGTCTGGGTCAACCTTAGACATTGAGCCGTCCATCCATGAACTGGGGGGGAAGGAAGGGAGAGAGAAGGAGTAATAACACAGGCAAGTGTAGGCAGTGCTGAGCGGTATTTGCTCACAATGTAGCAATGTTAATGCCACACTATGTACATTCGGGAAACATTAAATTTGCACTTATGTATGTAGACTGCCAAGGTGTTCGTTCAAATTGAATGCTGACAATAATAATGCAATAATGATGATGTCGGTGATATTATGGCCACCATGATATTATTTCAATAATTGGGAACACTAGCAATTATCATCAAGTATCACAATATGACGAAATACGGGCTTGCCCACCACTGGATGTAGATGCACAAAAATTATGTACTAGTAACATTTAATCTCTCACCAAAAGCACAACCTAAGCATGTAATTCAGTGTATGCAAAGCCCATTCCTACACAAACTCACTCGTGCTTGTTCTGGAACTCAACAATGGTCTCATAAAGTTTGAGGTAGGGGGTGAGTGTGTTAGCCAGCTTGTTCTTCAGTGGGTACTGCGAGCGGTCCCACTCGAAGGAATCTTCCTCCACATTGAAGGTCTCGATTTTCTCTGCGGCTTCTTCCAGTCTTGCCTCAAGAGCCTGGGCCTTTTTCTGGTAGCGTTTCACCTCTTGGAGGTCACCGAAGGAAGCAAACTCTTGTAGCTGCTTGTCGTAGCCCTCTAGCTCGATGGCAAAGCGTTCCCGGCGGAGCTGTGTGTATGCACAGGTACAGTGTATAGGTATTAAACGTTGTGCTATTACTATAATCTCCCAATAAAGTATACATAAAAATTAAGCTTGTGAAATGATTTACCCAAATATACGGTATTGCATAAGTATATTCATCAAAATGTTGCATGTTGTTTCTGATTCAAGAGTATGTTCAAGATGGCTCTCGACCACCACTTCAATGCGACTGACACAAAACTACCGGATCTTCAGGGTGGGCTCTCAAAGCAATACTGGCCAACCTCCATTGTATCCGCTAACAAGACCGACACCAAAAAGAGCTCCATACACACAGTTCAGACCGGAATAGAAAGCTGCCTCACACTATACAGTATACGCTATAGTGTTGTCATATCGGTGTAGAGCTACCTGTTGATTTTGACTTCTGGTTATGCATTGCTAAGTAATCCAGCATTAGATACAATGTGGTGGGGTAATGCATAAGTGTCCCTGAAAGCAAGAAGACCCGTGCATACTTTGAGAGCTTCCTCGGCCTCCCTCCTGCTCCTGGTGATGATGTCATGGTGCTCACTGAGGATCGGGACCATACGCTCAAGCCAGCGGAAGGTCTCTGTGTTCAGTCGCATCTCAGAGTGGGTGATGGAAGTGAATTCCACCAGGAACTCCAGCCTGTGTGTGTGTGTGTGTGTGTGTGTGTGTGTGTGTGTGTGTGTGTGTGTGTGTGTGTGTGTGATTGTGTGTGTGTATGTGTGTGTGTGTGTGTGTGTGCATGTACATGTATGGGATGTATGCAATGATTAGGGGAGAGAATACTGAGATATCTGGTCATAGCTTCATACTCTACAGGTGCTAAAACAACGAGTTAATTCTATATAATTATACATATTATACAAAAGCCAGATGGGAAGCCTTTTCTCACATGCATAACCTTAAGGGTGGGTACAGTCAGTTGCAGTCGGACAAGAGAGAGTCTAGAGATGAGATTAGACCCTGACGAGGCTAGTCCTGCCCTGACCTGTGTCTGGCCTCCAGCATCCTCTCCTCCAGCTGGACCAAGTCCCTTTCCAGTGCCTTCTCCATGAACTCCTTCAGCTCCATCAGTTGCTCTGTGCTGGCGGGTGTCGTCAGGGCTTTATCTGCTATCACCTCGTACTCCTTGCGCAGCCTAATGTGTGTGTGTGTGTGTGTGTGTGAGTGTGTATGTGTGTGTGTATGTGTATGTGTATGTGTATGTGTATGTGTATGTGTGTGTATGCATGTGCGTGTGTGTGTGTGTGTGTGTGTGTGTGTGTTTCGGGGGGCAAGGTGGTAGTGTAAAATCAAGTCTCCTCAAAAAGGTAGTACAGTGGATTGCAGTTCCGTTCAAAAATTGCGTGTTCCATAAGTGGTTACGCAGCTGTATGTACTGTTCATTTTCAATGTGCCGATGCACAGTCTGCTGGTGAAGATCTTTGTTTCTGAAAGGTTTGGCATCAAAGAGTTAATTAAAATGGACTGCCTATGAGTTGCTTGCGTAAACACTTATGGAATACGCAACGTTAGAACGCAACTTAAATCCACTGTATACAGCTATTATTTCAGTTCATCAAGAAAGCATTCTGAACATTCTTTGTGTAATGTGTGCTCTCCCTATGTCACTCACTGCTGGTTGAGTTTCTGGTTCTCCTGCTGCATCCTGACCAGGAGCAGTGAGCAGATGCCCTCTGCCCTCTTCACCAGAGATCGCACCAGGTCATCACATTGCAGCTCAAACACACCCAGAGGGACCACCTGGGGGAATGGCAAGATGATGGATGATGGTAATGGTCTATTATTAAGAATAAGCCCACACATGTTCCCTTACATAAGTATAAGCCCAATCTGCAAGTACGTACTTGAGTATGTCGATCCTAAATGTATGACTACTCCTTGCATAAATGTAATGTAGTCATGCATATATGTAATGTACATGTATATTATTGTGCTCCCCCAAGTACATGTACAGTACAGCAAACATACGTGCAAAACAATAATTAAGCAACATAAAAGAAAGGAAAAAAAATCAAGTACATTGTTCTCCTTCAAGATCACCTACTCACCTTCTCAACAGAGTACTGCAGCTCCCTGGAGGTGTCCTTGTACTTGAGGACCAGCTTCTCGTACTCCAGGAACGAGTGCTCCTCCTTCAGAAACTTGTCCACCTCTGCCTCAGCCTGTGTGAGATAGGAAGGAGACAACCCCCAAATCATGCAGCACATGCCAATCAGTGCTATGCTCATGCAGTGTCCTTATTATTCAAGGAGTCCAACACAATCCGTGGTATGTTCAGTGTCCTTATTATTCAAGGAATCCAACACAACCTAAAAATCAGTGGTATGGTCAGTGTCATTATTCAAGGTGTCCAACACAACCCTAACCCCTAACGATCAGTGGTACGTACGGTGTCCTTATTATTCAAAGTGTCCAACACAACCCTAACCCCTAATGATCAGTGGTACGTACGGTGTCCTTATTATTCAAGGAGTCCAACACAACCCTAACCCCTTGGATCGGTGCTATGTTCAGTGCCCTTATAATTCAAGGAACCCAATGGCAAACTCCACTTGTGTCCTTACTATTCAAGGAAATCATCCATTGGCATACATTGTGGTGATTACATTGCTCACATCTTAACCGAAGTATTTGTGAATCACCTCTGATTTGCTGCTTACCTCTCTGGAGATGAGTGGCTGGTATTTGTCAAAGAATTTGATGTGTTCCATGGGAGCCTTCATTCCTTCCTGCAATACTGCACGCACCTGCAGTGCAAACGTTTTTCTAATTAAGTCACTTGCAATTCGGCCCCATATCCAGGCCTATGCATCACGTAGAAGCCTCACATGTTGACGCTTCTATGCAGAATGTATAAGCCCCGTCCTTAACAGGAATTCAGACATACAGCACTTTGAATGCAGTGATGCAATCAAAATACACGATAGGATTAATGTTCATTTTCTACCCGGGATTGCCATATATACAAAATAGCAATGCAACTGAGACCTTAGTTACCTTCTCCTTGGCATCGTGCAGCAGCGTTTCGCTGATAATTGGTCGGAGGTTGGGCTTGGAGGCATGGGCACTCTCACTGGGGTAGAGCTTGGTTTCCACTCTGGGGACCGAGCACACGGCCTCCACCATCCGGTCAAACACGTTCAGGACTACCGTCTACATGGGTGGACAGGAGGGAGGTTGAAATGATAGCATAATTTAATTTCGAAAGTTCGGAGATACAGCATTTTGAACATAGCAA
The DNA here is from genome assembly GCA_963921505.1 of Phakellia ventilabrum. Classification (NCBI taxonomy): domain Eukaryota; kingdom Metazoa; phylum Porifera; class Demospongiae; order Axinellida; family Axinellidae; genus Phakellia; species Phakellia ventilabrum. Next base: position 5,325,332 of record OY997393.1, on the reverse strand, counting down.
CACAATTGAAATACTTGACAGAATACGACAGAATGATGTTAGTTTTCGACCTGGGACTGCCACATATGTTTTTATCTGTTGAGTTTCAGCACTGGAGGCCCAGCACTGACTCTAGTACACAAGAGCTACAGTGTAGGTGCTTGGTGTTACAAAATACTGTTATAGGCATACTTAATGCTTACAGCAGAAATATTTTCGAAAGAAATTGTGCGGGTGTACTTTATCCTAAAAACTGACTCAGAACTTATCAGCTCTTCAAACCTGGGAAGTTGGCTGTAGTTTGTAAGCTGACTTAGGACCTAGAGCATGCCAATTATCAGTTCCTGGCTCAATCACCTCAAAGCCCCTAGTGTTGGACACAGTTAGTTTGTATGGGTGTGTATTGTTCTAAACTAACTCAGAACTTAGTCTAAGAATTATCAGTTTCGGGCTCACCTCAAATCCCCTGGTGTTGGGCTCAAACTCTACCACACTGCCATTGAGTACCACGTTCAGCACGAACCCTGGGAAGAGACCGATGAGGGGAAGGTCCTGCAGGAGGAGGGAGGAGAGGAAGGGAGCTCTAGCGTCTCTCCTCTATCAAGGACCCTTGGGACCTTATAACCAGTTACATTTTGAGAAAGGGTGGGTATTACTAGTGGTAGATTAAAAGGGCTGCATCGAGCTCCACCCACCAATGATGATGTCATCATTGGATGCAACGTGAAAGCCAAGGCTGAGGCTAACTTGAAGCGCACGGTAAATTGAAGCAGAAATTGAAGCAGAAACTGAAGCAGAACTATTGTTGTTTGAAGTCAACTCTGTGTTCCTAGCCATGATGGATGCGACCTGAAGAAGACTACAGCATTGCAACTGAAATATTGGCAGTTTGATGATACGAAAATTCTGGTTGGAATTGAAGAAGTTTCATATTCATGAATAATCAAAAATAACCTTTTTTCAAGAGGACACAAAGGGAACGAGGTTACTAATCACCCACCTTGGGAGGACAGAAGACTCTGAGGTAGTCGGTGATGCTGTCGATGGCCAGCTCCCGGAGCTGGTTGGTCATGAGCACCGCTGCCGAGGCAAAGAACTCCTCCAGCTGTCCCAGAGGGATCGCCTTGCGCTTGTTGCCCTGGTAAAAGATGTTCTGGACCTCAGGGAACCACCTGAGTTGTGGGGGGGGAGAGATGATGAGGGCAAGAAGGAAGGAAATTTGTCCATCCACGAAGATCACATGAGCAATTATAATTATGTAATTGTATGCCATTTTGAGTTTTGCACTGCTGAAATGGAAAACGATGATACAAACACACACAAAAATGGTGCAAGTAGCAATAAAAATATTACTGTTACAAGTTATGACTGCTACAAACTGGAGATTTCTGAGTCTGCACTTTCACCATAAGTATAGTAGCTGAGCAATACACTTATACATACAGCACATCTACTGTAATTAAGCCAGCTACACTTCAACATGTAACATGTACATACGTACAATATGTGAGTTACCAAAGGTTATTGTACTATAGTTTCCATCAGCACTCACTTTTTGAGCAGCAGCCCCCTGATGGACTCCATCTCCCTCATCACCAGCCCCTGGAACGCGGCCAGCTCGAACACCTCCGGGTGGGTCACCAGCGCCCTGGGGCTCACTAGTCTCACCCTACTGTAGTTCTTGTACCAGAGGTTCAGCACCGAGTTGAGAGTGGGGTTGGTCACGAAGAGGGTCTGTGTCATGGCGGAGTAGGCCTTGTGGACGTCCTTTGCCCAGGGCTTGGGGACCACGTCCAGCTCCAGCCGATGTGGGGGCTTTGGGAGTGGCTTCTGTTGGCCTTTCTCTCGAGGGTCTTTGAGGACAAAGTCCACTGTACATGAGAGACAGAATTACACATTATAAAGCCACTTATATACATGTATGTATATGTATGTATAGTATGCTCTTAGCGCTACGTGGTATACCATCAGGGAACACTTCTAGTTTTGTATTCCAGATTAATAATATAAAACTAAGGTAAACCCATTCCAATTCTTAAGTGGCTAGTCCAATTGGCAAGTGCTACTAGCAAATTTAACACATGGCTATGTACATAAAGTTTACTTGCTCAAGGGCTCCAGTAGCTAGCTATAGCTGAGTGGGTAAGTGTCTAACTAGTATCCAGAAGGTCCTGGGTTTAATCTTTGGCTGGGCACTATTTTTTTTCAGGATTTTCTCAATAAATAATTATCTTCATCTTATTTCATAGTCTGGCCACAACTTGATCCACAAATCACCTAATCTCATGCCCAGACCCCACCAAAAATGAGGGGGGGAAATTCTCTTGTTTTTTTGCAGAGGTGGGTGGAGGGTCTGGGCACGAGACTACAAATCTCGTTGCAGAGATCAACCACTCCACTCTAAAGTCCAGTTTTTGGTCAGGGGGAAAGCCCCCCTCCCACCCCCCCCCCCCCCCCCGCACCAATCCCCTATGCATACATCCTACAGTATATACCGATGGCCTTCTTGACACTGAGGAGATAGTCCTCCCTCATCTCCTCCGAGAGCTGCTCCACGGTGGCAACAAAGCTGTCACTAAGGTGAGCGGGGATTAGACGGAGCACGTGATCCAGCCAGGAGTCCTCCAGAGGGGCCACATGGACTGTGTCGATCCCATTATTGATGTAGTAGAGGTAGCGCTGCAAGTATATGGATATGTATGGGTTGGGTTATGGCTGATACCAATCTTTAGATGATGGCAGTTAGCCTTGTTCCCAGGCTCTCACTTTATTCAGTTGCACAAAGGTAAGGCATAGCCAAAAATAGTGGGGGGCCTGGGGATGAGGCTATATGAAATTACATGCATAGATACTTGGGCATTCATGAGAATTAACGGGTTAACTGACCAGTATGTCCTTCTCGGTACTGGAGGGTGATGCTGAGCGAGGAGCCTCGCCGAAGGCAGCCATCGGCTCCTCTTCCTCCCCATCTCCCTCCCTCCCACCTTGCCTATGGAGGAAGGGGGTTAAAATATGTATATGTGTATACATGCAATGTTTATGGCATGTTTGGTAAATAAATGGTGGGTAGGTGGGAAGGATTAGAATGGTCTTGTCTAGGATCATGTTTACTGGCCTCATTCCCAGGTCTCTCTAGCCGCGTTCCTACATGCAGGTTCCATATGAAATTATGGTACATGCAGCTTAGCAGAGGGGGAGGGTGGGGGTGTGAGATCAAGCCCAGATATGAGGTGATCATCCAAAGATCAACTATGGACACATGCATTTTGAAATCTGTTTTGAAAGCTGGGGCTTAAGGACAATTAACTGACTGGAAGATAAAAGAACTACTACATCCTTCTAATGATAAAGGGAGGTAGGCTAAAATATGAAACACAAATGCTGGATGGGTGAGGAAAGTTGGCATGCCATAAAAAAGCTTTTAAACCCAAAATTCTCAAGGTCAGAACTCAGGCATCCAGCAGTATACTATTAAGGTTTGTTGTATTAGGGGATAGTAGGGGTGGTTGCACTTAGTATGGCACCCTCACAGTATGAGGTTGACGACAGCTCTCCGGAAATGCTCCCTGTCTCTCTTGGGTCTGGCCAGAGACATGGATGTCTTGGCTCTCTGGTGCTGTGTTGTCGGACGGGGCCCTCGCTTGCTCGGCGGGAGCTGAGACTGGGGGTCCCAGGACCGACTGCGACCTCGCTTTGTGGATTGCGCTGGAGGAGGAGGGAGAGGGGAGGCAGGTTGGGAGACCCCACTCCATGATTATTATACAGTGACTTTCTGCCATCCCACAATTTTAATAACTAACCAGTGAGAGGCATGTAGGTGCTGGTAGTGGGCGGAGCAGGTCCCGAGCCCTGAGGCAGCGAGGACAACCCTGGATTATTCCCGGCAGCAATAGTAGCAGCTGTGGCGGTAGAGGGAGGCTCCGACAAGAGTTTGAAAGAGGGCTTCGTCTGCTGCCAGGAGGGCTTGGTACGATGCTGAGGAGGGGAGGGGGAGAAAGAGGCAGTAGATCCTTCTTTTGGAATCAAGGGTGTAAGGATGCATTGAGGTTCAGTGCCCTCGGTGGTATGGATCAGGAGAGAGAACTTGAGGCTATCAATAGAGTATGCATGGGGGGACAACATTGACAAGTACGTAGAGGAGCTCATTTCAGACAACCTCCAAGCTACTAAGAAATGGCAAAAAAAACACCACTTTTGGCAACTTTCAGGCTGGCTTTGAAAATTGGAAGTTGCTTCTCATGCCAGACACTGGAATAATCAATGAAGCACAGATAATGTTGTCACATCATACCGGGCTGGGGGAAGGGATACCGTTTAGTATCATGGCTACAACCATCAGATTAAAGTCTGTAGAAATAAATTGGGGCAACAGAGACTTTTTCCAAAGTCTGGCCCATGAGACTACAACCTGTTATCGCTTTAGCTTGTTTAGATCTTGCATTGGCGTCATGGATGACATTATCAATCCAATTTGTGGAGGACAAGCCAACAATTGGAGAATAGCAAATTTCATAACAGTATACTCACAGCTGGTAGGGTGGGTAGAAACTTGACAGGGTCAGTCTTTCTGCCCTTCCTAGGCCCTGAGCCTAGCTGGGACTGCAATGGAAGAACCGTCCAATATTAAGTGCATATTTAATATCTGACACATAGATGCACAAAGATAGATCATTCCTCTTTGTGCATTAAGCTAAGTCTGCAATTACTATGCCTAGTCTGTATACATGCATGTTGATTATACCATAGATAGTAGAGTATTACTCTACTATCTATGATCATGTATCACAGACAACGCAAATATCCGCAACGACTGTGAAATATACCTGGATGTCCATGCTTCGCAGCTCGTGCAAAGGCTCTTGGCCGACTGACTCTGTAAAACTGGAGCAGTAGAAATATAATTAGAGAGGTAGCTATATTTTGTTCCCTGCATGCAATAAACGAACCACGATCTAAACTACTAAGGCCTAGCTATAGGCTTCGATGTTTATCAGAAGCCATTTTTCTTGGCCGAAATTCATCAGTCGTCAAGGCAACTGCGCCACATGAATCTCACGTGAACATTCACGCCCCCGCGGCCCGTAGGTGCGTGCGCGTGTGCAAAACTGAGCACGAGACTTACTCGTGAGGATCACATGGTCTCCACGTGTGCGCGTAGCTGCTAAGCCATGTAAGCTGACCTCAGCGTTGTGCAACCATCCAAAGCAAGTTGCAAGTGCTTTTTTTTATAGCCGTATGTACCCTGTACCTGTGGCAGATCCGTGGTGCAGTTTAAGCACTCCATAACAGGCGCAGTGTGGGCTAAAGCTGCAAGAAGGGGGCGCCAAATAGCACAACTTCGACTTCCACTGGTACTGCATAGAGGCAAGCCAATGCCCCCCAAGTTGAAAAAGAAGGATTCAGCAGAGGGTCCATCCCCTTTGTTGGGCCGGTTTGGGACCTCTCTGAAGTGTGGGATTGTTGGACTGCCGAATGTTGGGTGAGCTGTCGCCGTTATAATTAAGCTTTAGTCTTGCAGGCCAGACTGCAGAATGCGAGAGGAAGGAGTTTAGTGACTGATCAGATTTCTGTAACTGCTAAGAATGCAGTAAATGAACTTCATACATACCAGGAGCAATGTGCTCCTGGACATACACAAGAATAGGATAATTAACTAATTAACATTCCATTTCAAAAGCCACATGATCCTGCAGATAGCTGACGCATCGTGCACCAGACTGCTTCTCCTATTCCACAGTCTGACCCACGAGACTAAAGCCACATGATCCTGCGGATAGCTGACGCATCGTGCACCAGACTGCTTCTCCTATTCCACAGTCTGACCCACGAGACTAAAGCCACATGATCCTGCGGATAGCTGATGCATCGTGCACCAGACTGCTTCTCCTATTCCACAGTCTGACCCACGAGACTAAAGCCACATGATCCTGCGGATAGCTGACGCATCGTGCACCAGACTGCTTCTCCTATTCCACAGTCTGACCCACGAGACTAAAGCCACATGATCCTGCGGATAGCTGACGCATCGTGCACCAGACTGCTTCTCCTATTCCACAGTCTGACCCACGAGACTGTGACCTATTATGCTGGCCCTATGCTAGACCACACCTATTAAACTCATGATTATGCTAGCAAAATATATACAAGCTAAAAAAATATGTTCATTCAGAATTCTTGGAATATTGAACAACACCTTTTGGAAGAATCACTTACATGTTTCGGGGTTCTGCCCACACTGGTCAGCAGTGGTCGGGCCTGACCACCTTTCAGCTTTTTTTGACCACCTCTCAGCTATTTTTACTACCACTTACAGTACTATTCATGTAGGAAAAAGGCAGTTTAGCACAAAATAGGTATCAGGGAGATCGATTTTTGATCTCCACTCAAAGTGACCTAGGCAGATCTCTGATGTTTTGTAAGCAACGCTTGCTACGCTTACTTTTGCAGGAAGTCGACATTTTTCAATGTCCTGACGAAGGCTGCTGCTCCGGCTGAGAACTTCCCCTTCTGCACCATTGACCCCAATGAAAATAAGTTTACTGCTTTAGTAATGTTGCTAGGATACTGTGTTGCCACCTGTAGTCTCATTCCCAGGCCCATGCACCCTTTTCAGCCTGTCATTGCTTGTGGTATGGAAAAGTGGGAATGATTTAGGAGGATGAACCTGAAGTAATATTCTGTCTGTCTCGCTGTATGATGTACATGCTTCTAGATAGTAGTCTACTTAGTTAGAGCTTAGCAGTAACTTATATCCTGTTGCTGTGTTGTTACTAGGTGCAATAAATCAGCTAATGCACTGCTACCAAGCACATCAGTGCAATATCTTTTTGCCTCAAGCATGCCAGCTAGTGCATTATATTTCAGCCTGGAGCAAAATTGCGTGAATAGCTACATATTAGAGAGACTGCATGAAGGTACATAATTATATAATATACACAAGAGTGCTGCAGTATAGCTACAAGTTAGTCTTTCAGTTTCAAAGTATATACAATAGTCAGTGATCAGCAATGGTGTTTGTATCAGATTTATATAGACCAGGAGATATCACAGACTCACTATACTGTGCCATTATCTTAACTCGGCATTTCACGACAGTTACCAAGGCTCCCTAGTAACGCTATAACTGACCAATCAGTATCGACGGCCTCAGGATATAAAATAGTTATATCACGGCCACTCGGTCTGCATCAGATTTATTGCACGAAGCCCTCGGGCCTTTGGCCCTTGGGCTCCAGTGCAATAAATCTGATACAGACCTCGTGCCCGTGATATAGCTATTACATAGGGTCTGTGCAATCCTAGCATGGTTTTGTTCAATCCTATGTAGAGCACAGCATATTTTTGTGCAATCCTATGTACAGCAACAAAGATATCCTAGAATTGCTGTACCTAATAATGATTACAAAATGCATGAACATTCCGTGATAAAAGACAGTTGGTAAAATTGGCCTGGCGGTATTACATAACACAGCTATGGGTATAAGCTAAGGTAGCCACGGGTTCTCAGATTGCTGTTTCTCAGGTTGCCTGCTAGGATGCCTCAAACGTTTTGCTGTGCACCCATGAAATTGGCTGTTATGCTAGCCTCGTTCCCAGGCTCCACTTCCCGGCTTTTATTGAACTCTGTGCAACGGAAGTTGGGGAGTGGGGCCTGGGAACAAGGACACCGTTTTGCAGCAGTGGTAAATAATTTTAGCCCACTGCGTGCATGTTTGTTAATGAACATAACTAACTGATTTGATAACCTTCTTTTTGCCTCACGTCGAGTGGCGATGCCTGATGCCCGGTATGACTGGTTGTGCGAGCACTGGAAACCTGCTAGTCAGGTTCCGGCCTACCTGCACGTGGTGGACATCGCAGGACTGGTGAAGGGGGCTCACGAGGGACAGGTGGGTGGGGCTTGTTGGGCTAGGTGGGTGGGGCTCACAAGAGGCAGGTGGGTGGGGCTTGTAGTTTAGAACTGCTGATATTCGAAAACCTGGCAGATTGTATTCATCATTAACACTATAAAAAAAATTGCTAGGCTCGATAGCAGTGTAAAATGAACCTGGGTGTTGGGGGCTCCAGGGTGTCTGTGTGTGCTGAACATCAGTAGGTTGGTAGTTGCGAACCTCAGCACTTACAATTGTGTATGATAGATATTTCGTGGGCACTCACTTTTTTAAGCATACAGTTTTATAGTGGGCACTTACTATTTTAAGCACAGTTACAGTTACATAAAATAAGTTCGAAATACAGAACTTACTCTTTTTGACGTAACAAAGTATAAGCCCCTTAACTTTTACCTGTAGCAAAATTTGAAAGCCACGTAACATGACAATGCAGAAAGTATTGGCATAACCATAGATAGTAGAGTCCTTCAACCCTACTATCTATGCTCTACTATCTATGGCATAACTGAGCATGGCTTCAGCACATGTGTGGTGGAATTCCTCTGTTATTGACACACTTGGGGCCAGCTCCAGTGTCCTGATTACTTGGGGGGGGGGTCAAAGAATACACATTCATAACGAAACAGTGAATCAGATGTCCTTATTAGCGAAGTGTAGCCTCATTCCCAGTCTCTCTGCTCCAGTCCATTCTCTCCACTCCAGTTTTTACGTCGCTTGCAGTACGAGTGATGTAAAAACTGGAGCAGAGAGACTGGGAACGAGGCTAAGCGAAGTGTCCTTATTTCAGTGGGTCTTGATTAGATCTTGAGGGTTCCACTCTGGCCGTGAGGATGCTATAGTCGTAAGATATCAGGAGTGATACAGGTACTGGAAAGTACATACAGCCTGTGGACATTTACCCATCCTGGGATATATGGTATGACTACAGCAGTTTAGTGAAAATTTAGACATCACAATGAATTGCATGAGACTGCCAAGGTGAAGGATGACAATAGCACTTGTGATATTATAGCCTTCATTATATGTAGATGATATTGCCTTCTAAATATCACAATATTATTGAAATATTGCCCAGCACTAAGTAGGAATGTCTCTACTCCTTCTGCAGGGACTTGGAAACGCCTTCCTGGCAAACATCAGTGCTTGCGATGCAATTTTCCATGTAATAAGTAAGTGTGGATTGAATACCACTTCTGTTACACGTTTATCACATTACCACCACCTACCTCCCAGCTTCTTTTCATCTCCCATTCGCCCTTTTACCTCACCCCTTTAACTCTTCTCCTCTTAACTCTCTCCCTCCCTCCCTCCCCTTAACTTCTTATGTGCCTCTCTCTTATCTTTACCTCCCTCCTAACTCCTCACCCTCACCTCTTAACTCTTTTCCTCCCTCCCTCTTAACTCCTTCTGACCCTCACCTCTTAACTCTTTCCCTCCCTCCCTCTTAACTCTTTCCCTCCCTCCTTCCCTCCCTCCCTCCCACCCTTCCTCTCTGTAATTGCTCAGGAGCCTTTGAAGATGATGACGTCACTCACGTGGAGGGTGACGTGAACCCAGTGAGGGACCTGGACATCATCAGTGAAGAGCTGAGGCTGAAGGACGAGCAGTACATCAACAGCAGACTGGTGGGTGTGGGACTCTTCCCAAGGTTTTTGTCTTCACTTTGCCTATAGAGAAAGCTTGTAAGAGGAACCAAGGCGGAAGCGAATGCCCCCTCCCGTCCCGTCCCCCTAAATGAAGCTCTGCAGAGATTTCTGATAATATGTGAGTGGATGTGAGAAAAGGGACCACTTCGCATTCCAAGCTCATATCTCCACGTCCATTATTGCGACACGAATGATTCTTGGTACAGTACAAGTACTAACCGTCAACTAAAGGAATCCCACGCTCTTTGTTTCTGTGATACGTACCTTGGTAGCACCGCCATTTTATCGCCGTGCGATCAAAAATCCCACAAACTTGGCCCTGTATCTTCCTAGCAGTAAGGCTGAAAGGCTTCATTTCCGGGTTATAGCTGCAGCAACGCCTCCTGTATAAACCACCCACGTTTCATTTGAATAGCATGTAGCGTTCTGGAGATACACGTCTTTGAAGTACATGCATTTGAAAATGCGCGATGTCCCTTTTCTCAAATTCGCTCACAATTAAGGAATAGGCTTATATTTGAGACTTCACTTTAGGGCTCTTTGGCAAAGACGGCTACTCGAGCAGGGAGCAAGTCGGACAAACCTGAATTCGTAAGCGTCGCTTAGCACTTTACCATGCATGCTCTGTAATGTGGATAGACCAATGTCATTAGTATGATAATTTTACAGCTTTTCTGGAATTCGCCAACATTCACCTAAAATCAGTTTCACCAAAATGTCTGAACGTAAAGTGTACATAGCAACGAGAAATTTTAGAATAATAATAGTTACTTAACTTCATCAATTTCGTTGGACGCAGCGTGCCATCAAAGTTTAATACTTGAAAGCAATGACGTTAAAAGCCTAGGTCGACAAGAAGGATGTCTAAGCCAGTAGCTACACGGATATGTAATTATCGCTTAACCAGCTAGAGGCAGAGTCGGTATGTAATTATTAATTAGTAGTTGCTAACGTAGTCATGTGAGGATTAAGTTTTCCCCGAGACTCTCGGAGACATTTTGGTGAAACTGAAATTAAATGTTGTAAAGGTGCTGCAGAAATGATATTTGATTGCAATAGCTTGATCTGTTGTTGAGATATGCATTAGTGAAATGTATCCATTTTTCGTAGAGAATGTACGTACTAGGGGGACACAGAAGTTGCCCCTTATAATTAGTGCATTCTCTATGGAAAATGAATAAATTTCTGCAAAGTAATCATATCTCAGAGATGGAATAAATTACTGCATTCAAATTATATTTTGTGCTCCTTGGAGATTAGGTTCAGGGAAAAAATCAGGTCAATCCACATAATATTTCAGTAAGTAGTGAGCAGTGATGTCATTATGACATCAGACGGAAAATGGTCTGTTACATCATTTGATGTAATGTTTCTGATGCACAGGATGCTCTCAGCAGGGTGCAGGAATGCATAGCACATGAGAAGAAAGACGTTAGATTTGGCCAGTGGCACACTAATGAGGTAAACTTTTAATATAAATTTGTGTAGCTCCACTCATTATGGGCCCCTAAAATTCCCTCCCCCCCGGGCCCCCCCCCCCCCCCTCCCCGCCAGAATTTTGGAATTTATATTTTTAGTAGTATATTGGTAACTAGTTTTGAGTGTGTTCGGGGACCCTAAAACCAAAAGAAGCCTAGGTTTTCAAAACTTTCCTGGAGAAACATACCCCATACCCCCCTAGGGGGTGTGGCTTTACACATATAATATTTACTCCCATCGGAAAAATTTGTACAAAAGACCTGCTCATTAATACTGTCACCCATCCCTCCCTTCCCTCCCTTCCCTCTCTCCCTCCCTCCCTCCCTCCCCCTCGATTAACCCTCTCTTACTAGGTTGAGGTTCTGAACAAGCACCTACTGTTGACTGCCAAGCCTGTGATCTATCTCGTCAATCTCTCGGAAAGAGACTACATTAGGAAGAAGAACAAATGGTGCGTGTGCTTATATGGCCAGGGTATGATGTACTTCAAGAGGTGCAAACCCACCAGTTGAGTGCATGAAGCACTTGTACTTGAGGTTTTCTGTGTTTGTTTCTACCTTTTTACCAGCTGGGCGCGCGCTTCGCATACGCCCGGCTGGTATTAAGATTACTTTATGTTTTCATGTCTGTCTGTGTGTGTGTTTGTATGCTCGTCCGCTATTATCATGTGCGCTAAGTTACGTCATTCCGTTATTATGCCACTATAGCAGCTACTGGCAGTTTGCAGGCACAATAGGCAAAGGTATGCCAGGCTAGATTAGTTTTGTGTTGCCTAGACGACGAAAGAGTGGTAGGTACATGTAACGATGATAATTCTGATGAGACTAGCTGTCTATCCAAGCTGAACACAACCTTCAGTTGGATGATTTATGTAAAAAAACACCCGGCTGGTTTTTAGATATGAAATATCAGTCTTGTTCGAAAAAGTCATAAGCGTTAAGTACAAATGGAATTTATATTGCATAGCAACCAGTAGTGCCAGGAAGTCTCTTTGAACTTGTGGTGCACAAGACTTCATGCTGGTCCCAATGAGTCTACAGCTGTGGTATTTGCGGTTCTCACTGTGGGTGTAATGGCCCACACATTTGACAGTGTGGTGGGAGCAGGTCCTATGCATGATTAGACATGTGGTCTTGCATGATTTCCTAGAAAGGAAACTGAGGAAGCCATTTTAACTGGGAGTTGGGTTTATGGTTTGGTATCATGCATCTTCACATAAATCGGATTTCTTGTTACAAAGAAGGTATCCAGAAATGAGAAATTACCCCCAAAAGAGTGGTTATTTTCTGTTCTCTCACTGTCTGTCTGTCTGTCTGTCTGTAGGTCTGTCTGTCTACATGCCTGCCTATCACCTGCACACCACTTACAGACTTTTTCCTAGGCATTCTGCTCAAACTTTGCTGTATCATGCTATGCCAGCATTGCTGGTAAACCCCGCCCATGGCAAATGTCAATGTGCCATAAAATAATGGATAGCATACAATAAATACATGCTCTATTATCTATCACATCGCGTACGTGACAATCTTCACTTGACGTACATGTAACCAAATAAGAATTTGTAGCAAAGTTGTTGTTTTTATGTAATTTGCCAACTTTCAGATGTGCTATAACATAAGTGGTGGTCTTATGTCAGCATTTGCATGCTGCTGTGCTATAGAGGCTCACAATAGACCATTTTTGTGATGTCATCACCATGACATCGCTACTCACTAATCTAATTGCCGAATGGGCAGCAAGGCAACTAATCGTGTTGCATGGAGGCTCAGCGTTTGTATATGTACAATGTACATGTATGTGAATAATACTACAGGAATGCAATTATTGCAAGCATTGTTATATAGTATACAGTATATTCTGTAGTACCGCTAAAACATTTCAGTAAGTGAATGCTGGGGCCAAATTCAGAAAGGTTGACCAATTAGCCTATGCTGATGACATCATTGTCTATTACGCCAGCATTATATCAACTTAGTTCAGCTAGCCTAGCGCTAGCGATAACTAGGTAGGTAACATTCGATAACTCTGCCAATGCCTAAAAACAAGGGAAGTGTGAGAGAAAACTAAGCTGAGAAATTAACTCCCGGAATGACATAGCTGACCCTCTGTCTCCTTTGTTAGTGCTGGTCTAGTGAATATGGTACAGGAAAGGTAGTCTGATAGTCCAGACGAAACCTGCAAGACTATAATTATGGTAAAGATCGACCAAGCCTTCTTCCTACTGGAAGAAGGAAGAAGTGGAAGGGTTGGGTCGAAGAAATGGACGGTCTGTCCAGCAGTGGTCAGGTGGTTTGATGGACCTGCAAGACATGACCCTTTAGATTGTTGGAAGGAGGAAGAAGTGGAAGGGCTGGGTCGGAGAAATGGACAGTCTGTCCGGAGCTGGTCAGGTAGTCTGATAGTCCAGACGAAACCTGCAAGACTATAAAGATCGACCAAGCCTTCTTCCTACTGGAAGAAGCGGAAGGGTTGGGTCGAAGAAATGGACGGTCTGTCCAGCAGTGGTCAGGTGGTTTGATGGACCTGCAAGACATGACCCTTTAGGTTGTTGGAAGGAGGAAGAAGTGGTAGGGCTGGGTTGGAGCAATGGACAGTCTGTCCGGAGCTGGTCAGGTAGTCTGACAGTCCAGACGAGGCCTACGGGGCCGAAAAGCGAAGCCAAAGGTGGTAATCCATCATGCAAATCAAGACCACACAGAGCGCTGCTTTGTGAAGCTGTTCAAGCGCTACATTGAACTGATGCCTCCAGACCGTCCAGCAGCCACCTTTTACTTGCAGCCTTCTCGCCATCCGACCCCAACATGCTGGTTCTCCAGTAGACCACTCGGGCACTTTTCCCTCGGTAAAACCATCAGTCGAATGTGCACTGAAGCTGGAATTAGTGGCTACAAGACCAACCACTCTCTGCGTGCTACTGCAGCCACCTCGCCATCCGACCCCAACATGCTGGTTCTCCAGTAGACCACTCGGGCACTTTTCCCTCGGTAAAACCATCAGCCGAATGTGCACTGAAGCTGGAATTAGTGGCTACAAGACCAACCACTCTCTGCGTGCTACTGCAGCCACCTCGCCATCCAACCCCAACATGCTGGTTCTCCAGTAGACCACTCGGGCACTTTTCCCTCGGTAAAACCATCAGCCGAATGTGCACTGAAGCTGGAATTAGTGGCTACAAGACCAACCACTCTCTGCGTGCTACTGCAGCCACCTCGCCATCCGACCCCAACATGCTGGTTCTCCAGTAGACCACTCGGGCACTTTTCCCTCGGTAAAACCATCAGCCGAATGTGCACTGAAGCTGGAATTAGTGGCTACAAGACCAACCACTCTCTGCGTGCTACTGCAGCCACCTCGCCATCCGACCCCAAACATGCTGGTTCTCCAGTAGACCACTCGGGCACTTTTCCCTCGGTAAAACCATCAGCCGAATGTGCACTGAAGCTGGAATTAGTGGCTACAAGACCAACCACTCTCTGCGTGCTACTGCAGCCACCAGACTGTACCAGTCTGGGGTAGACGAACAGCTGGTGATGGAAAGGACAGGACACCGTAGCCTTGAAGGTGTTCGCAGCTACAAGAGGACCTCTGATACACAGTGCCAAGCACTTTCAGACATCCTCAACTGTCCCAGCAAGAAGCCACGAACTGATAATGACATCAGTATTTCTGCTACCAGTGCTCCTATTCATGCGGCTACTCATTCCACTAACTCTATCCAGAACGCTGTTGATATAAGCAACACTATCCCTGGTTCATTTTATTTTCATTCATGTCAATCTGTAACTATCAACATGCATACTGGTAGCAAGTAATTATTTATTCTGTTGTGCATCAGTATAACATTGCTACATGACATTGTAATATAAATATATGAAAACATCCTCAGGGATTCACAGGCCTGGGGGGTGGACTCTATATGTAGAGTCCACCAACGGTGGATTCTATGAGATTTAGAACCCTATCACTGACCAATCAAACTCCTGTATTTTGTACAACTATACTCTAATTATAGAAAAGGGTGACCCTTTAGATTGTTGGAAGGAGGAAGTATTGGTAGGGCTGGGTCGGAGAAATGGACGGTCTGTCTGGAGGTGGTCAGGTAGTTTGATAGTCCAGACGAAAACCTGCAAGACTATAATTATAGAAAGGTTGACCCTTTAGATTGTTGGAAGGAGGAAGAATTGGTAGGGCTGGGTCGGAGAAATGGACGGTCTGTCTGGAGGTGGTCAGGTAGTTTGATAGTCCAGACGAAAACCTGCAAGACTATAATTATAGAAAAGGTTGGCCCTTTAGATTGTTGGAAGGAGGAAGACGTGGAAGGGCTGGGTCAGGTAGTTTGATAGTCCAGACGAAAACCTGCAAGACTATAATTATAGAAAAGGTTGGCCCTTTAGATTGTTGGAAGGAGGAAGACGTGGAAGGGCTGGGTCGGAGAAATGGACAGTCTGTCCAGCAGTGGTCAGGTGTGATGTCAGTGGTGGTCAGATATTAGCAGGAGTGGCAGTATTCCTGGAAGAAGCTGGCACATTCCTCAGAAAGGAAACTGGTGTTTGTTTGTTTGTGGAATGTGGCCACTGGGAATGTTTGACTCCAGTGAGCTTGTGATATATGCGTGGTGGGCACAGGAAGAGGAAAGGGTATTTGCCAGATTGGGCCTTGGCGGGTCTGCCAACTGTAGTAGGTATTGATGTGCTAACGTGCTTGTGTACACATGTATTTTCTCCATTTAGTGCTCACTTTTATCCCCCATTACATCATAATGGTAAAGGGTCTATTGGTATACACCAAACAGCCGGTAGTGCAATAGACTGGCTAGCTCATGCAGTTTCGAATTCATGGTCTGGGATCGCCTGTAGCAATCTCTGTAAATTAAATCGAACTTCATTATTCTGTGCTGGGTATGGTAAAGCTATGTGGAACAGTGTAGAGCCCCACTGAAGGTTAAGATTCCAGTACTCTTCTGTATAAATTTCTGTCTGGAAGACTTACAGTGTTGATGTAAGACTGCGGTTCTGCCATCTGTAGTAGGTGTTGATGTGTAGGTGGTTCAGAAGGGAGGGCCTAAGGTCAGGTAAAGGCAGCAAGCTGTTCATCTCAGGTAAGGGCCTACCTCAGGTAAGGGCCCACCTCAGGTAATTAAGGGCCCACCTCAGGTAAGAGCCCACCTCAGGTAAGGGCCCACCTCAGGTAAGGGCCCACCTCAGGTAAGGGCCCACCTCAGGTAAGGGCCCACCTCAGGTAATGTCCCTTGCAGTTTCTTTAAAGTAATTGAGCACTGGGAAGATGATGTGAGTTTCTAGCCTACTCAATGCCACTTATCAAATTTGCACACCTGCCTATATTTCATACTGGTGTTGTTGATCCTAGCCTCATCCCCAGCTCTCTGCGTGGTTCGCATTCTGTGCACTTCACATTCTATAGTGCGCTTTCTCAGGCACTTCTAATTTTACATATCTCAGTTTCTTAATCAGATCACTTTCCTGAGTTTATACCGGCACTTTAAATACCACTAATAAGTGTAACCTGCCTTTTTCTGGATGGATTTTCTTCAAATTTCGAATTAACTCAGGGGGGTACTCCCATAGACTTTATAGTCACAACTGCAACTGCAGTTGGTCAGCGGTCAGCGGTCAAAGCCGTTCAAAAGGGTGTAGTCAGGCACGTAGTCTATGGTCAAAGCGCGCTCAGAGGCACGTAGTCAACGGTCAAAGCGCGCTCAGAGGCACGTAGTCAACGGTCAAAGTGCGCTCAGAGGCACGTAGTCTACGGTCAAAGCGTGCTCAGAAGCACCGAGAATCGCTGCGAAATGGCAATTCTGGGCGGGGTTAAACGTGAGGTCAAAGATCAAAGGCCGAAAATCAGCGCAGTCAAAGGTCAAACGGCTGAAAAGAGCCTGTCAAGGTTTGAGCTGCGGTCGCAGTTGTGACTATAGACTCTATGGGAGTGACCCCCCCCCCTTGTAACTGTCAACTACTTCCTTTGGACATGTCTTAATTACCTTTCCAGCTACTGTCATAGCAAAGGAGAAAGGTTGTACCATATTCACCCATTCATGACGTAATCATTGCAGTCAAGTCTAGGGGATTTGGACTTGCATAAACAGACCACTCTTAGTGAGCTGGACATGCACATATACACAATGAACAATTGTTCCAAGAATCTTGCTGATCTAGACACACACGCATGTAAACAAGAAAGCAACAAGAAAGCAACAAGAAAACAAGTGTTTCTCACAAATGAATGAGTTTGATTGGGTATCAAATGGGTGTGTACAATTACTGCAGTATGTTTAACTCTTAACTGCTTTTACCTTAACCCTTTGAGTGCGATCGGCACATTTGTTACTTTAGCATATATAGCACAAACAGCATATACTGCTATTTATCACACAAACTGACGTGGGGCAGCCCCTCCCAATTAGTAGCAATCACTACGCTAAGGGGGAGGAGCTTATGGATAATCTGAAACTCCACCTCCTGGTTGAGAGTACTATATAGTATTTACCTTCTCAGGGTTTCATACAGAATTTTTTGGTGGGGGTGGGGAAAATGATATGCAGTGATGGCCCCCCAGGAAATTTTTGAAATTTACATGCTCTTCGGCTGCTTCGGGTGGCTTCTGGGGTCCAAAAAGGCAGGAAATCAGCTACTAATGAACTACTACGTAAGTATCAAAAAAAAAATTCAACTTCAAAATTCTGGGGGGGGGGGGGGGGGACCTTAGCTAGACTACTGCTATTGTCTACCTTTAGCTTAGCCTTAATTAGCTAAACCACTGCTAGTGCTATTAGCTTAGCCTTAATTAGCTAGACCACTGCTATTAGCTTAGCCTTAGCGAGACCACTGCTATTGGCTTAGCCTTAGACCACTGCTATTGGCTTAGACCACTGCTATTGGCTTAGCCTTAGACCACTGCTATTGGCTTAGACCACTGCTATTGGCTTAGCCTTAGACCACTGCTATTGGCTTAGCCTTAGACCACTGCTATTGGCTTAGACCACTGCTATTGGCTTAGACCACTGCTATTGGCTTAGCCTTAGACCACTGCTACGTACATGTGTCAGCTTAGCCTTAGCTAGACCACTGCTATTGGCTTAGCCTTAGACCACTGCTACGTACATGTGTCAGCTTAGCCTTAGCTAGACCACTGCTACTGTCTACCTTTAGCTTACTTTTCA
Organism: Phakellia ventilabrum; assembly: GCA_963921505.1. NCBI lineage: Eukaryota > Metazoa > Porifera > Demospongiae > Axinellida > Axinellidae > Phakellia > Phakellia ventilabrum. Next base: position 5,307,159 of record OY997393.1, on the reverse strand, counting down.
GCACAGGAGCTTCATATCTCTATAACATGGCCTGGCCTAACTGTACCAACAAGTTAGCTTGGCATACTGTAATGCTGAGTACTTCCTTGTTTCTGTGGTAGGCCAGTGGCCACATTTAGTGCAAATATTCCCATCCCACCTAATAGGTAGTATATTAGATACCTTCTGTAAGTCACAAAGTGTATACAAAACAAGTTAGTTTGCTTGCGCCGTCTGTTTCTGGGTAAATGCAATTACTGGACTGGTCTGCTACAGTGGGCTATAGACACAGTTATAAAATTACCTAAACGCAAAATGTATGATGTACAGGTCTCGGATGGCTCTGATTTGATTCGGTAATTAAGGTACTCACATTACCACCCACGGACCAGACAATGAAACCAAGAGGTACCTTTTGTACCTTGTGTCTAATGTGGTGGGACTCATCAGCTGGCGACTGTGTCTCTGCCAGGTAACAGGCCACCAGAGTAGTCCCTGCTACTCAGAAAGTGCATAGTAGTCTGTGGTACTCAGTATGATCTCAAACACTGACGGTGGGCTGCAACTTTGATCTTGTCGTGATTGACCAACAAGCAAAATGTGTTTGGTTTGCGCTTACCATGTGATTTCTGGGTGAGTATAATCACTGGATTGGACTGTTGCAGTGGACTACAGACACAGTTATAAAATCCAAATCTAACTATAAGTGGTCAAAATGTACGTATTCCCAGGCCCGAGGCTAGTCAAAATGCTGCATGTTTACTAAACATGCAGCTTTTTGGCTCAGTAATCAAAAGAAGTGAACAAGCTTGCTAACAGTCTAGATATTAAGCTAGTAGAAGTTTGATGCACTCCTATACGTACAATGTTGCTTTGCAATTTTTGTCCTCTTTTTATAATGTCTGGCTACTTACTCCAATCATAGTGCACACATGGTATTCCATACAGAGGGCCTCGCGGGAATCGAGTGCATTACGCTGCTCACTCCCTCCCTCCTTCCCTCCCTCCGTCCCTCCCTCCCTCCCTCCCTCCCTCCCTCCCTCCCTCCCTCCCTCCTTCCCTCCCTCTGTCCCTCCCTCCCTCCCTCCTTCCCTCCCTCCCTCCCTCCCTCCGTCCCTCCCTCCCTCCCTCCTTCCCTCCCTCAGGCTTGCTAAGATCAAGGAGTGGGTAGATGCTCGAGACCCCTTGGCTATCATCATCCCTTTCAGTGGGGCCCTGGAGCTGAAGGTATGATAGCAGAACAAAGGGAGAGGTATATATGAGCTGCATGTATGATGTAATCACAGATGAATAAGCAGTCTTAACTAAGGCTATACCATTACCAAACTATACCTCCGATCCCAATCGAAGGTTGCATTCTGCCGATATTAAGGCTGTACTGATACTATATTTTTAAGCCAATAAAACCGATATATTTGATAATGTGATACTGAAATTGCAAGGAATTGTCATTGAGCAGCTTTTGACTATTGACTAGCCTCGTCCCCAGGCTCCCCTCCCACGTGTGGAAAAAGTAAGGAGGAGGGGAGCCTGGTTAATTTTATCACGTGAGTGTACACGTCTGACGTCAGATTGTAGCTGATTTTGCTTGGAATGTGCAAAGCGGTAGCTTATTCATACTGCTAGCTAGCTAAACTAAAGCTTAGCACACTTTAAATGCACTAGCTAACCATTGAAAGCTACAGGCCTGCCGCCTGCCTTTTCTTTCAGCCAGAACCAGCTACAGTCTGACATCAGACATGTACGCTCACATGATAAAATCGACCAGGCTCCCCTCCTCCTTACTTTTTCCGTGCGTGGGATGGGAGCCTGGGGACGAGGCTAACTATTGACCACACTTAGCTTTTGACTGTTGACCACACCTTTAGAACAGATTTGACTACTGACTACTGACTGACTGGTCGCAGTTGTAACTCTTTGGTCCATCGAGTTCATTACTGATGTAAACCCTGATTACAAAGTATTTTTTAATCAGACAAGTGTGCACACGTGTTACATGGGTGTGCACACGCGTGTGCGTGTGCGTGTGCGTGTGCGTGTGCATGTGTGTGTGCGTGTGTGCACGCACAGCTAGGAGAAGCCTTTCTTTTAGATATCACAGCTTTATATTGTATTCCGTAAGTAGAGTTTTGCTATACAATTAAGTTCCATCATCTGCAAGCGGCGTGGATACCATTAGTCTGTCGTGTACCAACTACAACACGAAACGGCTGTCTTGTATGTCCACAGTAATGGGGATCTATGTAGATGTTGGCACTGAAGGCCATATTAAGCTTACATAGCCTCAATACTGATCAGTTTACTGCAGTCTACCAAGCTCTGACAGAGAGACAGTGTTTTTGTACATACCAACGCCATTTTTACTCTTCGTCAGCCATCAAGAAACAGTTATGTTGGCGTGTCGAACAAATTTAATCCCTGGAACACTGTGTTTAGTTGCCTGAAGTATACACATGCATACGCACGCGTATACCCACACGCATACACGTGTATGTGCACACAAATATGTGCACACATTGTTATGCACACACACACACAGACACATGCGCACACTTACACAGATGCACGATATGTACACACACAAATTGAAAGTGCTTCTTCTGGTTATCCAGAAAGCTCTTACTTAATCAGTAAAGGGAGCCTTGACTTTCAATTTTGTTGAATTTGTATACCCAGGGATTTCCATTGCACTGTTTTAGTGATGTAATGACATACTATAGGCATATACAGTTATGATGTAATGCTATGTAATGATAGCATTGTTTATCAGATGATAGTGAGTGCTTTTCGTATGTGATAGCAATATCTTTGGGATGGAGCCTTCTTAGACATGGCCCTTAATTAATGAAGGTGGGCTCATGCTAGGCTCTTGCTTGAGGTGGGAACGTGGGTTCTAGCAAAAGCCCACCTCTAACCTCTATCAAGATCCCACCCTAGGTAGAGCCCACCTCTAGCATCTAGCAAGACCCCACCTTTAGCAAGACCCTACCTCTAGGAAGACCCTACCTCTAGGAAGATCCAACATCTAGGAAGACTCCAGGACCTCACCTTTAGCAAGACCCCACCTCTAGGAAGACCCCACACCTAGGAAGATCCAAGACCCTACCTCTAGGAAGACCCTACCTCTAGGAAGACCCTACCTCTAGGAAGATCCAACATCTAGGAAGACCCTAGGACCTCACCTTTAGCAAGACCCCACCTCTAGGAAGATCCAAGACCCTACCTCTAGGAAGACCCTACCTCTAGGAAGACCCCACCTCTAGGAAGATCCAACATCTAGGAAGACCCCAGCCTCACCTTTAGCAAGACCTCACCTCTAGGAAGACCCCACCTCTACGAAGACCCCAGGACCTTACCTTTAGCAAGACCCCACCTCTAGGAAGACCCCACCCCTAGGAAGATCCAAGACCCTACCTCTAGGAAGACCCCAAGACCTCACCTTTAGCAAGGGCTCTTGCTAAAAGTAGACCTTTCTGGAGGTGAAATTAAATATTGCGGCCCTTGCTACCGATAAAGCCATACCCTATCACATGGGTGTATTACCTCTCTTCGAAATGCAAGTCTTTCACTGACAATACATCTACATGCTGTGTTACCCTAATCCACCGCAGTTGAGTGACATGCCGGATGATGAAGCTCAGAGGTACTGTGCTGAAGCCAAGACACACAGGTTGGTTGGTTGGTTGGTTGGTGGGTTAGTTTGAGCACTGGTTTATGTGTGTTATTACTTGTATCAGGAGCCCATAACCGGGTTATGGGCTCCTGCTTGTACTGTATAGCCATGGTAACCATGGTAACAAACCTGTGATATGCAGGGGTTCATTTAGGAAAATCTCCAAGGGGGAGGGGGGGGGGGCAAAAGCACGTTGGAAGTGATAGTAACAGCAATTTTTAAGGGTTGAAATCCCAAGGGGGGGGGGCAATGTTCCCCCTTCCCCCCTCCCCCTAAATGAAGCCATGGCTTTTCTGGGATGTTGTGGTGAAAATTTATCATTTTCAGCGTTTTGAAAGTGTAGACTATAAAGATGCTCCCTCTGCAATGTTATGCATGATCTATAAAATTGTGCTACACCAAAACATGTATATCTTGTATAAATTCATCCCTTGTTGCACGTTGAGAGGGGACTGTGTCTCATGGGCTTAGGACTTACGTCATACAGCAATTCAATTAGCCTTGAATTTGTAATTTTTGAAGTTGTCAACAGCTGTGCACCAACATAATAATACACAACTTGTATCCTGTTGCGTGGGCAAGACCAAAGGGACCCACCAGGAAATGCATTATTTCCTGGTAGGTATATTATATTCAGAAATAAAATATCAAACTCACTTCTTGTTGTTGTTAAGCAGCATTTTGCTTATAAGTGCATGTTCACTGTTAGGCACTGGTTTGATTCTGTTATCAAAATATTTTTTATTAACACACCTTTGTAGACATGGTGCCCTTGAATGATACTCTCGAATCGAAAAGAGAATTTCTGTTCTAGTTCAAAGCCTGGGACATTTCTTGAACAGGGAGGTGTATGAGGAATCAATTACACATGTAGTGCTCTGCCAACAATTGCCACATTGATTGACAACTGGACGGTGTGATTAGCTTCGTTCCTAGGCCCACATGCGCGTTTCATTTTAGCATAGCTGAGATGACCAGAAGATATAGGGCTGCCATTGCATGCTGAATTGCCGTCAAGTAGCTGACCATGATGGTTGGTGTTTAGTAACCCTGTCTTCAGAGTTTTCATAGCTCGTACAATGGAACCCCTCTTTTGTGGATATCAACCTTTTGCCCATTAGAGGGAGGTGTCCTTGCTTATAGTACTGAAATGAATGGACCTGATAAGCGTCGTTTGTAGTTCATCTCAGGTGTGTCCTTTAACAGCTGTACCGCTGTAGTCTCTAGTGAACTTACTCTGTTTGATCACGGCCATGCCTGGAATATAGAGATAGCTGTTGATAGCGACTGGAGATAGCGACTAGTTCAAAGCCTGGGACATTTCTTGAACAGGGAGGTGTATGAGGAATCAATTACACATGTAGTGCTCTGCCAACAATTGCCACATTGATTGACAACTGGACGGTGTGATTAGCTTCGTTCCTAGGCCCACATGCGCGTTTCATTTTAGCATAGCTGTGGACCTGGTATATTTTCTCACGTGTGTAACGCGTAGGGTAGAAGGGTGGTAGGTAGAAGGGTGAATTTTTGTATGGGCGAGGACAGCTGCAGCTCTCAGACAACGAAGGAAGGCAGCAAAACTATGCTTCTTGTAGCTACTCTTCGGAGCCCGTTTGAACCACAGACTGAGCGCTGATACAATGTCACCAGCAGAAGGTAGAGAACTGCAACCGTCTTTCGAGCGGTCCCTGCCCCTGCGCAATTAATCACGTGAGAAAGTGTGCCATGCTCTCCGGCTTGCAACGCACTCGAGAGGCACACGAGAGCCTGGGGACGAGGCTACGATGTGATGTCCGGTGTGCTGTACGATGTGATGTACTTGCGACTTGTGGTCCCGCAACCTGTAAATATATTTCTGATAAAAAACCCTCAAAAGGTGGGGTCTGGCTACAAGTTCATGTATAGCATACACACTCTGGGGATTGACCAGGTATCCACAATGGAAACACAATCACACTTTCCAGGCCATCAGGTTGCACAATATGCCGTCCAGGTTACCTAATATGTAGGGCCTGTGGTGCCTGTCACAGTTATTGTTTTATTTTCCTCAGAGCAGACAGCAGAGATCTGGGCAACTTTCAGAGGAGGTTGGAAGGTATCACGTGTCCGTCAAATATTGCATGACGTCACATACAGTTAATAGCGTCCCATGGAGAAGAGTACGGAAGTTATGCAGAGTTATACGGTATCTGGCCCAAAGAACGCTTTATATCTCCACAATCTTCAAGGGTACGGTTGGGTACACCCCCTCAAAAACCTTGGCTTGCGAGTGTGGAACTGTGATGTGGAAAGATTCAGCTTGAATACTGTGGATTCTCAGTGAGCTTGAAAAATATTTCTTGAAACTATGTTATTGAAGATATGGTAGCGGTTTCACAGCTCAGATTCTAACTTTAGAAAACTGCTAAGCTTACACAAGATCACTCGCGGAGCGGCTTTATTGCTCCTCTCTGCTAGAGACTTTTGCATTACTACATGTACCCGCATGGAGGACAGGATTTAGGAAAGTGCATATTGAAGGGGGGTCCTTAAATTTGTCAAATATTTGGACCCCCGGAACTAATATTTCAGAAATACACTGAGATTTTTGGACCACCTATGAAAAATTTGGACTGGGGGGGGGGGGGGACCATTTTAGGGGTTCAAATTTATCATGACAGTAGCCTGGTACATGGTACAAATGAATAATATCACCTGATTATCACTCCTATTTCAGATCAAAACCATCAAAGGCAGGGTCTAGTTGCAAGTTCATGTATATACACACACACACGGGGAATAAACAGGTGTCCACAATGGATGTACATGTGTGTATACTAAAAGTATGCTTATATATAATGTACTGTATGTACATAATAATAATAATATACTGTATGGCAGATGTCATTGCACATAAACTAAACTAAACTTACGTTAAACAAGATATCAAGATATCAAGATATGGCAGTTAAACAAGATATTGTAGGCACTTGTGACTTCTAGTTGTGTGGGCCTGGGGTACACTCGCTTGTGGTCACTCATACATGCTATTCTCAGGTGCTGACCTTTAGGCTATGTTGTTATTTTTTTAGTTTTGGAGTTTTGCATTATATAGGTTACATGTTAGCCAACCCTCTATTGCATAAGACGTTTAGCCCAGTGGTTATCGCAGTGGCTGCACTGTAGGCATATTTTTTTTGCAGAACAAAATTTTTGGGAAATCCTGTCCGAGGCTTGCAGCCGAATCTTTTACGGGATTTTAAATTTGCAGTTTAGGGTCGCGCTCTACATAGCGTACATACGTAATGCCGTAATTCGCGAGTATTAGTTTTCACGATCGGGGATTCAATCGCAAATATAGCAAACGTTTGTCTCGCGCGAAAAAAGTATGCCTATGATACTACAGAGATCCATTATACATTAGTAATACAAGCAAGTGCGGCCTTTGGCCGCACTTGCTTCGCGGCATGCACTGAGACCTGCCATAAATGGCAGGCCTCAGTGCAGTATACCGTCAACTATTTTATCACTGCATAAATGTGCATATAGAGCTACATCTAGATTATCTGTAGTGTTGCGTATTAAATTTAAGTTCAATCCATTTAAAAAAATCGATGAATAAGTGCATATAATATAGGATAGGGAATAAAGGGACAGAATGGAATGTCCAGATTCAAGTAGCAGCAGTGACATGAGTTCTCCTGTCAGAAGAGGGGCTGCTGGCTTTGCCCCTCATCACCATCTTGGAGGCTGGGCTCCTTCTCCCCTTGCTGACTTTGCGTGCTGAATGATCTGGATTCAGAGTCAGCAGATCGCAGTGCCAACCTGGACAGCAGAAGAGTGGATACTATACTCTGCTCTCGGTCTGTGTTCCTGGAGCGCTCAGTGTCTACCTGCAGAGCCATGGAGCAGATAATAATTTATTGGCACAATCCTGGGGTGAATATTATTTTGTACCTGGTCTTGCCTGCTTGCTGGCTCTGGCAGCTCTCATTTGGTCTCGATTCTGCGCCCGCACAGCACTGAGCGGTCTCCGTGGACGTCCGACTGGCCCTGACGGCTCTCACTTGGTCTTGATGCCGCCTCCATCGCTCGGCGGAGGTGGTAGTGGTGGTGGGAGGCGGGGAGGGCCGGTTGGTAGCTTCGCTCGGACGCCTTTGAGCCATTCTTCGCTGCAGCGTCATACTCCTCGTCATGCGCCTGTCCCCAAAAGCATGCATTCTATACTCTCTTAGAAAACAGACTATCAGCGCCTGTCATCGACAATTATACTGATCACTGCCAGTCATCGCTGGAAAGTTCTCGAACACTATTTACCTGTCATGTCCTGAGGGCACGTGCGTTCACCCCGACGAGTTTTTACGTTCGCGGGTCACAGGTCAAAGTACATCCGGGAGCGCGCTTCTGTCTTCGGTTTCGTCACTAACAGTCAAAGTTTTCGGTTTCGTCACTAACCAAACCAATCGTAAGTATAGATGTACATGTGTCAGGGGTTCGTTTAGGAAAATCCCCAAAGGGGGACAAAAGTACGTCAGAAGCCATTTTGTGGGGGCGTGCTTATAGTTATCAGTATTTAATTTTGAAGGCTTAAAATTCCCAAGGGGGACGAATGCCCCCTCCCCTCTAAATGAAGCCCTGTGTGTGTTGGGGCCATAAGGTAACATTTATAAGTGGCTATTTAGAGGCTCCTCTGTATGGAGGGGTGGGGGGGGGGGGGGGTGGTCAAAGCATGTGTGCTCAGAAGTGCAGCCCTGGACAGCAGTCTGGGCGGGGCTACATGTGCGGTCAGAGATTAAGGGCCAGTAAGTGTTACGATAGTCAACAGTCAAACCGCTGGAAAGAACTGGTCAAGATTTTGACCACAAATGCAGTTGTGACCATAGAGTGAATGTCCCCCTCCCCTCCCTCTGCACAACAGGTGACAAAAGCTGGGTTGGAGGCCTGAGAACTATGCGATAATAATTTAATGGTGCACACACATGCACACATACACACACACAACACACACACACACACACACACACACACACACACAGTGCTCTCCCCAAGATCATCACAATGGGCTACAAAGCACTCAACCTCCAGTACTTCTTCACCTGTGGACATGACGAAGTCAGAGCATGGACAATCATGGTGGGTGGAGTATAGTCACATGACTGCTACATTGTAGGGCTAGAGCATGATCACATGACCTTGTTGGTGACATCACCAGGCTAGATCACATGATCCCTTGTTGCATAAACCTTACAGATGGTGCCCACATTTGAGCTATGTGCAGTGAAACTGATAATTAAATAACCATTAATAATTGGATTTTTTCATTGCTGTGAGCGATGCGAATGAGTTTCGAGCAGCACAGCCCATCTCCACTCTCCCAATGACAGCCATGGCTGAGCTTGGAAAAGTTGGAGCACTAAGAGTAGTCTTCTCTTCTGTGCGAGGGTTAAGATCGCAAAACACACAGCCACATTCGCAAAGATAAGATTTGCAAAATAGAAAAATAGCGATAGCGTAAACGTTTCTCACAGTGGTGTGCTTTGTACAAGCAAGGTATTCTAGGCATAGTCTCGTACTCAGACATTTATAGTCTAATACCCAGACATCATTGTCGCCATATCCTCCATGGTCTCATACCCAGACATCCATACCCTTCATAATCTCATACCCACACATCCATACCCTCCATAGTCTCATACCCAGACATCCATACCCTCCACAGTCTAATGGTGAATGAAGTGTCTTAGACAAACCCTATTGAGTGTTAATTGTTAATTGCTCCTCTACAGAAAGGCACCAAGGCACCTCAGGCCGGTGGCAAGATCCATACTGACTTTGAGAAGGGATTTATCATGGCTGAGGTGAGAGAAGAAAACTGGTCTTATTCCCATTCACTGTTCCATTATGGAATGGAGACTGGGAATGAGACTATTACTTCCCTCTAGGTTTCATTCCCATTCTCCACTCCCTATAAACATTTTTTTTGTGCTGTGAAACAAAAAACATAATGTGCCATCGCAGACAAAGTGGGATTAGGAACACAATACCAATTGGATAACGAGCAGGGGCAAGGAGGTGCATGTACTGCAGATTTCTCTGGGATAAGGTGATTGGCTGTTCCTATATCGTGTCACATGACATCATGTGATTTTGTTCTACATGGATACTCAATCAGTGTCCCGTTACGTAACCGGGTAGCCGGTTGTACAACTGGACATCTGATTACGTAACTGGATCACTAATATAGTACCAGATACGGTGTCGTAGTTTCACTTGAAAGCTGAGAGCAGACAGCAGAGATCTGGGCAGGTTTATAACATTAGTCTTGCCCAGGGAAGCCTGCCACTGCCGACTGGACAAAGCCTGCCACAAGCCAAAGCTTTGGAGTATTCATGTATCCTTCGTACAAGTGGAGATAGTAGCTGCTAGAGTGCTAGCAATGCGATCGAAGATGTGATTATTTGGATTTGAAGAATGGCAGCCTTTGGCTCTCTGTTTGGCGGCTACGGTAGATTGGACGTTGTCTTCACAGGATTCCTTTATTCTCTGTACTCTCTTCGCTGTACTGCACAACTGTTGAACTTTGACTGGCGTTGTACATCAGAGCAGGGTTGTATTTGCCTGGTTGCGCAATGGGACAGTGCAAGATTTATTTGATTATGTAACTGGGCATTGTTGAAGTTATCCCTTGAAATTGTGGTTACGCAACTGGATAGCCACAGCATAACTGGCTATCTGATAACCTGTATTACGGGTCAGCTGACAGTTTAAAGTTCAATAGTTAGGTGTGCACCTGCAACTTTGAAAGTGCAACCTTGAAAGTGCAAGGTTATGAATAGCTGTATGATAATTACATTGTACATTTTTGTGATTACAGTTTGTACACATACACTTATCACATTGTCTCCTCACCTACACGTTCACACACACACACACACACACACCACACACACACACATACATACACACACACGCACACACACACAAATATAATATGTACACAAACATACACACACACACACACACACACACACACACACAGGTCATGAAGTATGATGACTTCAAGGAACTTGGCTCTGATTCAGCAGTCAAGGTGGGCACTAGTATTCTACATGTAGACTATCCCGGTATTCTGTCCAATACCAGCAGCAATACTGAATATTGATCACTATACGCACGCCCCCCCAATATATCTTCCGATGTACTTTTGCCCCCCCTTGGGGATTTTCCTGAATGAACCCCTGCCAGTGGTGATCCTCACATGACTACGTTAGCAACAGCTATTAATAATTACATAGTGACCCCGCCCCTAGCTGTTTAAACCATGCAGCTAGCTTAGGCATCCTTCTTGTCGGCCTGAACCTTGAACATGATCGCTTTTGAGTATCGAATTTCGATAGCGGGCTGCACGTAGCGAAACTAATAGTTAAATAACTATTAATAATTGTACTTTAAAAAGTTCACGTTTGGATATTTTGGTGAAACTGATTTTTCTTTTATGCCTGGTGGAAAAACTTCTGAGGGGTGGGTGTTCCTGTCCCCCCTAATCCTTTTTACCAAAACAATCTTAGGACCAGCTGGTCCTAAGATTGCTTTCATGTTTTCTGTCTGTGTGTGTGTGTGTGTGTGTGTGTTCGTCCGCAAATATCACGTGCGCTATATTATGTCATTACGTTACTATGCCACTATAGCCACGAATGCAGTGGAAGCTACTGAAAGTTTGCAGGCTCAGTAGGCCAAGCTAGGTTAGTTTGTGTTGCCTAGACGGCGAAAGAGTGGTATGTAGCGATGACAGTTCTGTCTTGGCAAGATTTGCTAACTGGAAGTGCACTACAAAATTGATGTGTCAGCACTTTCGCTAGAAGCTCTACATGATGAGACTGTCTGATCCATTCTACAGCTGCATTAAGCTAAGACTAACCTGTTGCTGAACACAACCTTCAGTTGAATGATTTGTGTAAAAAAACACCCGGCTGGTTTTTAGATATGAAATACGTATCAGTCTTGTTTCTGATGGCTGCATGGCATGAACTGTGCAACCAAGAGAATTAACAGCCATTGAACCAGATCGTTTCCATAGTGGAGGTTCTAGTTAGTGAGCGGTAGGGTAGGTTGCCAAGGAGCGTGACGACTTGGAGTCGGTGTTTGGCTGTAGAGAGTCTGTTTTTCTGTTGGGACATGCCGCGGTGTTTGCTATGTGTACATGTAGTATGTCATCCCCTCAATGGGGTGTAGCACATACCCACAGGACAGATATGTGTGTAGTAGGTTGAGATGCATGGCTAGATAGATGCATAGGGAACCCTGCAGTGATATTAGGAGTTTTTTTTTACTGGGAAGCATGCGTTGAATATTATGAAAACGTGTTAGTCTTGTTTCAAATACTGTGTAGCATTTTTCCCCCTCGTAATGTTTCAGTAGTGTAGTACGGGTTTTGCGAAGTGGTGCCAACATGTCTCTGTGCAGCGATGCCAGTGTGTCTGGCTTGCTGGATTACGTAGTGCATGTAACAGCAGTAAGAATCCATTTTTTTTTACTGGAAGAAAATTGTTGGATCGAGTGTCATGTCACGGTACAAAATAGTACGTTGACAAAAGGGTTAAATTTATTCACATGATACACATTGTTGGGGCAAGAAATCACATGACATGGGGTCACGCCTACGTACAAGATAGACTACACCCAAGAGTGGGTTATGGCGCATAACCCACGAGTGGGTGTGGTCTATCTGACTTATACCACATTGCGCATGCGCACAAAGAGCGCCGCGTAGCAACGTCTTCCCTCTAGCAGTAAGAATAAAAGTGTGGGTTGTGAGCCTATACTTTTCAACCAATCACTTTTATTATAGATGATGTAATGTGGTATAATCTGACATATTCGCCAAACTGAACTAGTCACTCCGCTAAGATGTGTGTTGTATGTACACAATTGGATACAATCACTCTAGCTATGGTAGTTTGTTGTCATTAAGCAAAAAAAACAGAGCCAGAAAACTTGCAGTATATGTTACCATAAATAATGAAAAACACTTTAAAAGTGCATAACCTCATTCAGCATGGATTACAGGTAAATGCCATTATGACATCAACTGTAATAATGTTTGGAGTACATATACATATAATGTACATGTACAGGCCTGCAACCTCAGGTAGTGTTTGCTTAACCTTACTGTTTTTTGTATACAGTGCAGGGATTTCATTTAGAAAAATCTCCAAGGGGCATGTCAGAAGACATTTTGGAGGGGCGCGCGTACAGTGGGCAGCATTCAATTTTGAAGGGTTTTAATTCCCAAGGGGGGGCGAATCCCCCCCCCCCCCCAAATGAAACCCTGCAGTGGAATCTCTGTAATAGGGTCCCTCTATGTAGCAGCCAACCCAAATGTATAATGAATCTCTGTAATATGGTCCCTCTGTGTAGCAGCCAACCCAAATGTATAATGAATCTCTGTAATATGGTCCCTCTGTGTAGCAGCCAACCCAAATGTATAATGAATCTCTGTAATAGGGTCCCTCTGTGTAGCAGCCAACCCAAATGTATAATGAATCTCTGTAATAGGGTCCCTCTGTGTAGCAGCCAACCCACTATTTCAAATGAATCTCTGTAATAGGGTCCCTCTGTGTAGCAATGTATAATGAATCTCTGTAATAGGGTCCCTCTATGTAGCAGCCAACCCAAATGTATAATGAATCTCTGTAATAGGGTCCCTCTGTGTAGCAGCCAACCCAAATGTATAATGAATCTCTGTAATAGGGTCCCTCTGTGTAGCAGCCAACCCAAATGTATAATGAATCTCTGTAATAGGGTCCCTCTGTGTAGCAGCCAACCCAAATGTATAATGAATCTCTGTAATAGGGTCCCTCTGTGTAGCAGCCAACCCAAATGTATAATGAATCTCTGTAATAGGGTCCCTCTGTGTAGCAGCCAACCCAAATGTATAATGAATCTCTGTAATAGGGTCCCTCTGTGTAGCAGCCAACCCACTATTTCAAATGAATCTCTGTAATAGGGTCCCTCTGTGTAGCAGCCAACCCACTATTTCAAATGAATCTCTGTAATAGGGTCCCTCTGTAATTAATTAAATTAATTTAGCTACCTCTTATATTGCATGCAGTCATAAAAAAATAAGAGTTGAGGTCATGAGCACAGTATAGAGGTTCCATTGTACATGTCGTGAGATATTCTAACACACAATCAGGAAGCAACTCCTTTGTGAAAGCCCCCCTTGCTGAAACTCAAAGGATGCTGAATTGTATGGACAAAAATGCAGCCAGTTTTACCTCCCATACTTGTGAGCAGCTGGGTGTGATGATCATATGATATGATATGATATGATATGATAATGAGGAAATTAGTTTGGAGACCCCCCCTTGGCGATGCCCCCTAAATAGCGCATGCATATGCCCGTCGACCTAACATCATAGATGACAATAATAACCCATCAGAGGATAAAAATCATGATCCTCGTCCTTTACATCGAGTTTGGTGCCGTTATCGTTTGCGAGAAATCTTGCATAAAGACAAAGGCAGAATGACAGAATGTCAGGTACGATAACCCTCACTTTGCATGTGTGAGGGTTAATTATTAATCATAGGGACCGCAAAATTTGGAAACTGTGAATATGTGGACGGATGATACTGCAGCATACGTAGTATCCACTAGTTTCCGAAGCCCCAGGGGGAACTGAGCACGTGCAAACAATGTGTACCAGGCTCTCTACTCCTCCCCTCCAAGAGCCTGGGAAAGAGGCCACACAGGTTAGAGTTCACGTGGCTCTTCCAAAGGAAATTCCTTGGGTGACCTCTTACAAGTGCTTTGTTGTCTTTATACTATAGTTACTGGACTATAGCAGCTTACCACATGACAGAAAAAAAACAAACAAACCATGAAAACAACTTGGTATCTTGGCTTCCGTGTTAAGCTTTATCAGATTCTACATGTATGAGTGAGTGCTTTGTAGCTATTCAATGTGGTAGGCGTAGCTTTGTTTGATAAAACTAAGGTGTTAGTGTGAGTGAATGTTACAATGGGATCAAGTATGCCCTGAATGGATAGATTATGTCATGAATAATGGTCTCGCGCTCTTTGTGTTTCCATGGCGATATTCTCTTACAGCTTAGCCTCATTCGTGAGGCCTGGGAACGAGACTAAAGCAGCTTAACCTCATTCCCAGCCACCTATAGCAGCTTAGACTCATTCCCAGCCAATTACAGCAGCTTAGACTCATTCACTAGGCATGGGAACGAGACTAAATGATAGCCATGCAGATATGCTGTGATGAGGCATCGCTTAATATTTGATAGTGATACCCAGTATCCAGAAACGTAATCCTACGCTCTACCTCTGTGGTCTTGTTTCCAGGCCACACATCACCTAGGAATGAGGCTAAACATTGTGGTCTCGTTCCCAGGTCTCGTGACTGGCTTGGAATGAGGCTATAAACTGCTGTAGTCTTGCTCCCAGGCCTCGTGAATGGCTGTGAATGAGATTAAGCTGCTTTAGTCTCGTTCTCAGGCCTCACGAATGAGGCTAAGCTGCTGTATACGTAGTTGGCTGGGAATGAGGTTAAGCTGCTTTAGTCTCGTTCCCAAGCCTCACGAATGACAGTCTTGTTTCCAGGGGTCACGTGAGTAATGCAGGTGTGGATGACAAGCTGACATTCAACCCTTATCACATATATATACAGCATAGCCAATGGCAGTAGACTTGTAGTGCAGTAGTAAATAGTAAAATCTTATAGTAAATATGTGCAGGTACTGTCATAACTTGTACACGTGTGTGTGAAAGAGGGTGCCATATGGGATAGCCGATAACAACAACACCTGCTTGACAAAATAGTGTTGTGCTCCAGGTGCTGTATAATAGGTTTGTACCGTCCCAGTTTTAGTCACTTGCTGTATGACAAGCGGCCAGCGTCACTTGCTGAGAGACAAGCGACAGAAGCTGTGGTGGAGGCCTGGAACGAGGCTAATAGGCTTGTATGTAGCTATAGACAATATGTGGCAGTCCCGAGTAGAAAACGAACATTATTCCGTTGCGTATTTCGATCGCACCCGCGCGTTCACTACGCTATATCTCAGAACTTCCGTTAAGGGCGGAGCTCATACGTGCTGTGTAGAAGCCTCACATATTGATGCTACTACGTAGCGCGTATGAGCCCCGCCCTTAACGGAAGTTCAGAGATACGGCGCTTTGAACACGCGTATGCGATCGAAAAACGCGACAGAATAATGTTCGTTTTCTACCCGGGACTGCCACATATACATCACGCCCCTGCCATGTCTAATTGCGGTAGGGCTCTAAAGTAGTGATACTTTGCAGATGATTACATTCACTCTCTTTAGTCATTGCCCCTGCTATCGTAGACCTGCCTTCCCAATCCAATCTGTTTCAATTGCCCCCCTCCCCCTCTTCTCAGCCACCCCCACCCCCACCCCCCAACTTCCTAGCCCCCCAACCTACCCCCAGCCCAACCCCTCCCCCCCCCCAACTCCCCCTCACCCCCTCTTGGGTACAGTCCTAGATGGAACAGCATAATGCATGTGCTTAGAATTCGCACAAAAGGTAACAAACGGGGGGGGGGGGGGGGGCAAATCTCTCCTACCCCCTGCTAGCAATTCGATTTTAGCGCTAGTTTTTAATTTTACTCGTGTGCCCCCCAACTTGATGTGCTCCAGTACCTACGGATTATTATACACTATATCTGTGAAGCATGGCTTACATGATTAAAGTGAATTTAAATGACGTATGTATGACATTTAATGACGTTGTTGCCTAACATCAGCTAGACACCCCTCACCCGCAGGACAATGACATAGTGATGTAATCGCTTATTGGCGGATTCGATTATCACCACATCTCTACTATTGTCTCTACAGCACATCACTCTGGAGTACACCTGTACACATGTACTCCGACAAGTATCTACAGATGCACACACTACAGATGCACACACGGTGATCGATAGTATGATTGTGAGCTGGAATAATGGCCCAGCTGTGCACACAAACAAAGAAAGCATTACTACCGTATTGTACCCAAGCTCGCGTGTGTGTTGCACTTTGCTACTGGAGATTGAGCCTGGTACATCGGCATTATTCAATGTTTGGTGTACTTTAGTAGCATTAAAAGGCATTGGCTAAAAAAGGCTATAGTTAACTCGTAGCCTTGCTTTGCAGATTCTGCGTTTTGAAACGCGTTCAAGTGGGTGGATACTACATCAGATTTATAAAAACCGTCCACCCCCCTCTTTCACCTAGCACTTAAGTAGCCCACCCATAGGCAGATAATATGTAGAATTTGGTAATTATCTGTTTCTCGGTAATTATCTGTTGGTAATTATCTGTTTCTCAGTAATTATCTGTTTCTCGGCCGTACATGTTGTGCAGCAATGGCTGACTGAGCATCTCTAGTCATCACTAGAGCTGGTTGATTAGTCTACCTTGAGCCGTGTCATTGTGAGCAAATTGTCATATTGCCACGGCGACAATCTGTCTGGGCCCTGACTACTCCTGACAGACTGATCGATTGCCCCTGAAGACATGCTTAGTTAGAATGTAGGTCATTACTGTACATGTAGGTGTTACAGTGTTACAGGATTGCTCTGGCTTGATTTGGATTTATAGTGGGAGGTTTTTTGATTTTTTTTTTGATGGGATGGGAAAAATGTTGCATCCCCCCCCCCCCCCAACCCAGTAATTTGGATGCTCTGAGGTTGGCTGCTGGGGCTCCAGAAGGCAGTAAATTATCTACTAATAAACTACTTGAAAATTCTGGAGGGAAACTCTTCTGGGTGTGTGTGTGGGGAGGGGGGATCTCAGGGCAGGTATAAAAACACCTTATACGCAGGAAGGCCTGGATACCAGGCTAGGTTAGCCATTTTCATCATAGCAAATCTGGTGCTATCACTTGATAGCTAGTATATATGATTCTTTGCAAATGATCTTCATATTAGGTTTGTGCATTCTGTGTCTGAAATATAACATAGTTGCATAGCGGATCATCCATTCTCCTTAGTAAATGTAGCTACAAAAAATGGATACTTCAACAACAATACTTCAAAGAAGAGCTCGGTTGGTTCTCTGTATTCGTGTTGATTGGGGTTCTCTTTCTATCAACCACAAATTGGCTTCACAAACATATCATCAAATGCATTTGATGATATGTTTACTACCGGCCACATTCAACAACAATGTCGATGGGTGCACACCCATCTTCAATACACCAAACATTGCGTTTCAAATACCCTTCCAGAATTAATTTGCATCAACCATGTCAACTAAAAGCCCTAGCTTACACTGATCTATGAATCTTTTTCTGTAGCGTATGCAGTTGTTGATGGCTGCTGCATTGCTTAGACCTCCCATTTCATGCTTATGATAACATAACAGATGAACGGGGAATATCTCAATAACAGTATTGCATGATGCACCCTTTTCATGCAGTATGAGGCATTTTGCAGACGTGATGTTTAGCTCAGCATTGCGGATCTGAGTTGGTACCTTTGTCTGGTTAATTGAGAAAACTGGTCAAACTGGACAGACTGCTGTGTTGGTTGTTTATATCTACTACAAAGCTAAAAGTTTTTTTTTCTCAAGGGTATAATTCTCACACCTCTTCACACAGGCCTACCATGGGACGTAATTCACAGAGCAGGTGTAGCTAGCTAGCGCTAGCCTGGGCCATGGTAGAAGCCTTGAAGGTGGGGATAACAGCTGTGAGAACAGGGAAGGCTCTCCCTAGCAGTTTGTCCTCCATTTTCTGCTATGGAAGCTAATTTCCCTCAGTTTGTTCCAGCTAGATAGTGCTACAGACTGTTACAGTAGATTTTGGAGAAATTTGCTCTATCTGCTCTATCTCATACTCGGTATAATTTTAAGATACTTGCAGAAATCTATTTTAGTGCAGGTCACGTGACCTTCAGCCAATCAGATTCTTTGAATAGTCACACGACAGAGCTTTAAATAACATAAAGCACGTACACTAAACTGTGCATTAAGTTGCTAATTAGTACACACAGTTTTCAAATTCTTTTGTATGTTTCTGGTCACCCTTGCAGTGACATTACATACGTATATACAATGAGATACATGCAAAGGCAGTAGAACATTACAACTACTGGGGGGATGTGAAATTTATATTGAACGTGCAGTGGGAGAGAGAAGACTGAGGAAACATAGCCTTGATATCCGCTGGATTAACTTTTGGTCGCTTCTTAAGTGGTTGAAAGTCATCATCATCGACCTCTGGCTGCCCTCATACACGTGCACACGCATACGACACACTCCTGTACCGCATCACGTACAGACCGTCGGGACAGGCAGTCCTGTGCTGCACACCAGTAAGCTGCTCTGCAAGAATTGATGCAATGACGGAGCAGAGATAGATTGGCTCATTCTTTGGCCAACAAACATCTCAGTTCGTGGTAAGTCTTTTTCTTGTTTCGCGGTTTAATATTGTCTTTCTTGGATGCCAAGGGCGATGTAGCCGTAACAGCAGCCACGGCCACTGAGAGCAACAGTATACATGATGTTAGTGCATGGCCTTCAATATACGTAGATGCTACGTACGAGAGCTGCTTCTTCACGTTTGAAGTATAGGGCAAAAAAAAATCCTAGTTTCGCGCAAAAAAAAACTATCAGCTGCTACGTGGCCTCTATGCCAGCCCCCCCCCCATCCTCAAACATCGTCCTACGCCACTGTTTAGCCAGCTGTGAGCCTGGTATGTTTTCTCACGTGCGTGACACGTAGGGTAGAAGGGTGAATTTTTGCATGGGCAAGGACAGCTGCAGTTCTCAGGCAACAAAGAAAGGCAGCGACTCTTTACTTCTTGTAGCTACTCTTCAGAGCCTGAAACACTGTCACCCACAAAAGGTAGAGAAGTGCAACCGTCTTGCGAGCGGTCCTGCCCACACGCAATATTTAAGTTAAATCAAGTGAAAGTGAAACGCATACAAGCGCCTGGGGATGAGGCTACACATCATCGGGACATGCAATTAGAAATGCACTGGTATCCATAGTAACACCAAACAACTGGTGATAGTTGGCATGTATGTTGTATGTTGATATGTGTATATGTTGCAGGTTATTTTGTACCTTGCCTGGGGGGGGGGGGGGGTCAAGGGTAAGACTAGCTAGCCTTGGTTTCAGGCTCCAATCACTGGGGTTGACCTGGGATCGAGGCTAAAACTAGCTACGTAGCCTCGTTCCCAGGCTCCAGTTACTGGGGGAGGGCCTGGAATCTCCTTTCTTCTCCGTTCATTTTCCAAGTCTTCCCCCCTCTCCCCTCCACAATGCTGAGGCATGCTAAAACTTGCACAACAACCCAGATCTTTTGGCAGACCAAAGGTCTGATTACTAGTAATGGTGTGGAATTCATAGCAGAATGCTTAGCCAGAGGACAGCGTTTCTAATGGGATTATAGTAATTTGCACCTGCAAGTGCTTTCCCAATAAGTGGGTTGCAAGTGAGTCGAAAAGCCGCAAACAGCCCCTGTGACCTTGGGAAATGGTAGGCCTGCCTGACCGTGGGATGGTCTGTGTGTGGCAGCACCAGCTTCCTTCTGTGTACCAGGTCTGCTGCAATGGAGTAGAAAGAAACTCTAGGGCTCCAAGCGACTCTTCCTGAAACGGATTTGTGGACTCTTTATGAAGCAAATGTAGAGCGTTTTTGTGTGGCATATAGCTATGGATAGAAACGCGTCTCTGCAACATACCCACAGTATAGAGAAATTGGTTCTCACAATGGACAAACAAACAGATTCCACACGCAAGAGATCAGTTACACAATTGCATTAAATACCTGATTGTGTGGTGTGTGTAAGGGACTTGGAACTTTCAGAGCTCAAACTGCTAATGGATTCAGCTAACATTTCAAGCACAAGGGTATGGATTACCTGCATACATGTTTGGCTTGTAGCCTCATTCCCAGACCATGCTGGTTGCCTTGGTAATGAAGTCCACATCGGACCCTTTAGGTTGTACTGTGTTTATCAGAGAGTACTGCACCTGCAACTAGCCAAACACATGTGCAGGTACGTACATATCTCCGGACCTTCTCTTACAAAATATTGAGCTGTGTAAAGCTAGGCCAGTGAGTTCTGAAGACTCTTTTTCCAAAAATTAACAAGATTGGTATTTCATATCTAAGAACCAGCTGGGTATTTTACACAAATCATCCAACTGGAGGTTGTACTCAGTACAGTGACTTTCACATCACTTTGAACACTGTTCAGTAGTCATCAGATTGCTGCAGTAATCTTTCAACTTTTAATGTATCTCCTACAATTTTTGGCTGGATAATCATGTTCATTATACTGCTGGTGTTCAAAGGGAGCTAAAATTGTCTGTAACAGGTCAGTCCAAGCTGTGGAACAGATCAACTTGTCCCATCCACAGCAAGAGTGCTGACCCGGCAATTTCATTCCAGTTAGCTTTAGTGGTTTCCACTGTACTCATGGCTGCAGTGGCATAGCTGTAACTTGGTGCACGTGTTACGTGCAGACAAACAGATGCGGAAACATAAACGATCTTGGTGCCAGCCAACTGCGCACTTTGCATGTGCCCGGCTGGTAAAAATGTAAGCTTACACTCTCTCTATACGTACGTACTTATTTCATCAGGTGTACGTGACATGACCCAGTGAATGATACGATATGGATCTTAGCTTCCATAGTTTTACTGATCAATGAACTCTGGTGTAGGATTGCTCAAATCGGTACACTCTCGCAGATATGGTTTCCCTAGCCTCGACTGAACACACACACACTCTCAGACTCACACGCTGCATGTTTAATAATTATGTGTAACATTGCAGACGCCCTCCGGGTTCAGCTCCAATGTGACCAGTGGGGTATTTTTTATCCATCTGAAGGCTGTGCTCAGCAACAGTTCACATAACTGCAGCTGTAAAACAGATCACCTTATCTTTCAGCATTAGTGCTGAGTCAGCAGTTTCATAGTACACTTTCAGTTAGCTAACAGAATTTGCCAAAACTCAAATATTATCACTACCTACCAGTTTTCACTAAGCTAGCTTGACGTGCTTCAGCCTAATGAGCTGGTAAATGTCCATACAACAGGACGGCTTCTTGTAGAGGTGGGCTCTGAGCTCTTATGGCCTTTATAGTGGTGGGTCCTTGCTGGATGTGGACTCTTGCTTGAGGTGGACCCTTGCTAGAGGTGGGCTCTTAGAGGTGGACCCTTGCTAGAGGTGGGCCATTGCTAGAGGTGGGCTCTTAGAGGTGAAGAAATGGGCTCTTAGAGATAGGCCATTGGTGATGATATTCCATGCTTGAATCTCTTGGATATATCCTAGTATGGCCTAATTCCCTCTGTTGAAAAAAAAAAGTTTTAGTAGAGGCCACTGTGTCAGTGAGGACAGGTGCTGTTCTCAAGAAACGAAGGAAAGCAATGAATCTACACTTATTCTTCAAAGTCAGTTTGCACCATAGACCTGAGCACTGAAACTGTCTTCAGCAAAAGGTAGAGAATTGCAGCTGTTTTCGTTCTATCCCTGTCCACATTTTAACTGTGTAGCTAAATAACTGATCACCTTTGGAGGTAACATGTGGCCAAGTGGTGAAAGCATTTGACTGTGGACCAAAAGTCGTAGGTTTGAAGGTTGCCTCCCAGGGCCTGGAGGTAAAAATCAACACCTTTTTAACGTGTTTTTTAAAATATACTTGTCACATGACTAGCTGTTCATTAAAGTGACCTTGATTGCTAAAGGTCAACCACGGCTGATCTCATGACATTGTGCTCTGTAATACAGCAAGAATCTGCATGGTTTATGAAGGTAATAAAAAAAAACCTGCTCTCAGATACTTACACTTCGTGGGGGGGCTAATGCACTATTCCCAGGATGTGGGTGGTTGCCATGGAAATAGCCTCGTTCCCAGGCACTCATAAAATTGTATCCCTTTCCTCCTCCAATTCTTTCTCAGTAAGTTAATACAGCTCCCCATACTCCAACTGAGCAGTGGGATACTATGAGATGTGGCAGTGTTGGTTATTGGATGTAGCGAGTGTTAAGTATGGGCTGTGAATATCATTAATAGTAACTGTTGTGGAGCTATGGCTATGAATATCATTATGAGCATTCCACTAAGTGTGTAATTTTATTGACATGCAGGGACTCTCTTGCGCGCTGAGATTCATGTGTATTAATGTACTTTGTGCCTTTGGCTGTAAAAATTAAATCACATGATTTTGTGAAATGGTGCTCTAAATAAGTGCAAACTATATCTAGGTGATTGTTTGATTGAAGTCGATGGCATTCATGATGCTATTGAATATTTTACAAGTTTAATTGGTTGTTTGTTTATTGTGCAGTATATATGTAGATTCATATCTACTTAACTGCCAAGCACAGCTAGCTCAGTGATTGCTAGGACATGTGGGGTCTAAATCTGAGACAAACCATCCAAATTTCAGGATGTTGCATTGGCAGTTTCTGATGTATTTTTAAAAAAACAACTGATTATGGCTTGATTAGCTGTGGGCCTGGTATTTTGTTCTCACGTGTGACGCTTAGGGTAGCTAGGAGGGTGAACTTTTGTATGGGCGAGGACAGCTGCAGTTCTCAGGCAACGAAGGAAGGCAGCAAGTCTATACTTCTTGTACTTGTAGCTACTCTCCGGAGCCTGTTTGTACCACAGACTGAGCACTGAAACCCTGTCACCAGCAAAAGGTAGAGAAGTGCAATTAGCCGTCTTTCGAGTGGTCCCCACCCACATGCAATTAAGTTAAATCGTGTGAGAAAAGTACCAAGCTCTTCAGTTTGAAGTGAAACACACGCAAAAGTCTGAGGGACGAGGCTATGTCAGGCTTTGTGGCAAACTCTCTGGTATTTGCTAGCCATATTAGGCTACCTCTTACGGTACAAATTACTAATCGTCCGTGTGAACTGCTTTCGTAGTGACAAATTACAGTCATGTTGTGCGGACTGCCTCCACACACAGCCTTGCACCGATAACGAGCAATAAAAATGGTTGAGATTCCTACCTCTTCCTGCCCAATTTTGCAGTCTCTGTACGCCAGTTAGCGTCATTACAACCACTTTGTATTCCTCTTCCTATTAACTAATGACTTCATTAAGTGGTGTAAAGTTTCATTCCCAGCTTAGCTGATCCACAACCTTCTCTCTAAGGATATGGCATCTGATATGTACACTGGTGGAGATCGGATGTCGCTGGCATATGGCCTCATCTTGAATCTGCTGCTAATGGCATTCTTTGCACTGTGTTATGTACACTCTGTTAATGTTACCATGAGCTACTATACTACTCTCTTGTTTGTTACTCTGAGGAAACTTCATTCCCCAGTTTGTAGTGTGTGGTATCATCACACCAGCAATCTACAGGCAGTGCTGTGAGCAAATTAAAGGATGCTCGATCAGTACAGTGGGATTATCCCTTCAAGTCTGTATCTCCCGAGAGGCCTCCATGCCAATGACTTTGGGCATTTTGCTGCCATGGCAACAGTAGTTCCTTGCATGTAATGTTTATCACACAGAAATGTCATCCGAAGTAAATTGGACATTAAATGGAGTAGATATGACCTCACAAACATATGCATATTTTATATAGGCTCATATGAGGGATTTGGTCTAGAGGTGCCAAATATGGTCTACTATAATAGCCAAAGCACACACTGGCTGGTTGTAAGAATGTTTTTATGTTTTTTTGTGTTTGCATGTTTGTTTGTGCCTCTGCTGTACAAGAATGATGTCATCAGTTGCTAGGCAACTGTAGTCAACAGGAACTTAGAAGTTTGTGGTACAGGCTACAGCAATTAGTTTTGTGTTGCCTAGACAGCTAACAGGTGGTAGGTAGTTCTGGCTGCTAACGGTATGAAAATGCTGTGTCAGCATTTTTGCTAAAATGTAGTTATTTATACAAGATGAGATAACCTAACAAAGCATCTAGGCCTACATCTGACTTGCCTTGGATACTTCAAGTGAACTGGCTATTTTTTTTAGGTATCAAATACCAACCTTTCTGTACACTTCATAAGGTGAAATTAAAGTTTGGAGTGGACTTACGAACCTCATAAAACTCTGCTCTATTTAGTATAATTGGAGCAGCTTATTGTTAGTACTTAGTGAATAGACCATGAAAAGGGAAAATCCCTATTTCAATTCTCCCACGTATTCAATGGCTGTTTTGATAACGTCACCCAGAAGTTAAGAGAGGAGAATTCGATATCCCGTGGACCCTCCAATTCCCCTCCTTATATGCGCGCTTTGAAGAAAGATTCTTCCCACAAGACAATTTTATTGCCTATACTGCAGTATGCATTGATTGGGTCGCCATCCCAGCCATTCAGGAGCCCGTGACACTTCCAGACATGTGCTGGTTATGAATATGATGTAAACACTGGTTCAAACTGTGCAGATTCATGACGGAGTCATGGGGGGCCAAATAACAGAGATAAAGGGCATTGAATAGTGTTCTTAGCACCTGAGGATCATTGCTGGGAGATCTTAGAACATTATGCCAAGGATATAGTCAGTATTACAATATTGCTTTACTTGCTTGTGAATGTTGATTTCTAAGGTGGTTTTAGTGTCATTATTATATTATTGCCTTCACAATATTTTGATAATTGCAATATTGATTATTGTGACCTTCAAGTATCACACTGTTATGATATTATTGCAATATTGCCCAGTACTGTTTTGGAGTAGTACGTAGCACACTCACTCACTGTAAGTATAAAGTGATTATGATGGATGAAAGTTATATAGGAGGTCCTGGTAGAATAGGACAAGCTAGCCCCCTAAGATATGATGTGTGTAGCTGTTAGTTTTGTTGACAAGAGCCTGTGACAATTCTGTACATTTCGTTGGTGACAATGTTTCACCACTTAGTCTGTGGCAGAAACAGGCTCCGAAGAGTAGCTACAAGAAGTATAGATTCCCTGCCTTCCTTCGTTGTTGAGAACTGCAGCTGTATATTCACTCACGCAAAAATTACCCTTCTACCACCTTCCCCCTTCATAACTCCCCTCCCCTCCCCACCCCTCCCCCCCTCCCCTACCACCCTTCTACCCTACACATCACGCACATGAGAAAAAGTTCCAGGCCCACAGCTAAGCTAAAGTGTATCATGCATGTGGGCCTGGGAACGAGGCCACACTCATGTATCTTCACTCATAAGATGTGATGATATTCAAAAGCAGCTGAAATTCATCCTGGACTATGTTTGCCATCATTAATTGTTTGTTTATCTGCCTCTGTCTGCGGAATGCCACCCATGTAGCTAGCTGGTGCTGGGGCTTAGTCATACCATTTAGGATGGCCTCAGGCTAAATCATTACCCTCTGAAATATGATTGGTCCCAAAAGTCTTTAGGGACCAAGTGGTCTTTTTTTTTGGTATTTTTATCAAGGGTAATCGCACTGCCAAATGTGAAGTACGTATATTTAGCGGGCGAGTAGAAGTTAATTGAAGCGAGACGGGTTGTGAGCTGGCCTATTGCGAAAATAATAATTAACCCGAAACCATGCATAACAATACTGTTGGGGAGAAGCTACGATGAAGCCACTGGTCTTTTGGCAGATTGCTGTCTCAACATATTTGCAAGGATCAGCCATGGCTGCTACAGGTGAGTGGAAAGACATGCTGTGTTGCTCAAAACTCACATGTGCATTGCTCGATCGTGCCGTCCATTAATAGCGCTCGTATCTTTACTTACACAGAGAGTACACAAACTCTACTAACCTGGTGTAGTAAGTCTTCCTTGGTAAAACTGTGTGGTAGACGTGTCCAGATCTCTGACTCTTCATGCACCACAAGTTGGAAGAAGGCATCCATGTAACTACCAGAGACGCCATTTTGAAGACGTGCTTTGTAAGGGCCCGTAAAGACCCATATAAATTGTATATAGTTTTGTTTTGGCCATACCTCCTTACAGAAATTGAAAGTTGAGAAGCCTTACATACCTTTTCTTAGTTTCACCCAAGAATCACATGGTATAAATTTGGATCCTCTCTGATAGCTAAAAAATAATAATTTCCTCACTTCATGCCGATTCTTGGCTGCTCTGCAGGCGCTATGACAGTACCCCACTACCACGAATCCTAGAAATACCCCTGGCAGAAATGCCAAAAAGCATTCAAACAAGGTGTAGGGATAGCAATAAACACAAAAGTTAAACATATATAGCCCCCCCCCCCCCCCTACAGCAGAGATCTTAAGGCTTTGTTTTATATTACTTATATGGTGTGTCAGTGCTAACCTCGTACCCAGACCTCCCCTCGCAGCTTTTTTTGCGATTTTTCCACGGCTGCGAAAAAAGCTGCGAGGGGAGGCCTGGGTACGAGGCTACGTCGGTGCCACCCCTACATAGAGAGTCTACCGACTTTCTGATATGAAATAAAATATAGTGGAGGCTATCTAATGAGGATGCTGTTAATGGCTGATCACATGGATTTCAAGGGTTACCTATAGAATGGGAACAGTAGTATTTGCTATGGGCAAAGTAATTGCACAAGTGCTTTTCTTTGCTAATGTGGTCCTGCAAGTGGAATTAGTCCTAAATTTCCATTATGTTAAACACTCACATATAGTCACAGTTAACATCCTTTATTGAAGTAAGAAAGTGTTCGATTAACATAATCACAGTAAGAAAGTGTGTGATTAACATAATTACACTCTTATCTATTGTAGGGATTCTAATTATGTGTTACTGAAGCACTTCTCTATTAGCTTTCACTGTAGACATGTGCAACTTCGATTTCAGTCTTTGGTACAGACGGCTGGAAAGAAAAAAAAGAGTAGAACTGTTACCTGTCATTGCCTGAGAACTGCAGCTGTCCACCCACCCCTCCTAGCCTTGACCGCAGGCCCACGCATGCGTTTCACCTTAGGTCCTAGTGGGCCTGGTACAGTTTTCTCATGTGCATGACGCGTAGGGTAGAAAGGTGGTAGATTTGTATGGACGAGGGTAGCTGCACTTCTCAGAATGCCAGCAAGTCTACTCTTCAGAGTCTGTTATACCACAGACCAAGCTCTGAAACACTGTCTTCAGCAAAAGCTAGAGAGTTGTTGGATCTCTCCCTACCATACATGTGAGCATGGCTTCATTTAGGGGGTGGCATTCGCCGCCCCTTGGAAACTTTGTGGCCCCCTTGGGAATTTTAACCCTTCAAAATTGAATACTGATCACTATATATGCACGCCCCCCCCCAAATATCTTCCGACATGCCCCCCCCCCTTGGGGATTTTGGTGAGACAAATACCAGGCCCTCCAGTAGCAAAGTGAAATTGAAACGGCTGGAGACAAGGTTACCACCTTCTGTATATAGGGCTGTGCCTATTAGGTGAGCCTAAATTTGAGCGTAATTAACTGTTTAGAGTGTCGAGTATAATGTGGACATTATGTGGACATAATTCAAAGCGTAATTAGTGCTACGATGATATTTTGGTGTGGCTACCACTTCAAGGCCACATGTCATCGTCTATGGCGACTCAGTCTAATGTTTCAAGCGTGTTGGATATTTACAGCGAGCAAGCGAGTGAAGTACAGGCAGTGAACCAGCAGTTCCATCGCTGCTTGACAGGCTACGAGGTCCGCAGAAACCTGAGCTAACACGCAAAGACGAAGCCATGAGCTGACCAAAGCCACCCACCATAAGAAGCGGCTTTCCTGTTTTGTAGATCCAAAGTCCGTGACCCCGTGCAACTGTACTTCTACGCTGCTTTATTGATGAGCGTAATTTTGAACATAATTGACAAATTCTTGAGCATAATTGCTGAGCAGTGCAGCATAGCTTAATCATTATGGTTAATGTTTGAGGCTCAGCCCTATCTGTGTATATCTATACTGAGAAATCCCAGCAAGTGAAAGAGCAGTTGACTATATACTGAAAATAGAACCCAACTTAATGGAGTAATTTATGGCTAAGTAAGTGATGAGGGGAAGAGGCTGACAATGGAACTCCAGAAAGTGAGCATGTGAGAGGTCAGTCTAGCTTAGGAAACCAGCTCAATGCTGTGGGTGTGAATGTGTGTGCAAGTTCTTGCCAAGTATTCCCCATCTCTAAGCTTCCAATTTCAGAATGTGCCTTGTGTTCAAATGCTCACCTCTCTAGAAAGGAAAAGAAATCATTTCAATGGGTGCTCAGATCTCCCTCAAATCTCTCTCCTGGCAGCACCAAATGCACACTTTGAGCTGTGGGAATCGTGAGAAAAAGCAACAAAAAGCAATCCAGACCACATTCATAAGCCTCCTTTACCTGGTAGCTAGTGCTTAAGGTTAAGCTGGTTCCCTGGTTTGAAAGCTCACTAGGGTAAATGTGCTAAACCAATTTAGCAATGGCAACACCAAATGCACACTTTGAGCTGTGGGAATCGTGAGAAAAAGCAACAAAAAACAGTCAACCAGACCACATTCATAAGCCTCCTTTACGGGTAGCTAGTGCCTGGTTTGAAAGCTCACTAGGGTAAATGTGCTAAACCAATTTAGCAATCAGTTATGCAAGCCATCTCATAGTCAAGGGAGAGCAGGGAAGGGGTCACTCCCATAGACTCTCAAGTCACAACTGCATCGCCAAAGGTGGAAGCAGCTCTCAGAAACGCAGTCAGTGGCTAAAGAAGCCCTAGCATGGTCGAGGATTCATCACTGCCATCAGCAATTGATTCTATACTGATACAGCAGATTTTAGTTCCTATCCCCCATTACATCATAATGATGTCATTGCACAGGAAAAGCAAGTGTAATTTAGCCTATTGTATGTATAATTATTCCCAAATTGCCATGTGATTATCGTACATGTTTCTTGCCAAAAAATTGCCATCTGTCCTAGAAGACTTAGTACATAATTGTGTTTTACGTACTTATGGAACATGCATGCTA
This sequence comes from Phakellia ventilabrum, assembly GCA_963921505.1. Taxonomy (NCBI): domain Eukaryota; kingdom Metazoa; phylum Porifera; class Demospongiae; order Axinellida; family Axinellidae; genus Phakellia; species Phakellia ventilabrum. The sequence goes on along the minus strand of OY997393.1, from coordinate 5,277,672 downwards.
CCAATTAGCTCCTTGCTGCACATGCCTTGTGTTTTAATACACAAATGTGTTAAATAGGTGCTATAAACTCTCAGCCATTTCACAAACACGAATGTCACATTGCGTGTTCAAAAGTTGTTCAAAAGAAGGTGTAGTGAATGGTACAGAATAGGCCAGTACAAAGGCCCCTATTCAGTACATCAATACACAGGATAAGGTATCATTGTCTAGTCTGCTTTTTGTGATAATTGTCTAGCTAGTCCAAGGCAGTATGTAAGATGTGGTGGGTACTCTTAGGTTTTATACAGCTGCACCAGTCATTGTAGATGGCACTTGGTATGCTGGCATAATTTAAGCACCCTCTAGCATAAGCTGGACTGGAACAATGACCTGGGTATGGAATGGAACAATGACCTGGGTATGACGTAGCCTCGTCCCTATGCTCTCTCGTGTGTATTTCACTTATTACTGGAGAGCCTGGTGCATTTTCGTACGTGGTTTAACTGTGGGCAGAGATCGCTCGAAAGGCAGTTCTACCTTTTACTGATGCCAGCACTTAGTCTGTGGTACAAACAGGCTCCAAAGAGTAGCTACAAGATTCGCTGCCTGCCATCATTGTTTCCTTGCGCGTGCAAAATTTACCCTTCTACACTACACGTCACACACGTGAGAAAATGTACCAGGCCCACAGCTATATAGCTAAAGTGAACCATGCATGTGGGCCTGGGAACGAGACTGGGTATGCTACAAGAAGTATGGATTTGCTACCTCTCCTCAGTGTCTAACTTTGCTCTCCTATGCTCAATTACCCTAAGTCCTTTCTACCCTAAATGTCACTCACGTGAGAAAAGATACCAGGTTCTCCCCCGTTTTAGGAGAGCCTTTGGACGAGGCTATATAGTTGGGAAGTATATCAGGCCTCATGCAGGCAGCCATTGAGCTGGGATGCATGGCTAGGCCTATCTCTCTGTAGTTTGATCTGTAGGTTTCCAGAGAGGATAACCATTAGTAACCTGTCAGCTATCAAACTGGGGGTGGGGCTGGTATTGTGTGTGGACTATTATATACTGGTTTCCCTGTATGAGCCCGCCTTCAAATTAGTATTGGTTGCTATGGTGTATACTCAGTTGCTATGGGTGTTTACTCAATACTGGTTGCTATGGGCAGTTTTTGGGTTTTGTACAGTACATATTGGTTGCTATGGGTTTATACCTTGGTACTAGTTGGTTGCCACATTGTATGATAGTCTGTCAGTGAGTGGAGCTAACTGTTCTCTGAGCCAACTAACTACAAAGCTCTGAGTAGGCGGGGCTAACTATCACAGGGCTTTCAGTGGGTAGAGCTAACTATGGGGCTTGTGAAGCTGATATAGTGGAGTCCAATGTCAACTTTTGGCAGGTTAGATGAAACCCATAAGCATTTTTGAGCATCAGTTGTCTACATACATTATGTTAGCCCAGTAGCCTGCCTACTATCGCTAATTGAGTATTGGAGTATTGGCGATGGAGGAAAGCCGACTCAGCTCTTCACACCACTGATGAATTTTCCGACTTACATATTGGTCCATGTAGGCTTAGGAACCGAAGTTGCTGTGCTACACTGCACTGATGAGTCCTAGCAATGATTTGCAGCTGCACTGGTGGGGCTCCGCCTTTTTCTCCTTAAATGGTCGACTAAAATGCGATGTTTTTATTGTGCATTGTATTTCTATATTTCTGTGCAGTCTGCTGGGAAGTATCGCCAACAGGGAAGGAACTATGTTGTGGAGGACGGTGACATCATTTTGTTCAAGTTTAACGCTGGTGCAGGATTGACAGCTGGAAAAAAGAAGTGATTTCCATAGCAACTGTACCAATTGTATAGTTATGTAACAATTTCTCACCAAAGTATTTTTAGAAGTTTTTTTTTCTATTCAGCATCTGTGTACGTACATGTAATTGACATGCAGTACATGATTTGTTTGTATTCTCTAATTTTCCCCTGGTACTCTATTTACAAGTTGTAAGGCGAAAAATGAGCCTTTATACATGTAAACCAACTAGATTATCTCATCAAAATTTTTTTTATCTGTCAGCTGAATATGTTAATGAAGGGATCTATGTCCATGAACCCCACACTCATGGGCTCCTGACAGGGATAGCCACTACTTTGAATGAGTGAAGCGCGTGATCTTGAACAAAGACTGGTCTCATACCAGCCTTGTTACTTTGGAGAAAAAAGGGAAGTAATAAATCTGGGTGAGGTTTGATCCTGCAACTCTTAGGGAGTGAAAACTGGAGGGGGGAATTCAATATTTGTGAGATTAACCACTCAGGGTTTTAAGCCCATCAAACAGCCATGCTGTCAATATTTGTGGGTTAGACCATGCACTCTCGTTCTTTTCTTCGAACGACCAACCAACTGACCCTTTTCCGCAAAAGATGCCATCGGGTCCTAAGAGGGATTTCTGTAGCCATGGCAACAATACTCCTGCACGTCCACTGGGCGTGGAGAGTTTCATTCAACGTTAACAGACTATGCACTCACAAACTTGTACACTGCCCATGAGAGATTTGTCTAATATCTCCCATTGAGTCCACATAAAATGCATATATGTTTATGAGATCATATCTACTCTTAGACTAGCAAACCTTCAAACTTTGAAACGAACCATCCATTATGATGTAATGGTGCTTCCAAGGAAACAAACATGTTCATATGTTTTCATGTAAGAAAATACATTAAAACACATGTTTTCCTCCATTTAATGCCTATACTTTTCACCCCACCCCCCAAATGGATAAAGGTCGATCTATTTGGCATGCAATACAAGCATACATAGCTAGTGAAATCCCTAATGGAATTTTTTTTTGCATATTAATGGACCAGTCAGAGGACGAGCAATTAACCAGAGATTGCTTTATCCGGTCCGCCAATCACATTGTTCCACATACCCTAAACTATAGGTCCATACTAAAGAATTTGGCTCTTGTGGCTACAGGCTCCGTCATTGCCTTCTGGCCCGTGGTTTACCTCCATGGCTGCAAGATCAAATTTGGTAGGGGGGGGGGGGGGATTTCTCCCTGTATGAAACCCTGAGGACGTGTACTAACCCCTCTATATTTGTCCAATAGGATGACCTACCTCCGTACTGGCCTACTGAGTACGCTGCCTCACACCTATCACGACTGCTATAGCCAACTGTTTTCTGAGAGGCCGGCCTCTAATACAAGCAACACTTTCTTCGCTGCCTATATTATGGAAGACCATCTGCATGTAGCAAAACATAAAAATTTCCTTTTGTCCTGAAACAGTGACATCACATAATTATAAGCAGAGCTAGCCTCTTGCCCAGACCTCTACCCACCTGCTGGCGTGCCCGCTTGCCTGTGGGCGGGAGAGTAGAGGTCTGGGCACGAGACTAAGCCTGAGCCCAAGTTTACCTATATATAGTCATTGGGGAACCATTCCCCCATTGTGTGTGGGGGGGGGTGACAAAATTGATATCCAGGCTTGGATACTACAGGTCTAGGGGCGTAGGCGCCAACTGGGGCCAATTTAAAGCAGATAGGCTGGTGCGGCTATACCCCCTGTAGAGACCACTCCCCCCCCCCCCCCGTAGAGACCGCTCTCCCCCCCCGTAGAGACCGCTCTCCGGTGTTCCTGCAGCAGCAAAACTAGCTGACAAAATATTTCCATAATTTGTCGTTAATATAATCACATGCACATGCCGTCCACTGCAGGCACTATGCTACTTATCTCTAAACCAAGGCGACATGTAATTGACATAAGATTTTACTTAAAACAACTGGCACGATTTTCTCAGATGTAGAAAAGATTTTAATCACAGTGAACAGGTACAAAAAAAACACGATTTTGAATAAATAGTATGGATAGATAGGACTGATTTTTGGAAATAATTATAGTACCTGTGATTTAGCATAAAATTCAAAATGAGAAGTGATCAGAATCAATGGAGGGCTGGGTTGGTCAGTACAGCTAAAACAAAAGTCTCAACTACATATAAACCAGTACAAACCAGTACAAATACAAAATACGACAAAGTAGGTCGGATGCAGGAGATAAACACTACTTTTGTAAAAACGGATAAAGTGAAGCGTGTGCCAGTTAATTCAAAAAAAACAACAAAGAACGTGCAACACAAGGACGACAGAACACATGTACCTAAGTGCATGACTTAAACATCAAAATGATTTTTTTTATGCCTGCAGGGAAACAGTATGGGGAAAGACGACAGCGTAAAACAGTCAAGAAAGAAAATAAGTGATACAAAAGTCTTGGAAACAGCAGTGTAACACTGATGTCTATTTTGAAGGCTGCTAGACAAACAACCAAATAGTGCCAAACGTTGCCTGTGAGGGTCAGAAAGCGACTGAGCCCTCTAGAAAGAAGGGGAGTTGGAAGTCATGGCATGTTGCCGCAGTCGATGTCCGCTACAACATTGTCGATATCGGCTGCAACATTGGCAATCTCAGCTATTTCATCATCAGGTATCTCATCAAGAAGGTCTACTGCTTCGCTGGAGGGACTTTCGCTGAGCGGGGATTCAGCAAAGTCGGACGACGGGCTAAGGTCCTTGTTCTCAGCAGACGGAGAATCCGGATCGTCCGAACTGTTCTCCTTCTCCCTCAGCTTTTGATGAGTCTTGATGTGTTTGTTAAGATGGTCACTCCTCATGAATCGCTTCGCACACTCCGGGCAGATGAAACGCTTCTCACCCGTGTGTGTCCGCAGATGTCTTTGCAGCTCATCTGAGCGAGTAAACCTCTTCCCACAGAAGAGCCAGTTACAGATGAATGGGCGTTCACCGGTATGCCATCGCAGGTGAGCCCGCAGATGCGACGTCTTTCCATAGACTTTCCCGCAGCCAGGATAGTGGCAGATGTGCTGCTTCTTCTTAGAGTTTCCATCTAGGTGATTAGCCTTGGAGTTGACTCCGTTTACGCAATTAGGGCATGTGCAAGCAACTCGACGAAGTCTGCGTTGCATAGGCAGGTGCTCCAAGTACCCTGGAGGCATAGAAAAAGTGGGTGGTCCTGGGGCCCAACGCAGCTGGCTAGCGTCCAGTGGTACAGTAGTAGTTAGCGTAGGAGGTTCACTGAGGACGAAATGATGCCCATTGGTCGGTGCTGCAGACAACGGAGAGAGGGGCGATATGGGAGAGAGAGGTCGGAATCCGTTAGGATACGTAAAAACGGTGTGACTGTTTTGTGCTATCGGTGCCGGTGGGGCTGACCAGGATCCGTCGTGCTTGAGCGGGTTGCTCCAATACGACGCTGTAGGACTGTGCAGACAAGCACAGGGAGACGACGGTTCGGGCTTCGGAACGAAGCTTAAGCTGGGCGCGAAGACCGCTTGCTGGGACGGAGAAACCATCGTGCTCTGCAGCTCTAGAGGTGGGTAGGGCTTCTGAGGTGCTTCGCTGACAGTCGTTACATTTGAAGGGAAGCTCAGAAAAGAAGGATGTCCGAGTTGTACACTGGCATCAGAGCTGAATATGTTCTTAAAACTGGAGCATATGGGAGCGGAGTAGGGAGGAGAAGGATAAGGATGATAAACTGTAGTAGCAGACAAAGTGGCCGTTTTCTGTACGGGCATTTCGTTTGGATTCGGCTCGGGGATATAAGTGACCCCGTTCACAGCCGGGAAGAGCTGAGGTTGAGAGAACGAACAGCTTGAACTCGGCACCAACGGTGGGGGCAGACAAGAGTTTAAGCTTACTGCTGCTGTTGCACCTGGCATCGAAATTTCTGAGATATGCACAAGTTCAGGAGGCTGCGATGCATGTGGAATTGCCGACATCGTAGGACTGTGGCTACCCAGCTTGCCACCATAACCTATTGTTCCCAGCACTTTATCTCCAAGGCAATGTCCATTTAGTTCAGTTGGAACGGGTACACGGCTGCGCGTGTACGTCGTCGCTGCTGCAAGGACATCTAACGACGTTGCGCCATGCTGCTGCAAGAAATGGACAGTATCAGTAAAATTTCCTGACTTAACAGGTAGCTGCACATAAACCTAAGTAGTGGCTACTAAAAATGACATGCAGACATAAGCTATACAAGACATACACATAATATGCAAATGATAACTTACAACGCTATGCTGACATTGGTGGTAAAACTCGCCCTCCTTAGGGAGCGTAGTCATCGTCATTTTCATGTGCTGCAAAGTGACACACATGGATGCTGCCTTGACCAAAACTTCAGCAAACTACAACAACGAAGAGATTGCTAACTAATAATGCTACTCGAGCTGCACAGCTATTATATTTTAGCATGTTTACCTTACGGAAGCGGATGTGGAAGTTAGCGATGAATAAAATAAATGTCACGATCTGCGGCTGATAAACTTGATCAACCTTTATTTACATGACACAGCGTGTCCTGTACAACATGGATTATCTACGTGCATAGTACCTACCTAAACAGGCAAATTATGCATAGCAGATCCGCAGTTGCCAAGTAATCTAAGCTACTCACTACAGCATTCTATGATTCAGGCTCCCTCCTCCCCACACACACACCGAAAGTATCTACCGAAGTTGAAGGAGTACTGGTCTGACTACCAAAAGGTAGTCGCAAATTAATGGAGAAGCTAGCGTCTAATTTCCTACCTATGCTGTCAACTGTTTCCCAGGGATCTTTGCATGTCCTTGGACATGCATTGATGTGGTCACGAATCTTCCCTGAGTGAACGGAGCTAGGTTATATCATAGATACTATATCCTCTCCTTTTCTACCCATGGTTATATGCAAGCTTCACAGCAACAAGTGGAATGGTTTACGTATATATTATTATTGTATACACACCAAAAAAGATGCAGAAAGATATGACAAAGTGAAACACAAGATTAATGCTATTATTACCAAAATTGAATTTGCTCATGGCTGGAAGGAGAGGGTGGAATAGCTACATACGTCCTGTCTGCACAGAAGATGGTCTGTTCGAGCGTACTAAGCACACCGACAAGTTCAAGTGCATGCTGCGGCATCTATAAGATTGTGGATGGTCGAACGGTCTCTGATTATCTGGACTCTTTAACTTAGCTTTAACTTAATCTATTGCACCTGTTTTTGGTGTGTGTTATATGTTATAATATAATATTACATAGTGGAGGCTGATAAAACAATAGAGTCTAACTCAGCAGAACTAAAACCATGCATCAATTCAAAAGTGAGTGCAGTAATTAAATGCCCCAATATACTTGGGACTTCTGCTGTTACCTGGTCCTCATACGTTTATTGCAGCAAACTAGAAAGCTACTCTGTCAGTGGATTGAATTTTACAGAGAGTAGCTAGCTATATACCATCACCCTTACAGGGATCACTGGTGGACTGGACTGGACTGGACTGGTGGAATGAACTGGACTAGACTGGACTCTTCAGTATAGCTACACTACCTAGTTGACTGTGATCAAGTTCTAGAAGTAGTGGTTGTATGCTGAGCTGAGCTTCTGATACAAGCTACAGAGGCAGTGCTAGAGAGCATTCAATATTGGTAAGTGGGTGGATAAAGGCCAATCCGGCTTCGATTAGTTCTTCTCAGTGCAGATTTCTGCTGCAAGGATTGCACTGTTGATGTAAGCATAGGTACATGCTAGGTGCATATAGCTATACTACATGTAAATGATATCACATACCTACTTCTTACATTCACAGGTCTCTTTGGTGTGTTGCCGAAGTGGTATAATCGTGAGTCGCTAAACCATGACACCATAGTCACCACAATATAGCCAGATGACAAGACACTCTACTAGAGCTATAGGTGGTTCTTATGAGTCCATTCCAGTCCACCAGTCCAATCCAGTGATTGTATACTATATACCCCAGGCTGCTTCTGGTGACTTCTGGGGCCCTAACATAATTTAGCCTGTAATTAGAAGCTGTGACCCAGTAACAGATGACATGTCTTCAGTCACAATACCATCCAAGTCACTGTTGAGATCTTGTATAAAGTTTCGTTGAAACATGCTTTGGTCTTCATAGTTTCAATACCCATGTAGTGGGGGGTCCGGGTATAGTAGAAAATACTTGAAACCATGTTACATATGGTACCAATAGGTGGTGCTAAATTTACCTACAAATTATGGCCTAGGGGACAGGGTTGTCTAAGCAAGGTAGCTGGTAGCTAGCACTCTTTCTCATCTTAACACAGCACACATTAGCTAGCTACTACACCAATCACAGTGAACATATTACTCATTGTTTTTGAGAAGGCTAAGGGGGAATAATATGCTTAAGCATTTGCAAAGTATGCCATCTGTCCGACCCCCCTCGTTGATGCATTTAGCCTTATGCTATTTACTAAGGACCTGCTGCAGTGATACTCCATTCGCATACATACACAGCACAGTACGTCGTCTGTCAATGCAATTCGCCTGGCCTGGGCGCGCCCCCTATTACGTAATGTAACAATAATTTACACGTGATCTTTGGCGTCACAACTTGGAACGTGATCGTACGATCGTGACATCATACACATACAAGTCATAAAACATAAAAAAGTCAAGAAAATTGATTGCACAAGTACATCACAGGTGGCAGTGAGTCAAAATTAGTCAGTGGAATCAGGCGTGAATGCTGCTATAGTGAAAGTAAACAAAAGTCAACCTGGCAAATAAGTACACAACCAGGGGGGGCAGTACATGCACACACAACATAAAGTACACAGCCAATACACGAGAAAAAGGTACAGAGCATATGTGTATAGTACAGGGGGGGGTAGGTTAGTAAAACACACTCTAAACATTAGTCTTGCATTAACAGAAGTAAGAAAAATAACTGGAATGTGATGAAGGTAGTTTACAAAAAAATTGCCTAGGGGTAAAGTAAATAAAAAGTATTCACAGTGTACTTTTAGGACTTAAGAGTGGTCAGTTCGCATGGGCTTTGGAGGTGGCAGTTTTCTAATTGGTACCCACCACATGGCTGCACAATGTAAAATGAGGTAGAAATGTCTGACAAAAGTCTAAAATTTCAAATTCTGTGCATTTTGTAATGTAGTGCAGAGTCAACGAGCTCTGTGAAAAATTCATGCGACGATTCTCTTTATTGGACCTCAGCAGCCTCCAAGATGACTTCAGCAACTTCAGATCTCGCCTGTAGCTCACTCAGGATTCCCTGCACTTCAACGCTAGTCTGGGCTTCCTCGATACTCGGCTGTGGCTCCTGCATCGAATCAACTCCATTAGGCTGGGCCACGATGACGTTAGGATTTGATGTATCCATCGCCTCAGGGCCTTCCACCATGTGGGCAATCTCGCCACTCGTGATGATCTGTGACTGGGGTGGAATTGGAGACGTACTGGTTGGCTCTTGGCTCAAACCGCTTATGTCGTCGAGGCTCTTTCGTGGTGACATTTTCTCCTTTGAGTGAATCTTCATGTGCTTCGAGAGATGATCACTACGCATGAATCTCTTGTCGCAGTGCTTGCATTGAAAATTCTTTTCACCAGTATGAGTCTTCAGGTGGCGGTGCAATTCGTCTGAACGGGTGAATTTCCGATCACAGAGGGGCCAGTTGCACACATATGGCTTCTCACCTGTGTGAGTGCGCAAGTGAGCTTTGAGATGCGATGTCTTGCCGTAGATCTTGCCGCAACCCGGGTAGTGGCATATGTGCGTGCGACGCTTTGGTCTCTCCCCAGTTTTTTGGATTTCAGTGCAATTTGGGCAGACACAGTTGGACCTCTTGGTTGTTTGGCGGGTGTTGGGTGGGGTGAACATGAATGGAATTTGGCCATTTACAGACACAACACCCTGGGGGCTCTGTCCAGAAGTGCTGACAGGACACACTCTAAGTCCAGGATTCATGCTGAGGAGGTTTTGAAGGGTCTGTATGCCCGACATGTTTAAGGGAATGGGGATTCCTTGGGCTTGGGCTCCGCTTTCGCCACTGTTTTCGTCACCCTCCTTTTGAGGACTCGGCTGTGCAATGAGAGCAACTGGGATGTTGGAAGGAAGATTTGCTAGGTTGATGGGCATCGGAACGCCATTTTGGAGAGCGGCTCCAGTGAGAGCCGAAATGGGAATCATAATTGGTACGGTGCCACCATGGCCCGTTGGAATATGAATCTGGAACGATGCAACTGTGGGTGGGGTAGTAGAAGAAGTGGGGCTTGATTTGTTTGAACTTTCCGGGGTGCTCTGCGCAATCACAACTTCTTCAGAGACCTGTGGGGCACTGCTGGGCACAATGATGGTGCCACTTTCTGGATGAGCACTTGAGCTAGAATTGTCTACCTCGGACGAACTAGACTCTGGCTGGACCTGACTCTGCTGCTCAGAGCTTTGTGGTTCTTCCTTGGATTGAATTGATTGACCATCAGCCTGATCGGGCGCCATTTGCAGGGTAACAACGTTGCCGTTCATTGTGATAGGAATGACTTGTGAGGAGCTTGCTTCTTCAGGGCCTTGGGGGTTGCTGGCCGATTCAGTTGAGGCAGTCGCGGTAGATTCTGAGCTGCCACTCACGGTAAAGACGGGAGCGCTCACATCAGGAGCTTCTCCGCTTGAACTCTGATTCTCCATATCTGAGGAAGCAGGAACAGTGACCGTATAAACACCCGGAGGTAGAATAGGTACCAACTGTAGCTGCTGGGCGTTAGCAAACATGCTAGGTGGTCCACAGTTGGAATTTGACGCAAATCTCCGCCTATCTCTCGATAAACAATAGCTACGTAGTAAAGCCTTCTCTGTAAACAATTTTGAACGGCAATTTAAAGGCTATCAGAATAACTTATAAGGCTAGGAAAGGCTTGTGGGAGGGCTCAGAACCTTCCCTAAGCACTCCTACGCGGCTAAATAACCAGGAACAAAAAAATAAAATGAACCAAAAAAAAAAGCCCAGCCTAGCCAGGAAGTACGTACCTCTGCTTCAAATCAGCCACCTGCTATATAGGCGGAGTTGTGGTTTCACACGGCTTCCTCACTCGCGTGCCAAATTAGTTACTGTGGAGCTTCACCGTCTCTCCCACGGCCTTTAGGCGCTTATAAACACAGCTAATCGGCAAGAATGATAAATTTTATAAATACAACACTCAGAACTCTATGAAATGACCTGCCAAGAGCTACAAGCTAAACGCATCCCGACAATGGAGGGGTGTGTCTCGGAATGTGCTACGCCCCGCGCCCTGCCCCGAGGATGTGACGCCACAATAAAGTTCACGTGACTGAAATGGTTTCCCGCCCACCAGTGTCTTCCACGCCCCATTAATCACACTACACCATCTGTTTATCACTGCACAGGATTCATAATACCACATGAATTCACCTTTATAGTGCTTTGGTCAAGCCTACAAAATCAAGCTACTAGTATAGTCTCATTTCCAGGCTCAACTCTGCAGCTTTTTTTTTGCACCATGGAAGAAAAAGCTAAGGCCAGTGCAGGCCTGGGAAAATATGAGGCCATATTAAGTACCACCCCCTTTTAACTCCACTTGGAGCTGGTGCCCCCCCCCCCCCCCCACTAAGGGGCTTCCCCTAAAATTGATAGCATCCTGTCACATGAGGTAATGTCTTGGCCAGGTTAAAAGCAGGGCAGCCCTCTTAATTTCCAAAACTCATGCATTTTACAGGACCATGAAGGCACTAACGCCTACGCATGAAACACTACGAATGCAGCTTAAGAATCTACCTGCTGTGAGCTAAAAAGTGAGTGATATATACTCATGCCATTACACATTCCTTTTTACATAATATTATACAGAAAATGGCTGTGTATCTTCAAGACTTTACTGAGTGTTTGTGGGCACCAGTTAGTCTCATGGGATCAAACCTATCTAGCAGTCTCTGGATCACAGTATCAGGTTTGGGTTTGGGCCTCTTTTTCGCTGGCTGGGATGTGGGTGGCTGGGGTCTTGTCCAGGAATGAGGTTGGAGTTGAGGTTGGGTCTGAGGCTTGGGTTGAGGCCGGCTCTGGTACTGGGATTGGGAGGACTGGGGATGGAGCTGAGGATGCAGTTGGTACTGGAACTGGGAGTGGGACGTAGCGTCAGTCAGAGGCTGGTGTTGTCCTCGCCTTTGAGCACGCATTTGGGGGCTTCTTGCAATAGCTTCCTTTGTCTGCCTGGCTATGAGGTCTTCGAACATCCTAGTGGTGTGCTGCGTTTGGCTGCACGGGGAACAAAGTTGCTACAATAATACAGTGAGGCTATAGCAAGTAATCTTGCAGTTAGGCTCAAATTTCAGCTAGTGTTTGTACCCCGAGGGGTATATATTATATGGGCAATAGTTTATGTTTAGGAATGCAAAAAGGTTATAGTAATGCAATGGTCGAGTGCATTAGCGCAAGGCAAGTCTTGCAGTGTAGGCTCAAATCTCAGCTAGCACTTGTACCCCAGGGGGTATATATTATAAGGGCAATAGTTTACGCTTAGGAATGCGATTGCATTAGTAAGGCACATTCGGTATTTTCGGTTAAAATGATGCCTCTGCTGAGAGATGTGGATGCCTTCTATGAATTGTCACACATGAAAAGTCAGAGGTCTGAGTAAATCTACTATATATTTTAATAGGGTTGGCACATCAATGATTGCTCTGAAGACTACAGCACTGTAGTTGAAACGTCGGCAATTTGATAATATTTGAGATATAAAATCCGGGTTGAAACTTCATAAGCAAGTACTCTACAGCATTTACAAGCCCTGCTGCAGACAGAATTCCAACAATGATTACTGAAGTGACTTCAAAGACTAATTTATCATTCGCCCCACATTAGTCTTGCCTGTTTACACTGCAAGGCTTCACTTCCATTTGTGGAATCCTGTCTGCAGGACGCAAAGATTCTACCACTGACATTTGTGGTGGAGTGGGTGAAGGAGACCACACATATTATGCTAGCGAAATATTTAACACTAGCTAGTTTTTAATCAATGATTTGGGGTAGTGTAACTTTTGCAGTGGCATATATACTTGCTTAGATTTCCTCCTCAGAAATGAAAGTAGGAAAAGGGCAGATTAAGAGAAAGTGGGGAGAGCCTGGTGTGATTCCAGTATATGTTGCAACCATTTGTTGCTAGCATGGCAGAAAACAGCGTGTTTCTGTGAATCTGAAGGCTGTTCATGGACTGAAGCCCTAATAAAGGGACTTAATTGTGAAGCCAGTATGTAGTTCATGCATACAAAGTTCAAAGGTGCCGCCATGTCTGTATGTATCAGGAAGAGTAATAAAAGGACGTTTTCAAAGGCTTAGCTATCGCAACTTTTTCTCTTTGCCCTTTCCTACAGTTTGGGAGCCTGGGAGTGAGACTATGTTCCTTTCATCTAGTGAACTGACACCTTTTATAATCACCCCAGACGTTTTAAGAATTGCCCTGTTTTGAGAACAGTTAATGTAAAATGCAAAGTGAATGGGTCTTCTTTGGGTTTAGAGCTAGAATGACCAATCATTGCTGAGCGGGAAGCGAGGCAACTAAACGTGCTGCATGGAGACTTGAGTAACACTACAGGAATGTAATTATTGCTAATGTATTTCCTGTGGGCGCGGTATTGTTTTCACATGTAGTGATTGTACTAAGATGAAATTGCCTACAGACAGGTGGCGGCGATTATGTACTAAGTAGCAGTAGCGAGGAGAGGAGGGAGGAGAGGAGGGAATATCAGTGGGAGGTTTATTGACTGTGGGTAAGGCTGATTTGGTAGCAGGGAAGTGAATGACCACAATTCTCAAAGCCTAGGACTGACTAGCTAAGTAGCATATACATATTAAATGTAATATTTAATACCATGTATGCACTAGCATCACTGGAGGTGGGGGATAACTTCCTGTAAGCGTCTCAAAACACACCCGCTAATTGAAAGTTGCCACAACATAGGTATTCATACACATGCACAGGTGAAAAGCACCAGAAGCCCTAGAGCTTAACTCAACAGCTATAGCCCATAAGGACACAAATACAAGTATGGCTTAAGTCTGGACACCAGAGCTGTACAAGTCACACTTAAGTGGATAGCTGCAGGCTACATGCAGTCATATTTTAGACACCAACACACCCATACTCCTACAGAAGCCTCAACACACACACACACACACACACACACACACACACACACACACACACACACACACACACACACACACACACACACACACACACACACACACACACACACACACACACACACACACACACACACACACACACACACACACTCTCTGTCTGATATCAAACTTGACAATAGCCTCATTCCAGGCACTCAGAACTTCATTCTCAGGCATTCAGAACTTTATATAGTCTCATTCTCAAACATTCAGAACTTATAAGTCTCATTCCCAGGCATTCAGCACTAAGTCTTATAATCTCACTCCCAGGTATTTAGAACTTATAGTCTCATTCCCAAGCATTCACAACTTAGTCAGAACTCATAGTCTCACTCCCAGGCATTCACAACTTATAGGCTCATTCCCATGCACTCAGCACTTACTTAATTGGAATGGGCTACACTAATTGGTAGTATGACTGCTAGAACCCCACCCTTTCACTAAATTTGACGTTTATCAAAGAAAAATAGCCATGCCAATTTGGAACATGGTAACTGCGCTTCACTAATACAGTAATAGGTGGGTCCCGGAGAGGGGGGAGGGGGGCATGGAAATCAGCTACCCCCCACCCCTTCGGGTCTGTGTAGTCTAACTTTGTCTCCAGCCCCAAGTGAAGCAAACAACTCTAGCAATGGAGCTGCTAATCGGTCACTGTGCATCACTTTTTCAGTTTATCCAGAAAGTTGGTAGACGCAGCTAAACTGAAATGTACCGATCGAGATGCTATGAGAGCACTTTGTGATGGCAGAAAAACATGTAGGTAATAAAATTTCCGCGCTTTGTGTGGATAATCAGTTGCATAACAGCCTCTCTGAAGGTGCACATATACGGTCGGCCACAGTACTGCCTGATTCTTCAAGCAAGACAAGCACACCCAGTATTCGTCGGTGCTTTAAATGCAAGGGCGTATAGGTGATTGCCAGTGAAATGAGGCAATAATCATATGTGTGATCCAGTCACGCTTCAGAAATGTAATTAAATCTCGGCTGTATCCGGGGAGGAGACTCGATGTCATGCACTGTCTCAGTCGTTTGTGTTGAGGAGACTTCCCGCACATGCCATCTGGAAATAACCATTGAGTATCCTCCAGACTGCTCCTGCCTGATTCACCTGCTGAATACAGCAGGCTGTCAGCCAATGCAAGCAAGTGCGACTGCAACTTTGGTTACTAGCTGAACATGCATGGTTGTGAGATATGGCAGGTCAGCAGCGCAAGCAAATTTGAAGGAGGCAAAATGCAGAAAACTCTTTACCAGCCGGGTGCGCGCTTCACACGCGCCCGGCTGGTCCTAAGATTGCTTTCATGTTTTCTGTCTGTGTGTGTGTTCGTCCGCAAATATCATGTGCGCTAAATTACATCATTACGTCACTATGCCACTATAGCCACGAGCGCAGTGGAAGCTACTGAAAATTTGCAGGCTCAATAGGCCAAGGTACGTCAAGCTAGGTTAGTTTTGTGTTGCCTAGACGGCGAAAGAGTGGTAGGTAGCGATGATAGTTCTGTCTTGGCAAGATTTGCTAACTGGAAGCGCACTACGAAATTGTTGTGTCAGCACTTTCACTGGAAGCTCTACATGATGAGACTGTCTGATCCATTCTACAGCTGCATTAAGCTAAGACTAACCTATTGCTGAACACAACCCTCAGTTGAATGATTTGTGTGAAAAAACACCCAGCTGGTTTTTAGATATGAAATATCAGTCTTGTTGGTACAGTTTTAGCTATCAGATAGTGCTCTCGTACCATCTTGTTCCACTGTTGGTCAGATTTATTTTTCCTTCCTGTACAGCCTTGCCGCATTGAATACAGCATTTACCCCAGTGCCACAGAGAAAACAGACTTCATCTCACATATCAAACATGCAGAATTGTATTGATAACAAACAGGATGTTACGGCATTTATTGGGCGGGGCCTGTTGACATGCTCCAATAATTCAAATCTCAAGCATCAAGAAATGTTCGGTTTCTAAGCGCTGCAAACGAGTTTATAGCCATCCCAACTTTTCACAGACTATGGTGGCAGTGTCTGTAGCCACCTTCTTCGGGGATAATCTCTGCTTCAAAACTTGATGGCGAGCTGCACCGCGATATTGCCGTATTAAAATGGTGGACGACACTAACAATAACAAAGAGCTGGGAATACCGAGAACAGAACCACTTGTGCGCCTATCAGGTACACATAAACTAAAGATACTGAGATTTTCAGCGTTATTACTGTGTTTTAGAGTCGCTAAGTCCCTAAATCACCGGTTGGAACGATATTTCGTATGACAGATGTACGTACAGACAAAACCCATTGCTTTACCCCGCCTCCGCATATGCAGCGTGTGGGATATTGAAGAGCATAAAAAGGTAGTATGTGGTGGAGCCGAGATGTCTGCACGTGACCAGGAGCAGTACTATCAATACTTTACACAATACACCAGTTATGCAAACTACTCAGCTTCTGAGTAAGGTACTCAAACGTCACAAAACCTGATTGGCAATCTGGTATGCTTTGTACAAATAAGTTTCTGAATCAATGTGACCACTCAATAGAGAAAATGACATTAGGGATTTCAGGAGGTATGGTAACAATGGGCGTAGTTAAAATCACATGCACCAGTCTCTCTGGCAGCAAATGAAACATGCATGAAAGCCTGGGGGGAGGCTATACCTATCCCATATATAGTCTCACGCCCAAACTCCACAGTCCACACACCCTTGTAGGGCTGCTCCAATTAGGTGAGCATAATTTTGAGCATATAATAAGCTGTTTAGAGCATCTGAGCATAATGTGGACATAATACAAGTATAATTAGTTCTGTGATGACATTTGGATGTGGATACCGCTTCGAGGCCATGTGTCACGGACTATAGCAACTCAATCTAGTGTTTCGAGCGTGTTGGAGAGGGATAGCGAGCAAGAGAGTAACCTACCTGCTGGAAGCACAAGTACAGGCAGCAGACAAGCCGTTCCATCGCTGCTTGGCAAGTTATGAGCTCAGCGAAAATTGGAGCTAATGAAATAGGCTCAACCCTACCCCATTGCTGAAGAAACATCCAATGGTATGAGTAAACCTCTAGTACCATATCTTTCTTTAACTATGTACATGCAAATTTGTATGTCTCTGAATCACGAATGGTCTACACAGATCTAGCTGAATTAGTCATTACATCACCACTTTCATACCCCTTCTATTGCTTTCATTCGGTATGACATCACACAGTCCCTACCTGGAGGCAGGCGGAGGCTTGGTGGGTCTGTCCCGCCGCTGATGCTGAGAGACTGCTGCCTGCTTCTCCTGTTTCTCCTTCTGCGTGAGGTAAAGCAAACACAACTTGAAGCAAAATCCTGTAGCCTTGGGTGGCCTGAAAAGATCACTCAATGGACCCTTTCCATGAAGAATACCATGAGGGATTGGCATCAATATTTCTTGTATTTTATGCCCTATAGGCATGGACCTTTCAGGTTTGGATGTTTAATGCAGTATTTAGAACTGGCCAAGGTTGGGATGGGCCCGTTAGTCCAACTGGTCAGTTTCAATGAAGTCTGTGCAGTTGTATGTACACATCTGTGACAATAGTCCTTCAAGTGTTTATTAATGGACCGGAGTAGATATGACCTTACAAACTTGTACACATTTTATATGGGCCCATATTGAGGGATTTGGTCTGGAGACACTTTCCATGCAAATCTTGTATACATACTTTTTTTTTTTTTTTTTTGCAAAATGCTACAAAGTGCTGTCTGCCAAATAATTTGCGATTCTGGAAGGCAGTAATTTGCAAAAGCTTCACAATTACTAAAACATCAAAGATACAGTGCTTTGAACACAGTGACACAATTGAAATACACGACAAAATAAATATAGGTTATACGATGAAACCGAGGGGTCTACGGGATCTAAATCCCACAGGCCCCGAGGATTTCATCGTATAAGGTATTTATACTATAGCCAATCAAATCATTTTTCGCGTTAGCAACTAAACTAGCTAGCAACAGCTACTTACACTCATAAATTCTCAGAATGAGTGAGCTCTCTGACAAGCGCACGTTTACTCCTCGCCGACTCGCGGTTGGGATACGGATTCAGAACCGTAGTCGGAGACTGCGGTTGAGATTGAGACCGAAAATGTCGTCCCGCCCCATGACATCATGGACTTCCTGTCGAGGCCGAAGTCGAGTGGTCGAGGCTACCGAGCCAGCCCCACTCACTCGCTTTGCCGTGCCTTTGTCCGACGAAGCAGTCAAGGAGGCAAGAAAGGCAGCCGTGCCTCAAACTACGCAAAAGGACGTTCTCTTAGTCTAGTACGCTTGTCAATGTCAGAGCTCACTCATTCTGAGAATTTATGATGTAAGTAGCTGTTGCTAGCTAGTTTAGTTGCTAACGCGGAAAATGACTTGCTTGAATTGGCTATAGTGTAAATACCTTACGATGAAACCCTCAGTTTCAGTTACAGGGGGTATAAGTTGAATCACAGGTGGTATAAGTGATTTAGACACTCGCAAATGACCAATCAGATCGCAGTATTTCATTCAAGTATAGTATAATGTTTGTTTTCTACCCTGGACTGCCATAATTTATATAACAACATAGCAAAGATCGAGACTTTACTCTCTATTACGTACGAACCTCCATCTGTTCATAGTACCCCATGACAGAAGGTCGCCATAGCACCCTGTTGCCTTGCCTGGGAGGTGGAGGAAGACAAAAAAAAATCATCAATCCATCTCGTTGCAGTTTTGCATTATTTCCAGTGGGTGATGCTATGCATGTAACACTAGAAACACATACATACAGCCCATGTGGTGATGTAGAGTAAAAAAAAACGACCAAGTTTTGACCCTGCACAGATTGCCATTATTTTGTTTTGTGCCCCCCCCACCCTCCCTCAAAAAAATTTTTTTTTTGAGGGAATGGGAGGGGGGCTAGGGACGAGATAAGCCATCACTGTGACATTTTATTTATACCGAGCAGAAGAGAGTTGATATCTGTCACAGCAAAGTTGTTCAATGTACTTCTCTGTTGTAGCACCTAGTCTCCTGGTGGCTAGGTACAGACAGAATGTTTCGATTGATGGGAGAATGGCGGCATTAACTTTGCAGTGACCACTGTAAAAAAAAAAGTAACGTCACTGGTCTTTTTTTCTAGCACACTGTGGTGGGGTTATCTAGGCAGGTCCTTGTTTGCAAGAAACTCTGCTCCAAAGTTTGATCATTCAAATGACTGCCAAAGCTTCCTATTCATGTTTTAAGCAACATTCTATAGCATCAGGAACAGTAATGATCTCCAATGAAAAAATGAGTTTTTACAACTTGTGTATGCTGGCTAGGTGAAAGATTAATTAGGCTTTGAAGTTCTGTCTTGCTCACTGCTGGGATCAGATTAGCCAGCATGTGGTCCCATGCAGAGACAGAGAGCAGCAGATTGGCTTGTGTCAAACTGTGAGTGTTGATGTAAGGCTACAGAGGTGGTAATTTGAAGGTGCTGTGATTGAAGTAGCAGCATCTTTCTCTCTCTTTCCCACAAGATTTCCCTTGGGAGAAAGACAGAGAACGTTGGAAGGCATCACTCCTGCGTGTCACTCAGCCTCTGTCCCAGGGCCATAGCCAGGCACCAGCTAGCTGTGGGCCTGGGACATTTTCTCATGTGTGTGACACTGACAGGTGGGTAGGGTAGAAGGGTGAATTTTTGCATGGGCGAGAGGACATGTGCAGTTCTCAGACAACAAAGGAAGGTAACGAATCTATACTTCTTGTAGCAACTCTTCAGAGCCCGTTTGTACCACAGACTAAGCACTGAAACACTGTCACCAGCAAAAGGTAGAGAAGGGCAACACTCTAAGACTTGCAAGTGGTCCCTATACCCCCACACAGTTAAATCACACGGGAAATTGTACCAGGCTCTCCAGTAGCAAGCGAAATGTGCACAAGGGCATAGGAGTGAGGCTACGTGTTTCTACTATGTACATGATGTCATGTATAGCTAGCTACGAGCATTCCATTGGAACAGCTAGTGTAGCTGTTCCAATGGAATGCTCGTAGCTAGCAATAACTCTTGCATAGCTCTAAGAGCTATGCAAGAGTTATTACTGATACGTGGCATCTTTCCCAAATAACACTTCATAACCTTCCAAGGTATGATTGGGTACATACACTCCCTTTAACATCTTGCCTTGCAAGTATATAGCTATAATGTGGAATATTTGGCTCGAATGTAGTGGATTCTTTTCTTGGAGCTATGAAGGTTGGGAGTAAGCGGTTTTAATGCTTGGCATTTCATTTTGAAAAAAAAAATTAACTTCCACTCATGAAGCTGTTATATTTCTCTCTCTGTGACATATGTGATACCTTCCAACCCCCTCTGGGAGGGGGGACTGGTCCAAGATCACAACCGGGGTGAGACCTCATGGAATGGAACCCGGCCAGTCAGAAACCATCACCCAGAAACTCAAGCAACAAAGTGTAGCAACAGCAAGAATCAGTTATTGGTTAACTAGTCATATTTAATAACTTATGTGCCACACCCACTTCCACACGGAGCATAACCAGCATACCTGATGACCTGTCTCTGCAGCTGTCTTCCCTGCATATTCGGGGAAGAGGTTCCTGAAAGAGACAGACAGCAAAAAGGTGAAATTCCTTGAATAACAAGGACAGACTAATGGTCTGCAAACCGAAAACACATGTTTTCTTGTATTTTCAGTGCCTACTTTTACCCCACCATGGATAAAGGTCTATTCAGCCAAATTTATAAAGGTGCTACAGACATAAATGATATAGCTTGATCTCTCTTTGAGATAACATGCATCATACCCCTGATTCTCAATGTCAGGCATTCAGCAGGAAGGTTTGAGGTTTAACATAGCAGTAGAACTGGCTATCCTTTATTTAAACTGACCAGTTAGCCCAACTGGTCAGTTTAAATAAAGTCTTGACAGTTGTATGTTACATATGGCTATCCTTCATTCAGTCTTAATACCCCTTAGGGGACGAGCCAGTTTGCTTTACAGTTGCATGTTACATATCTGTGACAATAGTCCTTCAAGTGTTAACTAGGGGTATCATGGGATACAAGGGGCGAGCGTGAGCTTGGATGAGTGAAAGTGAAGCGATTTGTGTCCGTAGCTTCAGCCATTTCATCAGATACCCTTAGCCTCGTACCAAGGCCACGTGGGGCTGTGTGGCCTGGATACGAGGCTACAGATACCCTAAGTTGTCGCAGTTCTCGGCGACTCTCCAGCCGCCCCTCCCTAGCTTCTGCCAACTCACCCTAACCTTAAGCCGTTGCAGTTCTCGGTGACGCTCAAGCCTTCTCAATATTACTTTCGGCCTCATGCATTCAGTCGCGGCGCGCGCATGGAGGTGAAACAGGAAAGTCAGCGTATTTGCGGTATGTTACATAGCAGTAGAACTGGCTATCCTTCATTTAAACTGACCAGTCTTAATACCCGGGACGGGCCAGTTTGCTTGACAGTTGCATGTTACATATCTGTGACAATATCTGTGACAATAGTCCTTCAAGTGTTAATTAAAGTAGAGATGTGTTGTTAGCCTCGCCCCCAGGCTCTCATGCATGTTTCAGTTGCAGTAATATACGAGGTCTAGCTTCGTTCCCAGGCCCACGTGCACGTTTCACTTTAGTGCAGCTGTGGGCCTGGTACGTGCGTGATGCGTGGGGTAGAAGGGTGAAATTTTGCGTGGGCGAGGACAGCCCCAGTTCTCAGACAACAAAGGAAGGCAGCGAATCTACACTTCTCGTAGCTACTCTTCGGAGCCCGTTTGTACCACAGACTGAGCGCTGAAACACTGTCACCAGCAGAAGGTAGAGAAATGCAACTGTCTTTCAAGCGGTCCCTGCCCACACGCAATTATGTCAGTTAAATCACGTGACCAGGCTCTCCAGTGTGAATGCACAGAGAGCCTGGAGACTAGCCTACCTCCTCTAACTGCGTAACTGTAATACAACTGCATCAACTTACGAAGCTGTCTGGGACTGGGGTAGGCATGGGCTTGTCTGTGGACGTGAAGGGAAGTCTGGAAGAAAGATAATAACAGCTGTTTGTGATTTACAATACTGGAATGTCTCCAGCATATTCCAACGTACTCTTGAGAACAATACCCCAGATATGTAAGTACATGATCCTAGCCCTGAGAGTGAGAGTGTTAAGTTCACCTTGAGCATAAAATTAAGCCAGAAAAGGGAATGCAATTATAGTGACAGCTGTTTTTTTGTTTTAGCATGGACTAGCTATACAGTGGACACTCTTTCTCCCCCCCATAAAGTACCTGTACACAAGGTAGCTTTTTAGGTTTTAGGGGACATGTATAAATTCCTCCTTGCCCCCTATAAAAGGCTAAAGACCTTATCAGTGAGAGAGAAAGAGAGCTGATTAGATCAAGGCATATCTACTACCACTATTGGTCGAAATTGTAATAATTATCGTCATGGGACTAGGCCATACAACCCTGATGAATGACATCATCCTTAGCTACATCCTAGTCAGCAGCACTATAGAGCGCCCCCTCACTTGTAGAGGCTGTCTGCCTCTTTTGACATCCCATACTGTCTAAATACACCACTAAGTGTAATGGGTAGTTTCCATGGCTCCAAAGTGTTCTGTCAATATTACCTTTGAAGCTGTTCTCTGGAGTTTCTTGTACACCTCTAAGCCATCAGACTCCAGCTACAAGGGTGAGCATGGATAAAGAAACCATTTTATAAGGATATTAAGGTACATGTGTAATTTTCTCTGTATAGTGTAACCGGCCTACCTCAGACTAATTACATCACTATGACATCATTATTAAGTTGCAACCTACATGAATTATTAACCCTTGTTAAAGGACACCCCTGATACATACTACAGACTACAGTGAATTATTAAAGGACACCCCTGATATAATGCTACAGACTACAGTGAATTTTTAACCCTTGTTAAAGAGACACCCCTGAGCCTATAAGGGTCACAAACCAAAATCCGGTTTGGCTTATAGGTCCATTCATTTCAGTGACTAGAACACCTGAAAATTAAGGACACCTCCGCAGTGCTGAGTCAAACGGTGACGCGGAGTATGTGCGCTTCGTGGCACTCACTTTTGAGTGTACACTTATACATAATTACGTAACCCTTAACCTCAACTGCACACCAGCATGTATGTTTAATTCCCAGACATGATAATCAGAATAGTACAACTGGTTTTTCTACAGAAAAATAACCCCCAAAAACATATTACTGCTGGGAAAAAGCAAGCTATGTATTGGCATACATGACCACAGTCAGTTCACTACAAATACTAGGAAATCTGTGGCCGCAAAAAGCAGCTAGTGCTGTTTCCCCTGAATCCTCCCCCCCTCCCTCCCCCCCCACACACACACGCACGCACACACACACACACACACACACACACATACACACACACACAAAAAAGAAGAGCCTGGAACTGGTTGGATTGGGATTAGATATGAGGAAATTATGCCAGCATAATTTGGAGCATAATAGGCATAAGATTGCATGAGGAATTAGGCCAGCGCAATAGGCAGAATATTGTGTCTGACTTTGCACAGCTACAGACTAAAAGTTTATCTGACTTTGGCTACTAATAGGGTATAAATACATTGCACATCATGTTATAATTCCCTACCTTGTAAGTAAAAGTGGCCTTAGTAGAGAATCTTACCTTGTAGTAAAAATGGCCTTAGTAGAGAATCTGAGGATGAGACTGACGCAACGAATGCTAGCAGCTCTAATTACTGCACTACTGAATGGAAGTTTGACCACTAAATAATTTGAGCATTAATAGGGACTGGCTGAGAGCATAATAGGGGCATGGCTGGGGAATTAGGGAATAGCATAATAGGCAGGGAAAAAAAGCATGATTTCCTCATGCCTAATTGGGATAATTCCCACATACCGCATATGTACTGGCTTGAAGCGCCGAAGCCATCTAGAAAGTCAGGTATATGGACAGAGCAAAGCTGAAGAAAGAGATGTGGTAAAGATTTGAGACGTTGGGAGCAGACGCGGGTGGTTACTAGCCTCGTTCCCAGGCCCACAAGCACGATTTCACTTTAGCGCAGCTGTGGGCTTGGTACATTTTCTCACGTGTGTGACGCGTAGGGTAGAAGGGTAAAGATTTGCGTGGGCGAGGACAGCTGCAGTTCTCGGACAATGAAGGAAGGCATCAAATCTATACTTCTTGCAGCTACTCTTCAGAGCCCGTTTGTATCACAGACCAAGCGCTGAAACATTGTCACCAGCAGAAGGTAAAGAAGTGCAACCGTCTTTCGAGCGGTCCCTGCCCACGCGCAATTAAGTAAGTCGAATCACGTGAGAAAATGTACCAGGCTCTCCAGCAACGCGGCCAGGTGGTTACTGGAACATAAAGGCACAGAGACACAATTAGTGAGGGTGCACGCCACAACGTCTAGGTATCAAAGCCGTAAGAGAATATGGTATGCAGAAACTGTCATAGATAACTTTTGATGACAAAAGAGAAGGCATGAATGCAGACTATGGTTGTTAGAGTACACAGCCACAAGGGCGACTCCTCTTAACCCCAGTGGAGGCAAAGTGGTTTCTATTCTCCCCACACTAGCCACAAAGGCGAACAGACACTCCTCTTAACCCCAGTGGAGGCAAAGTGGCTTCTACTCCCCCCACATGTGAGATCTTTTGGGGTTGATTGAGTGGAAATACAGGAAGAAAAGGAAAAAATGCAGATAAAAGTTGTTAGAGTACACTGCCACAAGGGCCAAATAGCTGCTCCTCTTAACCCTGGTGGAGGCAGGGTGGTTTCACACGTTATCCACACATGACCTTTGGGTTAAATGACTGGGGCCTAGGAGCCCACTTCCTGCTGGAAACAGTCCCCACTCAAAGGCTGTGGACCTCAACATTGAATAATTAATTCGAATCAGGTCAGTAATTTGATAATATGGCTTCCATGTTGATCCTAATCTACATCAATAATGAAAGAGGAGTTTTGACCCCACATGACCTTTGGGACCATTTGGCCAAAGGTCTAAAGATTCTCGGTCGTTCCCCTTCCGTGCGTGGAAAATGTTTTGCCTCCCCCCACACATGGAAAAAGTTTTCCGCACGTGGGAGGGGGAGCCTGGGAACGAGGCTGTAGCTGATGTCACTGCAAAGGTTCGGAATGAACTCACCAGAGGAGCTGCCTAACCATCACAGATTCATAGTGTGTCAATTTTTCAGTCCATCCAACAGATTAGTAAAACACAGCTACATATAATAAATAGTGCCAAGATATTACAAGAGTGCTTCCTGATAGCATAGCTAACAAGGTTGATATTTGAGTCAACCAAGCCAATGCTGAGCAATAGGTAAGGCCTTGATAAATACAGTTATATGGAGCAGGTTGGGTTTATAGGCTGTATCTATAAGAAATCCTACCTTCCAGGCTCCCCCTACACATACACTGCAAGCAGTATACACCGGGGGAGGTCTAGCACCACCTCCACCTTACATGGAACTTACAGCAAAGTGCTGACACAGCAATTTCGTTGTGCCTCCAGTTAGCGATTACGACGTCAAAAAATAGCATATGTGTCGCCGTCTAGATAAAGTAAAATTCAGCTTGCTTGATGTACCTGGGCCTACAAACTGTCCGTAGCTCTGTAGACTACTGTTGCTATGGTAACGATTATATGCAATTATTGCACACGTGATACGTGCGAAAGCACGTACATAACATACGAATTTGAAAAATATTAAGTAATCTCTCGTAGCTACTCTTCAGAGCCTGTTTGTACCACAGATTGAACCGTGTCCAGCAAAGGATAAAGTGCCGCCATCTTTGATTGGCCCCTGCCCCCATATAATCAGGTAATTAAATCATGTGTCAAAACGTACCAGGCCCACATATAGCTAAAGTGTAGCATGCACGTGGGCCTGGGGATGAGGTTTTCAATACAGGCCAAGAATTGGCAATCAGTTTGTGCCACAGTCCTTGAATAAAAAGGACAACTCAAGCTGGCTCCACTAGGGATGCTGTGACAATGGTGCTCCACATCTCCTTGGATGTTGACCTAACTAGGTTAGAAAGGAGCAAAGAGAAAGGCTGATGGCTAATGGTCTCAAACTGATTCTTCACTTGGCATAGTCACATGCTAGCCTCGGCATGAAACATTCTCGTCTCGTCTCTTGGTTGGTAGGAATAGCCCAAAAAACAGTTGTCTTCTTTTTATCCGCCTTGTACAGTGAAAACTGCCATCCTTTGCACGGAAAGACAGGACAGTATACGTACTAACCAACACAAACTTCCAGTTAGGGTGGACATATGTGTGTGTGACACATACGTAGTTACTGTAGGTGTTGCAGCAAACATGCATCATGTATGAGCGCCACCCTTACTGCCATGTATGAGCGCCACCCTTACTGCCATGTATGAGCGCCACCCTTACTGCCATGTATGAGCGCCACCCTTACTGCAATTTTCAGAGATACAGTGCTTCGAACACATCAATGTAATTGAAATATGTGGAATAATCGTCATTATAAGCTAGTATACATCTATTGCTGCTAGGCAGATTCGTCCTGTCAACTATGAATATCAGCTGTATGACTAGTCAGAGAAGTTGACCTTTACTAAGCAAGGCGACTTATGAATGGATACATGTAGTCATGTGACAAGTAAGACTGCCAGCAAAAGTCAAGTTTCTCAGTAGCAGGATTCTATGAGCACGGCGTTCATGGGCTCCTGTCAGTAGCAACAACTTTCATCAGCATAATTGAGCATAATGTGCACCAGTTGAGAGCATAATAGCTTAGGAATTAGGGGGGAAATTTTTTTAGCACAATTGGGCTAAGCCTTAGTACTTAGTGCTTGTTACTGACCCTCAACAAATCAGAAGCCCCAAAATCCATCACATGACAGCGCCTTAAAAAATCCCTTTGCTGGGAGTGGAGCCTGGGAATGAGGCTGGAAGTGTGACACAAATACTCTTTATAATTACCTGTTGAAGGAAATTTGCCACTCTCATCTCCTCCCTCTGTCTTCTTTGTCTTTGTTGGGACTCCTCCCACCGGCGAGCAGACATCCTGCGATATGCTGTGTGTGTGTGTGTGTGTGTGTGTAAGAGTATGTGAGTGTGTGTGTGTGAGAGTATGTATGTGTGTGCATTGTGTGTGTGTGCATATGTGAGTATGCATGTGTGAGAGAGAGTTAATACATTGTTGCATATAAAGTTATGCTTCATACATTATACATTATTCACAACGTTAAAATACAAGCAGCTTTGCTTACTCCTCTCACTTCAGCTGCTGTGGGTGTGGCTCCGCCCACCTTTCTCGCTTAGGTCATAGAAACAAGATCCTTATTAAAACCTTGGAGGTATCTGTCCGAACGCTTTAGAGAGTAGATTGAAGTCAAGGCCAGCAGCTAGAGCCCAGGCAAGTTTCCATCCGTTAGATAATGTCATGGCCTTTTATATATTGCCACATTCACACACACACACACACACACACACACACAGTCTAAGCCACCACTAGGGAATAGAAGTCTGGGAATGAGACTCCTATGGGCCTGAGAGTGAGACCTGATCATGTAGGTATAGGAATCAGGAATCAGATTGCAACCTGGGTATAATAATATTCACTGTAGCAATAATCCTACTACAGACACAACTACCAACAAACATTATAATGAGCCTCTTTAACAGCATATAATGTTATCACCGCAACCATCTACATGTAATTTGAGAACTGTAACATGCATGTAAGTGCGTTTATGTGTTAAGTGGTAGGCCGAACTTAAAAGTGCTAGGCCGGGCTTATAAGTGGAGCATAAATTCCACATAATACGTAGCCTAAATATTTCACTTCATTATGCTTTCTAGCAATTTTTAATGATAGTAGCATCAGTATAGCCTCTTTGCCAGGCCCATGTGCGCGTTTCATCTTATGGGCCTGGTACTTTTCCTCACGTGCGTGACGCATAGGGTAGAAGGGTGGTAGAAGAGTAAAATTTAGTGTGGGCGAGGACAGTTGCAGTTCTCAGACAACGAAGGAAGGCAGCGAATCTACACTTCTTGTAGCTACTCTTCGGAGCCCGTTTGTACCACAGACTGAGCGCCGAAACAATGTCACCAGTCTTTCGAGTGGCGCTGCCATTATGTGAGTTAAATCACGTGAGAAAAAAGTGCCAGGCTCTCCAGTGTGAAACACGCAGTGCGCCTAGGGGACGAGGCTAGCATCAGTACACATGCAGCTTCTGTTTCGGGTGAGATTGGATCGAAGGTGCAACTGGTTCAGCGAATAAACGTGAAGCTAATTTCGAGTGGAGTTGAACCTCTTGCTCACACTCAGAAGTGCTTGGACCACAAACATTGCTATAGCTACAGCAAAATTGGTTGACATAGAAACTCCACATCCAATTAGATTACATCAGTTGCGCTTGAAAGATCAGTACACACACACTCACCCACACAAAAGCAAACTCCAGCTTCTGAAAATTGCTATGACAGTAACCCTCTGAGGCCATTCAGAGGGTTGGCCATGTAAACAGTCACCCTAAAGTTAAGTCTAGGCAGCATTTAGTGGTTTAATAAGCTTACCTCAACAGTAGATAGTACAGCCATCCCAATAATATGTGATTGTCTCATCAGTCTCAGTACCCAAATTCCAAATTCCAAATTCTAGTATGTGCCAGCTCTTGTATACAGACCTTGGAGTGTAGTATGGGAATGAGGCTAGTCTTAATGTCTAATTATGCTAGCTTGAATTTTATATTAAATTGGCCGCAGCAAAGTGCATGCATAGACGACCATCCTCCTGTTTAGGAGGTGTGTTTTAATGACCACCTGACTTTTTGACTACAGATTATACCGCGTATGGGCTGGAGGTCGTGTGATCACTAGGCTACTGTGACAGAGCTTCCTACATGCCATACAAGCTCCCCAACCGTCTTTGCCTCTCATTTCCAACGTGCTAAATGCACACTATTCCAGATAAATATAGGCCAGGGGTTCATACAGGGGGGCAGGGGGGGGGGGGGGAGAAAGACCGGGGATATCCCCCAAAGCTATTTTTCCTCCCCAAGAATTTTCACAACCGAATTACTCTAGAATGTTCTGTGCATGTGCTAATTACTTTAGAATGGCTATAAGTACCTCCAGAATGCCTCAGAATCAATCTCAGAGCATCTATTTGCAAAACTTTTCTGGGGGGGACATGCTCCCAGACTCCCCTAGTGGGGGTGTGCTAAAGCACGTCCTCCGCATTAACGCCAAACTTTGGAGTTCCCCCCAAACTCAAAATCCTGTATGAACCCCTGTAGGCTGAGCTATCTTGTCCAATGTCAATGTCCAGGCACTCGTGCATATGCTTCACTTTCATACTGGAGAGCCTGCAGGTATATTTTTCCCCACATACATAATTATACTTTGGCAGGGACTGATCAAAAGACGGTTGCACTTCTCTACCGTTGCTGGAGAAATAATAATATTTCAGCCCTCAGTCTGGCATAACAGACTCTGAAGAGTAGCTACAGGAAGGATAGATTCATTGCCTTCCTTCGTTGTCTGAGAACTACAGCTGTCGCCCACACAAATCTCACTCTTTTACCCTATGTGTGTATCACGTAAAATGTACCAGGCCCACAGTTAGCTAAATGTGCATGGGCGTGCCTGGGAATGAGGCTACTGGAATTGACACCCTGTAATGTTGTCTATTCTATATGTCTGTGACATCAGATCCAGACAATACACTTGTGTGGTCTGCAATCCAGGACACTTGGCCTGCAGTGCAGTATTGGAATCTAGTATCAGAATTCGGTATCAGAATCTGAATGTGCAGATGTTTTCTTGTGTGAAATGGGAGGTGTATCATACAAAATACTACGCTATTAAACAGTTAAATACTACAGAATACACACAAACAGTTTGTACTACAAAAGTACTCACAGATAAGTTAAAAAACAAGCCTTGTAGGCTTGTACTTACATACCAACAGACAGAGTTTTCACTGATAGTCATAAGAGTTCTCAAGCCTAACCTCTTGATAGAGCCTCCCATACACTTGCCGCATGAAACTGATACCCTAATATCTGGAAGATCCATCTACTATCTGGCTGCGAAACAATGCCGTCTCAGGAAATTGAGTGCGGATTATTTACTCACAACGCTATTTACATAGCTATGAATATTCACGAGGAGAATTTTTGGAGATTAGATTCTAGCCCACAGAGGGGTGAGTTACTTGTGAATATCCTTAGAAGCCACCAGCCATTAATTGTTTGTACAGAGCCATGGGAAAAGAAGACTGCTAAGGGCTTATTTGCTATAGACCAAAAAAAGAGAGTATTTTTAAATTATCTCCTGAGGTTGTATTTGCAGATGTATTTGCAGATCGAGCAGCTATAATAGTTTGCTAGCTAGCTATAAATTGATGGATGGGTACAACATCAACTAATAACTTCATTACATGTTTAATTATCCTATTGAGAAGTAGCAATTTTGGTATATAAGATCATTGTATAGTGTCTTTATAAGACCCCACGGGCCCTTATCTCCACTTGAGAGCCCATGGGCCCTTAATTGTTGTATATTCTTGTAAGAGCCAACATGGCCTTGTAATTATTATACCTCCTACTCTAGCTAGTCTCTTTGACCCAACAGAATATTTGCCATGGGGTATGAAACTACTCCTGTCCAGATCTCTGCTCGTCCTCATGGACGGAACAATGAGTGGGTGAACATTTTGAAAGGCTATTATTACAGTCTGTACACTCTGTCGTGTAAAAAGGGCCCCATGAGATCTTAGGAGGGGCTGAGGGCTCGTATAAGCAGATACAAGGCCATGAGGGCTCTTACAAGAGTATACAATCAAGGCTCTCAAGAGGAGATAAGGGCCCGTGGGGTCTTATAAATACACTATACAATTATCTTATAATTGTTATTTCTGATAATTAGAAGTTTTTAGTTGCTGTTATACTTATCCATCAATTTATAGCTAGCTAGCAAACTAAAACACAAATCTTTTCACTGCAGCAGAGTTACTAGTATATACTAGTAGCTGTCTCAGATGTGATATTCAGGTCCCTAGCCAACCCTCTCTAGGAGGTGACACACTGGTCAGGGTTTGCAATGCAGCACCAGGGTTCTCCAGACTGTGTACATCTATGGAAAGGCTTCCTCCAGGCTCCCATCTCTCATGGTCATGTATCTAAAGCCACAAACTGAATTAGTAGCACAGCTGATACCCAGCAAGGACTACACCTGGCCATGTCTGCATGCTTCCTATCTGCACATCATGCTAACAGTGTTGACCAGCCTTGAGAAGACTGAACATATCCTCCAACTGACTACATGCAGGCGGATCAAAACTCATGTTATGGGTACAGTAAAAAGTCACAAAAAGCTAGAGATTGAAGTACAGCTAATTTTCAAATAAGCTAGAGAAATAAACTATTATACATGCCTAGTTGGCCTCCCCCAAGGGAATGCCCCTTCTGGTTTCCAGGCCTACAATACCATAGCTGTACTCTGAGAACAGCAAATACCTTTCTCAATTTGTAGCCAAGAGGTTTCTAAGTACCACTGACACTGACAGCTAATTACCCACCAATTTAACTTTTTGTGGGATACTTGTGCTCTATATTAGGCCCACTGTTAGCCTTAACATCCAGGTATCAGAGGATGTTGGCCAAGGCATCACGTGTGTGTGTGTGTGTGTGTGTGTATGCGCGTCAATAGTGTAGCTACAGGATATGTTTTGTGAGCTCATGGAAAATCCACTGCATTCAAACTTAATCCTCTGTACAACTTACAACTCCATACGCGCAAGCCAAGATCTTTGACGGGGCACGTGTACCCAACCCTACCCTCGAAGGTTGCAGAGCTTTAAAGCGTTCTTTGGGCCAGATACCATGTAACTCTGAATAGCCTCCGTATTCTTTACAGTGGAACGCTAGTAGCTCACTGGACGATCATGCAGTAGTGAAGATGGGGTTCGTCAATCATTCTAACTATTTTAGTTGAAAAATTGCAAAATGTACACGTCACCATTAACAGAGCTGCTATATTGCTCTCTCTGCCAGAAGACCCTGCTGGCTCACATCATCAGAAGGTGTGGCACACGCGATGCCTTCCAACCTCTTCCCAGGTACTTAATGTAGTGAGCAGTAGAGCACAAGGTATCTGCTGTTCACACATGCTCAAGAAGTCTCTAGATTCTGAGCGACTCTGAATATTATGTGTTGACAATTTCTAATGCAGCCATATCACAAAACAATAAAACAAGGATAGCAAACTTCAGCAAGCTTAAAGCACATAGCGATGGTTTTTCACCATGTACCAAGTGATCAATTCCTCAATCCCGTTTGCCTCTGAAAGACTTCTAGAAGACCAGACCTTTAAATTGAGGAGCTCACAGCCACTTCCAGGAAAGGCATCTCCAACTCCCTAATCTATAAACGCTTATGGGTTTCGCCTTAGGTAATTAAATACAGCACGTCGGAGGATGTCAGTTGCATCTGATACTTATAAAAACAACTTAACCACTATATATGGCACAAACACACACACACCATGAACACATGTTTGTATACAGTCAATTCATGATTAAATTAAGCGATTGCATATCATCGGAAAACCAACTACCCCATGTGTGTTTATAGAAGACGCAACCGCCTACCGCCCGTCTACTAAAGTGGCGGTTTTTGTCCGGGCATTACCCACTTATAAGCCCGACCTCTAGCACTTGTAGGCTCGTCCTACTACTTAAGCGCCCGTCCTACTACTTAAAACGCTCCAGTACGGATACAGGGGCGTATTTACTCAAGTATTGAACAAAAGTTGCATACCGGCATGCCTCAAACCATGTCCCAAAATAATCGCCAGAGTGGTTTTGTAGGTTTTCGCCAAGTAATTAAGCAATTAAGCGTAAGGTTTCCAGTAGGGCTTTGGGGAATGTTGTACTGGGTCAGTAATTTCATTATTGTTATTGCAAGAACAGGCCACATTCTCAGACATAGGGTCTCCAGTTGGACCAATCAGATTCCAGGAGATCTCTCATGAGCAAACAGCTGTATATCTGTATCTTGTGTACACAGATAACAATAGGGGTCAGAGTAAAGATGATGTACCATGCAGTTTAGATATAAGCAATTTCGGATACCAAGCAGCGGGTGTAACATGTTTCACACACAGGTGCATGGTGCATGTATGCGACCTGTACTCCAACTAAAGGTCACACCAACTGCAGAGACTTCTTGAGCATGTTTTATTGTTTTGCGATATGGCTGCATTGATAGCCAAAACATGAACTGAAATTGTCCACACATAATATTCAGAATCTAGAGACTTCTCGAGCATGTGCGAACAGCAGATACCTTGTGCTCTACTGCTCACTACATTAAGTACCTGGGAAGAGGTTGGAAGGCATCGCGTGTGCCACACCTTCTGATGATGTGAGCCAGCAGGGTCTTCTGGCAGAGAGAGCAATATAGCAGCTCTGTTAATGGTGATGTGTACATTTAGCAGTTGGTGTGCAGTTGCTTACTCGGATTTTCTGGGGCTCGATGTGGGTTGGCCAGTCAGTAAAATTTCATTGTATAGTTCAGCATACTTCCTTAATTACCGCTCTATATCCAGTACAGTTTAGCAATGGAGTTTATGCCTGGCTGAAGCCAAAAAAGAGATGCACACATTGTTACAGGCAATATACTGACCTTTGACCTTGTGATCAGTAGAGCTCGTACCAGATTTTTTCGTGACAATTCATTACATCCTCAACTCTGCCTGCCTTCTTGGCAGAGTGATTACACTCGTTAAAAAAAACAACAACAAAAACAAGAACGTATAGTGCAAGCTCAATACTGGGCTTTAGCCTAGTATAATCATCTGCAACTAGTCTTATGAGCAGCTAGCTTCATTCTTAGCCCCCCCCCCCCCCCCCTGCACAGAAGAAGGTATTTGCCCGGGAGAGACTACGAGTGTACTACGAGATACGAGGGTTGCTTGCCTGGAGAACCGTTGACTTACTCCGCAGTCTTCTCCAGGAACGGTAAAGGGGTGTGGTTTTAACGCATGTAGCTAGTCACCAGACCGCTTAAGCAGAAGCTTGCAGGTTTGATGTGCAGTACTCAAAAGCATCCATCGTCATCCGGAAGCCATCTCTACTGTAACGCTTCAATCACAGCTTCCTTCTAACACCCTAATGACATCAGCAGGTAGCTGGCTGCCCACTACAATCAAGAGGTAATGGCATTAGCATAGCTTAAAACTGCCCTATAAGACCCTAATGACATCAGCAAGGTTAGTACATCAGGCATGCCCACAACAATGAAGACGTTAATTAGCACTATGATGCAGGTTAAAACTGCCCTATAATCCTAATGACATCACAGGAACTTCTGGCTAGTATGTATACTAGGCAAATGCAGGACATTGTGGGGCGAGCCTGAGCGAGTATCTGTGCAGTATATTAGCAAATGGGCATTTCAAAGTGGAAGTAATACAGCGGTGATCGGATTGTATGACTAGTAGGGCTCATAGATACTGCAGTAACCAGTAGCATGGACACTATAGCTATTTTTACGAGACAGCCAATTGTGAGAAGTAATATGGGTGCTGTTATATTGTGCATTAACAAGTTCATGTTTGAATATTGTAGTCTTAATTTGTGCTGAGACCTTACGTTACACTGAGGGAGAGGAGCCTTGTATCATTCTGTGATCACTTCATTAACGTTTTCATGTTCTACTTCTCCATAGCTATTTTATTTATAAAAAGAACCTACATCACAACATGATTCTGCACATAAATGGGAAAGTTTTGAGAGAACTTAGCTAATCCAATTCTGCACATACATTTACATGCTGCCCACAGTCAACTCCAACAACGGTATAAGCTACCTAGCTAATAACACTTGTTAAATTATGAGAGGGGGCTTCTCTGAACTAACTATATTATACAGAAACCTGTTGTAGCTTCACTACAGTCTATTATGATAGCAAACAAGACTACATCCAGCAGTGTTAAAGTCTAAGCATAAGTAAAGACAAGGCTGAAGATTGTGCTCAGTTACTAGTAATTCTAGGTTAAATGTACCTGAAACTAAATGCTGGTCGGGCTGATCTCTTCTTGCTGCAGCTGTTACCGACAGTGCTGACTCAGCCATTTCGCAATGCATTTGTAGTTAACCAAAACTGGATTACTACCACTGTCTAGCCCTTCTTCGCCATGTAAGCAACATAAAAACTAACTTAGATTGACGTATCTTGGCGTATTGGGCCTGCAAACTTCCAGTAGCTTCCATTCTGTCTGCTTGTGCACACACAATTATTAAACGCAGTGGCGTACGCGTAATGCGTAATACGCAAAATTAGAATTTTGGATTTAGATTCGGTAGACGTACGTACCATAATAATATATATAGACACGGTAGCAGAATTCGACTCGCTAGTGTGGGGCTCGCTCAGGCTCGCCCCAATCAAGCCATGATGCAGCTGTCCTACTCTTCTTACTTCCTAAACTTTGTACCCCAGCCAGCCATAAACACCCACTGATGTCTATATACCCTCATCCCTCAATTGCCTCACTCTATACACACCACACAGAGCGATCACTTCCCAACCAGAGGATGAGAGAAGAAGGCAGAGGTGGTGGTGATCTCAAGCACCACATGAACTTCTAATTTCTGAGCTATAGAACTTGACCAGCAAAGCCTGGCTTAGTTCCAAAAACATGGTGGCATCATGTTCCAAATCATCATCATACAGAACTGCAACCTCTTCGTGCATGAGCTCATGCAGGCGAGACTCGTGAAGTGTACTTTGTAATCATGCGATTAACAATTATATTATAATTTGTTGCAACTTTGCCCTCATGCATAAAGCAAAAGTAATAATATTTCAGTTAAACTGCAACTAGTGACCTACTAGGGATTATGAACTTCCAGTTTGCAATCTCAAGCCAAGCAAACTGTCACATTAGCTTCCATCAATTCGTCGCATATCAATTCCAAAACGGTTGCACAGTTGGCAACAGACTTCTACCCCGTAGCTGTTTGAAGCCACAAAGTCATGAGGTAAAAATCACGCAAAAGAGTCTGACATGCAAGTATCGTTTCAACAACACTTACAAATTACCTCGCCCACACAAACCAGCTCTGTGTAACAGACTACACATTATCGTGTAGGGGTTTTTCCCACCAAAACCTCAAGGGGTGGTAGAAGTCATGAAAGTACTAATTGATATACAAACTGCACTTCCAACAATATTCATTTTGCTGCCGAAGTGCATGCCCGGCTGGTCCTAAGATTGCTTTCATATTTTCCGTTTGTGTGTGTGTGTGTTCGTCCACAAATATCATGTGCGCTAAGTTACGTCATTCCGTTACTAGCCACTATAGCCACAAGCGCAGTGGAAGCTACTGAACGTTTGCAGGCTCGATAGGCCAAGGTACGTCAAGCTAGGTTAGTTTTGTGTTGCCTAGACGGCAAAAGAGTGGCAGGTAGCGATGATAGTTCTGTCTTGGCAAGATTTTGCTAACTGGAAGCACACTACGAAATTGCTGTGTCAGCACTTTCGCTGGAAGCTCTACATGATCCATTCTACAGCTGCATTTAGCTTAGACTGACCTGTTGCTCAGCACAACCTTCAGTTGAATGATTTATGTAAAAAAAAACACTCGGCTGGTTATTAGATATAAATTATCAGTCTTGTTTCTGATGTCCTGTCACAAGTTCTATGACTAGAGCACTCCAAGTGGTAGTAGTAGTAGTATGCACCTCTTGAGACTTCTTGTCTCCTCAGTTTAGCCTTAACTGACACCAAGCACTGCCAGCAAGCTCAGGCAGAGATCTGAGATATGGCAGTCCGAAAAATTCGTAAAAATGCTAGGTTTTCGCAAATCTGGTCACATTCTGATACATTAAATTCCTTGAACAATAAGGACATCACAACATGGTTTTTACACTGTCACCGTCCAATGAATTATTAGCTTAACTCCCATAAAAACGTTTTTAACTCTCGTATGAAAAAAATGAACCCTTTTACAAAATAATCGGCTGTCTGCAGACTAAGAAAATAACTGCTATTAAGATGAAATCATTTTTCTGTGGAATAGGAGCCTGGAAATGAAGCTAATAAACACGAACCTCTTTGGATGATGGTGGCACTCTTCTCTCTCAGCCGATTCTGCCGCCTCAGGTCATTTTGTTGCCGCTGTGTCTCCTCCAAGTGCTGGGCACTGGCTAACAGCTGTCGATGGAGTCTCCAGCGAAGACTACGGGTGGGGGGTCTGTCAGCTACAGGTGGGAGGGAGAAAAAATATTCGATAGAACCCCCCAAAAATTGCTGAAGTATAGACCATTTTTTGCTGCGCATGATAGTTTAAATTTGGCCAACATTCACCCAAAATGTTATAAAGGTGCTACAGAAATCAATATCTCTGTTGTAGCCTCGTTCCCAGGCCCGCGTGTGTGTTTCACTTTAGCGCAGCTGTGGGCGTGATATATTTTCTCGCGTGCGTGATGCATAGGGTAGAAGGGTGAATTTTTGCGTGGGCGGGGACAGCTGCAGTTCTCAGACAACAAAGGAAGGCAGCAAATCTATACTTCTTGCAGCTACTCTTCGGAGCACGTTTGTGCCACAGACCAAGAACTGAAGCAATGTCACCAGCAGAAGGTAGAGAAGAACTGAAGCAATGTCACCAGAAAATATACCAGGTTCTCCAGCAACGCGCAGAGAGCCTGGGGACGAGGCTAGCTCTGTTGTGGAGATATGCATCAGTGAGATATATAGATTTTCCATAGAGAATATACTGTGTGTGGGGGGGAGGGGGGGGGGGGGGGGGAGTTGTCCCCCTCCAATACATTCTCTATGGTAAATTTCAGTGATGCATATACGTATCTCAGAGATAGAATAAGGTACTGCATTCAAATAATTATGAGGCACGGTTCAAACTCAGCAGAGATTAGGTTCAGGAAATAGGTCTGGCGAATCCAACAAAATTTCAGCAATTAGTGAGCAGTAATGTTATAGTGATGACCTCATATGACACCATATCTCTTTTCCTTTACCATTTACGTACAGCCTGTTGTGGAATAAAATCCACTGTTAAATGTAAACCCATCCGAAATATGTGCCTAGACAAACCAAGAAGGAGTGTTTTTTTTATTGCTTGTACTAAAGATTTAGCTTCAGTGCAGCCTTTCTCGCAGCATGCTAGATAGTAAAATGGAGCAGACCAACACTCATTGAGGGCATCTACCTTTCATTAGCTTTACAGAAGAAGAAAGACCTCAAACTACTCAAACCACTTCAGGAAATGCACAGCTGTTGCCATTGCACAGTGTAGTTGGTAAGCATCACTAAGTGACCATTATCAGATGACTGCCATTAACTGCTGCATTAGCCTTGTCCTTAGCCTCTTCCCAGGCTCCACTCCCCAGTTGCTCCCAGGCTCCACTCCCCAGTTGTTCCCAGGCTCCACTCCCCAGTTGTTCCCAGGCTCCACTCCCCAGTTGCTCCCAGGCTCCACTCCCCAGTTGCTCCCAGGCTCCACTCCCCAGTTGCTCCCAGGCTCCACTCCCCAGTTGTTCCCAGGCTCCACTCCCCAGTTGTTCCCAGGCTCCACTCCCCAGTTGCTCCCAGGCTCCACTCCCCAGTTGCTCCCAGGCTCCACTCCCCAGTTGCTCCCAGGCTCCACTCCCCAGTTGTTCCCAGGCTCCACTCCCCAGTTGCTCCCAGGCTCCACTTCCCAGGTTTTCTCTCACTGTGCTCATGCAGTCTGTGCTACAATGGGCTCCGAAGAATACCGTATAGCAGTACAACAGGCTCCAAAGAATAACTACAAAATGTGTAGATTCACTGCCTTCCTTCGTTGCCTGAGAGCTGCAGCTGTCCTCGCCCACACAAATATTCATCCCTCTATATACCCTATAGGGCTACACCACACATGCAGGGCTTCATTTAGGGGGGAGTGGGCGGGAGGGGGTATTTTCCCACCCTTGGGATTTTTAACCCTTCAAAATTGAATACTGAGCACTATACGCACCCCCCCCCCCCCCCCCCCCAAAAAGTCTTGTGACATGCTCACACTGCTGTATCCAACAGTTCAAAGTCCACTATTTTTACCACACAGCAGCCTTCTAACATCACAATGCTCCTGAACAATACTGTAGCTAGTAAGGCATGAGCACAATATAGGTTCTTACTTACTGCACTAGTTAGCAACTCTGAGAATACTAAATTGAGACTGATTGAGACTGAGCTAAGAGCGAAAGAAATGCCAGAGCTGAGCTGGCACTGGCAGAGAGAAGCCAGTGGACGCACCAACACTCCGTTTGGCTAGCCTCCTATCCAGCTGTCACAGTCATTTATTTTACCCCAGCTTTTATTTTCACCTGCAAGTAAAAAAAGCTGGGATGGCTCCATACGAGGCTATATATCTTTTAGCAAAGTTCGTAGCGGCAAAGCCTCCGCTGGTATACTAGCTAAGGTCTTGTTCTGAGACGCTTCCAAATCAGCCATGGTAACACACTCACAGAGACACCTGACCACCCGAACATCCGGAACCGTGACACCCGAACATCTGGAACATCTGTCTCAGTCATCTAAGCTAAATCACTTATGGCTAAATTGCTTAGGGTCCAAAGTACTTTAAGAATCACTTCAGGGACAATTGTTGATATCCACCTTTATCAGTAAACACAGAATGGTGTCTGCTATCTGTGCTGCCACTACAGTTTAGGAAGATTCATAGTGATGGATTTGAGTAAATGCATGCACATTTAAACATGAGAGCTTAGAGGCAAGTGCAAACACAGCAGTGAAACTGAAAAGCACTAATAACTTAATTGTCATCTGTAAAAAAAAAAGCACTTGTCCTCCATGCAGATGATGAGGGGTTTTCATTAGATCAAATTGCTGAAGTCAACTTGCTAAGGTCAAGTTACTTACGGGTTGACACTTAGGCTGGTATCAAATCACTTGGCACTGTGTTTTGCATGCATCTCTGTAGCACTCACGCATGCATGCAGGCTGGTCCCAAAGCGCTGTGCATTGATTACGTATACATTTCCTGACCTTTAGTGACCATACACTATTGAGTTTACTGCAAACTCCATTACATAACTCTAACCAAGGTGCACTAAAAAGAAGCATGTGGGGTCACCAGGCATTGAGCATGGGCCCTCAGGGGCTGAGCCAGAAGAAGAATGCCCCCACAAGTGCTGCTATAACAGAGACCACTTTACTGTGGTCTGACCAAAAAGATGGCCTGTTTAGCAACCCAGACACAGACACTACTATAGCTACACTGACTGAATGGACTAATTGAGTCTGTCCTGATGGGGTTCAGATAAGCTACACTCAGCTGGTTGAGTTTCTTCCTTAGCAGCCCACACTATATCACAAAAGTCTATGAAATGTTTGGTTGGCATACCATTAGCTGGAACAACCACTTGCAATAACTGGAGGTGTTCCAAGAACACATACCCCACAGTATATCAGCATTGGCAGAGGTCAGAACTGATGTACACAGAGTCATGGCTCTGCAAAGAGCCTGCATCTCACCATCAAGTTTTAGTAGAGCTTATCAGTGAGTTGAAAACTGATTTGAAGCATTTGGAGACATTTTTAGAATCAGCAGACATAGTGCTTTCATCTGGCACATGTACTGGCTTTATACTCTCTTGTATATAAGTGCTATCCTCGTTCCCAGTCTCCACTCCCAGCGTTTTTTTCGTATGCTGTAAAAAAAAGCAGGAGGGAGCCTGGTTAAATTCATCACGTGAAGTGCGTCATATCCGCAGGAAGGGTGCATGGTTTAGTGGAATGCTCTGATCTTGCCGTGTTACACGTACACATGGAGAGCCAGAAAAGTAGCCGAAAGTTTTTGTTCAAGCTTAGTGGCAGTTCAAACTTCAGTGGCCCATATAGCTCCAAACATTGTGGGATCACCACCACAACAAGGGATTTCTAGAATCGGTGATTTCTGTCTTTCAAATGGTGCAAAGACTATAATTCCAGCGTACTATATTATGGAGCTACAGCCACTCAAGCACACATCACTGCTGCCTGTAATTTTTATGGTTTATCCTGGCTCCTAGCAGTGAAGGCCTCAGGTCTCCAAACGCTCAAAATGAGTTTATAGCCATCCCAAATATTCAAAAACTGTAACGGTAGCATCTGTAGCTACCTTCTTTGGCTATAAACTCTGCTTCAAACTTGATGGTGATATGCATCACCATTGGCTCTTTGCTGTGGGCAGGACTCACTGCCCATATAAAAACAATTGCTTAACCCCACCTCTGCATATGTGGTGCAGGGTAATAAGGGTTCAGAACCAGGGTGATTAGAACTTGCCTCCCAAACTTCGAAGTACTCTTAAAATGTGTTTCAGGAGCTGGTAAATTTCAAAACTTTGGTCATATACTCATAGGACATGCATGTTATTTTACTTTGTGCAATTTCTGGGACTTGTAATTAATTTTGTACTATAGTTCTGAGCCCTTTAATTCCACTAAGGAGTTTTGTTATACCTGAGGTATAAACTGCAGTACACTACTGTCACTGGACTGGAATCAGTACACTGCTACGACTGGACTGGAATCAGTACACTGCTACGACTGGACTGGAATCAGTGCACTGCTACCACTGGACTGGCATCAGTGCACTGCTACCACTGGACTGGCATCAGTGCACTGCTACGACAGGACTCCATGGAATCAGTGCACTGCTACCACTGGATTAAAATCAGTACACTACTGTCACTGGACTGGAATCAGTACACTGCTACGACTGGACTGGAATCAGTGCACTGCTACGACTGGACTGGCATCAGTGCACTGCTACGACAGGACTCCATGGAATCAGTGCACTGCTACCACTGGACTAAAATCAGTACACTACTGTCACTGGACTGGAATCACTACCACTGGACTGGCATCAGTACACTGCTACCACTGGACTAGAATCAGTACACTACTATCACTGGACTGGCATAAGTACACTGCTACCACTGGACTGGAATCAGTACACTACTATCACTGGACTGGAATCAATACACTACTATCACTGGACTGGAATCGGTACACTGCTACCACTGGGCTGGAATCAGTACACTGTTCTATACTGGAATCAGTTATGACTATCACAGGACTGCAATCGGGTCCCCACCTTGTCTCTTCCTGGCTTCGTCCCTGAGTTGTCCAGCTCGTCTTCTTCCCAGCCATCCCCTCACCACTGCAAGGGGTACAAAGAGAGGACGGGACAACAGGCACGATCTTGAAGGATCTGTGACAATGCATGCCATCACCTGCCAGCTCTGAAGGGAAAGCCTTCAGCATTATGCTTCAGGCAAGTTTTTCCCCAAGACGCTGCATGTAGCTAAATGTCCTGCCTGGCCCATTGGAATTATTATGCTGGTCAGTGTTATAGCTATCAAAGAGTGGTTAATTCTAGTAGAAGACAGCGTCCATTACCTTTAGCAGTAGCTACTCGAGATAGCCAGCATGGTGAAACTTGCAACCTTTATATGTGAGGCCTAGCTTTAAAAATAATAATGAGGTGAAATGTGTTACTGTATTTTCAAGATAAGTATTTTCTTCACTCTCAGGTACAAAGGAAGTTACTAGAGGCCGATACAGTGGTGCTGCACCATGCTTCAAAAAAGGTACCTGTGCACCCCAATTTGAGCAGCGCTACGTACAAAATGAATAGTCTAGCTGTATAGCT
The DNA here is from genome assembly GCA_963921505.1 of Phakellia ventilabrum. Taxonomy (NCBI): domain Eukaryota; kingdom Metazoa; phylum Porifera; class Demospongiae; order Axinellida; family Axinellidae; genus Phakellia; species Phakellia ventilabrum. Next base: position 5,234,958 of record OY997393.1, on the reverse strand, counting down.
GTTGCAGTTTAGAAACAGTCTAATTCAGGATCCATAGAGAGTGAAAGGTTCAGAGAAGACGATTGACAGCGAAGGTTTGTGGTTTGACACGTGAATTTTGCCAATGGTACAAAATAACCAAGAAGAGCAGTGCTGAAACATGGACAGTTAGCTAAGCTCTCCATAAGGATATGATCGATTGTCATTGCCTAAACATGGAGTGTCAGGGTGGAATCCAACAGGCCTTCCAAAGGCAGGTGAGCCTTCAGCAAAAGACATTGACCCGTGTTCTCAAAAACTACATACAGCTTGGCCAAAAGAGAAACCTCAAGCACGAACCTTAACTTCAGCTGGCCATGACCCTAGGCTGTGTCTATATACCTCAAGAACCAGAGGCTACCTAGCACAGAGAGACATGAAGACTGCTCGGTTCATTTACACAGCTGACAGTGCCACAGACTGCAGATACAGCCATCTTTCTAATTTGAGGTGACTGGATGGCATGCAGTCCTGCCACTCTAACAGGACTATTCTGGTAAGTAGCTAACAGCCAAACAGATTGTGGAGATGCGTTTTGAAATGCTGCAGGTAAAGAATGCAGTTGGCAGTAGATGAAACTGCTGAAGCCAATCGATGATGAATTGAAAACAGAGAAGGCACACTCCATCTAAAATTACTGACCCAATTCAATTGAAAGATGTATAATGGCCATTGCATCATACTATGAGAGTTGTGATATTTTGTACACTTCCCTATTCGAACCTACAACTGCTGGATTCCCGCTTCATTACAATACCTTTTCCACAAAGTTGCAATGGTTGTCTCAGAAGATGTTGACTTCATGATGAATAGACCTTGTCTCAATGCTACAGTTACTGCAGTGAGCACCCACAAAACCTGATACTTAGAGCAAAGAGACCAAGTTTAGGAGACACAACTGTGACTCAACTTCAGGAGAGATGCCAGACACAGAAGAACTGGAAGCCTTCTCTGTGCTTGAGCCTTCCAACTTCCAGACTCAATCAGACTATGTACAGAGCTAGACATGTTGTCTGCACATTATGGAAGGCAGATGTCTGCAAAGAAAGTTACTTTTAAAGCGGGGAAACCCTCAAGTAACTTCCTTCTGTCATATGAATGGCAAGGAGATCTCACTTTGCTCTCATGGAGAGTATAATGTACACAATATTCCCCAGTTTCTTACCAATTGCCTTTATTCATTTTCCGCAGTGAAAAGAATAAAAGTCAGATGAGAGAAAACAAACTGCTTGATAGGCTTATGTGAGTGTCCATCGATGGCCCTAACTTGATAAAGCTTCTGAAGTGTGCATGGGGTTCACTACAATACATTTTAAAGAAGGACAACTGTTTAATTTTTTTATCTTCCGTGCGTGCATATGCAATGTCTGTAAATTGTAATGCTTTATTGCTGCAGTATCAAAAAAAATTGCCATTCAAAGAAGGGCCCCTTGCATCACCACTCTTTAAAATTTGCTGGTGACTTTATCGATTTTTTTTTACAGCAACATGCAGTAGTACTATAACTGCAGGAATACTACAGGAGTATATTGCATGTAGGATACTGCAGGATTACTGCAGGAACAATGCATAAACACTGCAGGAATACTACAGTAGTACTGCAGGAACATTGATATTACAGGAACACTACAGGAGTACTGCAGGAACACTACAGAAATATTCTGCAGAAATACTACAGACGTACTGCAGGAATACTGCATAAATACTGTAGGAATACTAAAGGAGTACTGCAGGAATACTCTGCAAAAATACTACAAGAGTACTGCAGGAATATTGCAGGAATACTTTAGGAATACAGTAGGAATACTGCAGGAGTACTGCAGGAATATACTGCAGAAATACTCTGCAGAAATACTGCAGGAGTACTTCAGGAATACTATACTGTAAAGGAGTACTGCAGGAATACTGCAGAAAAATACTTCCTGTGAGCTAGGAGGCATAAACCTGATTGCTGAATCTTTAAACCACCTAATCAGAAAGACTGCCAAAGGTCTACACAGTAAAAAGTTCCAACCCCAAGCAAGCTATTAGTTTAGCAAAATGTTCTATTTTCAGGCAGTTATTGGCCTGTTTGTGAAGACAATCAGGTACAAACCAAGTTACTGTATACACTCAACCTAAGAACTAACCATATTATCACAGCTGTTCTGTAAGTGGCTTCCATTCTACAACTGATTGTTGAAAGTATGTCACTATAACTGATAATTATCTAGACACAGGTTTAACTGTAAACCAGAAGCATCAACCACTATGCCAAAATGGCTCCAGTGGAGCAGCATGCAAACACTTGAGAAAGAGTTCTCATGCTATCACAGAGAGTACAGTGGAACCTCTATAATGTGGTCACTCCATAGCAGCCAACCTCTCTAGTAAGGCCACCTTGTTGGGTCCCAATGTACATATTGCTAATGTATTATGGACCTTTATAATGCAGCCATAAAATGTTGGCCCGAGGGTGACCACAATACAGAGGTTCCACTGTATTCCGTACCTATTTTCTTTACTCTCTCACACAGGACCTATATAAATCATCGGAAGAACCATCCCTCCCGGCTGTGGCTGTGAGTTGCTTGATTTTTAGACTCAGATCTAGCCCGGCATTCAGAGCCAAACAACATTGAAGAATCAAACTACCAATCACTTTCTAGGTAAAAACTTTCCCACTCACTGCCATCCTTTGATGACACTGACATAAACGTACCAACAGTTATTTTTACCAGCTGGGTGTGCGTGAAGTGTGCGCTTGGCTGATATAAAACTGCCTTATAGCTATTTTCCATGTCAGTCACGGCTCTGTTTGTTTATCTGCTTGTTCATTTGCACTTACGTATTACATGCACTCTATATCATTGTGTTACTATACAACACAAGCACAACTAGACAATGCACCACAGCAAGCACAGTGAAAGCCACTGTACAAAGTATATATATTTTAAAATAAAGGAAATAGCGTAAGTCACCAATTGTCGACCACCTAATTTTGTACACGTATCTACTCGATACCGTACTAGCTATAAACTACGGACAAAGTCCAGTTCCAAGAACACTGATCCAGCTACCAAACGATCATTTTTCGAATGAGTAGCTGTAATGGCAGGGTCTTACCGAAGCGCAGCAGTGATAGACTCTCTTCATGTATGTCAGTGACATGCTATAATACACCATGTACTGTAATGGTCACCTCAGTAAATCTTTGGGGGAAGTTGCAATTTTTGGGCTAAGCTCCTGAAACAAATACCGCAGGTACCCCAGAGGAGAGGGACACCGATGAAACGAAAGAGAAGGGTAGGAGGTACCTCAAAGGAGAGGGAGGCCAGGCGCCAATGAGAGAGAAGGATAGTAGGTGCCCCGTAGGAATGTATGCTTTTAGTTATCAGTGGCCTGGTATCCATTGCTTAATATGCATGTGAAGCCTTTCCTAGAAACCCATGTATGTCTACTTAGCCTTTATCATCAGATTCTAGTTCCTCTTTGTACTAGCCTTGTGCTATTGAGTATTCCTGGTAATCATCAACTGGCGAGCCTGATTGATTGAGTATCAGAGCATTGTACACTCAAACATATACAGGAGTAAAACAATTGTAGAGGCATGCAGGTGGTGTTGGGATCGAGATGTACTTGCTTATAACTTGCTTATAACGTGTTTTACTAAAATATCATAAAATTATCATCTCCCAAAATGATACATCTCATGTAGGACGTAAACAATGGTATAACCACAATGGTGTAGCCAAACAGTGATGGTGAAATGTATTAGTTCCACCACGTTGAATGATGCATATTCCAGGACATAAAGATGGTACATGTATAGCCATGGAGCTGGTGTTGGAAAATGCACTATTCAGCAAGGTGATTAGTCACTTTTGATCACACCCAGTGTTGGTTAAAGACTGGGCAGTGATAACTGTTGCCTATGATACTCCTAATCCTACTGGAGCCTCTGTGCTGCTCTTCTCCAGTCAATCATTTCACAATACTGTATACTAGTTAAAGCAGTGGAGCTTCACAGAACTAGCTAGTTATCACTGACCTTGTTTTTTGGTGATAATGTAGTTGGCTTACACCAAAAAAATGAAGCTCATAATATACATAATGGATACCAGGCCAGTGATACTGAACTACAGTTAGAAGTTTGGGTGTAGCTAGTTTAATTGAGGGTGATGAATAACATCTCAGAGTTGGAATTGGCTACATGTACTTCCTACTGACCAGCAAGTGCTACTAGCAGGTTTGTAGCTTGCCTACTGCTCCTCTGCTCAGGAGCTCCAGTAGCTCAGTGGGTAAAAGCATCCGACTAGTACGTGGTATGAAGGTCCTGGGTTCAATCCCCAGCTGGGCTCTGATTATATTTTGGACTTCTTTGAACCCTCAGGCCTGGCTATCTCTCTACTTATCACAGCCTCTTATTCAACAATTTTTGACATCCGTAGTTGAAAGCTGCATTCAGCAAAGCTCACCAGAAAATATAAGGCTATACATGCGGCAACTTGTTCAACCAACTGCAGGCTCAATAGGCCAAGATACGTCAAGTTAGGTTAGTTTTGTGTTGCCTAGACGGCGAAAAAGTGGTAGGTAGCGATGATAATTCTGTTTTGGCAAGTTCTGATTACTAACTGGAAGCGCACTACGAAATTGCTGTGTCAGCAAGTGTACATGATAAGACTGTATAGCCAAGCTGATCCATTCAACAGCTGCATTTAGCTTAGACCGACCTGTTGCTGAGTACAACCTTCAGCTGGATGATTTATGTAACAAATACCCGGCAGGTTTTTAGATATGAAATATCAGCTTTGTTTCGATGAATGCTACTAGCTGTACAGCCAACCAGCTAATGGCTTCCGTTGAGAAGAATACAGAAGTTATGAATTACAAAATTGGTATCTGGTCCAAAGAACGCTTCATAGCTCCACGACCTTCAAGGGTACGGTTGGGTACACCCATTAGGCGCCTGGCCTCCCATGATATAGACCCCAGTCAATCATTTCACACTACCCTCGTTCCCAGGCCACCCAGTCGGAGAAGAACACACGCAATGCGTTCCAACCTCCTCTGCTAAAGGGCCAAAAGACTGGAGAAGATTATGAAAAGATAATTTGAAGAATATTAGGTGCTACTGAGAATATGAATAATTCCAGGAATAAATGGAAGTTTACAGGGTCAGCCATGTAATAATATTAGGAAATGTCTTCTGCTAGTTCTGCTGACTCCGTGTATACTCACTCTACTGCCGAGTCTACCGCTGGTTCAAGTTTGCTGTCTGTTCTGTCATCTCCGAACACCTTATTTCGAAAACGAGGAAATGTCGGAGCTACTTGGGGCCACAGAATGTTCGATCTGAACGGTCAGTTACACGCACCAGACCTGGCACGCGAGACTACCGAACAGTCTTTATCCCCAGTGCACCGCATGAGAGGAGAAAGTTTGTCAGTATCCAAAAAGAAACTCTTCTGTAATTCATGTAGAGTTTCTTTTGCTTATATTTTGTCATTTTTTTTGGTTTTGTCAGACTCGTCACTAAAACCTTACGGAATAACAGGTCAACTCTAGGAGAATAATAGGAAAGTAATTCAGGAAATTCTGAAGAGAATATTAGGTAGTATTTTAGGCTCAGGCCTAGTGTGGAGCTGATAAATTAAGTGATATAGAAAGGAGCCAAAGAGTCTCCAGCAATAATTAAGGTACTACAACATTAACATAATGACAACATTCACATTTTTCTGCATAATTATACATGTGCCTGCATGTCTGCACTTATGGTGTGAGTGCAAAGTAAATACATGTATATAGTCATGTATCTGAAGCTACTGCAAGTTTACAGGCCAAGCTACCACAAACTTGCTTCGCTGGTGTTGTCTAGATAGTGAAATTATACTAACAAGGCAGCTGTCTTTCAATCAGTCCCAGCCCACACATGAAAACTCATAACTAGCTAGCATGTCCACATCAGAAAAGATAGCTACCAGGCTCTCCCGATTTTTCAATTCTTCAAGAGGAAAGCCTGGGGTTGAAGCTAGCCTGACAAAAGACTATTTTCCCCTATCAAAACAGCAATTTGTGTTCTTAATTTGAGTCCTTGTAGTAAGAGAAACTGAACAGCCAAAAATGTAATAACAGGCTTTGAGAAGAAAAGACTGGTTGTCATAGAGCCCAACTTGGAAAGGGTATTCACTACTTAATTGCCCACTGACTGATTTGTGAAAGCGGTATGAACAGACTGTGTGGTTGCATGAATGGTCACTTCTCACTATCATGGTTATCTAAGAACACACTCTTGGAGACCTGAAGTTGAAACTTGGATCTGGAAGTTGAGATTCAAGGCTCTCCCTTATCTAAGTCTGCAATACAGAAGTCAAAGGCCTCTATTCACTTGGAGCAGAGACCCAGAAATTGAGACTTGGATCCAGAAATCGAGATTCGGACACTCTCCTTCATCCACAACTGAAGTCAAACACCAACTAAAGTCTATTCACTTGGAGCAGAGACCCAGAAATTGAGACTTGGATCCAGAAATCGAGATTCGGACACTCTCCTTCATCCACAACTGAAGTCAAACACCAACTAAAGTCTATTCACTTGGAGCAGAGACCCAGAAATTGAGACTTGGATCCAGAAATCGAGATTCAGACTCTCCTTCATCCACAACTGAAGTCAAACACCAACTAATCACTGGAAGCGGAGATCCAGATGTTGAGACTCGGGGATCCAGAAGTTGAGATTCAGACTCTCCTTCACCCAAATCTGCAACACTAAAAAACAGCTGAAGTCAAAGATCAACTAAAGTCTATTGCTGGGAGTAGAGGCCCGAAAGTTGAGACTGGTCGAGGTTCAGCCTCTCCTCCATCTGAGTCTGCGACGCTAAGAACAGCAAACAAAACATCGCTACCAGAAAAACACGAGAAACTGATTAAGCATTCGCACATGACTATCAATTAACAAAAATTTTGCAGATTGAAGTGTAACTTTATGAATTAGGTAGCAGAAAGAGCACTAATGTATTAGGGAGCAGAATGAGCACTAGTGTATTAGGGAGCAGAAAGAGCACTAATGTAAAAGGGAGCAGAAAGAGCACTAATGAATTAGGGAGCAGAAAGAGCACTAATGTATTAGGGAGCAGAAAGAGCACTAATGTATTAGGGAGCAGAAAGAGCACTAATGAATTAGGGAGCAGAAAGAGCACTAATGTAAAATCGAAATGACTCGCCTTAGCGAGAGCAATATCTGCACACAACATTCCCACGACCTCCATTAGAGGTTTACTTCTTCTGTTTGCACTATAGATCAGTGAATTTCATACTGACACATCCCAGGACACTAGGTGCCTTAATGATGCCTAGTCAGAAGGTGTACTTTCACCTTTATCAAGTCACAAATCTTGGAAAACCCATAATCTTTTAGTGCCAGGCTTAACTACCAACCTCTCTGAATGGTGATGGCCCTCTGGTCTCTCTGCCGCTTCAAAGACAGTAGTTGCCGTCTGCAGAGCCACATTCGGATGGCTATGTGTGTGTGTGTGTGTGAGAGAGAGAGAGAGAGAGTGTGTGTGTGTGTGTGTGTGTGTGTGTGTGTGTGCATGTATATATGTAACACACATACCCTTGAATTTCGTTGAGTGCTACCCATCATACAGATGGCTAGCATAGTACTGGTCAGGGCACAGCCTTTTCATAATTTCTACACTATCTGCACTGAATGTGTCTGTATTCTACTAGCTAGTGGGGCATTGGAGTGAAAACATATCCTGGATACTAGAAAATGAAATCATAGGTACACATATTTAAGAGCTGTAGTAATATGTACACATTTAGATACGGAGGTGTTGTACTCCGTAGCACTTGTCTTTTTGTTGTTGTAGCTGCTGTGGAGTAGCTGACGAGTTTCTTTGTCTTCTCTGCACCAAATTTCAATATTGGGAGCATAAATTAAATAAAGGCTCAGAGGACTAACATATATTGGTTTGTGACTCAATCCATGTGGCCTCTTGTACTGTCATTACCTCACTGTTACCTCACTGTTCGGGCCAGCAGGCAACTAGTGAGTTCAGTATTTCCCACTGCAATAGCAGGCCTCGCGGGAATCGAGTTGCATTTAATACGCTGCTCAACTGACCGTTCGGCCAGTCCAAAGCTTTGAGAATGGCAGTCATCACTTTCCTGTTGCTGAATCAGCCTTACCCGCTGTCGATCAACCTTCCCGCTGATGTCCCCTCTCCTAGCTACCACTCCTCTGGGTTGCTGCGCACGTAGCCTTCCCGATTGCTGTGCAGGGCGACTCCATATCGTAGTGCATGCTCTTGGCTCTACTGCACGTGCATGAAAGCGGTACCACGCCTACAGAAAATATGCTGCATTCCTGTAGTGTTACTTACATACATACATACATACATACATACATACGTACATACATACATACATACATACATACATACATACGCGGGGTCTCCATGCAACACGATTAGTTGCCTCGCTTCCCGCTCGGCAATAATGATGATGATGTCTTCATGGCTAAACATGCGACGGTGGTGTTAGCAAGGCTTCACATACAACGGCATAGAAGCAAAGAAGGGAGGACCTTCAGTTGGTAAGGCTGATTCAGCAGTGCATGCAAAAGCATCCCACAGTAAGAGTATTGCAATGCATTTGTAAACATTGGACAGCTGTGCACTTTGCTTCCTGCGAGGCCCTCAGTATGGTACATGAATGCACTAGTAAACAAGGTCAAAGTGTACGAAGAGATCAACAGTTCGGTGTAGATCTAAGCAGATCAGAGACACTCAAGCAGCTAGCAGTAACTTTTGCATTGCTTCAAAGAAATTCCCATTTGACTCAAGCTTAATTAGCTTCATAAAGCAATCTGCTTGCCAGCTTGCTTGTTGTACACGTACTTTGGGATTTCTACCCCTCAGATTCTTTGCAGTGATGTCCCCTCAGCAATGTTTGTTGATAAGTAAACCTTTCAGTTGGAGCTGACAGAGCCTCACTGCACTACCCAATCTCTACTACAGCATAATTACAAGCATGTTACACAGAATGTTGCTGTTGTCCAACTGGTCAGACTGGTCCACCTGTAGCAACAATTAACCTCATCAATGAAAGTGTCCATCTGCTACCTCTTAACTATGAATTCTGGATCAACTAGAGCGTGTCTAGAGAATACTCACCTTAGAGAATCAGTAGCTCAAAGGAGACTTATGAAGTGTAAAAGAGAATTTCAATAAGAATGCATAGTTCTCGTGGCTCTGGTATCATTCAATAAAGGTTCTCATATTACCACCCACTGACCAGACAAACCAAGAGGTACCTTATTTCTATTGCAGTGGGACTCATCCGTTAACAATCACAACTCTGCCCAGTAACAGGCTACCATAGTAGGCCCTGGCAGATGGTACATAGTAGTCTGTGCTACTCAGTTATGTTCTCAAACACTGGCAGTGTGTTTCAACTTCCAGCACGATTTGGTACCAGCAACTGAACTATTCTCTCTGGCTTTACCTGATACTGGATTCTGGTATGAGTATTTTTTTTTTAACTATTAGGTCTGTAGATGTATAGTGCAGTATATCTTTTTTATAGCAAGCGTCTTATAACATAATACTGTAGTTCATCGATCGGTCTTTTATAGATCTCTTACTGCAATAGACCCTTTACCAATATGAGCACTAAATGGAGAAAATACAAGCAAACATGTGCTTTGATGTAGTTTTCTTGTACGAAAACATAGGAACATGCTTGTTTACACCTATTTTCCTGTATTTTGTGCTCACTTTTACCCCCCATTACATCATAATGGTAAAGGGTCTGATAAACTTTTGCGGTAGGGAAATCCTGCATCTAGTAGCTTACTCCAGTGAGTGTGGCTGAGCTGGTCCCCTAAACACATGGACCAAACCGTCCCAACTCTACCCACATACAGTATGGGACTTTCTAAAATAATTACTGCCATTTTCCACTTTCAATAACCCAGCAGATGGCCGGCTTTCACAAGCTGAATCTTTTTGGACGCTGTGTGCGGTTCACCAACACTACACTCTCAGCAACCACACAACACACAATACCTTTTATGTAAACTTTATACAGTAGATGGCTGCTCTATTCTGATTTAGTTTCATTTCAAACTGACTTTCAATTTGCTTCCGTTTTGGATCTACCGCGGCTTTCTATATGAGTTCCAAACATGTGCCCACAGTATATCCCTACTCTAGCTACACAGCACAACATCACTGATCACTAAATACTTGGATTGGCCAGATTATTCCCCTAAACCTAATCTCTGCTGAGCTTGAATCACATCTCTGAGACTCAAATAATGCAGTAGAGGGAGCAAAAAAATGGAGTGAAGAATTTGAAGGAGGAGATGAGCTAGAGAAGGTGGCATTATTGTTAGGAAAGAGAGTAGAGGATGTGGACAGGGAAGTGATGGGTGTGATAGATGGATGGCTGTTGAAGGAGTTGCTGGTGTGGTGGAAGAGGAGGAAAGAGTTGTTGGGTTGGTTATAGCTAAGCCCCGCTCTGAGTACCTGGACCCCAGTGCCCCCTGTACCTCCCCTCCTATGCATAGACACTTAGTGTTAGCTATCACTTTACTAGGATAATGTGTATCATGTATGAGATGGCCCTTTAGGGCTCAAACATGAAGATTTAAAGATGCAGTACCTCATCCCATCTCCGAGATATGCACCAGTAAAATGTACTAATATTCCACAGAGAAAGGATTAGAAAGAACTTTTGCCCCCCCTTCCCCTCCCCCCTCCCCAACACACTTTCTACGGAAAATGGATGTATTTCATTGATGTGTATCTCCAGGACAGATCAAGCTACTGCAATCAAATGTCATTTCTGTAACACCATTTGTGGCGATCAAATGTTTACCAAAATTAATTCAAAAAAGTTGACTAATTACTGTGAGCTGATGCATTAAAGGTTATGTGCAGTAACAACTACACACCACATCCATTAGCACTAATTGAATCACTCAAGAAACTTCCAAGAAGTATTTGACCAACTGAAGATTGTACTCAAAATGCAGCCATGCATGTGTTTATCTTACCTTCACAGCTCACACAAATTAAAACTGGGTTTAGGATATGACAGTCTTTCCAGAGATATCACTTTCTCATAATTATACTACAAAATAACTGGCTACTCACCAGCCTGCACCTTCACAGCAGCAATATGTCTCTTCTGTAGCAGGCTCAACTTGGCTAGCCAGACTCGAACAGCTGCAGAGAGAGAGAGAGAGAGCCAGGTTTGGCAGTACGTCCGACTCTTGCTATTTCACCCCAAGATTGCACCAGAAATTATCACAGATTGTCTAAAATCCAAAATTTCCCTGGGGAGGCATGCCCCCAGACCCCCCTAGCAGGTGCACTTCACGTGACACACCTACATCGATCCAGCCCTACCCCGCTGCCCCGCCAGACCAATCAAAATTTGCTTCCTACGGACCTGTCACACCTACCTGTTTGGATGATAACAGCACTCTGCTGTCTGAGCGAGAGGAGGTGTTGGTAGTGACAGCGAGCTAGGAAAGCTCTGGCAGCTGCAGGGAGAGAGGGAGGGTGGGAGGAAGGGACGGAGGGAGAAAGGAGGAGAGAGGGTAGGATTGAAAGAGGGAGCGAGAGAGGGAGGCGGCAGAATCAGTGAGCACCCTCTAGGTAGTGTAGTTCCCAGGCTCATGTGCATGTTTCACTTTTGCTACTTGAAAATACGTGCAGATGGAGACTTCAACCTCCCAAAGACGAGGCACTTTTTCGTAGCTTCTCCAGCAGCATCGGTATTCGGGCTTAGTTGCTATTCTCATGACTAGCTAACTCACAAAAATGCCTTGTCTTGCTCCACCCAGCCCCGGTCCTTGCCCCATGCGCTATTCAGGGGAGGGAGGCTAGTTAACTCCTAGGTCTGTATATCAACTACCTTGTGGTATATACCAGTCACGCAAGGCATATTTTGCTGAGTTAATATTAGAAATGTACTACAGTAGGTAAAGTGAAGTGTACATGTGAGTCTGGGAATGAGGCTACACAGGCCCTACAGTAGGTAAAGTGAAGCGTGCATGTGGGTCTGGGAATCAGGCTACACAGGCCCTACAGTAGGTAAAGTGAAGTGTGCATGTGAGTCTGGGAATCAGGCTACCCAGGCCCTACAGTAGGTAAAGTGAAGCGTGCATGTGGGTCTGGGAATGAGGCTACCCAGGCCCTACAGTAGGTTAATTGAAGCGTGCATGTGGGTCTGGGAATGAGGCTACAGTAAGTAAAGTGAAGCGTGCATGTGAGTCTGGGAATGAGGCTAGCCAGGCCCTACAGTAGGTAAAGTGAAGCGTGCATGTGAGTCTGGGAATGAGGCTAGCCCTTCAGGTAAAAGAAAAGTGGGAGTCCCAAGCATGGATCAGAGCCTGGACAGGACCGCTACCCAACACCCCAGCTGAGGGGGCAGCCAGACAGGGTGGCATGGGACCTCCTCCCCCAGTGGACAGGGCTTACAGGAGTGGATCTGCAGCTTCCACTCCAGCAGCCCAAGCCGCTAGGGGAGTATGGTTTCAAGACCATACAGGGCTGGAGGCCACAACAGCTGAATTGTTGGACGCAAATCAAGTCCAGGACTACTGGTGATTGGGTGCAATTGCTTGCAACAGAACGCGCTCAGCACTCCCCAATACAAACTCTAAAAGTGCCGTATTTATTACCTAGGTAAAAATGTGTCCGTTTAATTATGGGTTGTGGTTAGTAATTATCCTCATGAATATGTTTGTTACAACAATGAATTTGCAAGTGTATGTACAGTCACATGCAGAATACGATCTGTGCATCTGTCACGTACACAGACATGATGTCATCTAGATGGCTATCATAAACGTGGTGTCTAATTGGTTGTGTGAGAATATGAAAGCAGTCTGCTGCGTCATCTGACCTCTGACCTCGACTTTGACCTACAGCCCGACGAGTCACCTCGCTCTGAGGGTTGCAAGAAGTGAGGACTGAAGAGTGTGAAGTGAGCCTGAAATGAATGAAGCCAACACAGCTACTTGTACTATATAGACATGTTAAGCGGTCCAGTGCAGGAAGTGGGTGGAGTTTGGGTGGGGCTACAGTTTAAAGCCTTATTGCTATACCATATTGTTTCCAACTGCAAGGAAATGAACAGGAAAAAGGATCCGAATAGACATATAAAGTGTGTGAGCAACAAGCAGAATATATTATAAAAGTCGCAGCACACATACACACTGCACACACAAACATACCACTACACACACACATTAAACACACTCACACATACCACACACATACACCCCCACCCCCCCCCCCACACCCACACACACATACCAGCTTGAATCCTAACAGCAGCCATTACTCTCCTCTCTTCTCTCATCCCCCCCACCCTCCTCCGGGCCAGCCACCCTCGCACCGTGCTCTGGATCACCACGGCCGAACGGTCATAGTTCCCCAAGATCTGAAAGAGCCGCTCCACATGGTAATACTTCAGGAAGACCTAAGGAAGAGAGAGCCAACAGCCATTAGTGGGCTCAGTAGCGGTGTTCCTCCAAAGGAGGGTACCAGAATGCTCCCACTTTGCCCTTCCTAGCTTTTCCTTTGATGTGGTTATTGGAACGTCTGTGTGTCTATAGCTACTTGGTGATAGGCCTTTACCGTTATGATGTAATGGGGGGGGGGGGGGTAATGTGGGCACTAAATGGAGAAGATACATGAGAACAATGTCATGTGCTTCGATGTTAGCCTCGTTCTGAGGTTCCCACTTTATTCGGTTACACGAAGGTGAAGCTTTACCTTCGTGCAACTGAATAAGGTGGGGGCCTTTACCTTCATGCAACTGAATAAAGCGGGAACCTGGGAACGAGGCTACTTCGATGAGTTTTTGTTATAAAAACATGAGAACATGCTTATGTATAGGGAGAGAGTAAGAATGATAAACTAAGCCCCTAGTAAAAACAGCTGGCCCAAGTGTGGGATATATAACTGGTGAATTACAGGTTTATAACACATGGAATTACTTTAGCATGACAT